>CM074199.1:3170000-3770000 GCA_037179385.1 Holothuria scabra
GTAAAATAAAGGTATCTAAAACACTAATATCATTGAGATAACAATTGCAGTTATAGTACGTTACATCTATTTTAGAAGCTAGATTTTCGCCTACAGATGTGAAGAAGTTATTAAAATCATTAGCAAAATTTTGCAGGTTATTCGAATCATCATTTGTAATAAATTCTCAATTCCAGTCGCATTAGTGTTGCCACCCCCTCTGTTCAGTATCCCATTAATACCAGACCAAATCTTCTTACTGTTATTTTTATTTTTACTAAAGTACTCATAGTAATACGATTTCTTGGCATTTCGAATTAACGCAGTTAATCTGTTCTTAAAATTGCGATAATGCAGTAAATTCTGTTCTGTGGGGCTTCGCTTATACGCACAATACAATACATTTTTCTTGCGAATGGACTTTAAAATACCAGAGGTAATCCAAGGTGATTTCTGTAAATTTTTCTTACACTTAATTTGACGCATAGGACTGTTTCTTTGGAAAATATCACAAAGTTTATTATTAAATTTAGTAAAAGCAGACTGAGCGTTATTGTTACACAAAATATCATGCCAATCAGTAGAATCTAATTCCAGTTTCATATTCAATATTTTAGAAGTACTAGTATCACGCTTAAAAATAACAGGCCTAGTGAAATTCCTTCTACACGGACTTAAATGTTCACAAATAATAGCAATGGGATAATGGTCAGATAAATCAGTTCTAATGATGGTAGATCTAGTTGCGAAATTAATATTTGTAAATATGTTATCAATAAGTGTTTCCGATACTTCTGTCACCCTAGTGGGTTTATCAATTACAGGATAGAATGAGAATGATAATAATGTATTTTTAAGTAAGTCCGCCTTTTGTCCAGACAGTAGATTAACATTGAAATCCCCTGCAATAAAACAAACACTGCGATTATTATTTAAGGTATTTAAAATACTATTAAATTCAAGAATAAATTCATCAACATCTTCCCTTGGAGGTCGGTAAATAACTCCAGTAATAATTGTTTTACAAACCGCCGTTTTAATTTTCACAAATAATGATTCAAAATGATTCGAGTTAGTTATATTATCCATAACGACAAACTCCATATCTGTTCGAACATAAAGAGATAGTAATGACTCTGTTACATATTCAGTGCTGTTGTTGAGTCCAACAAGCCATGGGTTACGCCAGGGTCCGCCCGATGGGGGAGGGGCAGCATTTCAAAGCCCCGTAAAGGTGATAAGGCAGTCCTGGTTGGACGCGGCTAGTGGTAGAATTTCAAGTGTAGTGCCCCGATACTTTGGGTTTCTTTTCTACAAATATTTAATACAACGGGGCTTGTTTTGAAGAAAACTTGAGAATTTTGGTAGAAATTCGTTAGCTTATTGTAAGGTCTGTGTTTATTGAAGAATCTGCAGTACATATGAGCAAAATTAGAAAAGTACTATTGGATACTGAAATTCGTTGGGGTACTCATTTTATTGTAAGTCTACGTACTGCCCTCATCAGTGGCCAATATCTGGGGGTCACTTATCGGGAAGAGGGGGCAAATGACCACATTTACTCAATGAAAATTCCCCTTCCTCCCCACCCCACTCTCGTTCGCAAAGGTTTCACATGGTACATCAGAGGCCGAGGGTTATTTGTTATAAGAAACCTGCGTAAAGGTAGGCCACAGAGTCACCATGAGTTTTTGAAATTTTTGAGAAACTGTGACACCTCAGATGGCCATAAATGGCATTCCCTTTAGGCTTGTGAATACATCTTATTAGTTTTTCCTTTGAATTTTCTGTTGCAATAACGTGCTCACTTTAACAAAAATGGGCAGATTAGCATTGAAAGTAGAAAATTACCACATAAAATGTACCTCTACCATATTTGGGGGGCAAAATGTTTAGTACATACATAGGCCTACACCTGTCCACTCCTGTCTTCCCGTACAATTTCCGGCAAAGTGTTGACCAAGACTATGAAGTGACGCTGACAAATAGCGGTTTTACAAGCTTCCCCAACGAGTCTCAGTGTTTTAAATCGTGTTAATTTTCCACGAAAATTTCACAATAATGCGTTGTTATTTTTCAGAAAATGTTTTGAAAGGATTGAGGCACTCGTATAGGCTCGGTTTCAAAATAGTCAAATATTTAAACCTTTTTAGGTGTAGTGCCCATTTGATCCTTGTCCAGTTCAAATTCAACCGGAAGTTTTTAGAGTATAGGAGTTTTCGGAGAAATATTTTACAATTTCGGCGGATGATTTTTAAGACTGCTTTCAATACTTATGAAGTAGAACTGAGGGAAGATTTTAGAGTAAGCCGCCTGAATTTGTCACAAATCTTCGTAATTCTTTAATTTTTTTTGAAAATTTTGCTTAGCCATCAATAGACCTGTAAACCATATTAGCCAAACGTCACAAGGGCAATTCAGATTTAATGGTCACTTTGGGCATAGTGTCGCGCAAGACTGAAAACCTGCCTGAGATGGCTTAGGAATCATTGTTTCTTTTAGGCCATTGACTTCCCTAGGGCGTCGCTTTATTATATTATCTTTAGTGTTTTTCATGAAAATGTTAAAAAGAATACTTTTTATTTATTTGAATAAATGTCTGAAAGGATTTGGATTGACCAAATTGGGCATTGTGTTGACTCTGAAGAAAAACTCACGAATAATAACTCTTTTCCTTTGCCTGCCGACTGTGTACACTCTAAAAACATCCTGGTTAAATTTAACCAGAATCGACGGAGGGCAATAATTTTACATACAGTTCCTTTTTTTTTCTTTTTAACCAGGAAGTGTATGGGTAATCGTTGACCCCGTCCTGGTTAAATTAACCAGGACTTAACCAGGATGTTTTTAGAGTGTAGCCAAGTCTTGCAATCTTGCTAACTTTTCATGAAAATTTTACCCTGAATGTGTTTTCCCCCTTTTTCGAGCAAATCGTTTTTTACGATTCCGAGGCACGCTTGGAAGTTATTCTTGTAACTAAAATAATATCAGAATTCAGTTTTTATATCTCAATGTCTGTCCGAAATTGTCCCACATTCCTTTCCGAATTTTAAAGTTTGCCAAAATTTGTTGGGGCGGGAGTCTGGTCACCGCGACTCCTCCCCGTCTCAAACGCCTTAGTATATTGGAAAAACTGTATGCAGAAATTTTCCTTACACAATGCAAGTTTTGTCACGGAAATCACAGGTAATGCAAGTTCAGTATTTTACGCGCGAATTCGTCATGGTTTGCACTCCATCTCTGAAACATCATTTAAGTTACAAAGTTTTTACACCCAAAGCACGTCCGATTTCGCCTCCTTAACTGAACAAAAATTTCTCAAAGGTAAGGAGTTTGGGAAGACGCGGCATCGTACATGCTCCCTTGGCGCGACACACGACATGCCGACAGTCTCAAAGTCACGGCGTCGAGTCCGTTTATGCCTTTCCCCTGTAGCATATACCACGGTTTCGAGTTTCTGTCGTCTTTGGTGAACACAACCCCATTCTGTATCAGAAATTTTAGGTCCATACGGGTTTTATTTTCTTGTGCCTTTCATATCAGAGTGATTCCTTTCAACTAATATGGTTTAAAAGCAGTATAGCGGGGTCAGAAAGTGACGATTAGGTCGGGTGGGGGGGGGGGGGATGGAGCAAAGAAAGATATTCCGGCAAATTTTTTCGTGCACAGTGCGCGACCGAGCCTTAACTTGTAGCCACAACTCCTGCAGATGGGGATCCAAAGCAAAGTCCCGGAAGCTCTGCGATTTTAGCATTTCTCTGGATGAAAAATTACGTTTCAAGAGTGGTATAGGCCTAGCTCATTCTCATCTTTTTGGTTAACCTAACTCCAGAATCATCTAACCTGGGCGGGGAGGGGAAGGAAAAAATCCGCCGGGCAAATCCCCTTTCGACCCCTCTCTTCTCCCGTAGCTCCGACGCTGAAAAGGGATTCTGTTGCATCCGTTCTCTGTGACTGTCTGGTTTCACTGACTTCAGTGAAAGTTACCGTAGCTTTACAACTATAGCCTACTTCCTATAGGTTGCACCCAGTAAGTTGAATTCATTCGTGTTCTATTACATCCGTTTATTTCTCCATGCACAGACCTCTTGAAATGTTGTTAGTGACTGCCCTGACCTGTTACCTTCTATTGACTTAGGGGAGCAATTTTTCACAAGTGGTATGCGCCCGTGCGACCTTTCCTATTTTCACTAAGGTTCAACTAGAGCTGTCAAAAATTGGATTTTCCCGCCTGTAAAAGAGGAAACAAATGAGTCACTAGATTATTGTCATCGAAAGGATTTCTCTTGCTTCTAAAGGAGGACTATGTAAAACGAGTCCTGCAACAATATTTGGAAGTATCTTTCAGAAAGATCGAAGAATCAGTAGCCAGCTTTGTGAATACTAAGCGCGTGTTCCTGAGTATTTACAATTATTGTCTGCCTGGAAAACGAATGTTTATGCTCACCCTGTGGTGAACATAGCATTCAAAAATGACTTCGCTTTGTAACTTAAGGCCGCACATACAGGCCACAGGTTGAGTCGCAGGGGTATAGGAATGAATGTTGTATTGCTTCGTAGCTTCGGAATCAGAATACCCGGCGGCATTCCATTCAGTGGTTATATTAAACAAGTTAAGATTCAAGATTTAGCGGGAGCATATGAATGCTCGTGGTTCTTTTATTTTCAAAATGTTACTCCATAATTGACTGAATTGATACTTTTGGAAATTTTCCCCCAAATTTTTTGACTTCCTTTTAATTTGAAAATTTTGAGATTTTTATTAACGAAACTATGAAATTATATGGCATAAAATGTGTTAAAAATGGGTTTATTTGTAAAGAAGAATTAAAAAATATGGGGTCTTAATTGAAGAATAAAGGAACAAGACGAACGTCTAGACGAGTTGCGGTGCCGACAAACCAAGTCGTCTTGTACTTAAAGGTGATTTTATATTTTAGGGGGACAAAAATACCATTCCAAAATACTTGTATTGTGTTTTGCCCAATAGCAGCTAAGTTAAGTTCCACACTTGTAATCCAGGAACATTGTTCATTCATTTTAGAAATGTGGTTGAGGTGGAACGTGTAACACACCAAAGAAATACTCGATTGCCGGTATAATGAGGTTTGCTCATTTTGAACTCATAGTTGACATTAAATCAGGAAAAGATGATACAGCAGTTGATTTAGAACTGTAGAAAAAGGAAAACGTCACATCAGATAACATTTCAAAAGTCCTTTACAAGCTGTTGCTTGTGCATTCAATATAAGGTATCCCTAATGTCCCGGCTCCTTAGTAACTCCTTGTACAGTATGAGGGTTTCTGATGAAAGATGGTAAAGCGCCAAAGGCTCAAGACAGACCATTTGACCAAACAGACGTTAGTCAAAATTGTATTTTAAGTAGTGCAGTTAATAAGGAAAAACATGCCATTTGTTTAGCTTTTTAGTGAATACAGGTGGAGTACACTGTTATGACGTAATGTTGGAAACGATAATGAGTCTGTATATACATGACAGTAAAGTTGTAGTCACTTGGTTGAAGATGGATTTATGTTAATGAACAAAAGGAAAAAATTCCAATGTTGAACATAAAGAATTTTTAAAGATTAATGGTTGTTAAAAAGTTCTGTACCCTCCGCACCAAGTTTACTCTCAGCTTTCCTAATAAAAAATTGTTGTAAGTAACATGTAATAACAAGTTAACGAGAATCAAAAGAAATGTCGATATCTCAGATTTACCATAATCTTTACAAGTGATGAAATAAAATAAAAAAATATAAAACAGCAAAGTAAAAATTCCTTTGTCAGCGTTACTTACACCTACATTCTCTCAACATAAATGTTAATATGATGATATTTCACTCTAGCCTTAGGCCTATTGTCACTGTTTCTCCAATTTATATTAAGCCCGCACACATACGTCACTACTAACCCTTCGCCAGTAACTTCTTAGTTCAGTAATGTATAGACACTTGAACGACGTTGACCTCCACAAATCAAAGAACCGAATCAATCACTTACAAATCATAAAAGATAAATTGCAACATCTATACGTCCCTTCATGAAACCCGAATACCAAAAATATCGATGTCCCTAGTTTATAACTATTAGCGGCGATTCGTCTGTCATCACATCATTAAACAGTCTCGCTTCTTCCTACACTCTATATCAAGAACTTGTTGTCGCCTTTCTGACAGTGACTTCTTACTACGGAACAAAACTGTTGCCATTGCACTATATGAAAATTGTTTTAATAATTTCCATGCATTTCTTTTTCTAATAAAAAATAATAATATAGCAAGTTTATGTATGGCCACGCCTCGCAACTGATCAAACGATAACCTAAAATATGTAAAAGCAATCAGAAAGCCAGGTCTATGAATAAGACTGCACTGTGCAGTAAGAAAACTCCGTAAAAGACAAATTTCATCGTTGCAGCCTCCCATATGCAATAGCTCAACAAATCACTTTCAAAGATGAAACGGACTTCATGAAAAATAAACGTTTCGCTAACGTAAAACGTAACACCACAGCCAGTGTCATAACAAATAAGAGCATAACTAGCTTATAAATTAGTGTCTTGCTACTTTACCGTTTACGAAATGAACCACCTGGCTAAAAATTTACAATTGCGAATTTTCTTGTACCTGTTCAAAACTTCGTTGTGTAAGTTAACAATCTAAACCCTCTACAAACGGTACAAATTTAATGTTTACGTTCGTTTAACATAAATATAAAAAATGATAAGGCAATAATTTGTAATTGTTTTCCAGTGAGGAAAGTCCGGGAGAGGGCAAGGGATGTCTTTGCTTCCTCAAGTAAAAAAAAGCAAAGCCAAACTGTCATATGGCTTCCTCAAAATTTTAAGTAACCATTTCAAAATCAACACATTTTTGACAAGAGATGAACTATCCATGGCCTTTAAAAAGACCAAATCAGTTGGTTTTCAAGGGCTTCTCCCCAACAGAAGACCCAAAGCAGTCCCTGAATGATTGTGCAAAACCTTCATTCATGCAGACCTCTTCCCAATATCTCAAACAGATCACCGCCCAGCGTAATAACAAATGATTGCTCTCATCACATACAAATATAAAACAAGATATGAATGAACATGTTAAAACCCTACCGTGACTACTCTTTACATTAAACTATTTGTTCATGTTAACACTTCTTCATCTTATGATGTGCACTTCTCCCTAAATGTATAAATATCCCCAAGAACATTCCCCCTGAATTTGGTTTTTAAGCATTCTTCTTTAGTGGAGCTTCTGAGCAATGGCAACTCGTGGTGTAAATATGTGGAGGGGTACATAATGAACTTACAATGACTTGTGTTAAATAAAGATCATCATCTTCCCTGTAACCAATAATGCCAAACACCGAAAAAAAAACAATTACCACCCACAACAACGAAAAAATAAAATGTACATGTAGATCTTTCGGAACGTATAAATAATACATCACGATCGTCATGTTCCCTTCTTTCCCCATCATCACACCTCTGACTTTTCATATCCACTAGAGCCTTTTTTTGTTTGATCCCAACTCTGACATCATCATTTTTCTCCCCTTCATAACTTTTATCTTGAAATTCACGCCCATACTTTCTTTTTCTTTGTTGCCAACCTTTCCTTTCTACAAAAAAATCTTTGAACGGCCCTTCTTGGGCATTTTTATATTCTCCACATAATTTTAAACTTTAAAATAACAAATTTACCATAACCAGACACCTTGATATAACACAAATATTAATACTCGCTAACTCATACAAATAATATTTACCTACCAATAACAATGTTTCCCTCCAACAGAAACTTACTTTATGAAAAAGCAGTGAACAAAACTCCTCTAGACTATTAAACTTTTTACTCCACAGCAACCCCGACCATGTCACTTGAAAAGAATAAATCTCTACAAAGAAATCCTCATATAAATACTCCAAATTCACGTAACACCTCGATGAATTAAAAAAACAACCAAAATGATGGCGCCGTGTTAAATTAAACAACATATTATTCCCCAGAGTACACACGGACCTGGTTTTTCCGCAAGATTGTTACTAAAAATAGAACACGTTTGCAAATTTTACGTGAAAAAACCCCCAATTTTACACTCTCACGAAAATCATATTTCCACCAAAACTTAAAAACACGAAAGAGAAGTACCATCCCTACAAATTGCACTAAACCGTATTTCGATACCACAAAGCATCTAGAAGGAGATAGAAATAAAGTGCCGAAAAAGTCAGAAATTGACATCTCGATAGTAACTGCATTAGTTGCGGTTGCCTGCAAGGCAGGCACCGCAACTAAAAATTGGATTTTCCCGCCTGTAAAAGAGGAAACAAATGAGTCACTAGATTATTGTCATCGAATGGATTTCTCTTGCTTCTAAAGGAGGACTATGTAAAACGAATCCTGCAACAATATTTGGAAGTATCTTTCAGAAAGATCGAAGAATCAGTAGCCAGCTTTGTGAATACTAAGCGCGTGTTCCTGAGTATTTACAATTATTGTCTGCCTGGAAAACGAATGTTTATGCTCACCCTGTGGTGAACATAGCATTCAAAAATGACTTCGCTTTGTAACTTAAGGCCGCACATACAGGCCACAGGTTGAGTCGCAGGGGTATAGGAATGAATGTTGTATTGCTTCGTAGCTTCGGAATCAGAATACCCGGCGGCATTCCATTCAGTGGTTATATTAAACAAGTTAAGATTCAAGATTTAGCGGGAGCATATGAATGCTCGTGGTTCTTTTATTTTCAAAATGTTACTCCATAATTGACTGAATTGATACTTTTGGAAATTTTCCCCAAATTTTTTGACTTCCTTTTAATTTGAAAATTTTGAGATTTTTATTAACGAAACTATGAAATTATATGGCATAAAATGTGTTAAAAATGGGTTTATTTGTAAAGAAGAATTAAAAAATATGGGGTCTTAATTGAAGAATAAAGGAAAAACTGAAGGTTGGTGAGGTTTCATATTTTGTCGTACGTAGAAACGCTCTTCAAAGGACATTGGAAAACTTTGGGGCTTTCTTTTCACAATTTTTACAAAACCGGGAGCTAATATTGTAGAAGTTTATTGAAAATTTTGCATTTTTGTTGAAAAATTGGAATTTTGATGGTTTCCTTGCAGAGTCTGCTCTTTTCGTAAAATCAAAATCAAGACAGATTGAAGTTAATCGCATCTTTTATCGTTAGCGCAAGTTAAGGCTCCCCGACGAAATTGGGCCAATTCAAGGACGGAGGGGTGAGAGATAGCGGCCCCACGGTCAAGTTGCCGGTATGGCGGCGCCCAGCCTCTTGCTTCAAACTAGTGACGTAATAATACTTAATTTATGCTAAACTGACAAATGAGTTCTAATATACTAAAAAAGGTAATATCCTGCACAGGCTTGTGCATCACAAACATGGACAAGCGAGCTGGCGGGACAGATATAGGGCCACAAAACAATGACAAACATTAAAAGCAGTAAAAGAATAATACTAAACAGCTTCAACTTCCTTGATAATACAAGTTTCAGCCGTACTTGCCGGCACCCCAGAAGTGATAATTCCATAACAAGTGATAATTCCATAACAGTATAAAGTTATAAACATACCCCACGTACTGTGCACAAAAAGTACCGGTATTGCATGCAACACAAACTGTCAATATCGTTATGGTGAGTTATTTATAGACGTGTTTGAGGTCAACCCCTGCCTGTCTGCTTTGCTTAGCCTAAAAGCTGACGAAAGCAAGGAAGCCGAGGAGACATTGGGATGAAAAGTTCACATTGGCGGGAATTTGTAACGGACGTTAAAAAGAAAAATGACATTTATTGTAATTTTGCCATTTTCATCCATCTTCAACTGGAAAAGGTGTTTTTATGTTGTAATTGCGTCAAAATCATTTCTCTACGTTAAAATTTTTCCTAAAATATCAGTGAAAATGGCGTCTCTCTGCAAGCGAAACTACAGAAAGTTGATTGGGTGACATTTGTGTACCTTGGGAAAGGTACTCTCAAGTACAATTAAGGCTTTCACTAGATCGGTGTTCACCAGTAATTAAGGCAGA
Source organism: Holothuria scabra (assembly GCA_037179385.1). Lineage (NCBI taxonomy): Eukaryota > Metazoa > Echinodermata > Holothuroidea > Aspidochirotida > Holothuriidae > Holothuria > Holothuria scabra. Next base: position 3,180,026 of record CM074199.1, read on the forward strand.
GGCAAACTACTTCAATATTTGGTATGTTGTTTTTCTCCTGTCGGGGAGCTTCCCCCCTCCCCTGTTGAGGAAATCCTGGAGCCCCCTTTTAGATACAGTAAAATTTCCAAACAGTTTTAACGTAGGTGTGATCATCGTTCCTGCAAATCTCGTTACCGTACAGCACCTTTGACCTCAGTTTCAGCCTGAGGAATAAAGAAAGCACCTGTGATGAACCGAATTCTTTTTCATTTTTTAATACTGTTTTTTAAATACTGTTTCGATATTTTATTTACTCAGCTTCGGAGTGCGCTTCTTATAGTGATTCACAGAGATCGTCCCAACCCATACTATGCATTCAGTTCAGGCCTTTCAACCTAGCATTCCCTTCGCACGGTGAGGTCTCGGGTTCAATTCCAGGCCGGTTTCATGACCAAATTCATTAGTAAATATGCATATATTTGCATTACTAATTACCATAATTTGTCAAAACAATAGGCCTAAGCTGTATAGAATCCTCGAAATGTGACCTTTCCAATGATGTATAGGACTCACTAAAAATTTTGTTCTACACGTGCACCTAAACCAAACCCCCTGTTTGCATTTCCTTTGGACCTCTGAAACCTTCTTGAAAAAGGTTGGGACTTAAAAAATAATGGAAACTACTTTCCTTGTGCGAAATGCAATGAAGTATGGGAAACAAGCCAGTGAGCCACGGCTGGAAAAAGTCCGTGGGCACCTCGACTTGACTGGCCAATTGTTTGAAAACTGAACCGTTAAACCTCATCTAACTAGCTAGCTAACTTAAACCTAAGCTCAATTGGTGTCGAACTGTGATATTTTTGGAGTGACAACTCCTAGTTAAGTCTATATACCTGGAATTATATTTATCGGTGTACGACGCCGTCCTTGCCACCTTCTCATGAACAAGGAATAACTGCTTAGTTTACCTTGAATATCTAGTCCTAGTATGAATGGCACCAAAAGACATAAAGATAACCTGGGATTTACCTATTTTTCTCAAAATAAGTTAAGAGTGACTTGCTGACTGTGTATGTCCACGGGGGGAGGGGGTTACGTCAATTCTTTGATTAAAGAATTTGTATCTTAGAATCTAATAAATGTATAAGGTATATTCGGACCGAAATGTATCAGAGGAACCCTTAATATATTTTCAAGTACGCTTTGCCCTGTACATTAGTTCAACCCTGACTGCGAGGCTGCTGTACTTGTAACACTGTTGTGTCTTCCCATGCGGTGATTTGCATATTAAAATCCGGGGTTCGTGGCAGCTCCCTGTTAAATAATTTAAGGAATGGAAATGAAATTATTTGATGCTCTGCAGTTTGCAGTTGTCTTCATGGCTATCAAACCAGGGAGCTGCTAACTCTTAGTTCCCTGATCAAACCATTAGGTTATAGAGCCCGGCCTAAACCCTTCGAAATTCATATGCTATGGACCTTGTCTCCCTGTGATTTTTTTCGAAAACGGCTGCCTTGCATTAGGCTATTAACTGGCTGTCTGTATAGTAACCTACATTGAAAGCTCCGCGGTTCACCTCATGAATCCTGTCTGCAGACTCTAATCAGGCTACTTTTTACGAACATAAATAGTTCAGCAAAATTAAACTATTGCCATGGTAATACGTACACCATGCAGTTGACCTGATCTCGGGTCAGCATTTCAGAATGACAGGTGTTTCGCTTCTGCGAGCTCAGGAGAAATATGAGTTCTCAAAGAGCTTTCGTTGTTATGATTGATGTTACCATTATCAATTACCCGCCACGATGAATATCAGAAAACTAATAAATATTTCTTTAACAAGTTACGGTTACCAAAGACGCGCCTTTTACTTATAGCGGATGTTTTGCCATGGGTGATCGATCCCTGGCTATATATACACTTCATGCAAAGTACAGTGTTTCATTTGATGAGTTAATCATCATTTTTTAATGCATGCACACAATTTTTTTCGTACTTAGGCAATAACACTTGGATAGTAGACGAAATGCCCAAGCAAGTGTCAGGAACATGGAACTAGAGTTATAGTCAAGACGCCATCTTGTAAACACGTTAATGATTTTATTTCATGATATCTGTAAGCACCATGTTGTTATAAATTAACGAAAATTAACATTTACATAAAAAACATTTAGATGTGGTTACGGTGTGCGCTTTTGTTGACATTGCTTATCAGGTGTTAGCTGGGCTCATTAAGTTTGCCCACAAAATTCATAATTTCCGTCACACATGCTGAGTTTTACTCTTAACTTGATGCTTAATAGTCAAACTAAGAGATTCTAAACATCTGACTCTAGTTAATGATAGTGCCAATGATAGGATCATTAAAGATTTAATACATGTATTTCAAATTGGTGAACAGACACTTTTCACCATTGAGTGTAAATCATATGCAATCCCTGTACATAAAAACTACAATTGTTTACATTTTTTGGTAAATAAAGGAGCGCACACATGAGTAATCAGGCTTATTAAAAGCATAATCATGCATTGATTTCTTTCAAACTCATCACAATATAATCGATATCACCCCATTGAGCCCCTTTAAGCGTTCACTCATTTGAATGCGCTTATTTCTTTTTATTTCTCCAACCTCATAACGTGTTCTTTTTACGGTGCGGTAGTGGTGACAAGACAGCTGGACAGAGTCAATCCGAATTAAAATGTGAGATGGAGGGCAAATATATGTAACTTCAAAACATATCATGAAAGCAGCGGCGCAACCAAGGGGCCAAATGGGGTGATCGCCTCCCCAAATGATGGTGAAGAAAAAGAAAAAAAAAAAGAGAAAAAGAGAAAGGGGGAAAAGAGGGAATTGAGAGGGGATTGCGGTATTAATGCCCTGTAGACCATTAAGTTGTGGAGGGAGAGGTAAATCCCAGGAGGGAAAACAAGGTGTGGATTCTTGGTGTGTTAAGGCATAAAGTTTGAGCTAACATCGACACCCTGCCGGGACACTTTCCAGACGCCGCTGATGCCGCCACTAAGAGGGGGAGAAGAAAAACAAGTTTAAATGTTCTATTCCTGTATTCCCATATTAGCCTTGGCAAATTAATTAAGCAAACAGCAGATACATTTCACCGGCAATATAGACCACTGGTATCCTACACACTCCCACCAAAGAGTTGGCCCAAATGTAGTAGTTCTACACGCCTAAAACAGTGCTTTCCCAGAAAAGTATCCAGCACACAGTTAACAATACATAAGTGAACTTATAACGTATGAATAATAATTGGCAATTTTAGAACCCATCAAATCGCAAAGCTTCCGAGGTACTACATGCACAGGCACACCCTTCATACATGGAAGTACCGTACCTCGGAAGTAGTACTTCCATGCTTCAGAGGAATAAACGCAGGCCCCTTGGCATGCATTTTTTCGGTCGGGTAAGAAATTTTAAAGGCAGTCATTCGTCACCCCAAACCACAGTTTCAGTATACATATATCAAAACTCTCAGTTGGTACAGCTCTTTGATGGCATCACATTCAAATAATGCATCATAGCTCAATTACACAGCGTGGGCACTGAGAGTGTCTTGATTACACATTATGGACTTGTATGGCCACTGGGACAAGCCATGAAGCAATAAACTAGGACTGTGTCTGGATAAAGATGAGTTTTAGATAAATGTGGGAGGGGCTAGAGTAAGACGGTTGGGAGAATTGGAACTGCTTGGGATGATGGAAACATGCCTTTAAATACCAGAGCTTCACCACTGCGTTCCTCACTAGGACTCTACCCTTATACACAGAACAGGAATTTGTTATTTTAAGAAGTATACACCGTACATGTATTGTGATGTTTTGCTGTTGTCATACCACCAGTATGACCATGGTGGTACTTCCATGGTCATACTAACTGGTGTATCAGGCGGCCGGCATGTACTGTATATTTCGGGGAACGACCTGATCTTCAGGTACTAGAATTCAGGCAGCATTTGAGTCCGTCGAAAGGTTGCCATGTTTTTAAAGAGTAGTCGCCCCTAAACTTTTATGAAAGAACCACTAAATTTCACAAATTTCTTCCTCTTTCTCTTCCATGTTTCTTTCAAAATATTTCGAGACTAAAATGTTGCATAATTAGGTTAAATCAAGGGTTCAATTGTCATAAATTTTACAATTCAATGAGAAAAACAGTGTCACATTATTTTCGAGAGCCATTCATGAATTAAAATAGACTATTACAATAATTCAAATTGGGGTGACTGCTTTTGCCCTCTTATTACAGAAAACTCCAAGCAGGCCCAGATTCCTTGAAAACAATTGCCCGATAAGTACAAACACATCATAGTCACGTAATGATTTTACACACAAAAATATCAACTTTACAAAATTAACCCCGAATTATTCGAACAGCCTAGGCTGAACCAACCAGTCCTCAAAACTCTTCGTTGCGGTTTACAGGCTACGCTAAATGTTGCAAAAACACTTAAATATTGAATAATTTAGAATTTCATGGTAAACGCAGTCTCTTGCAACTCCCTGGTTAACGCAAGTAGCCACTCAAAGTAAATCCCATAGTTAGCTGCAAAAAAAAAAAAAAAAAAAACCTGTCACAGGCATGATTTTCAAGAACCGTTCTTGTGATAGGACACATCGAAAGTTCATAGGGGTGACCGGGGTGACTGCAACCTTTATTTATGGGAGCTCTATCTGTCACTGTTTACGGAACCTTCTTGGTAAGGAATTTCGTAACCGCAAAACTGCGAAGAGGTTTGAGAGAAAGAGACCAACAAGGGAGCTGCTACTCGGAGCTGGACAAATAATCCCAACCAAGCGTGAGACACAGCCGTAGCCTACATGCAAAGCACAAAAGTAGACTCGAAAGTTGTTTTAAGTTTGTGGACTTTTCGTTACACCTGTCAACCATTTTTCGGTGTAAATATGGCTTGTACTGTTGTAGCACCATACAGGGGGCTTGTATGCGTTCTTCGTCAGATTGGTCTTTCCCATTGTGCTGTGTAGATCTACTGCCTATGTTTCTTTCAGTCACCCTGGAAACACCAAAACTGATCCATCGTTTGCCACATCATCAATTTTACCGGCAGATATGTGACATATTCGTCTAAAACGATCTTTTATATTGTGTTCTTTCGGAGAAACGTACCTCACCGTGACAACTCTACTAATAGGAAGAATGGCGTGTTTGGATTTTGCATACACTTTGTTTTAATTTATTCTTTAACGCAACTAATAATTGCAAGTGAGGTGGTCTTGTGGGAAGATATTTATGTGAAATGGGGTGACTGTTACAAGGACGGTAGGACGTCGACAGTTCATCACAGCCTTGCAATGGGAATGAGTATTTTTCTTGGCCAACGGAAGGATACAGAAGTCGTATCTCTGCCCTAAAAATCAACTTTATGTCATTATACCGCAATCATGAACAGACGAGAAAAAGGTAAATTAAGTTTCAAGTCCATCATCCGTTCATTGACACTCAACAGAGGATTTTGCAAATTTTTTCAGTTTTAACTCCCCATCGACTTTGCACGTGAATCACTTTTCAAAAATTTTCTAAGTTTAGATGTCCGTGAGGGGGTGAGTTTTGTTTTGCCCGAAGAGGCCACTCCCGATGGGCCAACGCCCTGAACTTCACACACGTCTAGAGTGAAACTAGGATTTTTTCACCCCCCCCCCCCCCTTTATGTGGTATCTCCCTGTTCGTTTGAGAAGGGGAAGCCCCGAGTAAGCCCCGAGTAAGCCAACGAACAGGGAGATACCCCATAATCGGGTTTTGGAAAAATGATTCACGTACACGGTCAATGGGAGACAAATTGCAGGAGTAAGCCGACTTTGGGGGCTTCCCCTTTCCAGACGAACAGGGAGATACTCCATAAAGGGGTTTGAAAAAATCCTAGTGTCTTAAAATGGTTTTTAAGCGATTTACTTTTGCGACTTAAATACCACCGGCTGGTGGGAGGTAAATGCCTGTCCTGCCCCCGTGGGTTCGCCCCTGACTCAACAACCCCTAACTCGCAGTGACTTCGTACAGCCTCTATAGCTGGCCTAGTATAGAAGTGCAGCAAATAGTTCCTTATCGTCTCCATGACTTATCAAGTTTGTTTTGTAAAACTCTTACGGCTGGTCCAGTTTAAAGCTTTTCCTTACCTACCAAAGGCCCCCGGGGGGTTGGGGGTTGTAGAATATGCCCACGCTATTCCCCGCCTTTCGTTAGAGGCTAATTAAGGGGAGGACTTGCATTGGTATTTGAACTGTTTTTGTAACTGAACTTGAATCGTATTTATCTAGTTGATACTTTATAACACATTCGTGTTGGTGTCTCGTTAAATTTCATCTAAATAACATACTGGCCAAAATATTTCAAGCTTGTACCGGTACAACCTCTATAGCTGGTATAATTAAGATATGACGGCAGTATTACCCCAGTTGCCATGACATATCAAGTTTGTACCAAGCACAATCTCTATAGCTGGGTTAGTTTATAAATGCAGCAAATATGTTCTTACTCGCCATGACTTACCAAGGTTGTACCAGTACAAACTCTGTAGCTGGTCTAGTTAAGAAGTGAAGCAATATTTCCTTACTAGCCATGACTTATCAAGATTGTACCAGTACAACCTTTATAGCTGGTCTAGTTTAGAACTGCAGCAAATACAGTAGCCTGTTTCCTCACTCGTCTTGACTTATGGAGGTTGTACGAATACAGCCGCTATAGCTGATCTAGTTTAGAAGTGAAGCAATATTTTCTTACTAGCATTGACCTATCAAGGCTGTACCAGTACGACCGCTATAGCTGGTCTAGTTAAGATATGCAGCAAATACTTCCTCACTCGCCATGACTTATGGGTGTTGTACGAGTACAGCCGCCGTAGCTGAAAGGGTATTGTAATAACGTTTTCTTCTTTCACTAAGACGTAATGAGGTTAATGTTATTTGCACCAGTTTCAATTCCGCAATTTGTTTATCTTTCACCGGTTTGCTGACCATTTTAGTAAAATGTGGTAGGTGGCAATTCTTCGAGGCTAAATGTCGTGTTGTGTAATGGAAAAAGCAACAATTACTAAAATGGTATGAAAATGTTATTTTTATAATCAAAATTATACATTTTCTTTCTCAATTGTCTGCATTTCGTAATAATCTAATCGTAAAAGACTACTTTGTAGAGAAAGAAGAGAATCATCAAAATTTCCGGGATAAAAAGCAACAATTACTAAAATGGTATGAAAATGTTATTTTTATAATCAAAATTATACATTTTCTTTCTCAATTGTCTGCATTTCGTCATTATCTAATCGTAAAAGACTACTTTGTAGAGAAAGAAGAGAATCATCAAAATTTCCGGGATAAAAAGCAACAATTACTAAAATGGTATGAAAATGTTATTTTTATAATCAAAATTATACATTTTCTTTCTCAATTGTCTGCATTTCGTCATTATCTAATCGTAAAAGACTACTTTGTAGAGAAAGGAGAGAATCATCAAAATTTGTGGGATAATAATCGTTTCTGAAAATATAAAGAAAACTATTTCAGTCTAATAAACTGTTTACTAATCAGTGAATTTTTGTTGTCATTGCCTCTTTTTGCGTTTTTTTTCTTAAATTTCATTATCATTTCTTCTTAGATTTCACTATTACGATATTTGTCCTGAAAATTCCATCCACGAAATTATATTTCAAATTTCGCACCATGAAATTTACAATCTGTGACAAAATAAAACAGAAAAGTTGAATATTTACCTCGAAATCTGAGAAACGGCAATTTCCTATTATTTGGAAGTATTTCCTACCGCCTTTAGGTATCTTTGATTTTTATTTTAGGTATACATTATCAACCAAGGAAAATCAACAAATGGGATTACAGAAGTGGACAGCTTCGCATCTGTTCAGCCAGGAATGGAAGCAGCCATTCATTGTGTAGAGACTGATGGTAGACCATTCATTGCGGAGGTACTAGCCGTTGAGGACGAAAATGTAACTCTTTATTGGTTGAAAGGGTCGTGGAATGGGGCATGGCATTTATGGCTGGTTAAGGATGGCAGAAATAATACAAGAAGTGTGCCACACAAATCAGTTGTGCCAATATCCTCATTGATATTGTGGGACTTAAAAATGACCCATGGAAGAAGATTACGGCAAGAGTACTGTTCGAGAACTGAAAGCCAAGTATGAAGAGTTGGACTCAAACACTTAAATATATTTGTGGTTTATCTTTACATGTTACAGTAAGCAGTGTCGAATATGGGACGAGAAGGGCGGGCAGCAGGTCATTACTAAAAATTTTGGAAATGATTTTTTCTATGGAGAATCATACATTGTCCATGTACATACTTCAAAAAGTGAAAAGAATAGCATCGTTTTGCACCTCAGCTTCCCTCAATGGCCCATGGGGAGTGCATTTTCCTGGTGATATTTAAATTTTACCAAATAGGCCTACATTTGTTTTTCTTCAGGGAAAGGAAATTGCACGTGGGAAGTTAAAGGATATGCAGACGCTCAATCATTGAGGGGGGGGGACATGTCCCCCCCCCCAATATTTTTCGAGGGGGGCATCATATCAAAATTCCAAAATTTTGAAGTGTTAAGAAAAAATATATGTAGTTTAATGCCATTTTTTTTATAATAAGAAGGGTAATGAATATATCTTACCATTTTTCGTCAATTAAAAAGAAATTTTGTGCAGGAAATAGGCTTTTTTGACCCCAAAATAATCCCAATTTCCCAATTTCTGTGACATTCCTTCTAAAATTACAAAAAATTTCTCGCGCTGCGCGCGCTCTAATCTTCGGTTACCTCTTGCTTAAACTATTAATAACCCCTTCAGGTATATTGGTTGTATTAAGTTAAACAATTGGCCTATTTTTATTCCTTGTGGTCGTGATTCAGTAAACTATACTTTGTCCTACGGCAAGGTTTTCCAGGGCTTTCCCGTGAAACACTTCATAAGTTTCGTGTGGGTTAAATTGACACTGTTATTGGCTGCCATGCCTATGAAGTCTTTCCTGTGCACGACCTCGAGGCTTACCATAGGTTTGGTTATTAAGATACCATTTTTCAAGTTAGGCTTTTCATAAGGTACTTGACATGTGTCACTTTTAACGACTCCATAGTAGTGTCATATGCTCACATCGTTTTCGCACTTGTCTTAGAGTTATGCTCTCCTTTCAGCCGTGTTACTTTAATGACATTGTTCTCTTCACCTTTTACGAACCCAACGTTGTCTGCCGGTCATGCTTATGAGGGCTTTCCTGTGAAACCCTTCATATATTCCATTTGAGGTTTACCAACAATCACTTTCGGTCGGCCCTCCTTGTTACATAAAGACTCGGTCCTTCTTATCATATAAAGTCTTTCCTGTGAAAGACTTCATGGCGAAGTATAAGAATATAATTTATGTTACTTTATTATTAATTCGGTTTGTCTCATAGAGTCCTTTGTGTAAAGGACTTAAAATTAAAATGCATGAAGGGCCCTGCGTAGACTTAAGCACCACAATTTACGCTGGTGCATTGAACTTTTCAAATGAAGCCTAAATAGCAAAAAGAGTTATTTTTTCGTAAGTTAGGGAACTCATGCTGGATAGCTACCTTATGAGGGCTTTCGCGTGGAAGACCTCGTAGATTACTGTTCCAAAAATATCACATAGAAATTCATTATAGCTTTCCACATATTCTTCATGTTTTTATTTTCTATAACTCCTTTTTTATCCATGTTTATACTCTGGAGAATTTTATATTGATGTCATGAAGTCATCAATTATGAAAGATCATTGCTTAAATTGCGTTTGTGTTTTTTTTTTCTAACATTTCACTGCAATTTTTTGTAACTGAAAAAAATGACAATAAATTGAATCCATTACCGTTATGATGCATGTTTATCCCGTCTTTGTCACCTGTGTGTAGTACGTTCGAAATAATAACTAGTTAATTTTCATAGTTCTTTACTAAGGGGGAAACCTTTTGCCTCTCAACCTGCTTCAAATCATTTATGACTAAACTTTCCTTTAAATTAGATCAAACTTATTTTAAAGAGTCACAATCCGAAAATGGTGGTTTTCAATATGATCGTGCATTGTGTATAAAATATGATTTCTTAGTTTGCAATTTTTTGAAAGTGATTGCAAGCCCGTTAGGAGCAAGTCTTGGGCTTCGATTAAGCATATATTTACCTAGATTCCACATTTGGTCGCCTTTTCTTCGTCTAAAAATGTACATAACATCCTCATTTACAACAAGCACTTATGTTACGAGGCCGAAAGTTTGCCAGACCGAAAATCAAAAAGGGTTCATGAGACCGAAAGTTTGCCCGACCGAAAAGAAAGTTGGGTCCGCGAGATCGAAAATGCGAAAAGGTTCGCGAAGCCAACTTTAACTATAAAATGTGGTTTCGAAAATCGTAACCACTTACTGTCCATGATTGTTTCTGTGCCAACGTACTTTGGTACGTACTAAAACTTTGAATATCGCCCTTTCACGATCGTTGGCCGATGCGATATACTTGAATATAATCAATGCAGTACTGTGTTGGTTGCTTGTTGTAGATATCAGTCCTTCGTTACTTTCTACTTACAATCTCGTGATACACCTGAAAGATGCAGGACTGCACTTTTACTCGTAATGCTTTTCAGGCTAGTTGAAGAATCACCACTGTGCGGCTATTCATGCAATGCCGATGTAACGGCAGTGATCAATTGCAACTGGAAGTCGCAAAGTATGCCTATAGTCGTCACAGTGGCACTGCAGGTAGGGTTACTCGACGTTCGGTTTTACCAGGACACGTCCTCTTTATATTCTTTCGTGTTGGTGTCCGGGAGGTTTTCTAAAATTACCGCGAAGTCCGGATTTCATGTATTTCTCATACGATCTGAGAGGTTTTCCTTAATTTTGCTTCAATCAAGTTGGAAGAAACTTTAGGAAAAGCAACAAATATTGCACCATTTTGCATCTAGACACCATTGAAAACCAACAAAGCTCCACACCCTACCCTCCTTTTAGACCTCATCACCAGGGTGGCGATGCATGTCCTCCTAGCAAGAAAATAAATCGGCCTATGGTAAACCTAAGTGCAGACAAAAAGAAAAGTATAGACCCCTTTGCTAATTCTGAGCATGACCATCATCCTGAGAATGATAATATACACAAACAGCGGTGGACCTTTGGGCATATGTTATGCATACGGACTTCCTATATAAACATGGAAAGAGGATCATGGGGAAATTGGTCGCCATCGTTCGAACCAAAAAGATGTAGCGTGATGTCACCGACTGCAAGACCCTATAAAAACTATGTGTAACTTAGACTTTCTACATACATTGACAGAGCAGACTGCACTAACTTCCTATGCGTAGATTGTCCCTACTGTACGTGTGATGATAGCAAGATGGCTACCTGCTATGGTTTTCGTCGCAGTTCTTATTACTTCTCAAGATACATCTAGCATTTGGCAAGCCTAAGTTAAGCCTTACGTAACTGCTCCCAAGAGAGAATATAACAAGAGAGCTAACGTCAAATGCTAAGATTAAACCTAGACTTAGATGCGTACAAAAATGTCATGGCTTTCCTCCGGCGGCGAAATGCAAGCACTTGCAAGAAACGGCAGTACAGTGTGTCTGCTACAATACTACAATGCTCTTTTGCTGGTAAGCGTTTAGTGACACTGTACGTGTACACGATATACTACAGGTACAACGCGGCCGTTGTGTGATGAGCAAGTATACTGTACACAAATTTGACTTTCTCAAGTATTCTGTTACAAAACAATAAAATACGTAAATGCCAAAAACAAACCCGGCCCATTTTAGGCCATATTATAACCAAAAGTAACCATGGAGTCTCGTTCCCGTCTACATGACTTGACGTCATGGACAGTACAAAAATCCGCTGATTTGTTTTCATTTTCAGGCTCGCGGGTCCATTCTCATTTTTGGTATGGTGAACTTTTTCTCATTTTCGGTCATTTCGGTCCCGCGAACCCTTCACATTTTCGGTCTCGCCAACCCTTTCTCTTTTAAATTTTCGGTCTCGCGGACGTTCGGTCTCGTGGGACGTCCCCGTAGAGGCTTTATATCAGTACATGTCTCTTTTAATTCCACTACACGTTTTTAGGGTATGTCACGTAATAAATTAACAAATACGCCTTCGCAGACGCTTGAACAGCAGCTTGCATTCCCCTCGAAATGTTGGATTCATGAAACTATAGATCATTGGGTTTACCGCGTGGTTGATAAGTCCAGTAAGACTTAATAGAGTTAAAAGTGTATATCCGAAGCTTTGATGTGGGAGGTTCTTTGCCACAATAGTCACGAGGTGCATGAATACCGCCAAGGACCAGGTACAGACAAAGACAAGAGTGGCCAATATAAGCATTCTGCTCAATCGCGACATAGGCCTAAATCGGCTCGGTACTTGAGACATAATTGTTGCAAGTTTTGGGTCTCGGTTGCTATTGTCGATGGTTCCTTTTAAGGAATGAACTTTCGACGGATATTCTTCCCTTGCAGTACGTACCCCTTTAATAGTCATAACACGTCCCTGGTTAGAATTTGCAGGAAACTTCGGTTCTTCAGTTGTTTCTAAGGTGGAGTTACATGGGTAAATATTTTGGGTACCGGTACCTTCTTCTTTGGATCGTCTCTTCAAAAAATGACTATCCTCGCTCCCCGACTGGAAACGCTCATTATTACAAGGTAAGCATACGTTGCCGCCCCTGATTGGACTCTGCTTGTTTTCCTTTGTGCTTCTTTGACTGCACCGAAGTTTTAGTGAGAACTTTACCGTCTTTTTTCGGTGTTTGTTCATTTTCTTCCAGAGTTTTACATACGAGCATATTGTACTCGTAACCATTGCAAGGAAGTATACGTACTGTGGTACTGCCATGCTGGCATATGAACTAAAGATATTACTTGTAGGATAACAACGAGTTCCATTGACGACATTTGAACCATCTATATGACTTGTGAAGGAAGATGGAATGGTAACCAGGATTGCCGTTACTACACAAATAACACATATCTTGATAGCTTTCTTTTTGTTCAATCTCCTTCTGATCGGTTGGCTTACTGCCAAGTATCGGTCCCATGCAATAGCTGCTGTAATACTAGAGGAAAAATTCCATCCCATGTTTACCCATGAAAATAGCACTTTACACACAAAGATGTTAGTGTAGTTAAACTCGTTTAGCCAGAAATGAATTTCTAGCGGCAAGACCAACCAGGAGAAGAGATCACAGAGCGCTAAAGTAATGATGAATATATGTACACTTTCTAAAGTTGTTTTGTTCCAGTATACGATAAGAATAAGTAAATTTCCATGAATCCCTGTCAAGTTTACAATCGAACGGTAAATGATTATTATCCAAGTAAAGACGAAATATGTTTCAGACATCGTAGACTACATCTACACAAAGAGATCTAGAAGAACACGAAATTTTCAGATATACTTGAACAGGCTTTTAGTAAAGGTTTACATGTTTTAATTGAAAGTTTTTTCGTATACCGTGATGAATCCGTCACATATTTGCCCAGCAACAAAAAGTGCATCACAACAAAATGCATCGTTGATGTCAAAATGTCTAAGTACTCAGGCATAATTAGCTGCTTTAAATTTCCATTGCATTCAGGCTGGTATAACCTTTTTAGAAGTTAGTAAATAGGGTGCATGTTGATTGACCGCAAAGATCAGCATCATGCAAACACACTCTGACGCCTATATATATTTTCATCAAATCACAATGTCGAACTTGTCAAGATCATGTTCAAACAGCAGACAATGGCACGGTATAGTGTAAATAACACATATGTCTTGGGTACTTAAATGTCTCTTCCAGATATTGTTTTTGTTTTGTTTTGTTTTGGTAAAATAAAAGTTGTCTTTAAACAAGCGTGCCACATCGTTTTTAAGTGTCAAAGCCATGAAGGATATATAGTGTTTATACCTTATGTTTGAATGAATACTTTATCATACATTGAAGTTAAATGACACCCTAGCGTCGGTTGCTCTGATTGGTCGTTTCTAAGTATAAGGTGTAATGCATGGCAACCAGCAGGACGATGCGCACTGTTTAACAAGAAATTCCTAACTGGCTAACGATTGCTCTAATCCCTAACCTAATCCCAAACCCTAACAAAGAATACAGTCGATAAAATACAATGGCAACCATGGGCGTCGGCAGAAAAAAGTCAGGCGGGCAAAATTTCTAGGGAGGGGCAAAACCTCCAAGTCACCATGAATTGACACAAAGCATGCGAAAATTTCAGCCCAAAATGCCTCCCAAATCGCTGGAAATGGCATTTCTAAAGCCTATTTTTCGCATAGAAACTTGGGAAACACGTTTCTTTTGGGTTTTGCTTTGATTTTTTACAGGTTTTTTCAAATTTTTGATTTTCCAGGGGGCAAGTGCCCCCCCCCCTTGCCCATACCTGCGGACGCCCATGATGGCAACAGTCAATCAAGAAACACCTCGTTAAACAGTGCCCACCTACACAGTCGGACTTCCTTGGAAAGGCGATGTTCAAGAGAGTGACTTCTGAATTTCACTGTATTGATAAATAATCCAGTGCATGTGCACTGTGGTTTTTATCCCTAATCTAAGAGAGCTTCCCGTATGACAAGTAATTCTTTCAGTTACCTTTGAGTTAAAGGAAAGTAGATCTTGCATTTTGGGTTTACCTAATTTTCCCAGGTTCCAATGTTCCCAAGGTTCGGATGCCTCCCATGCGTTCACTGTTCCCGATGATCGATGTTCCCGAGTCCCCGTTGTAAGGTTGTTTGTATTATTTCAATGGTTGAACATGATTACGAGATTCGTTATCCCCAAGGTTCATTATTTCCGAGGTTCTATGTCCCGCCGTTAAAGATTCCACGTTTTCGTATTATTTCAAAGGTTTGTAAAGGTTACAAGGTTCGTTTTGCCCAGGGTTCAATTTTCTTAGCAATGTGTTAAAATAATATTCCCAGCCTGGGAACATAGACTTACTAATTTGACTATTCTTCTATACTCCTTTTTTTTATTCTTTTATTTTTCCCGTCATGCATATGTTCTGAAGGCTAGGGACCATCCCCAGGACATGTACAATGCTATAATAAATGTGTGATGGACTAAACAGTAACCTTTATGTACATACAGTGATATATAAATACATATACAAAATGGGACATTTTAACGAAGTTAAGAAAGGAGGTGGAAAACGTGAAAAAAATATCCAAAATATAACGCAAGGTGCCCTACTGTTAACTAGTGTCATTAATACGAAGCATGTATTTTACGTCAAACGATAAAAGAATCATATACTATGTGAGGGTGACGGACTGATATCAGAAAATGCAAGGCCATTTTTTACGATTAACAGCAGACTTATTCCTAAGGAGAGAGACGTGGCATTCTATTTCATATAGAGACCTAATTTGTTTCGGAAGGCTTGAAGTTGTAGGGTGTTTCCCTGGTATTTACTAGAGTAAATGAAATTAACATAGAACAAATACTGTATTTTATAAAAGGAAATGCTTATTATCATTAAACAGCAACAGCATCTTGGAAGTTGATGGATCTCTACTTATAACGTTCTTTTGCTTTAACCAAGAGGACTTCCATCCAAAAGCACTCGTTACTTTACAAGTTGAATACATAGGGCTCATTGCACATATCAGTAAAGAACACCGTGTCGTCAGCATATTGACATATTCGGAACTCATGATTACAAATGTTAATACCCCTAAGGTGCTGATTCCCCGGATAGCAATTGCAAGAATTTCAGAGCAAGGTATAAACAAATATGGCGATAGCGGACGACCTTGCCTTACTCCTCTAAATATATCAAAATATTTTGTCCAAAAGCCGTTATTCATTTATTCTGTACACTCAAAAGCCAAAGTATCGTATCTAATGTTTTTTTTTTCATTCAGGGGCGTTGCCATCTGGGCATGAGGGAGTGTCCCCTGCCTCCCATCATGTTTCGACCGCGACAATTCAATTTGATTGAAAACGCATTTAAATCAACACGTGTAGTGGTCGTGCCGTATGGCCAAATTTCCTGATTTGATAAAATTTGTACCTTTTTATTTTTCATCTTTAGAACCCGCTTTCGTTGGTTAACATTTTGTCCAAACAATTTAACCGCCATCTTGAATTACAAATGCTGCCGTACGGTTTACGTTTCTCCAGCAATATCTTGCGAATGAGCTAAAAAGAAGGCTTAAACAAGATTTTAATTCATGAACTTGTATTGCCAATCTTTCAGAATGCCACTTTATTTAAATTGCCATTGCCATAGTCTGCTGCCCTCTATTTCATTACCAGCGGTGGTTGGAATTTGTCTCCTTTCAGAACGGACACCTCTCTGTTGTTTCTGATCTTGGAGTGGAAAACCCGTAAGCAAATGTAAACCTTAATGCTTTCTTCTCCAACCTATTTGAACAACTGTTGGAGAAATAGGTTATGGAAAAGAAGATCAGGGACAAACATGAAAGATATGGACACTCGCGTTCAATAAGATATTAGCTATGTCTCAATATTCCATGGTTCCAACTTCCAAATCTTGTTTAGACTATGATTATCATCCACACTCAATATCTTGGAAGTTCCTGGAATGTATCAATAACTAATATGATGAGTTTTAGAGCACCTCTCGATGGAACTTCTTTAATAACATTTTGGCAATCCATAATCCATAGTCTGATAGTCAGATCAGCATCACGCAGACGTCGAGTCTTGTTATGTTCCAACATAGGGAATAATTTGCTGAGAAGACTTTGAAATATACGACTGCGATTACTCACAGCACATATGCCTAAATACCAAATATCAAATTTTGATGGGATGATTATAATATCAGAATGGACAAATTAATGGAATGGTTAGGCTTGGCTTTACAGTAGGCTAAGCTTACGTTGTGTATTCCCCATGGAAGGACTAACGTTACAGATTGAATAGACTGTAGTGCTCACAATGAGAAAGGCAACAGAAATCAGAACGTATGTGCTGAAACTGGTTTTGTCTCTGGTGGATCAGAATGCATGGTGAGACTTGACATAATGTTATTCAAATATTACAAGATTGCAACTACGGACCGATGTCATAGGTCTTTGTCATTTATCAATATCCGGTCAGATACAGTATAATTATACAAGACTAACATAAACCTTGGATCTGCAGTACCTTGTTCAGTTTTGTACCTCAATTTTGGATATTTTTTGGCATTCACTCCACAGAAACAACCGAGAAATATTTAAAACTTCACCTTGAAAGATTCACGTTATTGTGCATAGTATTATTGATGGTATTTATAATCCACATGAAATCGGCTTTGTCGTCAAAATTTCTACGGTCGTTGTTGTCATTCGTCTCGGACCAGCGAGTCTTTCCGACTAGTGCGCATGCTCATTCCGCATAAGTCGTGGACATTTGCCCAACTACAGTAATTGCCAATGACCTTACATGTGCCCAGTCACGGCTGTTTTTGACCAACTTTAACAAAACTTTGCCCAACGTTTACCCAGACTTAAAGTGCTCGAACCGTTTCGCCCAGAATTTTTAAGAGTTGTATAAACGATAAACAAAGTTAATGTGACATTTAACAGCGCCGCGCTCAACAGGAACTTGGAAATGGTTAAATTTTGTGATGTAAATATTTCAAGGAGCCTTGAATAGAAGCTTGAAAATTAAATTACGACAAGGTACATTCCATGCAATCAATTTTGAAAATTGGTGGTCACGTCAAGGTGAAATTGTCAATTATTTGACATGAAAGCGGCAAAAAGCGATGTCTACAAATAGGAGAAATACTGATAATATGGTAGCGGTAAGCTTTTTGAAGCCAAACCATATAATAGGGGCTAGAATGCAGTGATAAAAAGCAGAAAAAACTCAAAATCCAAGCGCGGAAATCCCATTTCTCGATGTGGAAGGTGTTCTTGGCAAAGAAAATTACTGAAGACTCCGTACCAAAGGACGCTGGCGCTTCTCTTGAATAGTCAGTCATTCCACCCTTCGTCCAAATTCTTAGGGTAGCGGACCACTAATTATTTATCCACTTGACTTAAACACTAAATCAGGCCAGGCTGCTTCCCCGCTCCCTAGCTCCTTAAAATGTTTTCAAACTAGATATGCCGTCCCCGTTGTTAAAAAAAGCTCAAAATGTGGGCCCTTATGACACTTTCAAATTTCCATATCATGACCATTGAAATTTTGAGTTGAAGAGTGGACCCTGAATGATAGCTACGAGTTTCCCATCCTTTCTCAAAGCCGGCGCTCCACAAAGCCGAGAAATACATACAGAACGAACACTACAATTCATCAAATTACCTTGAATTTCGTACTGTCTGTATTTTAACTCATTGTCTACACAAACCACAAGAAAATTTAAGCATATGCTATAAGTAAAACAGTCAGGAGCAACGTCCCATTAAATTTAAGGCATCACTTCATTTCTCAGTAAACATTTTCTGAGGTCAGAATATTTAATAAGTGGTCCCGTCGCTATCTGAGACCACCACGTCTACGAAGTTCATTATGAGTGAGTCGGGCTGATCGGAGTGGCCGCAAATAAATTTTGTCGTTTTGTCGTGATTTGTGCCTTGTAGTCTGGGCTCCAAAATTATGCGTCTTGTCTGCACTGCACGGCGGCTAGTCGATATGCGAATAAGAACTACCTCTATTCCCATTCCTTCTACAATTATTTGGTTGAAATTTGCGGTGTTTATCATTACAGTGCCTCTCACATGATGAGCAGCAGTAGCGTATCTGCAGGGGCAGGGGCAAAATGCTGGTTCAAGCGGGAAAATCAGCTCAATCAACCGAGTTGAACAGGGGCGTAACCAGACCTGACTATCCGGGGGCAATAGTCCAGAGGTTTCCCGTTTTTGTATTAGGCCCAGTTGAATTGTTGAGTTGAAGTGCACTGGGGCCTCAAGGGAAGTGTTGTGTTGTAGACCGCTCCACTCCTCAATCACCAACATCTTAATATGATTTGGATTACTTTTCACATCCTAAATGCGTGCAAATTCTATGCACTTTGGTCAACACCTATATGACTTGGTGTCTTCGGCCAAATGAAAGAAGTACATGAGCTCGAGTTTAACAGGTCATACGTCAACATGAAAATATATCTGTATGTATAACATCAAAATAAACATTTTTTAAACGTTAAAGGAAAAGATACACGCTCGATGTTCTTACACGGGATAGGTCTCCTTGCATAAACGGTCTTAAAATGTGGGCTGTTTAGTCCTATAGTTAAGTTCCATTCGTCAGATGGTCATTTAACTGAATTTGTCGATGACTGGATCAAAGTCAATACTCGCAGAGATGTCACGTTCTGTACTGAGGGGAGCAAGAGGAAAGTATTTCCTCCGATGAAGTGAACCTCAGATATTTTTGGGCGACTAAATGAATGTTCACTCGTGGCTGAAGACATTGCAATAGTGCCTAACATTCTACACAAAGTTGTCAATACTAGAAACGCATTGTTTTTATCCCATTTTTTAATCAACTGTAACATTTCAGAGGCAGACTTGTGGGGTAGATGGGGACTGTTTAACAAGGTGTTTCTTGATTGGTTGTTGCCATTGTATTGTATCGATAGTGTTCTTTGTTAGGGTTATGGATTAGGGCTATCGTTAGCCAGTTGGAAAATTTCTTTTTAAACAGTGCGCATCGCCCGACTTGGGAGGGTTTTCATTAATTTCTGGGGTGTACTTTTATAGAATGTATAAAATTGATAAAATTGAGCCTTTACAAGGTCTAGGTCAATATCACCTTCGTACATTGATGCATTATAATAAAATGCCTCGGTGTCACTAAAATGTTGCAAAGGCATTTGAATGAAAATACAGACGTTTGAAAATCTTCGAAACGTGAATGTAATTCACCAATAAGAATACCATAAATTCTGTAAAACACAGTTACTCTAAATCTTGCAACTGGGTCAGTAATTGGGTCATCACCGGCCTGCTCACCAGACATGGGGTAGCGGACGGTCGGGGTTGGTGAAGGAGTGAGGAAGTTATACAGTCGATGTCGAGTTAGTCAGTTAGTTGGATAGATGTCAAGAGCACGGATTGCAACAAAAGCGTCTTCGTCGGAAGAAATCACGTCGTAAACAATCGGGACTCGCCGAAAAATTGTCACTTTGACGCTCGTTATGTGGCCGTATAGTAGGCGTACCGTGTAACGTGTAGAGTGTCGCGTATACAGTGTACTCTATGTAAACGACTAAACGAACCATTAAATCATCATTCGTCAATGTGCGATATATCTCATCCAAATCATATACATTCGCTTCAGTCACTTGGTTGGCAGGAAACTAAACTTGAATGAAAAAAACTTGGTAACTACTATGCGAGGAACTACAAACATAAAATGGAAGGGAACCAACTTGCCACTGTGATGGGAATTGCCACTCTAACAGATAAGTTGCCAAAAAGCGAGTTCGGTAATTCGTTGCCGCATGGGATTATGGGACACTGCGTGGGATATACAAACCGTGCTTAGCACGTAGCGTACAGTCCTTCAGTACGTGCATACAACACTATCTAAGTGTCTGGCAAACGCGAACGAAACTAGGGGTCAGAGTCCTACTAAACAGCAGCTTAAAATGCGATTTTTGCGGCAAAAGGACAATTTAGACTTAATCCAGTACTCAAAACCACACATGAGATCCCTCTTTTTGTTATGGATGGATTAAGAAAGAATGATTGGACGAAGTTCTCATGTAAATTTTGGAATACGTGTTGTAGGTGCCGGTTTGGTTTGTTTATCCCCAGATTTGCAGGATGTGCGCATTTGAGTAGCTACCAAAACGAAAAAACAAACTGGCTTATTTACATGCTGAAGTAGTACACTAATTACAAAAAATCTGAAAATATCTGTGGAAATTAAATCCAAACACATTGACCAGAACAGCGTTCCATGAATGAGGATCAATCTTGCTTTTGATGTTATACACGAATCCGGACAGCAAGTGATGGTCTGATTTCAGTCGGCCATAACTGGGGTCCGTCACCTTTAAATCTTTCGATTTCCTTGCTTATCTCTATCATGGATGGTTGTACACTAATTTGTATCTTAAATTCTCCAATATCACTTAATATTGGGGTTTGAAATTCATGTAAACAATAAATACAGACGATTTAAGGCTGATGGACCCCACTAATGGCGGCCTACAATCACTAAAAGCAAGCGCTAATCGGATTCGTCTATAGCTGTCCCACTTTCTTCCTTTTCTATGTTGCTCTTGTTTCCTTTCCTTTCTTTCCTTTTCCCTTCTCTTTCAATTCTCCTTTTTTTTCTGCCTTTCTTTTCTTTCCTCCCCTCCTTTTTCTCTCTCTTCTTCCCTCTCTTTTCCTCTTTCTCCTTTCTTTCCTTCCATTTTCTTCCTTTCCCTGTTTTTTTCTCCCAATCCCGTTTTTTCGTGTGTCCGGGGCAGCTTGCCGCCTTACCCTCCACCTCCCACTGGTTACGCCAAAAGATTTGAAAAAGGGAAAAACTAAGGCAAAAAAAAGGAAGAAACAAAGGTAAAGGGAAAAGAAGAAGCGAATATTCATTACTTGTTCACACTGCTTTTTAAAAATTGGTTTCCAAAATTCGCTAACTGGTTCCAGTAATACTTATTTCAACCATTTACATGAATCAACGTTATTGGACTTAATCACCTTAGGGTCATTACATGAAATTTGGAAAAGGAATTCAATGCACATTATCTTAAAAACATTACAATTCTAAAATTTTATTCAACACATTTTACATTAAAGTATAACCTCCGCACCATTTTTGCAAAACAAACTGGATTGAATGGATGGCGCTATGTTAAAACGGTATGCGTGTGTCTTTCTTAAACTTCCGAATGCTCACAACTTGAGGGTTTTCCTTCAGCAAGAAAGGTCAGGTTTATCCTAACGATAGTTCCCTTAGACCAGAAATACCACACCAAACATGGTAGAGAAGGAGAGAAGGAGAAAATAAGTGGTCTCAATGAATGGCGCCTGTAGGTCTTGGTGTTTGCTGGACTCGATGTTGGACTCAAATTTACAGCATAAAGGAGGCTGAATTCACACCCAGTAGCCAAGGTTCCTCAATTGTGTGTCGAGAGTGTCATACGATTACGTGTAAAAATGTGTTGGCAAACCCTTCACATGCTAAGCTTACATGTTTTAGCTTTCGCACAATGCCTCAAACAGATTCACCTTATCACTAGTTCGAATACCCCTTCCCCCCCCCCCCGCCCCAAATAAGAAATGGGGGGAACTTTCAATAACCAGCCTTCTTCAGCGTTGAAAAAGACTGGTCTAAGATGTGACCAGAACCACTCGTTTTCAATTTAATTGTCTATTTGGCGGTAGCTGAAGATAATAACGTTGATGAAGGTAAAGACGATAACATAAACCAGGTTTAATCCAGCAGATATGATGAGAAGAATCCAACACGAAGAAATTCCTCGTAAAAATGAAGACTGAGTCACTGTGTACAACAAAAACGGTGAATAATTCCGTAAGAGATTTCCTCAGAATATTATGTTAGGCTGAATGACGTAGTGATCGTTATGATATCGTATAACCGAATCTGGGAACCTACTGCCGTTGTGCGTGATGTTCCGAATAAGCAATGCAGTAGGGAAAACAATTCCAGTGAGCCACAACTGGAAAACGGCCGTGATCGGCTCGGTTTGTGAACCAATAGCTTGGAAACTGGGCCATAAAACTCCATCCAACCAACTTGTACGGGGCCATAGGTAGCATGAATGTCATTTTGAAAGGACGCCACTTTTACTTCCAAGAGAAGCGGATGTAAAATAAATACCAACAGTGGAAGAAATATCTTGCAAAGTTAGTAAGTCTTAAATTATAGGACGCCCTCTGTTGGAACCTTTACACTGATTGTTATAGAGCTTTCAATGTATCACCGTTAAAGAAGCTATTCATGATAGTGTGACGCCAGATAAGGAAAAGTAAACTTCCCCCCCCCCCAAGACCCCCCCCCCCCCAAGATGAGTCTCTCCCATCCTCCTTGGATTCTCTGCAGTTTTTCAATCACCCAGACAGTATATTGAGTAACTGCTTACTAGAGGTCCCGACTGACCACGCAGTCGCAGTAACCTGCTTTGCCTTAACAGACACTGTAATAAGAATATAAAATCCCCGAATTTTGGTCGCGCTCCTCAACTGAAGGAGTCTGAGGGTTATGGAGTTTCTTCATGGTTTACGTTCCATGTGGACTACAAAGGCGAATTCAAGGTTTTTTGAACCTACCCACCCTGTTTTTCACAAGAAAAAAGTAGCCAAATCCATGATGACATTTCAAGCAATATTATTCTGGTTTCCCAGACTAAAGTATTGCGTTTTGCGCCCCCCCCCCCCTCCCTCGGCCTCGAAATCGAATTGTTTAAGTAGTATCCGCCGAGTACGGAGATGTTGATGTATTTTTCTGCAATTAAAGACAGCATCCGATTAAGTAGCATAGCCAGGATTGTGCCATGAGGAAAGGTTTTGGAGCACGACATGGGGAAAAAGTCTAAGGGGGAGAGGGGAGAAAAAAGCACTACTTTAGGTGTTTTGCACTTAAAGGTTGGGCCATGGGGGTTCAACCCCAAAAACCACCTCCTAGCTCCGCCAATGTATCTGTTTTTTTACCCAATTTAGAATGGAGTCATACGTGACAGACCGCTAATGTAAATGGTGTGAGGGCCATAAAGTTGGTGAGTTAAGCCATGCCCTTTAATGGACGCAGTTTTCTTGAGAAGAAGTTTCATAGTTTGGTGTCGCGGAACGACTCTTTGCCAGAGAATCGGGAAACGTTAGAAAAAGTTTTGTGTTGCGAAACGGATACCCATATTGCTTTGTCGGTGTCAAAATGGACTTCACATTCGAATGTTCTACTGAACTACGCAATAACCAGTTTCGTATTGCTCACTAAGGTGGATCCAGGATTTTTGGTTTGGGGTGCACTAAACCAGTGGCGTAGCTGGACATTTTCCAGGGGGGGGGGGCAAGCAAACAAATTTTTCGATTGTTTTTCAGGTGTGAATATTAGCAGGAAAGGAAAATGTGACGCGAGAGGCGGTCAAAAACGTATGCTTTTTAAACAAATGTTTAGGAATATGCACCGTAAATAATCACAATATCACAGGGAAAACGATGGGGAAGCCATACAATGCAATTTTTCATTCACCTGTTGTTGCCTTTAAAAGCAGCTTATGCTGTTTGATGAAAAAAATAACCTTCATCGTTAATCTTCAATCTTGCTCTTCCATTTGATACCAACCCGATAGAAATCCTTCACGCCAGGTTTTTTCCGGTGAAATTTCACTAATTAGAGCGCTAATTACAATAGAAAAAAACTTTATCTACTTTTTTCGGCTAAACTCTTATGCAAAGACAACGGGCTCTTATCTCAATTTGACCAATCACAATGCAAGAAATGAATGACGTAAAATTATGCCTACCCTTTGACACAACGATGTACGCATTGCCAATATATCACACATGTTGTGTACATGCATTACAGGAGTCCTTTCACAACCGTTCGGGCCCAACACAGAATGACAGTTAGTTTCACACGTACGTAACCCAAAGATTGTTTTTGAACGCCAAGCCACAGCATCAAATCAAAGAGAAAATGAACATTATCTTGAAACTTGGGACGGATTCAAATAGCACAATCAGCGACAAAATTAAAAACTGAACGATGGAGCCGAAACAAGTGAATAGGAATTTGTCACTGAATCTGGGTTCACAAATGAAACGAACGAATTGCGCAGCCGGTTCGATGCGATGTGCAAATTGGACACGTAAAGGCCGTTTGAATAACGTATGTATCAATTGAACGAAATTTCACTGTCTGTTTTGTTTACGTTTTGCTTGACTCCTTCTCAAAATGACCTTCTGAATATGCATCAAATTCATTGGGCGGAGCTAGAGCAAGATAATAAGGCAGAATAGCGTTTGGAAACCGTTGAAATCTTTTCGAATTTTTTCGAATTTTCGGAGAAAAGACTAAAGTACGTTAGTTTTTAAAGCTTTTTCCATTTGTATGGAGTACAGCCCATACATTTGATGAACACTGGAAACGTAAAAATAACAGCATAAGCTGCTTTAACATGAGAATGGATTCTTGCTGTACCTACTGTCCAGACATTTTTAGCTTGATGCGCGCACTGTACAACATTACGATTCAGGTTTCCATGGAAGTGCTAAATTAGCACGTACGATAGTGGTAAGCTTTACCGCTCAGTTTAAATATATGTAATATTATATAAAATGTGGGCAGCAATAAAAGGAAATAGTACAGGGTGCTTTCGCGTGATATCACAACTGGTAAGCCACGCCTACTGCCGGGCAACTATCAAGAGTATTTCAGTGCAACAGTCACGCGCACTGTAAAAGCACTATGTTCAACTATGCACCAACCCAAACAATGGTCACATGGTTGACAATGGTCATCTTGAGACTTACCATTTGATGGTCAGATTTGACCATAAATTGATCGCTTTTGACAATGGATGTGGTTAATTATTTGACGATAGTTCATGTCGGTGCATAGTTGATCAAATCAATGGTTAAATCGACCATAGTCTTTTTAAGAGCACGTGTGTCTTCAGTAAAAGTACTCTATAGGCCTCGAGTTTTTCCCCCTACTTCCCACAACCCATAGATACCATAGCTGCGAAGCATCAACCGCCTCAGGTTTGCGGGTTACCGTGACCCACCCACCACCTCCCAAGTTCCTTTTCTGGTGCCAAAGCCTGTCCCACAACCGAGCTAAGACGAAGGACAAATTCCGGCTCTTCGCTTCCTGTATGGTCGAAGTAGTATTTCCTTCCTTTTTTCTATTTACGCATCCAGGTTTAAAAACTTCCCCTTCAATAACCTTTTGTGGTTTTGGATATTACTAGTGGGTGATTCCACCATGAGCTCCAAGTTGTCTTTGATATTAAACTCAGCAGCAGGGCCGTCGCCAGGACCTCAAGTTTTAGAGGAGTGTCAGGTTCCAAATTTCCGACGATATTTTCCCAACCGTTTCATATCATGCTGTATCATATATTGTTTGAAAAAAAGCGCGACTCAAAAATCGGATTCTCGGTCCAACTCTAGTTTTTTAACAACTACGCCTCCTGTCTCTTGTGTTTCATTTTAGACCTCTATGCTATTTCCAAAACAAAACATTCAGGGCTACATTCAAGACGCTTCAATGGTAGTGAAGGAAAGTCAGGAGTAATTACTCTCCTGGAGTAGGACATCTGAGAACAGTTAGGCAACTGTCCTGGGGATAGGGTCTTAGTAGGAGGGTCCAAGGGGAGGGTGCCCCTCTTGTCTCCTGTGTTTCTTCATTTAAGATCTCTTTAGTATTTCCCAAACAAAACATGCAGGGCGGCATTTAAGCAGCTTCACTGGAAGTGACGGAAAGTTAGGAGTAACACTCTCCTGGGGTAGGAAATCTGAGAGCAATAAGGCCACTGTCCTGGGGATAGGGTCTTAGTAGGAGGGTCCAAGGGGAGGGCGCCCCTCTTGTCTCGTGTGTTTTCATTTAAGATCTCTTTAGTATTTCCCAAACAAAACATGCAGGGATGCATTTAAGCAGCTTCAATGGAAGTGACGGAAAGTTAGGAGTAACACTCTCCTGGGGTAGGAAATCTGAGAGCAGTAAGGGCACTGTCCAGGGGATAGGGTCTTAGTAGGAGGGTCCAAGGGGAGGACGCCCCTCTTGTCTCGTGTGTTTCTTCATTTAAGATCTCTTTAGTATTTCCCAAACAAAACATGCAGGGCTGCATTTAAGCAGCTTCAATGGAAGTGACGGAAAGTTAGGAGTAATTACTCTCCTGGGGTAGGAAATCTGAGAGCAATAAGGCCACTGTCCAGGGGATAGGGTCTTAGAAGGAGGGTCCAAGGGGAGGGGTGTCCCTCCCCTTTGAACGATTTTGCAGTTTGAAAAGGACTAAAAATGATGCTAACAGTTTTCGAAAGAAGAGGAAAAGAAATACTCGTGTTCTAAATTTATTGTTTTTAATATCAACATAATCCATGTCAATTTTAGTTATTTTAATGAAAAATAAAGTTAATTACATATAATACTATGTATAATTACACTTTGTTACATTATTTAGGAACTTTTCTTAGGCATAAAAATTGAAGTAACCTATGAGCACATTATCCCTCCTTACAATTATTCAAAACAAACACTACCTTTGGTTTATTTCTTCATATATTTAGTTGTTATATATTATAGGCCTCTGTCTGTGACCAAACAGCGTTTATGCTTAGAAAACAGAGGGTATGTTTAAGCAGTTTCTTTATTCTGCCTGGAATCTCAAAATGACCGCTATGGACTGAGAGACCTGTTATTTCCAAATAACCAGCTCCTTGAAATAACATCTTCCTGCTTTAGTGTGAGGAGATATATATGCATAACCAATAGACTACATCCGTTCTGTCTGAACGAAATGGTTATGAAAGTATGAATATAATTGCCGAAACAGAGCGTCCTCTGTCTTCGACATTTTACCCTTCAGTCCTCATGCACACATTTTTCACATGGGAGAACCAAAGACTTGGTTTGGTTTTCTGCAGTTGTAAAATACTTAATTAAACCCTGTAAATAATTAATACATTGATACTATGAAGAAAGATGCAGAGATAAATTTAAATTTGTTTCACTCTGTCGTCATTTCCAAAGGTTTGAATTGACACCTAAAGTACACAGAGGTTGTCATAAAATTAGCAAACCAGTTAGCCTACACAACGTTGCATACTGATGAGTGTTAGAAATACAATTTCAAGACCGTTATTTAAGACAGGTGTGTAACTCAGTGGCGGAGCTATGCCATGTGGTCAAGGACGACCGCCCCCCTCCCCCGATGGACCAAAATTGCATGCCGGTGTCCTTTATAGGTTTCTAACATTCCGCTTTGACGCTACCCTGCAGGCATTTCTCGCCCCTCTGACCAAAATCCCTAGCCCCGCCACTGATGAAATTGTAGATTAATTCTAAACCATGATTCTGGCCATACGTTTACAGAAATCCCAAAAGAAAGGAAAGAAAAAGTAAGAAATGCTTTTGCAATAAATTTTGATAATTCTAATTGATATAAATATTAGTGATTCACTTAAGTGTGGATATCGTCTTCACACAATTACGTTTAGGCAAGTTAAAGTTAAATTTCATTGCAGATATATCCCTCATTATATGGAATGAGTACACTCGGCCATTTTTGGCTAAGAAAATTGTACCGAAATTATTCGATTTCAGAAATCACTTCTTATTAAAAATAGATGAAAGTTACATACATTACCCCTGGGTAAAGAAGTATGTTCGATTATTTTTCAGTAACTTTCTCACCCTACATTGGAACTTGCTTTGGTTTAGTTTCTTAGTCCTTTCTGCTTTTATATACTTAACGAAGAAATGAAACATCATTGGTCTTCTTTTGCCAAAGCCATCGAAATTTGTTTTTAGTGCATGGAATCATTTTTCGTGAGTCCACGACAGCTATTATTCTAGCTTTCGAAGTGGTGGGAAGTGGATATGAAACATTCCATTTAAGAACAAAGTTGTAAGTTTTTTGAGAAAACTCTCAACGGTCCTTGCAGGTCATAACAAAGTTTGGGACAAAGCCAAAGAAGGATTTACTAAGAATTGTTCTACTATAATTTGCAGTTCTTGTTTGTTGAAATCCCATCCGTTCCTGAACAGTTTGTTTACCACTTGCTCTATAAAGCTAAATAACGGACCATTCTTAACCATCTAACAAACACTCAAAATAAAAAAAATTCTTTCAAAGCTGGTGAAAAGATTTCCTTGTGAAGGAAAAGTTGAATAGACTTGTGTTGAATGAAGGTGAGATAACGGGTAGCAGATGTTTGAGGCATTGTTCAGGAGAGTCGTGAATCATTTTCCTGTAAGCTTCGACAATACGTATAGACGAATCCGGACAGCAAGTGGGTCTGATTTTAGTCGACCATGTCTGGGGTCTATCACCTTTTAAAGAGGCTCATTGAGTTGATATCCATAACTCATTGAGAGTGTTTAAGGGTCACTACCACATGACATCGCTTATAATTAGCATAATAAGTAAAGTATCATATCAAATAGTTATGGAAAAAGTGGAAATTTTGAACATTGTGGTGACCTGACTCGTAACTGTTTTGTACATAATTTTGAAAAAGTGTGTGGTCACAAATTTTTGAAATCTGAATTGGGTCCTTAAGTACTCACTCATGAAACAGTTATTTTTATGAATGATATAGGGATTGTCTAAGTTGGACCATTTGTCATTTGTTCGTGAAGAACACTTAACACCTTGGAAAAATTTGTTGAATTTCATGAACAAACTCGATGAGCCTCTTTAATATATCAATTTCTTTGCTTACCGATACCATGGATGATTGTTAACTGTAATGCCTCTTGATTCCCTCAATTTTACTGGAAATGAGGGTTTGAAATTACATTTAGACAATAAATGAAGACAATCTAAGATTGATGGACCCCACTAATGGCCGTTTACATTCACTAAACACAAGTGTTGGTCGGATTCGCCTATAGCTATGATTGCTACTCAGACTGAATATCTTTGTAATTTTGGTCAGTCACGCAAATTGTTGCTAGTAACTTCACGCATAACATTAGGTAAACGAACACAGCATCAAAGTGTAGCTATATATACTACATTAATTACCCGTTGGATCGTCATCCTCCTACACAAATGTTACAAGTAAAGCGGCCAAGAGGGGGAATCAAAAACGTGATTTTCTAGGTCAACATATTACCTATCTCAGAATTCTGACTTGCTCTCTGGGAATTCTGAGATTGGACTTTTAACTAATCTCGGAATTCGTCTGAGTCGGAAGTTATCTTGGAATTCCGAGACAGATTCCGCAGAATTCTGAGACAGTATCTCGGAATTCTGACTTAACATCTCAGAGTTCTGACCTCTTATCTCAGAATTCTGAGATGCTATCCCGGAATTCCGAGATACTATCTCAAACTATTGAGATACCAAGCAAGAATTCTGAGATAGCTAATATGCTTACCTAAAAAAAATCAGAGTTTGTGTGTCCCCTCTCGGCCACCGTAAAGTATACAGTCATGACCTACAATAACAAAAAAATAAAGCATGTGACAATTCAGCGGTACCACCTCGAAATTGTCGTTGATAGTACACAGTCACATCATGGGCTGCCATCTTGTTATGAATGTTCTTGGCTTGATTTGAATTATTACACATATATGAATAGTCAACAAACTGAATTGAACAATTTGAGAGTAACGATGAAAATCAACCAACTTTTCTTCGTTGAATAACACCATGTGGGTCGAAACTATGGTGCCATCGACTCAAGAGCAAATGTTTTAGACGGCTGCCTATTCACCAAAACAAATATTTTCCAGCGAATTATAAATCGGACTACTTCCTCAGGTTTTGCCTTACAAGAAAATTTTTCATCCCTATTGGAAAAATAAGACTACACTTTTTGTCACCAGTACGGACGGCTTGAATGACATCTGAGAACAGCTGTGTTTCTTCAAGCTGTCGAGTACTTCTTAAAATAGTGTATTGGTACTATCTCTTTGACAATTATATCAGGATATTCGTAAAATATGTTTTTAATAATGCAAAAGATTTTTACTGCACACGCGCTTTTCATTGTAAAATTCCGTACGGGAAATTAAAAGAAGCTGTCCTTCACAGATATTGAAAGAGAACGTACCGTTCGTACAGCGTTGTTAGTAGAGTCCCTTCATGAATTCCAATTCTTAGTACAATTGCGGAGTTCCTTGCATTTTAACATATTATTGTTACGGTACAGTTGAGCTCTGTCCTCCGTCCTACCATGCACACACCCACTCACCCATTTTATATAGGCAGGGTAGCAACTTCCTGATAAAGGTACAAAACCACACTGAAAGGAAGTAAGTGTCCGAAAAACCTACGTCTGAATGTTGACTAAAGAAACGGCTGAAGGAGCCCATAGAATTTACAAGATGTTAAAACAGTTATATCCCAATAGGATTGGGGGTTTGAAACGCCTGTTCTAAAGACTTTGTAGAAATTCCCATTCTACATGGGTTATATCTATGACGTACGTAACTCTATTATATACGTTTGTTTAGGTTGAACAAATGTCATTTTCCTCTTGAAAGAAATTACATTCTAAACACAAGCATAGTAAAACTGGTTTCCACGAAGACCTTTAATTTGTGGTGAACGGTTAAAACTCTTTTAAGAATTAAAATATAACATGATTATAGATGAACAGTTGGCAACCATTCTTCAAGGACGGGTTTATCCCTGTTCAATAACGTCTAAATTGTATAGTTTTGGAACGTTCAATTGAATGGAACGTCTTGGAAGATAAAGTCATTCAACTTTAACAATCGAAGTAGAATGATAGGTTGCCTGATGAACGTGCCTGAGGCAATGTCAACTTAAGCTATGGAAGGACGATTCCAAATAGACCTATCCCCGTGTATACGTCACCGGTTGCACTGTTTGAAATAGGCCGGATAAAAGCGTGCATGTTAGGTTTTTCTCTCAACTTCGCTGTTGCCAGTACGCAGTATATGCTAGAAAATGTATATCATTGCGACGAAAATGTTGGCGCACCTCATTTAATCTGTTGTCAGGCAGCTGTGACGCCATTTATTTCTTAAAAGAAGGGTTTAATGTCATATCAAGTTTTAATTATGTTAGAGAGTTGCTTATTTTAAGCATTTTGATGAAATTGGCTTTGAAATCCGATATGTGGTTCTCAAGATATGAACAAGTAAAGTTGTCACACTTTCAACAAACAGTGAACTTGAAGGAAGCATATATGACATCATATCCCCCACATTAATGGACAATCTTTTGTTTTTCTTTTTAAACTTTACAGCTTATTTTCTCCTCAATAGTTCCATATTATCAAATGTGATTGCAAAAGTGGTATGAAAACTTCTCAAACTTTGCAATTCCCATGGGGAGGTCCTATTCCTATTAACATCAAGGTCAACAGAACAGTCTGAAAAAACAAAGGGAAACAAAGCATTCCTTGTCAATGTGAGGAAGTGATGTAATCTCTGCTGAACTCAAGCTCATTTTGAAACACAAATATAGTCACTTCATTTGCTGATATCTCAAGAAATACATGTCCAATTTAAATGGAAATTTCACCACCCAGTGTACATTTGGTTCTTCTTTCACATGTAAAAATTGAATTTTGCTTAAACTTCCCCTTAAACATGAACGTTGTCTATAGATATTATGCACGTGCCGTCTGCGCTGACGAAACTTGCAAAGCCGTCTGCCTCAATACTTTTGGGCAAGTCTAACACACTGAAGATTACTAATACACTAAAGAAACATTCCTACGGCGCTCTTGATTGTTTGGTATCTTAAAAATGTACGATGGGAAAAGTCATACATACTGAAGCTTGTTGTACAACATACGAAGCAAATAACTATAGACAGTATTTTGAGAATAAACTAAATTGTGTCAGAACATTATTTTGCAAGGAGTCAATTAGATAGGCCTATCAACAAATTGCGGAAATGATTCAAAATATGTGACAGTTCACTATTTCTGAAACACGAATGTCCTTTTAGCAATCCAAAAAGTAATTGTACCAACGACACAAGTAATAAATAACATGAGGAGTATCCTGACTTGGACATGGTCTATGGCATTGAAGTTGACAAACGGAAAAGTGATTGATTTACATCTGTGCATTAAGTATTTTGATTTTGACGAAGTTGGCAACTAATAACTTAGCCAGCTGACAACTAGACGATGCGCTGTCATTGACCTTAAATATATAAAATAATGAAAATGAAACTTACGAGTGATCATGCTTGCATGCATGTTCTAAAAATGTCCAAATCTGGCCTCTCCGTAGTAACTCATGCATATGCAAGCATTGAATACAGGTATATGCAAGTGGTTTACCTTAAACTGATTTATATCATAAAAGTGAAGTCGAACTGTTTCTTTGAAACGTTGTTTGTAATAATAATCGGACACATATTTTGTCCCATAAATTTAAAAAGAAAAACTCCAGAACCAAAGGTATGTTTGATATCTTAAAGAAGCGTAACATATTCTAAGCATTCTGAGGAAATTGTCATTGAAATCATTTTACATGTTTTTTTCTCAAAATACTAGCAACTAAAATTGACCTATCTTTTCTTACAAAATTGAACTTGAAGCAAACAGGTGTGACGTCATGGATTTAGACTGGCGGTCAATGTTTTTTCAGTTCCATACCTATTGTTTTGACCTTGAATTTATTAGGGAATGCCCAACTCGCAGCCCGTAATTAAGTTGAAAAGTACTTAAGACATATTCGGTGCCTATAAACCATACAGAAATACTTTAAAACTTGACTGAGGCCAGACCTGATTTCTTGCAAGACGCTATTGGGTCGGGTCACTGATACCAACATTCTCCATGGTTTTACTGACCCCGGAAAAACCAGTAATTTATTCACATCTTTTCAATAAACAACGTTGCTTGTCCGCTACCAAATTAGTAGTAGAAATGAGAACCAATCAAAATGAACCTTTCATATCAAGATAAAGCGTTGTGGGATATTGTTTTGAGAAAAAAGGCAAAAAGAAAAGTTAAACGACAAGCAGCCCATTTAATATAATCCGTTACGCTATTAAGCTTATGGATACGTCAATATCATTTGAAATTTGAAGATAC
The DNA here is from genome assembly GCA_037179385.1 of Holothuria scabra. Taxonomy (NCBI): domain Eukaryota; kingdom Metazoa; phylum Echinodermata; class Holothuroidea; order Aspidochirotida; family Holothuriidae; genus Holothuria; species Holothuria scabra. The sequence goes on from CM074199.1 coordinate 3,213,651, forward strand.
TTCGAAAGCACATGAAATGCGTCCATTATTGAACGTAGGATTTATTTAGAGGAGATTGTTTGAGCATTGCGGTTGGATGCATTAACTGGAGCTTGCATGCATGAATATTCATTCGTACATAATAACTTGAGTTTTTCCAAGTACTATGAGACCAGCAGATCAGGGTAACGTAGAGCGAGCAAAATGGGTCCTACCAATGAATGCCCGTGAATGCCCGGCCTATGCAATGAATGCCTGGCCTCTGACAATGAATGCCTGGCCTCTGACAATGAATGCCTGGCCTCTGACAATGAATGACTGACCTCTGACAATGAATGCCTGGCCTCTGACAATGAATGCCTGACCTCTGACAATGAACGCCTGACCTCTGACAATGAATGCCTGGCCTCTGACAATGAATGCCTGGCCTCTGACAATGAAGCATGTCTATGTGTTATTGATTGCTTGACCAGTGAATGAAGGCCCGTGATGCATTATTGTGACTTTAACCTAAAAGTTGTTCTCTTCTTTTGCTACTTACCCAAATAAACACTGAGGTGCAAGCCAATTCCCCATTAACTTTATGTGCGAGAGTGTTCAGGTATGAATTAGTTAGCCTTGCACAGTTAAGATAAATACCTACCCATTTGATTTGTTTCGATCCCAGCCTAGTTTGAAATGAAGTTTGCCCCTGATTTAGTGCATTTTCCATTCCACTATTAGGCATACTATTTTTTCGAAACGTGGAAAATATTTTGCCCTTTCCAGAGTGGGTAAAAAATGTATCCCACAGTGAGAATTGGTGCATGGAAGTCGGATATCCCATGCAGAAAGGGTGATTGTATGGACCGGACGGCAATCGAGGTTGGATAAGCCGGCATAGCCTTTTTTTTTTTTTTTTTTTTTTGGGGGGGGGGGGTTGGAATAATTGGAATTATTGAAGAAGAGATATCAGAACCCCTACAAATCCTCATGACAGATGACTCCTTGGTAAAAACAGATACAAAATAATCATTTTACAAATTAGCCATATCCTGATTATCACTAACTAATGAACCATTCACATCATGAAGTGGCCCAAGATAAGCAATGGACTCGAGTAGAGAAACAAGCCAGCTGTGCCAAAACTGGAAAAAGATGCGTGGCCGGCTCGACTTGAACCAATTAGTTGGAAAATGAGCCGTAGAACTCTATCTATGCTAACTTAACTTTCATTCACAATTCGGGAAATCAATAACGTCACGGGCATTCATTGTCAGAAGTCAGGCATTCATTACCAGATGCCAGGCATTCATTGCAGAGGCCGGGCATTCACGGGCATTCATTAGTAGGACCGAGCAAAATAAACGGCAGAATACAAGCGAGTACATGAATGTGGACTGCATTGCATGTTATATGCCAAAATGGCCGAATAGACTTAACAAGGGCTAGCAATACCCCATATGATAGACGTAGCATATGCTAGATGGACTTGCAAACAAATAGAGAATTGAAGGTGATGAGGAAAGAGATAAAGACTATTTTAACAGAGAATTAATAAATTACAATGCTTCTTCATCCATTCAGCATAATGCCATGAGAGTGATGTGGTATGGAACTTGGTAATTTCCTTTTGTGAAGGGCGTCTTCAGTGGGTCCGGTTTCGACAGTTCCTTTAAAGTTAAGCGTATATTAAAGAAGGCATTGCACTTTCACAAAGTTCAGGAGAGTCAAAATGTTATATACCACTTTGATCCCGTCGTATCTTACGTAAGACTATATATAGTACTACTAATAAATTAATTCCTAAATAAATTGTCCTTCACTTTTCTTTCTTTCCAATTGCACTTGCAAACTACCATAGTTTTCTCAATTATTCGGGTATGCTACCTTTAGTATGAATATTGACATTCATTGCATTCAAATATTCATTGAACAAAGCTCCATTTCCAATGATGCCGTTCCTCATTCCATAGTGTGTACTAAAGGTAATCACGGTTGATATTGTCATGAATATTTATAGTCCATCATGAATATCCACCACATGCACCGAGTGAGTCTTCTTCATCGTCTAGATCGTCTTCTGTATCGTAATCATAATATTCGTCCTCTTCATGCAAAGAATCTAACTCCCACGAAAACCGATGATTTCCGAGCAATTCGGAAGAATTGTCACAAAGGAGCTGTTTTGGTTGTTTTTGTTTTCTTGTGGCAATCTGTTTCTGCTTTTGTTGTTGTTGTTGCAATTTTAAATTCCTTATTTTGTTTTGAATGTCCATGAACTGAATCATCAAAGATTGATCTAGCGCCCTCATTTCAGTCTGCGTAGAAACAAAAACGAATATGAGATTTAAAAATAATTATCGAAAATTACTTTGGACTCTGGTAAAAAATAATGTGATGTATGTTGCTCGAAATATAGCAAGTGTTCATTCGCATACGTCACTTCAGGATAAAGCTTCAAAGAACAGCCTTCGATTCTAGACTACATTCTTGTAAATCATGAAAATGACGCAATGATGAAGGGGTCCCTATCCAATTGACTTGTTCTTACAGCGCAAGTGTGTGTTCAGCAACGTCATATCGTTGTATGGAGTGTCGCGAATAGGCGAAAAAATCCTAAGGTTTGGATTTCTCCTCGCGTGGGACTTCTATGTGCGCGATACATACCGTGCAGGCGTGCGCGATTAGAATAGATTCTATTTGCAATTTCTCCTCAATAAATAACTCAAACGCAAAGAATACAAGGTCGAGAGAAATGCAAAGATTTCATGGTGGAAATGTATTGGGTTTCAGGAAATAAAATGAGTGATAAAACAAAATGAGTAATAAAACAAATAGACGAAACAAAACGAACGAAAATCACTGGTATTCGAGACGGTTTAGTTTGCTGCAAAGAAAACAAAATTGTGTCTTTAGAAATCGTTCTGTTGCAGTTTGTTTCAGTTTGGTTTGCTAGCTGATTGTAAAACAGTCTATACTAATAAGAAACAGTGACAATGAGGTAGGTAAAGCTGTAAACTTTTATGTATTTTTTGCATTGCATGTGTTTATTTACATATTTGCCTATGCAGGCAAAAACTATTTAACAGTTTGGGATACGCTTTCGGGGAAAATCATTTTTCACCCATTCGAGGGAATATTTTGCCATGTGTGGCACCATTTTCAAATATCTCTCATGGTGCATTGCGATCCTACCGCGCAAATTCAAAAGAGACAACGTTCGAAACAACCTTGCAGTTTTTATTGATTTTACGAATGAAATAATCTGTGCATATTTTAAATCTTTGTTGTTAGGTGAATAAAAGAGCTTCGTCGAGTTTGCTTGTTCACCGCGCCGGTTTTGAGGTACAGTATGGAGCAATTTTGCGAGTTTCTTTGCCCTAAGCTTAATTTCTAGACTCAACACAGCCTCAAGTGTTGTGCACTTTTTCTTCAGAAAAGTGTGCAAGAAGATTGTGCCAGCATTTGCGTTTGTAAATACGTTGTTGAAGGTTCCTTGTTGTTTCGCCCTTAATGTCTTAACTATGATCTTACATTTGGAAGAAAAAAAAAACACACACACACACACTTTTAATAAACAAATCGACGACCGACAAGAGGTAGACATTAAGTGTTCATAAATATTCATAACATTCGAAGACAGGCAAATTTTCCCTCGATCTAAGGGAACCTCATTTCTCCCCGAAAGCGGTAATCTCCCGAACTGTTTAAACGCAGCCAAATTTCACCAAAAGCTACAATTTTGGGTAGCAGTCTACAGAAATGATGAAGTGGTACAGCCCTTTGATTGACAGCAAGTTAAAAAAAAATGACGTGTACTGTTGCTCATATTACACAGCATGTGTTGTACTGAGAGTGTTGTATTTACTCTTTTGGGTCTTGTACACTCCTCCCGGGAACAATAAACTGCGATTGTGTACACGGATAATATTGAGTTTAAGAAAGTTGTGGGAGAGACTTATGTAAGTAGGTTATGATAATTAGAAATGTCTGGGGTGAAAAGATATGTCCTGTAAGCGGAAAGATTGACGTAGGAGAGACAATGTCAAAATTAGGAATGGCACTTGAAAATCATTATAACAAACGACTTATAAGCCTACCTCTTAAAATAGTGTCAGCGTTTCATGCAATCAGAATTTACAATATGAAGACGGAAAGACATGGACACGGACAATCTGGACCTGGTGTAATGTATTATAACGGGAAGAGGTAGACAGATTGATAAGGTGTAATGCTTCCTGTCTGTATCAGTTAGAGGTGATCATCACTTCCGTTACCAGGGTAACCATCCTTGGTAACTGTTTGATATCATGTGTACATTATTCATCATCAAGGCCAAAATCGTGTTATGTCGTTCAATAATAAGTCAATTACGGTACATAATGAAGATTACATTGATGTTGTAAGTAATAGCATCAAAGTTAGGGATTTGGTTTTGATTATATCGAGCCAGAGGACACATCTTTCACCAGGTCCATGAGCGGACAAGGTCAGGGCTTGATCTAGCTTCCAGGAGATTGACATATTTAACAAGGGAGAGCTGTATTTGCGTCAGTGGCGGCGCCAGAATGTAAAAATTGGGGGCCTTGGGGAAAGGATAATGGTGGGAGCAAAACTTTAGGGGCGCAGAGAGAAAAGGGGTCCAGGGAGCGAAGCTCCCGGGAGCTCTGAGGTTTAAGCATATCTCTTGTTGAAAAATTAAGTCTCTGGAGAGGTATATTATTTAATTTTTCGATAAACCCAACTCCTAACCAATCTACGTTTGGGGGCAAGTGGGGGAAAACGAAAATTTGGGAGGAAAATTCCCCTCATTGATATTAAGGTAATTTTAAAATTGAACAAATGATCGTTCTGCGATCCTACCCTTTCTTTCCTCCAACGAGTGCGCATTTCTCTCCTGTGACGTAATATGCATTTAGAGTCTATACACGAATGAAAATCACGTACTGTACTGTTTTCATACCCTTAACTGGAACAATCTACCTCTTTGCTCCCACAATAAATAAACATTTTATACCTTTAAACCAATTAACCACACCATGCAAACAAATGTTTCATGCATACATAATGCTATCTTGGTGTAAGCTATAGGTTAAGTTGGAAGATTGTGGAAGAAGCATTCAAGAAATTCATTCCAAAGACATCAAAACGGTAAAACGATTAAAGGTTCTACTGCAGCCAAGTAGGCGTAGCAGCTCTCTTTTCCGGGTGTCCCTATTGAGAGCATGAACACCGAACGGTATGTACATGGCGAACGTACGACCAAGGGTCTTTCCACATGTGGTTTTTCAACATCTTAGGTGAGGTAACAGAGTAGATGGGTTTAGCTTCTTTCAGCAGACCTTTTGGCAAGCAGTAGTAGCGCTACGGGGGAAGGAGGGGGAGTCCCCCACACACACACAAAAATTTCGGTCTTTTCCCCCACTTTCCCCCTAGTAAGCTTACGTCAGTTAGGAGTTTTGATAACAAAAATAAAATAAAACATGACATACCCCTACAGAGTCTTAGTTTTTCATTCAGAGATATGCTGTAACCTCTGAGATTCCGGGGAAACGGGCGCTTTGAGCTCAGTTTATCCGAAAATATTTGCCTCCAACGTTATACTTTGCCCTATGTCCCCCCACGTTGGCATTCAGGCTCTGCCACTTTTGGCAAACAATAGGTACAGCTTGAATGAGGTAGGGTAGGATAGGGAAATGTAGGGTATGGAAATGTAGGGTAGGGTAATGTAGGGTAGGGTAGGGTAAGGTGGTACATGTGTGAAGAACCGATTGAGCCTTGTCAATACCGTCCACCTCACTACCTTTTACACCTATCATTGGCTGCACTCGTGATAACAGTTTATTCCATGCATTTGAAACGAAGACATAAATATTTGACATCCGATAGCCTAATAAGAAGTTAAACGATTCCTGTAGACACTTTTTTCTGAAGATCAACTTCTATCTATATTGGTTGAGGCCAAGTTCAACAGGATAGCAATTTTACATCTCGTCCGGTCCACCAGCTTATTTATTTTTCAAGAGCTTATTTATTATTTTCAAACGTAGCGAAAAGAAATCCAACATACGGTCCATAGTCGTAACATTAAAACGCGTAATGAACTTCTATGAACCAATACGTGAAGGTTCATGGGAAAGAGGACATTATACATTATTAAGTTACCTTTGGCAACCAATAGGCACAGCATCAATAAGGGTTTAAAAATTGCAAAGTAATTCCACTGCTGTGTTCATTTGGCCAATAATATATTGACGACTGCCACAAGACTGAGTCACAGTGTTTGTACCCCGTTTCTCCTTTGGAAAATATTCATAGTATCGATCAAAACTCACTAGGGAGTAAGTACAGAACTGATTCGAATATCTACATGTACATGTAAGATGCTATACACTCATAAGCAATGTAGTGCTAAAACAATACAGTGTTCCACAGCTGAAAATGGCTATGAGACTTCTATTTTAAAGACCAAATTCTCTCACCCCAGAGAGTTCCAATTCTCCTAATCTATTTCCTTAAGCCCCCCCACACACACAACTGTCTAAAATTCATCCTCATTCAGACACAATCATATTTCATTTCTTCAGGATGTATGATCATGACACCCTCAGTACAGTATATGCTGTGAAATGTGAGCTACAGTACTAGACATTTTTAAGTTTGTTGTCAATCGAAGAGCTGTGCCACTTGGGAATTTCTGTAGACTAATACAAAAATAGTAAGTTTGGGTGAGAATTGACTACCTATAAACTAAAGGGTTGCCGTGTACTGGTGTATACGGAGACGGAAAAAACACGTCTGTCCAACTCACCTCACAAAGATTGAAGCGCTCATTTCGCCTTCAAGTACTTGTCATTTTAAAAATAAGTCTCTAGCCCCTCGTCCATTAGCCAGCGAAGCGGGTGAAGTCTTTTCGTTAAGCTCATCACTGCGAAAACCCAACCTCAGTGGGCTGCGGCCACAGAGGCGCTACGCAGGCTACTCGTCAGACGGAAGAAAGTAAGAGTCACTAGCATGAGTAGTAACCTTACTATAGCAGTTGGAAAAGGACTGTGGAGATGGAATTCCGAGGCTCCTGTTAAATAAATGTGACTTTAAGTACCCGAAGGAAGAAAAATTGGGGAAACTATGCACTTGCATTGTTGAAGGAAAATTTAGCTGTTAGCAAAGAACAATTTGCAAAGAAAATGTGACTTTCTTCCCAGGATACAAAATTTTGCCACCCTTCTCCACACAAACGAAGGTACTTTCACCCTACATGTCCCATTGATAGACAATATGATCTGATGATGGCTTGTTCAGTCCGTTTTGATGGGCAGTATTGGGTAAAGCAATTTCAGCTAAATGCGGGCCACTGTGGCTGTACCATGGATGTGTCCTCACGCAGTTTTGGTTTAACCGGAGGAGGGAGGTGGGAGGGGAGCCTGGGAGGTGGAGTAAACTAGCTAGTAGGAGAAACTTTATGGTCTGGATTAGACTTGAGCCGCCAAAATGTGAATGCGGTGTGTTTTGAAGCATTAGCATGTTAAAATGACCCCGTGGGATATACTCGGTACGCAGAGGCATAAGATTCTAGCAATAATGAAACAAACTTTAACCGATAATGATGTCACGTGATTAAAACCAACAATACCCTAATTGAGGCAGAAAGACATAATTCAAGGACCGGGGACGTTTGCTTTCCTAATAATATCACTGAATGACAAATCAGTAAATTGTTCGCAAAGTAATATATTTAACCTTTAGCAACTTCTAAAGCCTTTCATAAGCTTATAATTAATTGTAGTATGCCTAGATTAGATCGTCACAACCTGTACTGGATTTACTACGGAGGTCAACCGTTAACAAACAGCCGTTTTTTCTGTCTAACACGTGACCCAGAACTATATATGCAATGTTTTTAAAGTAATTGCTTTCTTGTCAGTGTTTGCATTCCTGCTGGAATCTTTTGTTTTCATGTTCACGTCTTAGTTAGGTACGCAACCTATATTATGTTGAAAGAAATTTCAGGCCGACAAAGGGAACTACACCTTCAACGTAAATAAAAGATATGCAAATTTGTGTAATAAAGAGTTGAAATCACAAAGTCATCATTGGTAGCAACTGCAACAGGGGGAATTCCCTTTTGGAATAATTGCGTTCATTCGCTTGTATTTATTGTACTTCGAGACTACCATACGAAACAATGCCTGGTGTAAGTGCACCCACTAGAAGTGCGTGTCGCTAGTACAGGCTGTGGTTTAACTGTGAACAGTTCAAGTAGCATGCACACGCTATAAGGGAGTCGCAAACTTTGTTTCATGCTGCTGTGATGTACATTAAACAAGTCTAACTCTTGTAAGTGAATATGTACAGTTCAAGAATTAGAGTGTGATAGCTTTTTTCTAAAAGTCCCCACGACTCTCTGGCGAAGAGCCAAGGGGCGAAAACTGTGATAGCTGTATTTGAGGCGATGTTTCACTGAGCTACCACACACACACACGTGGTTAAGTGTTTGGCAATTCGTTATAAACTCATTTTGCCCAATTTTTTTAATACGTTTTAACTTATAACATGTTAAGCTATTAAATGCTTAATGTTTATCAAGTAAACGTGTTTAAGGGGGCTCTCCACCATTACCTAAAATTGCACTTTGGCCAAAAGGTGAACCCTCTGGCCGTAGTCCTTAAATTTTTGTTTGGGTTAATTTTTCAACGTGTTAAAAGAAAACCGTGAATGGTTTGTTATATGTTTTTGGTAGTGGTTGAATTGGATATTATTCTGTGAGAAATGGTTGAAATTGGTTACACCTGAGCTGCCTGAAAGGCTTTGGAATGTCAGCGGACCTATCCCATATGCTGGGTGGTGACAAGGGGGAGGGGGGGCGAATCACTACTTTTTCATTCATACGCCTGTAGCTTACTCAAGTCAATGGTCATGCTATGGGAACTCTTATGTGCCATTAGTAAACAACTCGTGAGCTTCGTTCACGGCATTGAAAGCTTTGACAGGCATTAAAAACTTTGACAAGGGATTAGAGGCAGAGTAACAAAGCATATTTAGTGTGTAAGTCAATGGCAACAATTAATGGTGGTGCGCCACCTTCAACGCGAAAGAGTGCACCATGTTGTGACAGCCTACTTGAGAACTTATCTGCCGAGAGTACCCCGACACTGAGCCTGACTTCGTCGAATATATGGTCAGTTCACATCCGTTGTTGGATGAGCTCATCTTAGTGTAAATAGGGAAATTCCTAACATGGAAAATTGTGGAAAATCTTCAAAACTTTTACAAAGAAAAACTCACGTTCTGCCCGCAAAACGAATAAGATTTTAGTTTAGTCAGTCAGTCAGTCATTCAGTCAGTCAGTCAGCCAGCCAGCCAGTCAGTCAGTCAGTCAGTAAGTTAGTTTTACAGCCCAGTTTCCAACCTATTGGTTGAATCAATTCGAGTCGGCCACGGCCTTTTTTCCAGTTGTGGCTCACTGGTTCGTTTCCCTACTCCATTGCTTATGCGTAGCATCACACTCAACGGCAGTCAGCTCCATTTTTGGAGCCTTTGGTATGTACATAGAAGTAACTTCTTGGTTTACCATGCAATGCAATATTGATAACATATTATGAAAGATACTTTTAAGAGAAATAACAAAATTGAAAGGTTATGCTTCAAAATAAGTTTTGGGACACTGCTCTTGCGCTCTAAATTTATTATTATATTCTTTGCAACAGAGAGAATTCTATCATTCGCTGAGTCTGTGCCTATTCTTAGGCTGTTTTGTGGTCGATATTACATCATGCATGAGCTTGGGAAAGAATAACGCATTTTAAAACACGTGGAATTCATGGAAATTGTGATTTTATTATACGCTTTGTCACCTATTCTCTCTTGGCATCAGGCAGTGAGGGCAGGGAGCGACCGCGGCATGATTTGTATTGTTCTTGTCATGTGACCCTGTAGATTTGACTCCTCTAATTTTCAAGCATCATTGTGCAACCACATTTAACTTCTATAAATAACTGCCAGCCAAAAGGTCCAAGGATGTAAGAAGGTATTCAGATCCCCATTATAGTCACCCTTATGTATAGAAAACATGTTACGCTTCCATCGTCTCCTTCTTAGCACCAGTCTTCATCCCTTAACGATAATAAAAAGGATTTGTTCGCCTGAATAGGAGACATACAAACTAATCTGTCTACACATTTTACAAAAGGGCAAGAAGTAAACTCCTAAAGTTGTATAACCTCTGAAAATCGAAGCACGTTGAAGAAAAAATCTTCCAATTCTTGAAAGCTATGATTCTCCCAAGATACTTCTTGCAACAGGGAGGTGCCACCCTAGTTCTTGCTTCTCCCTAAATCATTAAAAGCTGCCTCTCTGCGTCACGGTGCAGACACTGACAAACCTTGCTCATTGTTTAAGGAGGAAGGACTCTAACTGCGTTTATCAGATAAATTCAAAATCATGAATAAAACGGTTGATTTGCTTACATTTGACCATCAACTTCCAGTTTCCCTTTTGATATTACCACATATGTTTCTAAAACATTACCCCCCCCCCCCGTCCCATGTAATGAACACCAGACAACCATTTTGTTCATAAAGCATTGCATGAATGGAAAAGGTTCGCACTTCAGGTGCCGGATCCAGACGTTCCAAAAAAGGGGGGCCTGAAGTGATGGAGTTTCACTGCCAATTTCCCGTATGTTTTATTGTTGATAAGGCGAAAAGGTGAGACCGAGGCGGTAAAATCCCCCCTCCCCTCCCTTGGATCGGCGCCTGCATTTCTTTGTTGGAAGAAAAATCCACCCACTGGATCAGTAGAAGGGTTTGAGAGATCAAGTCGACATCCTGACAAATATCAAGAATAGCCTATATCACTAATCCTCATTTTCATGGTGTAGATGAAAGAATATGCCGCTTCCGCATTTGAAATTGAAAGTCCGTGAAATCCCCCAAAATCCAGTCCCTGGATTGGGAATCTACGAGCTCCGATACTTCCTATTCACTTATGTTATCCCAACTTACCCGCAACTAGCCCTGGAAAAATAGCACCGAGAACGAGGGCACCCTTTCTCTCGACAACGGGGAGCACTACCGCACTCAATCATCCTCGTCCCACTTACCACCAGGTTGAGTCATACCAAAGACTTTAAAATGGAACCTACTGCCGTTGTGCGTGATGCTCCGCATAAGCAAAGGAGTAGGCAAAAAAAGCCAGTGAGCCGCAAATGGAAAAAGACCGTTGCCCGCTCGACTTGAACCAATAGGTTGGAAACTGGGCGGTAAAACTCTATCTAAATAACTTACTCACTTACAACCAGACTGGTGTAGATGCAGCCATTTTTTGTCCTCGGTTTTTCTCTTGGAAACACAGATGTGAATACGGGGTAAGTACGTAGAGGGGCCATGTCATAGTACATTCACCCTGACGCGTTTGAAACTTTATGTGGAAAGTAAAGGAACAGGGGGTGCCTTACGGGCTATCCCTATGTCCATCTCACAACGCTGATAACTTGCCAAAAGATATCCGCGGGTAAGTAGGGTTACCTTACGTAAATGAGTAAGGAGGGCGATGCAGATTGTGGCAGTAGTCTACTCCTATAATATGTATCTCTATGTAAAGTTACTTTCAAACTTTAAGATAGGCTCTCGAAGTAAATCATTTTTGATGGGTTTGAATAATTTCGTTGGAGCTTTATGAGGTGGGCCGAGTGGGCTTAAGGGCCAAGGGAGTCGAGTGGGTGATGCAAACGGATGCAGTAATACCATCGAGTGGGTATTCTTCGTGGCGTCTCTATGGCTTCCACCCCCTTGTACTGCCTTTCCTCATTAACGATGAGGCGAATGACTCTGCTCGTCGGAGTACCGACAGACCGAGTGGGATTGCTCGGGCGAGACTGGGATGAGATACGGCCGTGTGGTATGAGGCACTCGAGTGAGGTGAGTCTGCCGTGTTCAGTGAGGCAGTAGAGTGGACTGATATCAAAATAGGTAAATCGTTTAGTGGTAAATAAATATTTGAGCCAACCTTCAGACGAGAATGAATCAAGGACAGTTTGAAAACTCACTCAGAGCAACAGTATAGTAAGACAAATATGATTAGACTAACTAGGCTACATTAATTCGCATCCTGAAAGGATCAGCACGATGGTGTATACTTGAAGTAAACACATTTTCATGTTTTTTTGTTTGTTTGTTTGTTTTTTTTTTTGTTTTTTGTTGTTTTTTTTTTTTGTTTTAAAAATCATGATTTCAAAATTGACTAGTAATCCAATTTGCTATGTTTGTTTATTCGACAAACCGGCAAACGTCACGTTAATGAATATAACGAGTGTATAGGTAAGGGTTAGCTTAAACTGTTGTTTTATTAACGATATGATGTGTACAACAGTATTCTTTTCCATGGCAACGGGACGTTTAAGTTATTTTGGGGTGACTTAAAACGATTGTACGCCCACAAAGGGCAGTTACACCTTTGCGCGGCATACGTCAAGTATAGCTTTCATAAATGGAATTTTGATCATGAACTGTTCCCGGCTGCAGAGAGACACTGCTATTCTTGGCGGTGTTAAATAAAAATACAAGTTGTGTGCTATCCTCACAGCCGCCGCCCATTTGTAAGGAAATTACCATTCACAGACAACAATTATTTTTACCAAATTTGACGCAAAACTATGCCGTCTATTGTTACTAGGCATGCACGGACAGTACACTAACTATGCAAACTTTGTATGTAAAGTGTAGCAAATGCAGTAAAACTCTCATAGCACTTTGCACAATGAGTTTTTACAAAAGCGGCATCTCTGGTGCGTCTTTTGTCGTTATGCGTGCTAAAATATTTCAAACGAGACAAAGACCTAAAACGAATGTTGACGTACTGAATGCGATTTACCTTCAACGAAATCGGTAAAAAAATAAGGAAACATGACTGCGTTGCGCGTTTTAAGTTCCATTTTGCCATTCAGACGTCCTCCAATGTGCAACAATTGTTATTAAGGTTCTGTCGTGTGCGCGTATCTGGAACACATCTAGCCTACTGCTCATGATCATTTCCATCAAGTCAGTAAATTTATTATACGTCGATTTCTTCATAGTCTGCACTCTAGCCTTTTTTAAATCTTTCCGTTCATATAGCACGTATAGACAACGACAACAGCCCTACAATGGTCTCAAATTGTTCTTAAAATGGTGTCCCAATCGTCGAAGGAAGGAAAAGTAACACGTAAAAATTTCCACTTACTCAGAAAAATTAGTTTGGTCAGATATTCCTACTATCACTAGAAACTTTATTATAATCCACCGATATGTTAACTTAGCCCCCTCCCCCATCCGGCAAGTCGATAATGTACTTACGGTATGTTCAGTGCTACGGGGGCATGAGAGTCATTTTCCCGTTCGGATTTTGTCCTTGTCTCCAAGTCCCCCTTTCCACAAAATTAGGTCAGTTATTAGCTAGGTCAACCAAACAAAAAATAAATAATATAGCTCTAATTGCCACCCAGAGGTATGAATTATAAATTCCTGCCGTGAGAGTCCTCGAAATTGGATACTGTTTGAATATCATTTCCTGAAAATCTAGAAATGCCCTGCAACAAAGGGTATAGAAAACCATGATGCTTCTTATTTTGCAGCCTTGCAGCGGTATCAAAATTATAAAAAAATTGAATGAAATGGCTAATTAATGAGCCGTGATGACATTTAAGTTTCCCATAATGAACTTAATTCCAAGCATGCATTTCTTTCGAAATCAGTACATTTCGAACGCTATACGCTATTGAGAGACAGTTTTATACTCCTGGAGGAGAAATGTTTCTGTATTTTTTGAATCCAATAAATTTTGTCTCCGGCAAATCCCTTTATAAGAGAGCAGATGAATATATTGACTTGGAGTAACAGATATCTTTCGCCAATAGTCCTTGTGAAGGCAAGACGCAGCTCACTGGCCACATCAGACAAAAGTTGAATCCTTTCTCAAAATAGCCCGCGAAGCGGACGGAGTCTTTTCGTTCAGCTCATCGCTAGGAAAAACGGCTGAGTGGCGGCAGCCCTAAGGGAGCGACAGCACAAAGGCACCACGCAGGCTATACACCAAAGTACAAAGAATGCAATCTTGCCTGGGCAACCTTTTTGTACGACAAGAAAAGTACAACTACTTTGAACTGGGCATTTTCGTAAACGGACACTATATGGGAACTTATAAAAATTCGGGTAGGCCCCCATATAACCTGACAAAGGGGAAGCATTGAGAAAAAATATGTTAGTGTGTCTATGAGCTGTTTTGATTGTTATCACATTGACAGGTCAGGAAGTAATATTGTATTTTTTAAATTTTATTAAATTAAACTTAATTGGAGAATACTTCTCTCGTGAAGCATTACTTCCTTAAAACCTTGAACTTGTGCAATAGACTGACCACCTATAGTTTAACTGTTAATTTCGGCACGATGGTTTGTAATCGACTTAAGGGCTCGGCCAGTAAATATGGAACTGAAACCATAGAGAGATGATAAAGTGTTTTAATTACTTCTCGGTTTAATTTCTGTAACATTAGAATAAGTAATAATTCTCCGAAGGCCGTTTAACCTTTGCCCTCCTATCGTACTATAATGTTATGGTGCAGCTGTGCAGGTGTAATTTTAAAACAACATTCCTAACGTAGCTTGATACAAGCAGTGAATTTAGTGTATATTTAATTAATTACCTAAGGCCAGAGAGGGCGCCATAATGTCAAATGGCAGAGGGTAAACCAGGCCTAAAGGGGCAAGGTAAAGTGTAAGAAAAATTTGTTAACGCGCAAAGCAAAACCAAATGAGAGGACAAATGCACCTTACCCCCCCCCCTCCCTCCTCCCCACTGATTAAAGTAATCTTTAATTAGAACGATTCTTTTTTTTTATTCGTAAATGGAATAATGAATGAATCATGTTCATGTCAGAAACGCGACAAGAGCAGGCTGATCGACAATTTAGTAATTTACTGAACATCAAATATGTCAGGGCACTGTTTTATCTCCATTTATTTTTCATCTTATATACAGCCAACCCTTGGATATTTCATAGGCCTTCTTGTTGACGAAAACGACAAATATTGGCACTTTCACGACCCCATGTGATAGCTCAACCTCGTTCCCCCTCCCCATCCCCCCTCTCTACACTTTTTTGGGGCGCAAGATTTCCATACTTATTAATCTTATGCCCTCATGACTATAAAGTCTCATATGGTTAATTTTCCCAGTTGCCGTACACTCTTTGCTTCAAATGTATATGTACCCGCGACTTTGTTAAGCCAGCAGGTAGAAATGAAATTGTTCGTTAGAAGAGTAAGAGCTCTATCAAGCGATTCTACTTTCAGCGGAAAAACAAAGGTACTACTTAGATAATATCGTCAGTTAGTCAGTTAGTTGATTCAACTTCAGTGAGCACTTGTGGCACAGATTTACCTACATGGAGATCAATTGCAAACCAAATGAGAGGACAAGTGCACCTTACCCCCCCCCCCCTTCCCCTTACTTACTTAGAAAATATCGTTAGTTAGTTGAGTCAACTTCAGAGAGCATTTGTGTCACAGATTTACCTACATGGAAGTCAATTGCAAACTTTGGCATACTCAAGTTCAGAATTGATTGATGACAAAGCCAGTCACGTGTATATGCATATGTTATTATCTATGGGCGGCCATCAGGGCAAAAAAGACAACACCGGGAAACAGAAAAGACAAATGTGAAACGGAAAAATAAAACAACGCCGAAAGGAACAATCAAACGTCTAAAGAAAAAGACAAACATCAAAAGGAGAAAACAAACCCCGAAAGGAAAAGACAGAGGCAAAAGGAAAAGTTAAAACCCAAAAGGAAAAGACTAACGTAAAAGTGGAAAACAACAAACGTCAAAAGGAGAAGACAACGCCGAAAGGAAAGGACAACGCCGGAAGGAAAGGACAAATGCAAAAGGAAAAGTTAAAACCCAAAAGGAAAAGACAAACATAAAAGTGGAAAACAACAAATGCCAAAAGGAAAAGACAACGCCGAAAGGAAAGGACAACGCCGGAAGGAAAGGACAAATGCAAAAGGAAAAGTTAAAACCCAAAAGGAAAAGACTAACATAAAAGTGGAAAACAACAAACCTCAAAAGGAGAAGACAACGCCGAAAGGAAAGGACAACGCCGGAAGGAAAGGTCAAACGCCGAAAGGAAAAGACAAACAGGCAAAAAAGACAACACAGCAAAACAGGAAAGACAAACGCTAAAAGGCAAGATGAAAGTCAAAATAAATACGAAAGTCAAAAGAAAAAGACAAAGTCTAACAGAAGCGTACGAAGGGGGGGGGGGATTGGGCCATGCCTCCCCCCTCACGGATGCCAAGGTCCTTAAAATACGTAGCCATACTTTAGTAACACGGATTTTAATTCAAAAGCTAGCATGTGTGGCACCAGAGCATGTAGGAACACCCAATTTCTCAAAAATTTTCAAAGGGAGGGGATTGTCTCTGCAAGGCCTCTCAGTGTTGCCATTTTTGTTCTTCTTCTTTTTTTCTTAATTCCTAAAAATAGCAAAATTTTGTCAAATTCCAAATTTAACTAAAAAATCCAGCTGGTGGCACCGATTAACTCTAAGGACACCTACCTTTTTAAAGAATGTTCAAAAGGGAGCGGCCCATCCCTTTCCCTTCCTGCATAGACGCGTACGAGACGGGGACAGGGAGGGGAGGGTGTTCAGGTGCGTTGAGAAATAGTTTGCCATTTATCACGCAAGAGGAGATGCTAAGGGTAAGATCATTAACAGACGGAAGTTCGAGCAGTCACAGAAAGTTTCATCAATTTAGCGGATCTTTATTTAACCAAGAGTAACAATAGAGAAGCATTAGCATATTTTCAATTCCGTTGTATAATATCCCCGGAAAGAATAAAGACAATTTAATGTAATAGCAGTAGTACATTTTACCTGGTAATTTTGATCACTTAGCATGCTCCTGATTTTATTCTTATTGCAAACAAAAGCTAAATATAAAGGCTGCATGTTTAGATTCTCTTTACAAGAATAGAAACTCAATTTTCGGCCATCTGAGGGGGTCGCGGTTATTTCCTAATGGTTGCGCTCCACTAAGATAGTCATTCGGGCAAAATTATATTTTTGTGGTCAAAGTAGCTCTTAACAACTCTCTGATCACTTTGCAGTTTGCGGACATATTTTTGAAGTGATCGTTTTTATTGCAAACGACAAAAGAAGATAGAGACTTGTTAGATTCTTCATATAAGTCTGGTAAATGCTTTTTCAGGCCATCTGAGTGGTCTGACTTTTCGAAATTTCTCTTAGCTCCGCGCCAACCAGTGGTGGCGTCCCGCTTAGATAATATTTATGGCAGAATAAAGTTTTTGGCCAAGAAAAACTCAAACTAAAATGCTCCCGTTCGCCTATACCGAATGATGTTCTTTTTACTCCTAGAAGTATGCAAACTTAATGACAAGTTTTACTTTGAAAGGTAGCGTAAAGGGCATAAGATTGTATGTAAAGACGGTTTCAGTTTTATCCTCATGAACCACCACAATTTAACTTTTAACACTGTTCCTGTCAAAGTCGAAAATCTTGCACTATTTTGCATCTAAGCTCCTTGAAAAGGCCAAAAATTTTCCCGTCCTCTTGGCCAGCGATCACTCATACTGCATGCCCCCCCCCCCCCCCTTCATAGAAATCCTGTGTACGTCACTGAAGTCAAAAGGAAAAGACGACCGTCGACAGAAAAAGGCAAACGCCAATGAAAAGTCTACAAATATTAAAAGAGAAGGTTGAGCGCAGGAAATTCCCTGCGCTGGAAAAGAAAACCTCAAGAAAGACTTAGCCAGTCACACTGTTCGGTGTGTTTATTGTCAGTTCCTAACAAATATTAAAGGTTATTGTGTTAATGGTCCACTTAAAAGTTACATACGCAGCCTAACTTTAATGCTGTGCACACTGTGGCCTAGTATAACTTTAAGCCTAACGTCAGTTCGCTCGAATAGAATGCTTGTGCATACAGTAATTCCACATTTCAGGATTAATTTCACAAAGTGAGAATAAACTTCATCAAATCCGGTGATCATTTCCCACAGTTTACTGGTTTTCAGATCTAGTAACTGTCGGATATGTAAAAATACGTTTCTCATTATAACTTGAAGCATCTCAGATATTTCCTGAACTGTTTAAAATTGCCAAAATGTCTCATTTTTGTGGAGAGCTTTTCGGATAGGTGGAAGCACTGTTTCATGACACCCAGTGTGGGTTAATACCACGGACTTCCTATACATGGACGGTGTCACGGACTTCCTATACATGGACAGAGCATACCTTACGGCAGATTGTCGCTATCGTAGCGTGAGAAAAAGCGCACCAAGATGGCTGTCTGCTATGGTTTCGTGTGACAGTTTGGACTTGCTCAAGTATATCAACAGATTTTACAAGAAAGTTGAAATATTTTTGAAATATGGCAAGGTTAGGTAAAAAATCACTTCACCTTTTGCAGGAATATGATATTTTTTCCTCATTCAAGTTTAAATTTTGTTTTAAATATCACAGCGTCGTCGTCAAATCACACAAATTATAGCCTCATGGCGGCCATCTTGGTGCGCCTATTTGGGGAGCATATCCCCATTAATTCCTCCATTGACTTACACACTAAATTCAAAAAGTAAACGGGCCTCTAAAAGCTTGTCGAAGTTTTCGCCAGGGTCAAGCTACCCCTCATATGAAAGCTGACAAGTTGGCCATTCATGGCACTTTCAATTTACCATATCATGACCGTGAAGATTTTTTGCTATTTCACCTCAAAGTTCAAACCACCTTTTCCAAGCCTTGTTTTTCACTAAAATCTTGGTATGCCTCCGCCACCTTCTAAGGCCCATAATTTCCACAAAATTGCTTCAATTAAGCCCATTTTTTCACCAATGGTACTTCATTTGATATACTTTCAGAAGAAACCTACAGAAAATCCCAGCTCATTCCATAACATATCAAAAAAGTGCTCCTTTTAGGGACTCTATCTGAGGGCGAACAAACGGACACAGTAATACACCTGCTAATTGGGATATGCTCCCTTTGTCCAGTCGGTGGCGACCATCTACGGATAGGACACGTTACATGCTCTGTCCATGTATATAGGTCCGTGGACAGAGTATACTGCAAGTTAGAAAGTCTCGCCGGGTACGTGTGAGTATAGGCGTAGCGAGATGGCTGTCTGCTATGGTTTTGTGTGTGAAAGTTCAGCCTTGCTAAAGTAGTTAGAATCAACAGATTTTGCAAGAAATTTGAAATATTTTCGGAATAACGCAAGGTAGGTCAATATCACTACATGTACTGCAGGAAAATGATATTGTTTCTCATTTAAGTTAAACTTCTGTTTAAAATATTACAGTGTTGTCTTCAAATCATACCAATTATAGATTCACGGCGGCTATCTTGATGCCCTTTTTTATCCCAGTCGGTGGCGACATTCTACAGATAGGACATACGCGTTACATGCTCTGCCTATGTATATAGGAAGTCAGTGGTTAGTACTCACTCTCTTCTCCATTTGATGTTCTCTTGTCCTTTTGACGTTACTTTGTCTTTTCCTTTGCTCGTTTTCTTTGTCACATTATGTTATTCGATCGTTTCCACTTCACTTTTGCCTTTTCCTTTGACTTTGGTTTTATTTTCTACACGGTTGTCATTTCCTTTTGTCTCGTGTATTTTCCTTTCGGCGTTTGATTTTTTTTTCTGTGATTGTCCTTTCCTTTTGACTTTGTCTTTTCTTTTTGACATTGTCTTTTCCTTTAAGCGTTCACTTTCCCGTTTTACTGTGTTGTATTTTTTGCCTGTTTATCTTTTCCTTCTGGCGTTTGACCTTTCCTTCCGGCGTTGTCCTTTCCTTTCGGCGTTGTCCTTTCCTTTCGGCGTTGTCTTCTCCTTTTGGCGTTTGTTGTTTTCCACTTTTACGTTAGTCTTTTCCTTTTGGGTTTTAACTTTTCCTTTTGCCTCTGCCTTTTCCTTTCGGGGTTTGTCTTCCCCTTTTGACGTTTGTCTTTTTCTTTAGACGTTTGAATGTTCCCTCCGGCGTTGTTTTTTTCTTTTGGGTTTTAACTTTTCTGTTTCGCGGTGTTGTCTTTTTTGCCCTGATGGCCGCCCATAATTATCTTGTTACCACACAAATGAATTCCTTTTAGAATGAAATAAGACCGTTTTAAAAACCAGTTCGAGTTCGTCACAGCCAACTACGTTTACCAATTGCCACTTCTTGTCACGCATGAGAAAAACTATTTTTAGGCTGTATTTGTTCTAGCCAGTCCAAAAATGTCACCTTTTTCATTCTTCCTTATGGCCATTGCGTATGTATCTTTCGTTCATTTCTACTGACTGACAATACTCCGATACATGGTGCATTGTGGCTTATACCCCAATTATTACGACAAGTCTACATTTAGGTCACTGTGTTAGGATAAGGGTTAGGTTCCACAACTACCACAACTACCAACTACCTCGTACCACAGGTACGAGGCGTTGGCAATCAATAGGGTAACATTTCAGTGACCTTCAAAAGCTAAAATACAGCAGGCTGACGAGGTAGGGGAGTACCAGATCCCATACAGTAGTCCAACCCGTTTAAATAAGAACAATCAAAAGTCAAAATCACTTTACGTTGCATGTTCCAGTTCAGTCGTCGATATGTCCGTATGTACAAAAGTAGGTTAACAGTACATATTTGAAAAACGTTCAGCTTTGAAAATGTAAGAAGTTATACATGCACTTTTCTTGCAGTGCGAGGAGAAGGTGTCCCTCGAACGTGTGCAAACCTCCGCCAAGTTTGATACCACAGAACTGCCCTGATTAAGTTTCCAAGACCAAGTCGATATGAAAAGTAAAAGAGTCGAAGGGAAAATACCAAACGTCACCCTCCGAGCAGCCCACCCTCCAGGCTCCTTTCAAAAATCAAATGGCCCACGCTAATACCGAGAAGCTCACTCTCACCGGGGTGTAGTGCATAGAGCCCAACGAAGGTCCTATGAGAAAAGCCAACTTGCTGGACGCCTACAAAGAAGAGTTTTGAGTTGTCGCGAAGGCACTCATCGATCCCTGGGCTCATTCCTCCATTTTGATATGCCCCCTACGAACCCAACCCCCCCCCCCCCTCCCTCTTTTGAAAAGTCTAGTTTTGTCACTACTAGTACTCACTACTCTGTCGCTATATCAATAAGGAATATGCCCATCGGGTTTTCTATTTTAATTTGTTTGAGAGCGAGGACCAGAACGATAAAAAAAATGCTCGTCGCAATTAAAGGTTGGCTGTTTAAACGATTTCCAGAATACAGCGGCTTGTGTAGTTGACAGCCGGAAGAACAACGGATCAGACAAATAATGACAATCTTAAGTCTGCGGGAACCCGCGGATGTCCTTAAACAATTGATTTACTCTCTGTATCATTCTCTTGCACGAGAACAAGCCAATCCACTGTCATAAAGGATTTTACTTCGGATGTTTTTTCCACCTGTAATCAGATAAGAGGGCTTTATGTTTAAGTTAAGTGCACCCTTATCATAATTTTTGGTAGACCGTTTTGTCGTTACCCGGATGAGAAAATGTGCAACAGATTCTAACAGAAACTGCCATCAAGAATAAGTGCTAAAGAAAAATACCTCTACCAATAATCCATTTCGGTAATTCGTTTGGGGTGGCTAAACGCATGCGCAAATCCTCCAAATCGTTGGGATAAACGAACAAACCCATCGGGCCAGCGTCTACAGCATGTGTTCCAAATTGGAATTTCCATGAAAATTTGATGACATTAAGTTTCTTAATCCATCTACGAGGTCTTTCGCACTGTAATCTGGCTTGACTAACATCCCCCTATTACGAGTAATGTGGGTTACAAATTTAGACAGAAGGTAAGGAGAAAAGTGACTTACGGTAGATGTTATTTTCCAAGCAGGACCGTTTTTAACAAATTAATCGCAGACCCAGATCGTTTTGCTTTACTTCGCCTTTCCTGAAAAGTAGTTTCTGTTTCACCTTTGAAGTGCAACAAGTGTCTCATGAGACGATATAAATGTTTTGGTTAAAATAGATAAAAGACCATGAGTTTTTAATCCGACCTCGCCGCTTTATATGTCATGACTGATGCGGACTTACTTCGCTAAGCTTCTTTGTATTCCTGGCTAATTACATGGGTAAGGCTGCGGTTCCATGATGTATTGGAAGACGTATCGAGTGGTTGAGATAAACATACCTCTCCTCCGGGTACAAATAATATCGTTTAAGGGCCAGGAGCAGTCGCCCCAAACTTATTTTGACTTTTAAAGCAACGGTTAAACCTCACAATCTTCTTCTTAGCATCTGTCCTACTATTTTACGATTTCATGATTGCATATTCCGGGTAAAACAGACAGTAACTCCTAATTTCAAAATAAGGAGAAAAAATATTGTCACATGGCTCACAAGAGCCAATCAAAAACAGAATAGTCTACTATACTGTTTTAGGTTGGAATGCCTGCATTTTCCCTTCAAGGGTTCGCCAGTTTACTACACTATTGCCTATAGAGAGCATAGGTTCGCCAGTTCATAACACCCTTATGAGGGCATAGGTTCTTATCCTACGTGACAATTGTAACACGGTACTGAATGGAGACCAATCCGATTGTGGGGATACCTGTAAGCTTCATTTCTTATACCCTTCATCATGGAGCCACTACCTTGTATTAGCCATGCCTATGGAAGGATAACTACCTTCGAAATGAAGTCAATAGATGTTCATGATTCCCTGTTTACCTTACGCAGGACCTTTCATTCCTCTTTGTACTGAAGTGAACCAAAGGGGCCCTTCCTTGTAGAGCCCCTTGCTGTAATACCACAAGGCTATCGTGTAGATAAACATTATTCTATCTATGATCTGGTGATTGTCCAGGAAGAGCAAGCCTAATGGGGTTGCCATGTAGGTGTTCTCTTTGGGGGGTGGGGTACGGTGGGGTTCTTTCTTTTAAGCTTTACACCACAAGGGCGACCAGTCCCGGAGATGTGGAGAACTGCTCTATTAACTGAATTTTTGATTCGGGGAACATAATTCTTCAACGGTACATAAAGAATTTCATCTTACATTGGTGGGGGAAGCTAACGAACGACAGAAGCACGAAATTGGAAAAATAACGCGAAAACCACGACTAAATCTCACGAGCTGGAAACGGACCTAAGGGGGTGAATAATGTAATACAAGGATAATAACCGCTAAGCGTGAAATCTGTCACAGACGAAGGGCAGAAATCGTCGGGGAGGTCCAACCCAATAACCTCCGAAACGTACACTTGGCTGCAGAAGAGAATGGGAGCGAGCATTACAAGATGGTGGAAGAGGGGCACGGAGTCAGAACTTTTCTGACCAGAGCGCTAAGGTCGATGTGATAATGCAAATTAGATATAGCACAAGTCAGGTAAGTATATGTCTGCAAGGTAAATTGATGATTGATCGCCATCCAGGGGGAAAGTACAGCGTTTTTTTTTTTTTTTTTTTTCAAAGCGGCATGGGTAACCCTGTCCCTTTTGATCTCCCTTAATATGCTTGGTCTTACGGAGGTAGGCCAGTTGCATTAGATGGTTGATTTGAATTGAATGCAACTCTAGGAATTACTATTCAAGGAATGAGTTACCCCCAGTTTAGAGGTCCCCCCCCCCTCCACCACTCCTACTCCGCCCTCGCGGCTACGCCGTTCCTTATCTCTGATCTTCAACACAACGTCATTTTTTCTATCTCCTTCAGAATTCACCTCCACTTGCGGTGACAATAGCGTTGCCACTGCCTACCCACCGCGGAAGCTTCATCTAATCACAAAAGTTTCAGCTACGTAATCGGAATTGAAGCTATAGGGCAACGTGTGCTTATAGGGTTTAGTCACTGTTCAGGCTATTTAAAGCCCCTTCAAGTGCCACAAAAAATTCTCATAATATTCTCTTAAATGTGACCAATGATAGTCACATACCCAGGTCACGTGCTGCCTTAATTCGCAGACTTTATTTGAGTCTACTATTTGATACCCGAAATCCTAAACATTTAGTGCACGATGTTAACAATAATGACGCCAACAGTAAAGAAAAAGTAACTTAATTGTTTATCGGACTCAATGAATATTGATTGTATTAAAAAAAAACAGGAACAAACAAGATTTTCCTCTCATGGCGATTTCTCATGGGATTAAGCAGAATTGCAGTTGTGACGCAATTAGCAGACTTAAAAACCAGAAATAATTAAGAACATTTAGGGCCTGTTTACATGTTCTTAATATACTTAATCTTTGACAGGAAAGATCCAATAAAGACACAAGGAGAAAAATAAGCAACTTATATAATTCATTGCAAACTGTATCAGACATTTACGACGAGCTTGTTTCCTTGACTGATTAAATCTCGCTATTTTAATTTCGGAACCAAATTACTGACTTCTTCTTTAGACCACAAATAGATGCGTAGGCCTACAGCTCATGAAGATGATGGAAATGACGATGTTTCTTGAGTTTGTCTAGTCAGAATAAATACTTTTAGGATGGCGCATTTGATTCCTCCGTCGTGTTAGCCTTAGCTTACGTAGCAGCGACTGGGGATTTCTTCCCATGTGATATAAATGGATTGGGGAAATCGTGTTTCTCAAAACATACCCGAGCCATCGCCCCAGTTTCACCTGAAGGGAGATGTCCTTAAGCAGTTAAGTGTTCCTTCTTTGAATAATGTCAAAAATATGTTGTAACTCCCCTTACAGCTAGACCTGCTCCAGTCTCTCGTGAGAGTCCCCTGGGAGCTGACAACCACTATCCCTACAATATCCATTACATCAGCACAATACTCCATACCGTTTTTGCCTTTGTATAATACGCCCTCCATAGGCCTATTCATTATCTCTTCTCAGCGCGTGTTTGGTCTAACGGTAAGAGCATCCGCCTCTTATGCTGTAGGCCCGGGTTCTATTCCCAGGTCGAGTCATACCAAAGACTCTAACCAGAAAGCCAAAAGGCTTAGCGATTCCTTGCCGCTGAAATGTAAGGCCCTTTTTTCACATTGACATTGCTTTGCAATGTTTTTCCATTAACAGGGCTCCATAATGTGCACACAAAGTACACATGCAAGGCATCCAGTCTTCCTACATTGACATCCCCCTTGCCCGTTGTAAACTCAAATGACATTTGACCTCCACCAAAATCTTCTGGGACCATGTATTCACTATGTGCCATCTACATGACAAGTTACAGGACCCTACAAGTGACCTTTCTTGAAAGACTGTGAAGGAAAGCTTGTAAGGCTTTGAACATGCTGACTCCAAATGAACTTTGACCTTTGGGAAAATCAATAGGGATCATCTGCTAAATATGACCAATCCACACAATAAATGTGAGATTAGTCACAATTACCCTTCTTGAGATACTGTGTTTACAAGCAATTTCTAAGGAATTTACCTTTTGACCTCTCGTGACCCCAAATGACCTTGGACCTCCACAAAGATCGATACGGGTCATCTACTCAATATGACCAACCCACACACCAAATATGAGCATAGTCACATGTACCGTTCTCGAGTTATCGTGTTTACGAAGTTTTCACCTTTTGACCTCTCATGACCCCAAATGACCTTTGACCTCCACGAAAATCGATACGGATCATCTACTCAATATGACCAACCCACACACCAAATATGAGCATAGTCACATGTACCATTCTTGAGTTATCGTGTTTATGAAGTTTTCACCTTTTGACCTCTGGTGACCCCAAATGACTTTTGATCTCCACCAAAAACAATAGGGATCATCTACTCAATATGGCCAATGCACACACCAAATATGAGATTAGTCACACTTACCCTTCTTCAGATACCGTGTTTACAAGCAATTTCTAAGGAATTTACCTATTGACCTCTCGTGACCCCAAATGACCTTTGACCTCCACGAAAATCGATACGGATCATCTACTCAATATGACCAACCCACACACCAAATATGAGCATAGTCACATGTACCATTCTTGAGTTATCGTGTTTATGAAGTTTTCACCTTTTGACCTCTGGTGACCCCAAATGACTTTTGATCTCCACCAAAAACAATAGGGATCATCTACTCAATATGGCCAATGCACACACCAAATATGAGATTAGTCACACTTACCCTTCTTCAGATACCGTGTTTACAAGCAATTTCTAAGGAATTTACCTATTGACCTCTCGTGACCCCAAATGACCTTTGACCTCCACGAAAATCGATACAGATCATCTACTCAATATGACCAACCCACACACCAAATATGAGCATAGTCACATGTACCGTTCTCGAGTTATCGTGTTTACGAAGTTTTCACCTTTTGACCTCTGGTGACCCCAAATGACCTTTGATCTCCACCAAAAACAATAGGGATCATCTACTCAATATGGCCAATGCACACACCAAATATGAGATTAGTCACACTTACCCTTCTTCATTCTTCAGATACCGTGTTTACAAGCAATTTCTAAGGAATTTACCTATTGACCTCTCGTGACCCCAAATGACCTTTGACCTCCACGAAAATCGATAGGGATCATCTACTCAATATGACCAATGCACACACCAAATATGAGCATAGTCACATGTACCGTTCTCGAGATATCGTGTTTACAAAGTTTTGATCTTTTGACCTCTCGTGACCCCAAATGACCTTTGATCTCCACCAAAAACAATAGGGATCATCTACTCAATATGACCAACCTACACACCAAATACGAGGTTAGTCACACTTACCCTTCTTGAGATATCGTGTTTACAAGCCAAAGCGTCACATACACACACACACATACACACGCACACACACACACACATACACACGACATCACCATCGCATAGATTCCTTGCCTGCCTTCGGCAAGGAATCAAAAATGGAGCCTACTACCGCTGTGAGAGATGTTCCGCATTGCTAATGGAGTAGGGAAAACAAGTCAGTGAGCCACAACTGGAAAAAGGCCGAACCAATCGGTTGGAAACTGGTTCTTAAAACTCCAACTACATCTGACTAACTCAACCTTTCTCTTTAAGAAGCGATACAATGAATAGACCGATAAAGTGCGTATTAGACAAAAGGAAAATACGATATGCTGTACTATGCTGAAGCAGGGGTCGTTGTAGGGAAAGTTGTCAGCTCCCCACTCACGAGAGACTTGGCCAAGTCTACGTACGTTACAGCTTGCACGATCATTATATTTCTGATTTCTCCTCAACCACCCCTTCTCAACGGCAAACAATACTGCATACTTAAAAAAAATATTCTGACATTCATTACAGGTGTAATAAGCTCCGTTAAGTGCACGACATTTAAATCGTATAAAAGATGATAACTGCAAGCTTAAAGGATTAGTCTGTCGCTAACAATCTGGTTTGAATTTAAAGGCCTATAATATAAAAGAGGGTCTATCAACTGATCAAAGCTTACTCCCTTGATGAAACATTGATAATATACTCCTCTATAACTTACTTCTTCCCCAACATAAACACATTAATCCCCGGAGTAATGAAAGTGTGCCTCAAGTCAAATACTTACGAAAAGAGGGTCAAAGCAAACAGGAAGTGTTCAAGGTCTTAAAACATTTTTAAAATGTAATGGGAAACGAAGCACTCAGGTAATGTGAGTTGTATATACCTTTCTTACTAATTTGTTTAATTTGTTTTAAGTGAATAAATTTCAACATTTTATAGGTCGACTCAAGAATGCCCTATGAAGATAGGATTTGGGACTATATTCATTTTTCAAGCTGTTTAATATATATTTTTTTATTTGTTTCACTTGAAGTACACTTTAAGTCAGTGAATTAATTAAAAAATACCTCATGCTGAAAAACGCTGGCCGATGTCTTTTTCGGTATTGTATGACATTAATCCGTCATACATTATTAGTTCTACACTGTTTGGTCTACTCAGTTAATAGCATAATACATATATTGAAATCTGGCATAGGAAGGTCCGAAGACCCCTTTCCCTACCCTGCCCCCACTCATATTTCCCGCAAACGTGTAAAATGAAAGTACGGTTACGGTATATGTGATCACCATGCATTTGAAAGTAATACTTCATATTCGATGATGACGATAATGTCTACCGAATAGCAGCAAAATGTCCACCCGCTTAAAATACGATGACAGATGGACCACAAGCACTGACTTACAGGCACGTCTATGTAGTACCATGCGGCATATTTGTGGCTACACCACAATGTATGGTACAGTCATTGTCATATATATTGCAGTATTAGTCACGAGGATAGGTCACCCAACAAATACAATAACAGTTTTCATTTTGTTCAAAATTTCGGGTGGTATTTTTAACAGGTGCTATTGTAAACTGGAGAAGAATACCCTGCGTTGTTAAATTTGTCCATATTTTCATGTGTTGTCAAGGCAATTAAACTTGAAGTTGCGCGAAAAGAATAGAATTGAGTAATATTGACCCTTGAGTCATGAATCAGAGAGACCTTCAGTGTCTGTATGACAGAACCGTTATTGTTCCTTTTGAAACAGGTATATAGCCTGTGCACATGGTCAATTGAACCGTGCGACCAGGATACAATGAATTATTAGACTTCATGATATGTAAGACATGGTCAGATATTAGGCGTGTGGCATTAATCGGGATTTTGGGGGGTGTTTTTTTTTTTCATTTCAACAATAATGTTGTTTATAAATTTGTATAGAAACCATGGGTTCAGCACTTTCCAAAAAGGTCTACCAAAAGCGGGGAACTGAGTTGAAAACACACGTGAGCTTGATTAATAGCAGCCGTGAGTCCATAAACTAATTCTACTTGGCAAGTGTAGTCAGACCTTCAGTTTCGTAAGCCCTAGCTAACCTATTACATTTTCGGTCTGGTGGACCTTCAATCTAACGAGCGGCAACAATTTCACGATTTCTTTGGTACGTGCCAAGTTTAGATTTGGAAATTTTGAGGTGCATTTGAGCCCACAACACCGTCCTGGATGCACCCCCCCCCCCCCCATGACCCGGATCCACACTTTTCACAGGTTTAACAGTACTTTTACAGGGTCATAGCAAAATGTTTGTCGCATAAGTAGGCCGTAAAAACATTTACTTCCATAAAAAGTTATGTTATTGCAATGATTTTCCCAGTTCACCTATAAATTTACAGCTCCTGGAATAATGATTATGATACAGCGTTAATGAATGTTTTATGCATAAACCTTGATTCAAAGAGACAGTCTTTACCAACAACACAATATAGGAAATAATCTGTTCTGTAATTTGTTTAGACAAGGCTGTGGCGCTAATCCAAGAATATTAAGGTAAGGGAAACGAGCTTTATTAGCATAAATATGCCACGTACAAACCTGATTCAGAGAGATGGATGGTTTATAAAAAAAAAATGTTACCAAATGAGAACGTCTCCATATTTATCTACAGAAGTTAAACTGCCAATTTATCCTTAACAACTATAAACACAGTTTTTCGTTAGACATTCCCACGAGACTAAGGAAGCAATCGTAAAGAGCTAATGAAACAACCTTCAACCATTTTTCGTCTTTAAAATTGCAGTAACAGGAGACATAAATCCTGTTGGTGACGGGATCTGTGATGCTCCAGGATTATTCTTAGGTTAAAGGTCAAGAGCAGTCCCCAAACCTATTTTGAAGAAATTAAAGGCTAAATACCAAGAAACAATTTTTGTCTTATTTCTCTTTGAAGTTTCTTCCATTTTATTTTATGACATCACTACTGCATTTTCATTGTAAGCCAAGTGGTTATCTCTAGTAAATTTCACATTTGAAAAGAAAAAAAATGGTTGTCACATGACTCTTAACAGCCAATCATAAAACAGGACATGCAGTCTTCTATACTACTTCATGTTGGGGTGATTGTTTGGCAAAATAATATTTGTGAGGAGGAAATATAGTTATCAGACATTTTCTACAAGTCAGTTGTTCTATAGAGGCTTTGCAATTACGTCACGGATCCGTCATGCTAAAGGACACTCAAGCCAATAAAATATTTATTTGTGATGAATGCACTGCACAGTTTACGGTGCGCGGTGGTTTATGTTGGCAACCTTCTGTAACACTTGTATAGTCTGGTTACAGTGTCACTGCTGTAGGAAAACTGAACAACCAAATAGGTTATATACACTTGATTGATATTTTTTCCGGTAATGGTCAAGTGTAAGAAATGTTTGATACTATTAATATTACTTCCGGTAATGGTCAAGTGTATGAAATGTTTGAATTTATAGACCCGGTTGACTCCTCGCGATAGTGACTATAGTCAAGAGGAATATACTCAGAAACATGTTTCCTTAATACCGTCCTTAATGGTTCTCTACAGACGGATTGAAGGAGTCGTAAATCTAATTCATTGGAGTAGCCAAGGGGGGATTACAGTGGACATGTCTGGCAATCTAGTGATTTTTTTTATTTATAATGTATAAGAAAATTTCATTCACTTCAAAGGATGGTAAATGTTGCTCCACTGCATCTGCGGTTACTTTAATTTTCAAATATTTTTCAAGGGTGGGGGCACACACTTCGGCCTCTGGTCGACGATGAGGCAGTCTGGATCACCATCCCATCATTCCACCATTCCATTCCAGGACAATAGTAAGCCACTTTTTATTTCACAAGACTTGTTATTTTCTGCCTTCTGGTATATGACTTTAACAACTACTCTGCGCCTGGAAGAAAGTTATGCATAGCAGATCTGTGATATGGGGTCAGGTGGCAGGACGGATGGGCGGCGCTTACGTAAGTCACAGCCTCCCACCAAGAAACGCAGCTCCATCAGTCAGCACAGCCCCTTCGTGGTGACGTTGTGGTTAAAAGATAAAACACATGACTTAGTTTTACAGCAGTAACCACTGTTTTGTCCCTCGCTTGTAATGTACGTAAACTGATGAAACAGAGATCACCACTTCTCCAGTGGCAGTGCAAGAATGTGAAAATTGCCGTCACGGGGGAGCAAACGTGGCAAAAAAGAAAAAAAAAATAGTTCGGGCGCAAAACTTTCCCAGATCGAATCGAATGCGAAGCGCGTTTCTGTCCGGGAGTTCTGAGAGTTTGAGCAAATCTTTGGGTAAAAAAGTAAGTCTCAGTAAAGGTTTGGTATTTGTTTTTCCTTGATTGATCTAACTCTTCACTAGAATAATTTGGGGGACAACAGGGGGAAGAAAAAATCCGAGGGGTAACACTCCACCTCATCCCCCCCCCCCCCCCCCTTGGCCAACTCAGCACTACTCGCAATACGTCCACAGTGTCTCCATTCTGGCTAGAAGACATGAAATTAAAAATCGACGACTTCATTGTAATTTATTTAACCTACTATCAATACAGCCGTATACGTCTTTTGGTGACATACCGCGGAGCGTATTTGTTTCTTGGAAGGTAGTACGTTTTAAGTACTACTTCGAAATGGCGGTTGCATGAAAGACGGAACGGGAAACGATGTGTAATTACATATAGCTTTAGACGGTCCTTTGTACCACCTCAGTGATCTCGAATTGAACACTATCCTTTAGCGAACTAGGACTATTCGTTTAAAATATACTACTAGGATTTTAAGCACTCAGCTGAAGCCTTAGGTGCCTCATTATTCGTCACTATACAGTCCCCGGTCTACTCTTAATCTCACCCTTACGCCCTTGAGGTAAAATATGCAAGTACTTCCAGTTTACCTCGTGAGTAAGACTCTTTATCTATTCTTTTCTAAGTATTGTAGGTCCACATTCACAGCCAAGCCCTATTTAGTCAGAAGCCTGGAAGGAAGATACCGGCCAAAGGTATGTTCGTGGTGTACCGCAAATAAGGATATATTCAAACCCAAAATTGGAGAGTACCGTAAAGTATATTATGTTTTAGAGGTTATGTCTAACATGTATGACATGTATCACGAAAAAGAAAGAACTAATAGCAATACAGCGATAATACCCAAACAATCTCACCACATTTGCCAAGCTCTTACAGCCATGTTGTGTAGGAAGGAAGTATACGCTCAACCATATTACAACGTGATTTGAGCATTAAAGTGGCAAGCAAGGGTTTTTTTCACAATTTTTCAGAACTATTATGGTAAGCCACATTTGTACATTGACGTAACATTAACACAAATTAGGCGCGGATCCAGACATTCCAAAGGGGGGGGGGGCTAACTTAGGAGAGAGCATCGACGTGAGGGAGTTGCATTGCTCATTTCCGGTATGTTTTGTTGTTGATCTGTCGAAAAAGGAAGGAATGCGGCCGTAAAGCCCCCCCCCCCCCCTTGAATCCGCGCCTTCAAATGGATTTTGACAACAGTATAGTGGATGCTGTCTAGCCTGAACCTGCTCGAATATTTAATTACCCGACAAGAACCTTATACTATTGTGGCATCTGTCAGTCAGTTCCTTTTTTGAACGTTTCTATTGAATGTTAACTATTCAACTTGTTAATAGTATTTCATTTATTCTCTACCCAAAAAGTAATATCTTCTTCGAAATTCTCAGTCCTGATGAGCCCGTTGAAAGTTTCCCCAATGCCGTCATAATGGTTTGCTATAGACATAATGGATTTGTCGTTGAAAGGACTACCATACCTGAAACGCTTGCACTAAGTAATAAATCGCTTTTGAAGGAAACGTTAAATCACCTTTTTATGACTGGACATTGGTAAACTTGAATTAATTAAATTGAAGCACCAAACCGCAAGAATGCGGAAACGCATCTTAACTATTACTTTAGAAATAACTGCAATTGTTATTATCATAAATCGAAGGAAAACCGCAACACTCTTTTTAGCAAAGAATGTTTGTTAATTCTATACGTTGGTCTGTTGCGATTTGAGTAACGGATTTTTGCAGACAATAATGGTTGATAGTGACAGAGTCGTCGAAAAATGAACTTTCCGGAAATTTTGAAAGGGGAAATTTTTAGAGAAGGTGAAATTCAACGAAATTGTTCAGTGTCACGTTTAGACTATTACTGTAATAGGATTAGGAGTTACGAAATCCGAACACATACCAGTCACGCATTAACAAATTACCAACAGGTTAAAACGTCGTTAGCATGCCCTAAGTGATTTTATGGCCATTGCCGGATCGCGATGACCCTAGCCTAATGACTGTCGTGGCAGTAAATTTCACACTGGACATGAAAAGACTTAGCCACTTCTTCAGCCGACGGGCCGGAAGTAGTATCAGTCTATGCACTGACAGAATTCGAGTCACGGTGACGAGGAAGGTGGTATAAACTGATTGGACGAAACTATTTGTAACATCCAACACCCTCCCTCCTGGTTTAAACTTTATCCAGAGAAAACGGGATCCCCTGCTCAAATGGTCCATTTTATTCAGGCTAAGGTAAACTGTAAAATACCTCACTAATATATAGAGCTCACCTAGCCTCCGGAGGCGTTGTCACAGTGAGGCTAACAACGCCCTATACGGACAATGTGATGGACGAAGACATTTCAAAAATATTCATAATTACAAACACACGTTATTATTTTCTGCCTTTAAAAAATAACTCATAAGCGATCACTGCGACCGCGTCTGCGCCCCCACTTAAAAGTGGACATCTTACGTCCCACCCAGTCCCGAAAACAAGATTTCTCATCTCATAAATACAAACAACACAGTGAAAAAGTTTCTATGACGGTCATTTTCAGTCCAAGTAATGGAAACTGCTAAATGAAGCAATCGTTCAAAAGGCTCTGTTTCTTGCTTAGGCTACTAAAACATACACTTTCACGAAACTCGCGTTTGTTCTTTCCCCCCCCCCCCCCTTGGCTCCCAGTTTCAGTGAATGCAATTTGGTGGAATCCTTACCTAGTTACCTAGGACTTTTAGTCTCCTCTGTCTTCATAGTTCAACAAACTATCGTCCACACATTCACATCGAACCCAGTCTTTATAAACAGGGAGGTGTAGTTGACAAGACGAAACTGAGCCCGTTCCTTACCGTATCGGGAAAGAATATTTTAAAGTACATTTTTTCGGGTAGCTCATAGGGGTTTGAATCAGAGAGAGTCATCGGGCTTGGGCAACAACAGCTTTTTTTAGTAGGACAAGTGTTCTAAAACATGGAAAAATTTGTCCGACATGCATGAAACTTTTCTTGCCAAACCTAAGCCCTATACACACATTAATATAAACGGTGCACCTATATGATAGACGCAGAAAGTAGCCTATCCTTGGTTTTAATTCTACCTCAAGTTAAAAACTGGTACAGCCCCGAGATAGAAGATCCTCGAGACCGAAATGTAATAATGCTCACGAGGCCAAAGGTTCGCGAGACCGAAAAGAAAATAGGGCCCGCGATACCGAGAATGAGACTTTCGGTCTCGCAGACCCTTTCTCATGTCGATTTTCCGTCTCGTCAATTTTCGGTCTCGTGTAGTGTCCCATGAAAACTAAATGGTCTCTAACGTTGGTTGAAAACTAAACTGACCAGTCAAGAGTATAACAAAACTGAAACGAGGGAAATGGTTTGTTTCATTGACTTTGTCGGCGATTGTCAGATTGTAGGTTGGTTTAAATTAACAGGGTCAAGTGACATTAGTATCAATTCGTTAAGGGGTTGAGGGATATTGTGCCTAGGGTAGAGAACCTCGGACAGAACTAAGGATCTTCAGATCTAGGAATTACCTGCGTAGCAGGCTGTAAGGCGTATTCATTTTCATTGCTCAGTCATATCCCAGTATGAAGGTTTTTGAAGTTTAGAAACTGAAAAAGTAGAGTCCGTTCCGCACAGGTAATCCTCTTGACCGAATATTTATCAGATTAAAGGATTAGGTTGAATGCAGAGAAAGATTTAGGATTAGGCGAAGGACTATTTCGTTTGTCTAAGATTATGGTTATGGGATTAAGATTAATTTGGCCTGGCGGAGTGGTTCGAGTATCATCAACTGTCCTAAAAGAGTATCCGGGCATCAATTTCATAAGGTCTCAAATAAAATAGGATAATTTATATCGCGCACCCTTCAAAACCCACACCTATAGCTTGCTCATAATTCAAGAATATTCCTGTTGAAAACGGACTGTTTCAAGGTTACAGAATGTTATGTAATGCCGGCAGATTCAAAATCTGTTTTTCTTCTTTAAAATTTTAGAAACTAATTTAACTTTGAAATTTCACACCCGAGTGAAACATTGAAAATGTTTGTTTGAAGTTGCGCTGAAAATTTTGTGAAAACAATTTCGGTTGTAGCTTTGAAAGTATCTGCATACTTCATTTGAATGCTCATTATGTTCGGTACGACATAACCCGGCTGATTACGTATTTCCCACAATGTAATATGTTACTGTGGTTTGTATATTTTAAAAAACATCCTTAAGGGGTTAATTGAGTTGATATCGATAACCTACCTAAGTCACTACCACATGACAATGCTTATAGTTAGCCTAATCAGTCAAGTTTCACATCAAAATGTTATAGGAAACGTTAAAACTTCGAATTTTGTGGCGTCCTGACTTGCAACTGTTTTGTACATAATTTGTTAAAGTGTCTGGTCACAAAGTTTTGAAAAATGAATTGAGCCGTTAAGTATTAACTCAAAAACAGTTATTTGTTGGTATGATATTGGTATTGTTTAAGTTTGACCATTTGTCATTGGTATGTGAAGAAAACTGAACAGGTTTGAAAAAATTTGTTAAATTTCATGAACCAACTCAACGAGCCGCTTCAAACTTCTGAACGAAACATGCTATTAAATTCGAATTTTTACCAGTAAATAGAAAACAGTGCCTTGAGCTTTTGAAGCCCTTGAAAGTTGTCACCGGAATTCGGAATATCCATTTGAGTGCCTTAGCTTGGAGTCACTGTTTTCGGTTATTGTGACTCTTTGATCTATTGGGCACAATCGAAATTGATAAATTAACTTACAAGGATTATTATGGGCCTAAGCATAGCCCAAAGACTAATGTACTACCTTTGACCGTGTGCGATATTGAACCCGGGTCCGGTAAACGTTAGCCTGAGAATAATAAAGCAAAGCTATTCACATAAAGTATAGTGGTACACGGTAAGACGAGGCGGCTGGTGTCGTGAACCCACCGGTCATATGCCGTGGAATTTAGTAGTTTTAATCCTGATTTTGGTCTTAAGAAATAGAAGAAAAAAACAAAGCTTTAAAACTTGAACCTACCAATTCTTTTCGGAGCCATGCTATCGTTGCATCCATCCCCTGATCTAAACAAGCTGGCCTCTCTGGCTTTGTTTTGGGGACACCAGGAATAATTTCTTGTGATTTCGATGCATCCTCAATATCGCAGTCAATTTCGTCTAGTTCACTATCACCTAGAACACTCGATAGAGGCCTAGAAGTCCGACCATCTGTAGAAACTTTATGAACAATTAATAAACTATCTTCCTTTAGTCCAGATGAAACTGAGAGACGATCGTTTTCATATTCATCTAAGGAGGTTTGAGAACCGCATGTCTCGTAGTCACTGTGACTTAAACCGCTCAATAAACTTAACCTTTTGTCGTAAACTCCCGATCCTTGAGACGAACTGTCTTCTGACTCCATACTTTCCGAAGATTTCGAACGAAATTTAGGATAAAGTTCTTCCACCAGCATAGACTCCTTTTCAAAATGTTCACCAGTCATTTTCACGAACTGATATTTAGTTTTAGATATAAATATTGTAGACCTAGAACTTTTCGTATTGACAACAGGCTCCTTGGGTTTGTTAAAATTTCGGTTTGTTGTGTTAAAACTTGCTTTCCTTTGGTTGTTTGACGATTGACTAGTCCGCCTACAGGGTGACTCCAATTCAACACCCGATGGAGGTTTATTGTTCAGGCACTGGACGCTTTCAAGCATGTCTATGCGTGCAGACACTGGAATTTCTACGACCACAGCCATTTTTTCACAACAACCGCTATTTTTCATGTCGGTTTTAAATTCCAGAGGTATTTTCTGTAACAAAGGTACAAAACCTTCTCCTTTGTCAAGTAAAGTTGCTTACCCTTCTCTTAGAATGAATATTCATTTCTTACAAAAATCCTCTTTAAACTGTTAAAAGAAGTAATATCCAACATTAAGTTTGTTTGCCGATGCGGTCACAGGCCTTGAAAAACTGGTAAGCCTTTAGAGTAAATCCTCTGACAGACTTTAAGAACCTTTTCTTTGCTCCTTTGAACGGATGATTCCTTGTCTGCGGGCGAAGTTAATGACACAGTTGGATTTACAAGTATCCGAGTACTGATAAAACTTACCACAGTTTTAAGGGGAAGTCGTTGGGCCTCTAAGCCGCAATATGTAGGATGTTAAGTCTTCGATTTGTGACAACGTACCAGGGCAAGTTGGTTCCGTTGATAATTGTAACTAATCAGGCGTATCCTGGTCACGTGACTCTTGGGTTCACCAATCACTAGCGACGACTGACGAAATGTTCAAAATGCTTTAGTCATTTTTAGTAAGTGCACATGACAGATTAAAAAACCTACAAACAATGTATGTTTTTTTTTCAATGGATTGCACTGAGATCACGACTGAAGTTCCGCTACAATACAGACAGACAGGGTTCGCCTTAAAGAAAAAGGAAAAAAAGTATACTGGCAGCGGTCCTGTGTGGATTCCGGGTAAAAGACATTAAGGTTTTGCATTAGACAGCCAGATCCAGTAGATGTAACTTTAATTTTCAGAAATAAACGTTGCGACCTCATAGGTAATATTTATATTGGTCGAGCACCGGAATCCAATCCGACAGTATTACTGTAAAACAACGATATTTTCAACAGTGTTTCTGTGGAAGGTTAGAGCGGGTGGACCAGTGAGCTGCCGCTCGGACGATGCGACAGTTGTGCAAACTCAGACCGGAAATTTTGACCGTCACGGTTACCGATTCATCTTTTCCCCCTTCAAACAATAAATAGCCTTCCGGGTGATTCCTTGACCACATAAATTAATTCTGTTAATTATCTTCTGTCTTCGAACAGATAGCTATTTGTAGGTGACCATAATTGAATATAATAAAGTTGATTTTTACAACTGTTTCCTTGTCTAAATATCTCCGGCGTCAAATAAATGTCCGTAAAGCGGTCAAGGTCGACGTCCGACACAAGGGCGACTTTTATGGTAATTCATATTTACCATGAAAGTCGTCAAGTGCTTTTGGCTTTAGAAACATTTACAAATGTGGCTTTTGTTGATAGACAATACTAGTGATTGTCCGCCTCTGAAACATAATAGATGGACATAGATCACCACATGATGCGAATCAGCACTTTGTAACAATTGCACCGTATTGAGAACGAATTCGCTCCCATAAAAAACATGTAAACTTCCGTCACGGTAGACTGCGAATAAACCGTTAACAATCCGGTTGATTATTTGTCAACAAGATCCAACATTCCAACAACGGACATTGCACAATTCATTTCCTGATCTAGCTCACGTGAATAACGGTCTCTGACATTGAATGACACCGCTAAACTAAGCAAAACTAAGCATATCAGCTTATTTTTTCAAAAGAATGAAACGCTTTTGGATTTATCGTTGACCTTCGGTACAAATTCGTTGCGAAAACACTTCCACGTGTAGTCGAGGTCTATGTATGCAACATCATCTTCGTAATGTAATAAATGCTTCATGACTCATGCTTTGCACTTTTACTGCACGACACTGTACCAGACAATTAATGAAGTAGTTAATAATTAACAGCTACCACGTAAGGGTGGCAACTTAAGCAAATATGCGTCGATTTTATTGGTCACTGAATAAAATGTATTGAATATTCAACCCAGTTTCGCTGATAACGGTGTCTTTTAAGAGCCACAAAAATCGAGAAGCGGAAGTAGGCTACTAATGATTTATCTGCAAAAACTTTGACAGTGAGCCTGGTAAGTGTGCGATTACACTGCAACAGTATGTTACTTAAAGGAACCTTTCCTGAATCAGTGGCGTAGCCACGGGGGTGGGGTGGGGATGGCGGTTAGAACCCTCCCCCCTCCATGACCCAACATTGCAATGCAAAAAACACCTAAAATAACGGGATTTTTCTCTCTATCCTTAGACTTTTCCCTCATGTCGGGCCCACAAATCCCCCCATGACACCAATCCCCCTATGACACAATCCTGGCTTCGCGCCTGACCTGAATAAGCATGATGTAGAAGGCAGGATCCTCGGCGCTCGCCCTCCTCAATTTTCCAACTAGGCTTTATATTTTCCTTCGTAGACTGATAGATGGATCATTTTGAGTCTCGTTTGTATATCATTTTGTATTGTCTCAAAATTGTTGCAAAATGAATAGCAGTGTGTTGCCCTTCTGTGGACAAAGCTTTTTTGGAAAGCAGCTTAAAGTTTGGTTTCGTCGAGCTTTACAAAATTAATCGCAGTTTTAAAGTTCAAAGTTTCATATTTTCAACAGTGGCGGCGGAACTGAGGGGGGTGGGGGATAAGGAGGTCTTGAGGACTCACCCACCCAATGAAAAAGGTGACCAAAGGTATCTTCAGTCCCAATAGTTGCGAAGTGCCGTTTCAAGAAGTATGTACATGCCAAATGTGTCGCCAGAGGAGGTCTGGGGAGCCATATCCGTCCCTACGGGAAAGGCTGGTCCCCTGTCGAGAAGAAGATCCAGTTTCATCGGGCAGTCGGGACGCTTTCATCCCTTCAGTAAAAGATTAAATTCCGATAAATTCTGTCTCTCCCTTCCCCCAACGATCTTGATTTTGATTGGGAAAAGTGCTGACGATATTTTTAGGGAATCGCAAAATTCCTAATTTTCCTCACAAACATCCATTTTACCAACAAAAAGCTCGAGATTTTTAAACCTCTTGAAAAGAAAGTCAAGAATGTTTCCATTTTCATACAACGACAAATTATGAAACCTCAACAAACTTCAGTCTTCAATTTTGCCCGTATGCCTTTTGAAAGATTGATCTCAATAAAGACTGCAATGTTTAAAGACTGCAATTTTCATTATAACTATACAAAAGAAATCATTTTTTTTTTTTCACATTTCTTCCCAAAGTTCCTTTGAAAAAGCTCCAGATTTTCAAATGTATGGTAAGAGGCATCCAGACTTTTTTCGGGAAAGCTTTCAATATCGTCCGAAAGACCTAAATCTGCATAATGATGAACGGTGGCATTCAGTAACCCCATCAACAAACTATAAATCGCTCCTGCGACCTACTTGATTTTTGGCATAATTAGGTTAAGATTCTTCAATATAACCTCGAAAATCTGTCATGGAAGTAATTTCCAAAATTGTGTTAAAATGGCAAGACTTTAGGAAATTTTCCAATCCATGTAGATGCTCCTTACAATTACCCAAGCCAACCTTAATCTCCCCGACATTCTACTCACCTCTGCTTTTTAAACAGTTAAAGGCAACCTACATCATAAAGCCCCTACTTTTCAATTTCATCGTACCAAAACAAATTTTCCTTCATTAAATTCCAAAATTTCTCCAACGTGATACCGTAAGCTTTCAACGGTTAATTTTCAGATCTTTGGTCAAAAGAGGTAAAAATGTTTTGGGCAAATTTCCAGTTTTGCCTGAGAGCCAAGTTACTGAAGTTAGTACTTAGGACTAAAATAAACTCACTCAGTCGCCCAGTATAGATTTGTTTGTTTGTTTGTTTGTTTGTTTGTTTGTTTTTTTTGTTTTTTTTTTTTTTTTTTTTTTTGAATGTATAAATCGCATATTCATCAATAAATAGCCCGATTTTTGAATTGTCCTCACTAAAAGCCAAATTTCTTCTTAAAGTTTCAAATTTTCCTCAAAGCAAGTTCAGTACATTTAAATGTCTGTTAAAAAGACAAAAATTTCAGTGCGCTACGCGCGTCTCAAATTCTGCAAGTCACGTCCCTCCGGGAAGTCACCACTTTTGTCGGAGATTCGAAATGCTGCGCCCTCCTGTTAAAAATTTGTCCCCAGCTGTCATGCAAATAATTGCACCGCCCCTGGTATGATGCATCTTAGAGCAATTGGGAAATGCCGTTTCCAACCACTTGGGGTTTTGTGAAGTCTCAACA
Organism: Holothuria scabra; assembly: GCA_037179385.1. Taxonomy (NCBI): domain Eukaryota; kingdom Metazoa; phylum Echinodermata; class Holothuroidea; order Aspidochirotida; family Holothuriidae; genus Holothuria; species Holothuria scabra. The sequence continues at coordinate 3,254,535 of CM074199.1, forward strand.
ATTTTCTTTGGCGCTCCTGCAACTGATTGTTGCGCTCGCACTTAGTCTTGCTGGCATTCAGTTGGGCTGAGTGCCACGTTGAATAAAAAGTGCACAAAACATATTTCTGAGTAGTTCTGCATCGGCCACCTTAGTTTGTTTTTCTATATTCTACGGTTGTTTTCTTTTATTTCTATGATGACTCATGTATTGTGAAGGACGTGGACTTTGACCATTCTCAGTCCAGAGCATTATGAGAATCTTCTTGAATAAAATAGAATTTTCTCAAACAAAAATGAAATTAATGAAATACTTAGAGTTATCTGCCGATGGCAGTTCGGCATGAGAGTTAGTCATCGTTTCGATGAATGAAACCTCAACTGATAACACGTAGGTCCGAGTGTTAATCACTGCCCTTAGCCCTGAGCTGCTGGGCACTAATTAACTTTGGTGTAAGATCAATCTGATTAGAATAGATACCGGTATACCATGTGGTATACCGTAGTTGTCCTGTACGCCGCTCTTGAGGTGCAAGGACTACAATTACTTTTAAAGGCCCAGTCCCCTCAACCAAACTACCAATTCTCCTAACCTTCTTACTGAAGCCCCTCCCACAATTGTCTGAAATTCGTCCTCATCCAGATACAATCTCAGTTTTATTGCTTCAAGGTGAGTATAGAAAAACTTATATCATAAAAACACTCTCAGTACCGTTCATGCTGTGTAATATAAGCTTTGGTAATCTGCATTGTTTGAATTAGCTGTCAATCAAAGAGCTGAACCAATTGAGAATTTCGGTACCCCTGTACCAAAATTGTAGTTTTGGGGTGAGAGGTTTGGCCCTTTAAGACAACCTTTACCATTTAATTCGGGTAGATGCACACTGTTTAATAAGCTGTTTCTTGATTGGCTCCTGCCATTGTATTGTATCGATTGTATTCTTCTATAGGATTAGGGATTAGGGAAAGTGTTAACCAGTTAGGAAATTCCTTGTTAAACAGTGACAGTGTACATCACCCCTTCAATTCGCAATGGTAGACTTATTTTCAAAATCCTCATTAAATGCGATCAAATTCCTACTAGGCTACAACCAGATGGTTTAAGGGTTGTAATTATAAACAAAAAGGGAAAATCAGAGGGGCCTAATTTGCATATTTTTAAAAGCAACTGAACACGTGGGTCTTTTATTCATGTCTTGTTCTCAACTGGTGTTTCGACTTTCATTTCTTCTGATTTCTGAGCAGAACCGCTGTGAGAGAGTAAAGTTCGGGTTTTCTCCTTCTGTCATTCATGAAGCCGAATAAACGGACTTAAAAACTTTGGTATTACAGCCTTACAGACTGTCTCAGGAGGTTCTCAGTCTTGGGCGTTGCGTGGTACAAGCGTACAACTCTAACCTCTTCCTCGCTCAGCCCGCGGCATTTTAAAGGGAAGGAGCAGTCATCCCAAATTGAAGAAGTGTAGTAGACTGTCCAGTTTCATGATTGGCTGTTGGGGTCATGTGACAATGCTTTTTCTCTTTATATGGGAAATTTACCAGAAATAACTACTTGGTTTACCTTGAATATGCAATAGTAAACTCTTAAAATGTAATTAAAGATACTTTGAAGAGAAATAAGATGAATATTGAGTTAATAGCTTTTTCTTCAAAATAAGTTTTTGGGGACTGCTCTTTACCTTTAACCTGTCTGTTGCCTCTAGCGGGGGTCAATCGGGTCCGATTCCCATCTTGAGACATACAAAACTTTGAAAATGACCAGAATACCTTGTTCCGCATACAGGCACTGATCGGGGTGAGTTTCTGGCTGCATACCCTCTTTTACAGCATCAATAATAAAAAATACTCGAAATTATCATAATGCATAGTTTAATCTATTTTAAAAATGGCATGTTTCCAAAAACGCCAGGTTTTCAAACACGTTCTGATTTAATAAATTAGGTGAGTATCCTTTTTGAGCTTCCGTTCTAATTAGGAACAACAGATTTAAGCAGAACAGTTAGCATGCATAACAACTCAGACATAACGATTCAGTCACGTACTCAACACAATTTATCAGAAAGATGTTTTACAACGGAAGTTTAAAATTCCTTTTTCCTGCTCTTATATTGTCAGAAAACGCAAATGTTACAATTTACCACGAAGATGCTTAAGTTCAGTACGGTACACTCTAAAAGCAAAAGAGTGAACTTAGTCACTCTTTGATAGAATGAAAAGTGTGAATTCACTCCCTTAGAGTGATAATTCACTCCATATAGTGTGACAATTCAATCCAAGAAGAGTAGACTCAACGTGCCGCCGAACCGTGTCATACTTTAACCACTTACTTTGTTTAAAAGAAGGGTTTAAGTTCAAATCAAGTTTTGATATTAGTTACCGTATTCGTAGGATTTGGTTGAAATTTGCATTGAAATCCAACTTGTGGTTCTCCAGACATGAGGAAGTAAAGTTGTAACCTTTTCAACTAAAAAGTGAACTTGAAGCAAGCACCACTCTAAAAATGCCCTGGTCATATTTAAGTATAGTCTAATCTATTGTATGGGGCACGGAAGCTTGTCAAAACAAGTTGACTAGATTTGGCTTATAAATGAAACGAGTAGTTTAATTTTTGAGCAACTTCTAGTCAATTGTGAAAGAAATCTTGTCAATATTTGATAAGATTCGCTTCGTGCTCCATTTGACTAGATGATGTTTAGTTAGCAGTTTATGAATTTCGTTTTTCTTTACAATTTTCAGACTGGCAAGTTTCTCCTCAACCATCCCATCATGTTATCGGAAAGAGATTGCATATAGTGGCGTAAGGACCTCACAAATTTTGTATTCTCCACAGGGAGGTTTTATTCCTCTTAACTTCAAGGTCAACTCAACAGCATTAAAAATAAAGAGAAACAAAACACTTCTTGTCAATTTGAGGAAGTGATATAATTTCTGCTACCCCAATTAAGCTCACTTTGGAACACAAATCTAGTTGCTTCATTTAATGATATCTTGAAATTAAATGTCCGATTTAACTGGAAGTTTCACCACACTGTGTAGATTTGGTTATTCTTTCACGAATAAAATTATATTTTTGCTTAAGCTTCCCGTTAAATCAATTTAATTGGTTAGAAACTGGGCCGCAAAAATCCCATTTAACCGTGTTGACAATTACAGAGGAGACAATAATTATGTAATGTCCACTTCAAAGATACGCAATTTGTGGACTCTTCTCACTAACTTTACAACGCTTCATGATATGCTTCTTTGCGAATAAAATTCCTACAGCCCGCTACTATGGCAAGATGGACGATAAAACATTGAACTTGGCGTTAATGAAGGTGTCAAAAAGTCAAAACACGTCAATATTTACCCCAGGGATATGAGGCCAAGGGTATGAGATTGACTGTTTAAATTCAGTTCGTGGATTATTTAGGGTTTCTTAAATTACCAACAAGTGTTGAAAGAATTGTTTTCCGGAGAACACTATATATAGTTTTGAGAAAAGATATAAATTACTTTAACAGTACAGGCTATTTAATGCAGGCAATTGAGAAAGCTGCAGGGATGCATTGGTACTGCAGTACTCTTCATTGGAATATTATGCTCCTTAGTTAGCGCTGGGCATTCATACTTTGACCTTGATTCAAGTTCCATCAGTGCAGTGACGTGTTTTTGCGGTTATTAGCCTTATGATACTGGGCATCCACCTTCAAAAGATTTATGACAATGGATTTCTATTTCCACATAAAATGTGACTAGAATAGGATTCAGTCGCTTAATTGGTTATGAAATGATTTTTGAAACATGCAATTGAAATTTAGTATGCCGGAAAATAAAACTAAAAATTGAGGTAACAAAATCAAAAGTTTCTAGTCCAGCCCGTCAAAATATTGTTATTTGGGACAAAAACATATGAAGTGGGTACTTCATGCTCCGACATTAACGAAAAGCGTGCTTATAATTCACAAGCGAGCATTATTCTTGAAATTTTCAGCAGCAATATACACCCTTAGTCTTGTTTTGCCAGACTGAGAACACCTGATAAAAATCTCAAGGTAAGTTGGTTATCATTTGCGGCAGTTGGTTATTTGCGGGTTTCTATCATTAAAATAATCTGCCAAGTCAATGCTATCGGCCAAGACACAATGCCGAGTTTAAGGGGAAGATATTTCTTAATTCGTTTTGATGGAATAATCTCAATATAGCCAAGGAGGTGGGGGGGGGGGGGGAGGCAACGCCGTTTGAAAACTTTTCGACCCACGAGAGTATTGATTCTTGACTTACTAAAATTTTACCCATGTAGCCCTCTGGAGAATTTTTGACCCTAGAAGATTTCTCGCCCCTTCCAGAACATTGTCGGGCTAAGAGTTTAACTAGAGGAAATTCAGTCAACGACCTTCAAGTTGCTGGGAACTGCTCTAAAGTTAAACCAAACCGACTGCATGGTCAAGTAGTTGGACCATCCGGCTCGCAGTCGAGAGGTCTGAAGTTCGTCTCCTGGTCGGGCCGGGGTCGTACGGAGACTTTTAACTAGGGCCCTACTGCCATTGTGCTTGATGCTCAGCAGTATGCAGTAGGGAAAACAAGCCAGTGAGTCGTGGGTGTCCCTAATTCAACCGATACGTTAGGAAGAGAGCCGTAAAAACTCCACATATGCATAACGAGTTAAACCCCGTTTGTCTTCAATGGCAATGGCGCACTTTTTAACAAGATTCTTAACTGGCTAACGATAACCCTCATCCCTAACAAAGAATACAATCGATACAATACAATGGCAAAAACTAATCAAGAATTACCCTGTTAAACAGTGCGCACCTACCCACCTTAGGATTGGAAGAAAAAAAAACACCACGGCAAAACGGTAATTCTCGAAGATCTTACTTTTTATCTACCGGTGATATTCAACCATTTCATGGTCACAACACATTTGTAATGCTATTATAGAATCCTTACAAAGTAATTTTAAGTAGAACTGAAACCCTTTGGCTGTGGGGTCAACTTATGGGCACACTACTGTAGTCTGTACTGTAGTGGACTACCTTACCTGCGTACCAGGTTTCATAAGGCTAATTCCTCGTTGAGTCAATGCCGGGAAGTGATTTTGCACTTTCCCCTCTATTAGAGAGTGACTTAAAGGGAAATATTGTGTTTAAAATGCTACAACATAGCATTAAAAATTAAAAGCTTTACACTCTAAAATCAAAAGAGTGAACTTAGTCACTCTTTGATCGAGTGAAAAGTATAAATTCACTCCATAAGAGTGATAATTCACTCCAAGAGGAGTGAAGTTCCCTCCAAAAAGAGTGAAATTCCCTTAAAACGAGCGAAGTTTCTCTCTTGATGGAGTGCCCACAGTGATCGCTCTTAAAAAAGAGCGATCATTGCAGGCAATCGTGGAAGAGTGAATTTTCCCTCTTCCTCTAGTGAATTTCACTCTTTTTGGAGCGAACCTCACTCTTTTTGGAGGGAACTTCACTCCTCTTGGAGTGAATTATCACTCTAATGGAGTGAATTTACACTTTTCACTCGATCAAAGAGTGACTTAGTTCACTCTTTTGATTTTAGAGTGTAGTCATTATCAAATCATTCTGTCTCAACAATAACCCCAGCTCATATCCTCAAAATATTATGCACAAGAAGAGTTGTGAAAGTTGCAACTTTTGAAATGTTGAAAGTTTGGGTAAACAAATTATTCTTGAGCAACGAACAACTGAACTTTTATCTGAGGGAAACTAATTTCTTGAAAAGAAGACTACCAAAGTGCCTTATTTTTAATTATTTACCACTCTTTTCCAATAAAACTTGGTTTTGAAAAGATGAAATTTTCTTGATAAACAAACGTAAGATTTCCCTTAAAGGCCAGCGTTTTGATTTTAGAGTGCATGCTACAACCTGTTGTTATATAATAAATATACCCAGGTAATTTTATCCATCCATCTATTCTCAAGACACATCTGATTTCCACTTCGTAAATGTGACCACAGTGTCCTTGAAGATAATAAAGCTTAATTAATATCCCCTCTACGTGGCACTTTAATCATACAGACACACATCATGATAAATCTAGGTCTAACCTTTAGTCATAGGCCTAACTAGCCCTCTGGTAAATATTTTCAAAGGATTCATTAAAATATTAAGTTGCTCCAATGGAAGCACGGAATATAAGTGATTCAATGTGGATCTATATATGACTTCACCCAGGGACTCGTAACCCGGTCCACCTTTATCACTTCACTAATCAAATACATGATGAAAACTTGTCTCTAAATATAACAAGGTTCTCGAATAAATAAGTCTTCGGATATGTTTTAAACGACATAAACATGTCCTAGGGTGTTTAACGCCAACTATCCTATCAATATACATCCGTGTTCTTAATGTATGACACTTGTATCAATCAGAGTAATTATACTGACCTGAGGAAATCGAAGACTTATAATTCATATTATTGACAGGACAAAGGGCATTGGACGAAACGAGTCGTCGGTGGTTATTCAACCGTCTAGATGAAGGCGTCTGAAGTCAGTCATATCGAAAAATATTAGCTTATTTTATTAGACTGTTAGACTGCACCGCATGTTGTGATTCACTTAATTGTAGTTTCATGTGTTCATGTGCGCTAGGTTCTGCTTCGACAGCATCTTTCCGTGTCCTTGTCTGTAGCAATCCCAGAAGGCCCGCAGAATACCTAAAACCACACGACGCAGACGCAACAATAATCACAAGAGTCTCGACTGGATGGGATGGACGCATATATTTTCAAGTTACTCTTCCATGTCCCTTTCCGTGAAAACTATCAAAACAAAATAATAGAAAAATAGTTTTAGTATATATCTAAATTGCACAGTAAATTGCACTATCGTGTCAAACATATAACACCAAAATAAATAAGAAATACACAAAAATATAATTACCTCTTTGGACTCACGCAGAATACTATACGCAGAATGCAACACACAACGTTGCTAGTTATACATTTCGCAGGGTAGATTAACACAAACGCAGGAATAACATGATACGCAGGAGCCTCAGTTGTAACTGGTCTGAGGTTACAGTACTACTAAACTACCCAGAAGATTTGACCAGAGCCAGTATAACAGTAGGTATGCACACCTGTAAACAATGCATAGATAGTATTTAAGCATTCCAACATTATGCATAACAATAGGTTAATTTGCGGTACCTTATTGTGGGACTGTACCATTCATACACTAGGTATACATGACACTACACTCTAAAATCAAAAGAGTGAACTTAGTCGCTCTTTGATCGAGTGAAAAGTGTAAATTCACTCCATTAGAGTGATAATTCACTCCAAAAAGAGTGAAGTTCCCTCCAAAGAGAGTGAAGTTCGCTCCAAAAAGAGTGAAATTCACTAGAGGGAGAAGGAAAATTCACTCTTCCACGAGTGCCTGCAATGATCGCTCTTTTTTTAAGAGCGATCACTGTGGGCACTCCATCAAGAGTGAAACTTCACTCTTTTTGGAGTGAACTTCACTCTTTTTGGAGGGAACTTCACTCTTTTTGGAGGGAACTTCACTCCTCTTGGAGTGAATTATCACTCTTATGGAGTGAATTTATACTTTTCACTCGATCAAAGAGTGACTAAGTTCACTGATTTTAGAGTGTAGGTCTGTAGGTGAGCCAACTTTGCTGGACTATACCATTAACAAACAAACTAGTGACATCTTTCACTACATGGCCCCTTAAAATGAACATTCATTTTACACACTAACACACATACAATTTGGAGTTTTCAATAAAACACAGTAACGCAATACAAAGAACATAGTAATAACAATATCACATGACAGTATGGCTCCTCATGAAGCCTCTGACTCAACCAAAACTATCAACTTATGAACTGGACGCTCAAGAAAAGTTTAATCGCCTCGTTGCAGTCTGACTTTACGGACATGGTCATCTTCATCCTTATACCAGTATACCAGAGGCCAATATTTACGAGAATACAAATCTGCTGGTCTAAAGGAGCCTGGAAAGGGAAGCAGAACTTAAGATTCCATAGCTAATAAAAGGTTCGGTGTTAATGGTTCTAGTGATTTGGGATCACATAACGTATTAGTTGTCAGAGGTCTACTGTTAATAATTGACGTAACCTCATTTAACGTTCGAAGTGCTTCGTCGGTCATGGAGTGACCTGCCCTCTGTTTTATCCATCCATCCGTTACCCCGCCGGGGGACTCGGTTTGTTCACTCCCCCTTTAGGGTTCACGAGGGTGGGGATATGACTGAACAAGGAATATGCCCCACAGTCTGCTACGCAGGCAATCCATCCGTCCGTCCATCCATTCATCCATCCATCCATTCATTCATTCATTCATTCATTCAAGTTGCCCACTTTAAAGTGATTTTCTGTCCTTTAGGACTGCAAAAATATTTAGAGTGAAGGGGATAAACGAAGTGCTGGAATAAAAGGTTGACATTCCATGTTAAACTTCTATTACTCCATGGAGAATATTACTGGAAAGATTATTGAGGGGAATTTTATAAAAAGTCACAAACCCACCTGCAGGGAAGATTTTCTCATACAATTACCCTTGACGATATATTTGCAAGCATAATATTAAGTCTTAATGGTTAACTAAGGAATTATCCTGTAGGAATGTAATACTTCAGAAACAACAAACATCGCAGCATAATTGGAAAGGACCAAAAACCCGAACTGGGAGAGCAACTGCCCGCCACCCAAGCACCGTCGCCTCGTATTGTGGCCATTTTAAATGCGTTTTTTTTTTTTTTTTTGTTTTTTTGTTTTTGTTTTTTTTTTTCATTGTTATAACTTTAGGGCTCAAATCGATGTTATATAGCAAGCAAGATCGGAGGATAATCCAGGGAACTACGCCCGTGCTTGAAAAGCAAATGTTATATTATCAAATTGAACAAGAGTTGTCAATCAAAGCCAGTGTCACTCAAGATTAACGGATTTTAAATTATTGATCGATACAAATAATAGAATTGAAGCTGACTAGCATTGAATTTCTCTATGGATGCTTGGCTTGGGTCCATGTAGGCACTTGACCTTCACTTAACCAACAACAAAAGTACATAACATACGAAGAATGGGACCTTTCTCTGAAGAAATAGTTTATAACAAAGGGTGCATTCAATGGGAGGGATAGTTTATCAAGACGGACAATATTACCAATTAATAATAGTACATCATAACAGTAAAACTGGTTGCCGTGATTACTGGTTCTGTTCTCATAAGGTCTCGCACGTCTTTATTGAATAAACAGCCTGTGAGTTAAGCTGCTTAATTTGAGTTTCCTCGAATCCTGTCAATGTTATATGGAAATGCCGTGTGTATAATGACACAGTATTCTAGAGGAAAAGCGAACATACTAGGTCAGACTAGAATAATGGACGACAGTCGATTAACGAATTCAGTAAGCCGTTTTTTTTATTTTCTTGAGAGCTGGTCACATGAATCATTGTCCAGGAAGCAACCACAGCTGTTTAAAACAGTTCTTCTGTCGCTATTATTAATTGATGACCGATTTAGTAAGTATAGCGATAGAAATCTTGACAAAGTCATCTTAGAGGTACTTTTCGGCGTCTTGCCGCCATAATTTAACTCAATGTAGTACAAGCGTCACCGATCGCGTTTGGTGTTCCCAACTCTAACACTAGTATAAATTTGCTGGGTTTTGTTTTTCTTTTTTTTTAAATAGTTATGATCACAACTTGAGATTAGCTGGTAAATTTGATGTTTTTTTTTCTTTATGATAATGGTCCCAACTTGAGATAAGCTGGTAAAGTTTCCTTGGCTAAATTTAAGGGTACCCGTGTCTGTGACGGATCTCACCAGAATTCTAGGCAGGCCCATATATTTGTAAGCACTCCAACCGTCAAAAGTTTTTCAAGGGAGGGGGGGGGGTGGGACACCGACTCCCTTTAGACTTCTCCCTCAGGATGGTGATTACAAATTACCCGGGCTGTCTCTCAAAATGGTCTGGTAACAACCCTGATCCTGAGCAACTAAGAGCTGGCCAACTATGTGAATCTATGCAATCACACCTGCTTGCTTCAAATTCATTCTATCAGTCTATGCAGAAAATTTGCCACATGCAATTGCTAACATCTCGAGAACCAAACATTGGGAGTCGGAACAAAATTTTCACCAGAGTGCTAAGAATATGTTTCTCTTTAACATGTCACAAAAAAATTTGGCTATGAACTACTATTTTTTGACAATCTAACCCACCCTCATACTTTTAAGGTTTGCTTATCCACTTTCACCACGGGAAGGGTTTATGTAATGGTTGGCCTCAAGAAACAAACATTGTTTTAATTATTGTACCAAAAGTTAAAATTTCCGCCTACTAAACGCCTACTGGTTAACGCTCCCTTACATAACCTTGATCTGCACTGGTGTTTCAAAGTGAAAGTTTTTTTTATGCCTTGTAAATAATATTTATTTTCCTCTCTCAGTAATCCTTCATTTTCTTAGATCAAATGTTCTTTTAACAAGTTTTCCTGCTCATATCGATGACGGTCGTAATGGTTCCGGTGAGTTGGCTGTAGATAACCGTCGGGGTGATAAAGCGTTTAAACTGATCCTTAAAGGAGATAAGACTAGCAAACGATATCTGCTCAAGACGATATTTTGTGAAAGACAGCTAGGATTCTTGTACGAGACGAGATAAAATAAACAACTCTTGTACTCTCAAGAAGTTTTTGTCTTTTTTCATCCTTAATAAGAATGCCACAACAAAAACAGAGACAGACAAAGAAGGGTTACCATAGAAACGGTTTGACTTGACTTCTGTGGGGTTCATATCATAAACTATGTCTTCGTTGTAAAGTTTCTACCTCTCCAATATCCACGGCTCAATTTTATCACAAATCATTGGAGCCAGACTCATTATAAAGTACTGCAAGCTAGTATCCTACACTTTGACCTCGCATCTATATTAATTTACATTCCGAGATACCATGACTTAACTTACATCAACTGTAAATTTCTTGTTGGAAAAATAACAACTTTAATATATTCGGCAACACTAAGTGAAGTTTTGGCCGCTTTAGGACAAAGTCAATCATTCTTTGGAAGATATTTTGAACTTAAAAGTAGGCCCACTACGACCCCAGCGAAATAGGTAATTCCATATCCGGTACAAGTCGCAACAAACAGTCCCGTGTCCCTTACAAAAGATTAAAAAATAAATTATCCCCATAAACGAGGAAGCACCTGTATAATGGTAAAACCTGTACTCCTATAAAACAAACCCTGACTACTGTTGGGTGTTTTTTGTAGGATAGCAAAGGGAATTTCATTCATACGAACTAACCTGCTGCACACCAAAATAGCCTGCTCTTCACGGATCCCATTTTTTGAAATTCTGATACCAGATATTGAAGATCAGGTCGAATATCACTCGTCCAAGTAACCCTTACCCTATTTCTTGCCCTGACAATTATTTGGAAAGTTTTTGATGAATCGCTTCTCCCGTTAAAAGAAAAGGCTACAAACCTATAGTCAACGTTTCTGACGACAACAATTTCAGAAATTTCTTTTTAAAATCAAACTACTAATGGACACATTGCGACCTTAGACATATATTTATCTAAATATACACTGTTAAAATTTTCTCTGTAAATTTACATAATTTTTATGGCAAATTTTTTTCCAACCAAATAATGTTTTTTTTACAGCCAGACTGTAATCATGAAAAAACATTAAGTGTTTGTTTTTTCTTTACAGTTTTTGCATGTAAATTAGTTTACAAATGTCTACTGTAAAATCGAATTACAGAATTGTTCTGTTTTTTTTTTTACCTTAATTTTATGTGAATCTACAGCCTACTGTTTTCATTCTCGGCGTTTTAATATTTATTATAATATCACTTTTTTCCTTTCATATGTTATTACGTAACATGCACTTCACCATTACGTAGATCAGGTATTTGCTTATCAACGTAATGTGTCGTTACGAAGTTGTTTTCAGTCAAAACACAATGGGGATGCTTTGTTGTCATATTGTTGTCAAGTAGACTGCTATCTCTAGGAACTTTGTAATTGGAAAGTCACATTTTTTGTACAATATAATAATTGTTTTTAAAATAAATATGACAAAGAATGCAAATACATTGGTTGCAAACATTTCCAGACAAGGTAAGCAATAAGTTCATCACTTCCTGATTAAAAAACGCCAAAAAAGATATTATTCAAAGCAACAGCAATCCTTTTGTTAGGAAAATGCCTACAAAATAAGCTCCACCCATTTATGCAAAATGAGATATACGTCATAAAGTGGTAAATTTACAGACTCTTTCAAGTAAATTTGTGAAACGTTTTTGATTCGATCAAGTGCATGAGCGCCTGTGGCGATGAGTTGACATCAGTATACCAATTGTCAGTGCTCTGAAATTAGGGCCTTACAATTTCTTTTTACTTAAAAATGTGTGACAAAACACCAGTTGTATGATATTTATAACTAAGAACGTAATAACTAAGTATGCTTTTATAATAAATGTAAGTTAATTTTCAAATAGGGCCATAAATTTGCCAAAAATGTTTTCTTTTTTAACTGAAACTTCGCAGAACGATGCATGTTATATATTGAAAATTTTCTGGCTATTTCTCATTTGTTTGTTTGTTTGGGCTTATTTTTGTTTCTTTTTCAGCTTAAAAACAAAATGAATGTTTGTTAAATGACAGTATACAGTGGCGTAGCTACTGGGGGGCAGGGGGGCAAGTTGCCCCCCCTGGAAAAATTTTTGGGGAAATTTGATGAAAATGGGGAAATTTGATGAATCTTCTTATTATTACAAAAATTTCTCAAAATTTTTGTTAGAATAAGAAATTGTGAGACATTTCTCATACATAATTCGTATTTTCATGCAACATATTAACTCAGATTTCGTCAGTGTCGCATGAACCGGCCCAATTTGCGTTCCACAGAACTAGTCCTCTCCGCGTAGCAGATTGAATGTTCTCTTGTGCTTGTATACGCACGGGGGTTATGATCAGTGCATTTCAGTGCACAGGGAGCTGTTATTTAGATGATACTTTGGGAATTCAGTAAAAGGATGTGAAAACTGACAAGTCACTACCGTAGACCCCGAGGTTGTTATGTTCTTCTACAAGCTAGCAGTAGCTGTAAGATTTTACTCTGTGTACATAACGATGGATGGGGCTGAAACATTCCATGGCCAACGATAAACTAGAAATTAGAATTAGCGGGATCCGTTGGTACACTTAGATTTTGTTACTTAGCCTAATCCTTCGAGGCTTACAAGCTAGTTCGGGAAAATAACTTTCTGCTGACTTTGAGTGTAACAATAAATGGTCAATGAGTACCTTGTAGCCTACTACACTTAACAGACTGCTTTTCTAACAGGATATCCTGTGATCGAGCCACTATTAGGCCTCCTTAGTGGGTTGCGAAGGGGAGACCATTGGGCCATCCCCCCCCCCCCCCTCACAGATGCCATTTTTTCTTTGTTCTTAAAAATACGTAGTCTAACTTTATTAACACAGACTTCACTTCAAAAGTTAGCATATGTGGCACCAGATTGCTTATAAGGACACCCAATTTTCAGAAATTTTCAAAGGGGGAGGATTGTCCCTGCAAGGTCTTTCAGTGATGCCAACTTTTTTTTAATTCCTACAAATAGACCTAGGCAACTTCTGTCAAATTCCAATTTTTACTTAAAAAGGTAGACTCTGTTTCCCACTGGTGGCATCGATAATAAAGACTACATGCTTAGATTCTCTTTACAAGCATAAGTACGCTATTTTGACCATCTGAGGGTCTGATTTTTCGAAATTTTCTTTACGCTCCGCGCCAACCAATGGTGGCGCTTCGCTCGATCTTTTGGGCAAAATTACATTTTTGGGGTAAAATTAGCTCTTAACTCTCTGATCACTTTGCAGTTTGCGAACATGTATTGAAGTGAGCATTTTATTTCAAACGACAAAAGAAGAAAGCGACTGGCTAGATTCTTCGTATTAGCCTGGAAAATCCTATTTCCGGCCATCTAAGGGTTCTGATTTTTCCAAATTTTCTCTACGCTCCGCTCCAACCAATGGTGGCGCTCCGCTTAGATAATCTTTATGACAAAAAAACACTTTGTGGCCAAGAAAAAGCACAAATACCGATCAATGCTCTCTTATTTTGACTAATAAAAGTGTGCAAATTTAATGACAAGTTTTTCTTCGCAAGGTAGCATAAATGGCATAAGGAAATGCATGTCAAGACACAAAAGTTTCAGTTTTATCCTCATGAACCACCACGATTCAACTTTTAACACTGTTCCTGTCAAAGTCGAAAATCTCGCACCATTTTGCATCTAGGCTCCTTGAAAAAGTCAAAAAATTTCCGGACACCCCTCACCTTAGACCATACTGCATGCCCCTCCCCATTCAGAGAAATCCTGCGTACGCCACTGCGTTAGTACATAAAAATAAACCAGATATTGTTTACCAAAATAATATACTTTGTTATTTCCGATTGCTCTATTTTCACTTTAAGATTAAAATGCAGGTAATATTACAAATTGACATGGTAATGTTGTTATACTTGTAAGTTTGCATGTTTTATGTGAAATACATACACATTGACCGGGAATAGTTTTGGGGAAATTTCATACCTTTGCCCCCCCCCCCCCCCCCCTGGAAAAAATCCTAGCTACGCCACTGACAGTATATTTATGTGAAATCAGAAAAATACAAAATACTGTTATAATTTCTGTAAATTTACAGAAAAAGTTTTACAAAGCAGTAAAATTTGGTTAAAAATGCAGACAGAAATGGTTTTTCAAATAAACTGAAAATACATGTTAAACAACCTTTTTTTATTGTAGCAATACAAAGTGTCTGTAAAGATACAGAAAATCTCTATTAAAAGTAAAATACAAAAAGTTTAAGTTAAAAAAAATCTGTAAATTTACAGAAATTTTTAACAGTGTACGTCTCTGATTGCGACAATGTGAGGGCGCCATGACTCTTCAGTATCTTTGTGAATATCAGACGGCGGTTAATAGAGCGGTTTTGCTTTTGCTTACCGTGTAAAAATGTAATATTTGTTAGTTAACTCAGATTAAAGGACACACACCAATACTAATGTGTTATGTTATGTCCATCCCTTTAGTCACCTTTTTACGACAGGGGGTTAATACAGTGGACATATTCTACACCCACAGCCCATGGGGGTATATTGAGAGCCCCTTTATATGTCATTTCGTGAAGGTACTCTAAATACAGACCCGTAGTTCAGACTGAGTTCTTGTTGATCTATTTATAGATCTGCTTGAGCTAGCTTTTGGCTCCATGGTAAGCCTATCGTACACGGGGCATGGTTACCCCCTCCCTCTTGCTCATATTCTCACACTTTTCAACATGTGAAGGGCATTAAAAGTGATTCAAAGTTACAAAAACTTTAGGCAGGGGAATCTTGTGCCTTATCCAAAAACATTACACTGGTACAAATTATTGGGATTGCCCAAGAGGGACCGTCGGACATGTGGGACAGTCGGACATTCCCCCTACATTCGAAAATCGCCGTTTTCACACAGTGACTTTTTTAAAATAAGAGTTTCCCCTAACATTAATTTATTAAAACAAATTCTTGCCATAGAGGTACAATTGAACCTCTCTGTTTATTTCTTATCACCAAGAATGGTAATGTTTTTTGTTAGTCCCCTCTGGTATGACTTCATTTTAAGGTTATCTATATTTTGGGGAGAGTGGGTCTCCAAACCTGTGAGCAGTGATCCCCAAACAGAAATTTCTAAAACTGAAATACATTTGCAGTGTGTTTTTTGTCAACTCCAGTTGAAAAGATGAAGCATAACATCCCTTCAATGGGACAACTTGTCTATAGTCCATTTCCCTGTCCAGATGGTCCCCAGTGTCATTTGTCACCTTAGGTTTTCAGGTGCTTGTTCAACCGAACAGGGTTCCCAGCATTCCAAGAGAATAAAATTCCATGATTTCTCCATGATGAAATTTCAAAATTCCATGATGAAACCATTTACTCATTATCCAGTCCAGACAAAAGAACAGTAATTACATTACTGAACTAAAGCTGTACTTTTTACACCACTTTACAGGAGTGTTTACACGTAGTTTAATGTGAACAAGTACTTACAAAGGCATAAAATGACCTTCTTTTCAACCCCTTACGGCCATTTATTTTTCACCTTAGGGAAGTATCACAAATCCAACCAGGCAGATTCTTTAGTGCATGGAGCACAACCACCTAAACACACCAATTAAAAAGCCACCATAGCCAATACGTTCTTCAGCGTATGTCTTTGGCTAATCAAATTCCATGATTTTTCCTTGATTTGAAGCATTTTGCCTCAAATTCCATGACATTTCCAGGATTTAAAGCATCTTTTTTAGAAGTTCCATGAATTTTTCAGGTAAGGCTGGGAACCCTGAACCAGCAACTAAATCTAATCCTATCCCCTAATCCTAACCCAATGGAATTCCCAATAAGTTGGGGCCAATAAGATGTGGAACTTATGAGATGGGGGACCAATGAGACCGAATAGTAAATGGGTACTAATGAGATATGGATTAATGATACAAACTAAGCAATTTAGGGGACCAATGAGGCAGGGGAGCCAGACTATAGAGAGGAACCTCCCTCCAATTATCATTTTTACTTGGCAAGTTGTTGAAGCCCAACCAAGAAGTTTTTCATGATAATAAACCTTGGAATTACTTCTACCAATGGCGCAGTAAAAGTTTACAACCCTTTGAGGTTATGATCCTTTATGGCCACCCAAAGCTGGTTATGGAAATTTTTCACACTGTGTCTTAATTTGCAGATAATGATCAAGCTCCACAGTCAGGTGATTTGTGCATGGAAAAGTGAGAACTTTTAAATTTTCATTCAGAAGTCAGACTTTCTTACTTCAGGGAACATTTTATTTTTAAAGATGCTGGAGTAATTGTAAATTTTCCACCTATTTTTACAGAATGTGTTAATTATCAGCCAACTCCACATTATCTTCTGGGAAACATATTAACATTTTCTAAGGAGGAAATCAGGCGAGTGGCACCAGGATTTGACGGCTTTTGGGGGGGGGGGGATGTCAACGACCTCCCCCCACCCTTCATTTGGCACCAGCCCTTTAATATACAGTATAGCATTTGCTTTTTTCCACTCATGCCAAGTTTTTGACTTACCCTTGTTGGAACATGCAAATGAGTTTAACTTGAAAAGGAATTTGTACAAGGAGTAATTGGACCAAAATACTGAAAGATTGAGATTAAAGAAGCAAAGGGATTTACAACTTGTGTGAATATGATTAAAGTGTAACGGTTGAGGTTGACCAATAACACAATGCAACCAAGATTTGCTGTCACTAAATCTGTACTACCTTCATAATTAAATCTAGTCGAGTGATACAACAGGGTTTCTGTATCTATGCTACTGTTTTAAAGCCTTTTGAAGTGAGCCATAGCCCTGTAAACAACAGTAAAATCTCCAAAACATTTCAAAAATTATTAGCATCCTATCCAGTCCTATCCTAAACATGCTAGTAACTTGCAGTTTGTTTCACTTCAACTTGCACAGTGTAGATAGGGTATGCAACAATCTCAAAACATTTTGAAAATGTTTTAAAAATGTTTTCATAGAATTGACAAGTCAATTCCTTAAAAACAAGTTGCAGGAATACCTTTCAATCCTAAAACAAGCTGGTTTTAGGTTGTTGCTTTGCAAGGAAATGTTGCTTTTGTATACAGGCCTTTAGATTGTGTTGCAAATTATACACAAGGCAAAGTTTTAGCTAGCCTTAAACTTGCCAGGGGATACATAATCTTGAAATTGGAAGATGTGGCTTCATCCTTAACATATGAAGTCTTTGATATGGAACAACTTTCTCCCCTACTTTGACCTTGCACAGTCACACCCCTATGCTCTGACACCTCTGTTCTTAAGTCCACACCTGTGTGTGGTCATTCAATCTTTTTAAACAAAGAGGGCTCAAGACTCAAAAATGACAAAAACAATCTATTTAACAAGCTCAATATTTTTAACTGGCTTTGTCTTTGTTTTTTTAATTACATATGTGACAGATATGGTGTGAAACAATTACAAATTGATGATGCTGAGAATGTACTAGATGACCTTCCATTCTCATCACTCATTCTCATGATTCTGAGGGCATAGTTCTGATGATGTCACTGTCACCTGGAAGAAAGAATATAATAAAAAATATCTTCAATTATGTCTTAGCACCTGTACTAACCCCTTGGCTACACATGGTTTTTACCATTGCTATATAAGTGTGGTTTTGCCATAAGTCCATTGCACTGCTGTGACCTGAAACAGCTCTTTATAACCATATGGTGTGTAATCATGTTCTCCTCTTGGAATAGGCTTGCAGAGGAGAAAGTTTTACCTATGTGCACCCTTTTTAGCTAGAATAAACACAAATAAGGCAGCCTCCAGAAAAAAACTCAGTATTCATGTATATATAAATATGTACATACTTAATGTAATATGGCTCAGTATGGTGAGATGGACCCAGTCCTGTAAGAAAAGGGTTACACCAGAAACTTAGAAGTTAAGACATAAGATTCAAACAAACCAAACCACATTGTTCATAGCACAAAGGGGAACATGGGTAGGCTTGAAAGAGGGTGTAGATTGGGTGAGTAGGGGGACAAAGTTACCGTATTTACTCTATTAAACGCCCCGGGGGCGTGAAATTTTCGCTGAGGGGGGCGTTTATTAGAGTCAAATTTATGTGACTTTTGATAAACTGCTACATATGGCATATTTGTCCATTTGGTTGTCAGCTTCACAATCAGCTGTGAGCTCCTCCCCAATGATCGGTAACCAAACATGCATGCATGCTGTGCACAGTTTACAGCCAGGCCTCACGGTACTATACTGACCGGCCGGCTACACGCAGGTACATACGGTAATTGCATAATAGTTACCGTGAGTAGCACCATTAGCAGTACACACGCGTTCATAGCATTTCACTGTTAAACAGTTTTCCTGTGTTGAATTTGGATTTTTATGTTAGGCTGTTCGGATAGGCTAGCGAATATTTGTATACCTACGGTATGTACAGTACCACTTTCGAACCGCTAACGAAGCAGTATAGGTTCGCGGTATGTGATAGCGTGACGGATATCAACAGAAATTAGTTGCAGAAACATGCCTTCTACTTCAGGATACAGTATGGGACTTTAGGAGATTTCGTGGCTTCAAGGCAGGACTATTTCATTTTCCTTTTACCATATTGTCTTTGGAATTAACAATTTCACTTTATGCAATGTGACGAAAAAGTTGGGGGGCGTTTATTAGAGAGGGGGCGTTTAATAGAGTAAATACGGTAAGCAACTTGACACGGATCTAGTCGCTTTTCTCTGACTTTGAAAGCAAAATAAATTTTCAAACAGTGAAGCATGGTATCAACCTACACATGAAAAGAAATTAATTTAAACAATGCCTGTTTGTCAAGTTTCTCAACTAAGTTCTCACAAATATATGCATCTTCGTCACTTCCTGGGGCAGAGAATATAAACTTCCAACATATCTTAAGCTTTGGTTCAATAGAGAATTTGCAGCCTCACAAGAGACAAACGAGCCAATCAAAATTTCTTTGTTCCACTAGTAAAGAGTAACCAAATATTTATATTTTGTCACACACACAGTCAGTTGTTAAGTGCTGCTACTTATGTGAAAATTAAACTTGCAAATGTGCTGAATATATAGATCTAGGTGCAAAATATTTTTGACAAACGCAACATTAGAATTCTTACCACAGAAAGACGGATGTTATGAACAGGTTCAAACATCATCCTTCTAACAAAATCTTGATAACATATTCGTAAAAAATTTTTCTTGGGGTACCAGTTTTCTTGACAGAACCTATTTGCAGAAAATGTCTCCAAAACTCACACTAAATTTTTGTTCTTTAAAAAGGGCTGCCAACAGAATCCTTCAGCATCTTACATCCATGCACTTCCTGTTTTTATATTCTTATTTGAAAGATTTCTACACAAATGAGGCATTTTCACACGTAGACAGTGCGGGCCTTTTGTGTTGTGTGCAAGTGTGATCCCACAGCACTCTGGCTAAAAGATTACTGTGAGGAGTGTTTTTTCGCACACCACAATAAAGATTTGAAGCTCATATAAATATATTAAAGTTTAAAAAAACAGCACACTTATCACCCTCCTTTTCTGAGGAATTTTCTGAGGACTAGGAGCACAGCTGGAAAATATAAAACTCAAGGCCAATAATAAGATGTCCTATTTGAAAAGATAAGGTGTAAAATCACTGAGACCATGGGGTGAAAACTGACCAGCATCCGATTACTGCAAGCCTTGCCCTTCATACAGACTCCCATTTACTGTTGCTAACAATGAGAAAATGCTGGCAACATCCATGGAATGTTTACAGCTCAAAAACAACTCAAAATGGTGAAGTGAATTTGATTTGAATTAATCTAAATATTGGAATTTAACAAATAGCACTTGATATACTATGAGGTTTGTAAATTACCAAAACTTTCTGCACTTAATGACTGTGGGGCAGTTAGTTTTATTTAAATCTCAATAGCATCATTGGAACAACAGTGCCAAACAGGCTCTGACTGGTCATTATAGACGAATACAGGCAGTCACATGATGGTCTGATTTTGCATGGACATAACTGGGGTCCATTATCTTTAGTCTTTCAATTTCCTTGCTTACCTGTATCATGGATGGTTGTTCACTGAACTGTATCATGATTCCCTCAATTTCATTGAATATGAGGGTTTAAAATTCATGTGTTCAATATAAGTGAAGACGATTTAAAGCTCATGGACCCCACTCATAGCTTCCCACAGTCACTAAACACAAGCACTAATTGGATTGGTCTATTCCCAGAAGAAGGGTCAAGGACTGAAGTAGTGGACATATGAATGGCTTCCTCACTCAAACTATTTCCAATTTTCCATGGGACCATTGTCCAAGACTTCAATTTAAGTTGCTAGTGACCCTCCAAGGAGATGGTGCAAGACATGGACCAACTGCACAGACATGAACTTGGGGCATACAGTTTTACTGGAAAATTTCCAAGAAGCATAGCTCAATCTCTTGCCCACCTTCATGACTTAAAGGTCAAGAGCAGTTCTCCCAAACTTACTTCGAAGCAACAGCTACATATCACAATTTCCTTCTTATTTCTCTTCAAAGTATCTTTTAAAATATTTTAGGACTCAATATTGTATACTGAAGGTAAACCAAGCAGTAACTCTCAGTAAATTTCACATCTGAGGACAAAAATATTGTCACATGACTCTCAAGAGCCAATTATGAAACAGGACAGTGTACTACAATACTTCAACTTGGGGGGACTGCTCTTTACCTTTAATAACCAATCATAGTTTTATGATGGGTTGCCCTGTCTAATAACCTGGCTGAACACTCCTAACCTTCATGTTAATAATTCTCTGAATATTTTAAAATTAATTTAACTTACCTGGGTCTGTGATACAGAGGGTACAAACTCTGAAGTATTTACCACAAGCTGTCCCTAACTCGATGTTGTTGCCACTGTAATGATGGACCCCAGTCTTGGCCAACATAGCATAGTATTCGATTTCACTTTTCCTGCAAAGTATTTAGTGTAAAAGAATATTTCTTTGGTATACAAGTAAGAATGAAACACAATGATAGGTAACTATAGAACAACCTTATTTAAGGCACAGAAGTTATACAAACCAATTCTAAATTATTTCAAATTTTTTCACAGTGAAAAGTAACACACTCAGATTTAACTTGAAATCAGCTTGTTGAAAAGTGCAGTGAACACTTGGATGTTCATAAATTACACCATGTGCTGAAGCCACACACAAAATACTGTACCGTATTGGTAACTTTATTCTCTTTAAATTGTACTTTTTTGAGCTTTTTCTTCCTCCACTTATTTAGCTGATTTTCACAATTTCTGTGTTATACTAGGGTGGGATTCACCTTTGACACATTTTAGCTCTGCAGGTGTATCACATATAGAGCTCCTTACCAGAAATGACTGATTCTCATTGAGCACCACCATTTCTTACAGTTGAGGCAAAAAATGAATTGGAAGGTATTCTTCTGTTTAAGATACAGTACATTAAAGGTTTCATTTGTAAAGCGTACTCACAGCAGGGTATCCCAGCTGAAGCACTGAAACCATCCTCACCAACCACCACAAATATCACAACCACCACTGTGAATAACAGGCTTCCATGCAATCTGCACTGAAAATGAGTTAAAGATGGAGTGTCGTCATGAGAAAGAATTCTCAAAACGTAAGCCTTCCGTAACATTTTCACGGATTACGACACGAGTACACGACTTCATAATTATTATCTAAAATGTGAATATTTCAGATATTAATTATGAAGTCACATGGTCGTGACGTAATCCATGAAAAGGTTACCGAAGGCATAAGTTTTGAGAATTCTTTTTCATGACCACACTCCATCTTTAAAACATTTCCAATGATTTCACAAGCTTTTTATAACAGTACCCACCTCAGCTGTGGTGTATTACTAGCCAGGATGATAAGTTTAGCCTTGCCTTGTCGCAGTGATTTCAGCGTCTGCTTGATGCCAAGGTAGTATTTACCACTCTTCATGACAAGTTGCAGACGAGAGTTAATACTCTCCATTTGCTTTTTCTACAAAAAAGAAAAAGGTCAGAATAAGATAAAACTGTATTTACAGTACTACAATATCATAATAATGCAGACTTCTTGTCAGAGGAAAAGCAGGACTTTGAACCTTTCAAGCTAGGGCTCTTTCAATGCTTAGTAGCATTTAAAGGTGCTAGACATGAAATATTCTTGGACCAAGCTGTTACAGTATGTTCATTGATCTCTTTCTCCTTACTTTCCCATAACTACCAACATTAAACCAACTTGATAGAAAACTCACCAGAATTTACCAGCAATAGAAAGTAGATGGGATCATAATAACTGGGGCAGGCAGCCTTTTCTAGCTATACAGAGCCCTTTCCTTTCAGCAAGATTGGGCGTACATATTTTAAACTATTCATAATAGAGTTAGTAAGATGGAGAGACGGAGTTACAGTAACTGCTCCTTGTGGCAGGTTCTTCCATCATAACCCATTGACTGAACAAGTCACGAAAAGGGTACTAAGCATTTAAACTAGGTACTGCATTTTAAAATGTGAGAAAAAAAGGCATGTCAGCTGAGCAAGTTATCATTTCTGTTAGCAACAGCAGTTATGTTCTAACTAACAGGGTAAGCTACAAAAAGTTATTTCTTAAACTTTCTTTACCCACAATTTTTAATGTCTGGACATGATATTATGCTGCCCACATGGATGTCTTATACCTGAAGAAATAAACAGACCTCTTGCTTGGCCTAGCAGTAAGAGCATGGGCCCCTCACACGGAAGGCCCGGGTTTTATTCTCAGGTTGAGTCACACCAAAGACTCTAAAAACAAAACCCACTGCCGCTGCAATGGAGTAGAGAAAACAAGCCAGTATGCCACAACTGGAAAAAAAAAAACGTGGCTGGCTCGACTTTTACCAACTGGCTAGAACCTGGGTCATAAAACTCCCTAAAACTAACTGAAGAAATATTAAATCAGCTGCAAATCACCTCACTTGGGAGGAAACACAATACGGTAGATCATTTATGGGATAGAAGTGGCCCTGAACTGTTCCCTGCAAGTCCCCTGACCCAACAGATGTATACCTCTTAGTTTCATCATCAATGACTTTTTTTGCTGCAGTGTGAGGAATGATGCTAATGATTTCAACACTTTTTTGTTGATAGCATATGTTTGTAGTTTATGTTATACAGTTTTTGGAAAAATTCAGAAAGATGGTATCTTATACATTTTGAGCAATTTTGTTCCAATCTTAGAACTCTAAAATATTAAAAAATGTTTATGGATAATATGTTCCACACTGTAGAGGTCACTGGGGGGAAGGGAACTGGATAGTTAATTTTCCACTAAGTGTACATAACCTTTTTGGGTGATTCAATGGCATTTCACCAAATTCTCCCCAGAGAACCATCATCTCAGATTTTGATGATTTCTCCAATAATGTTGCTGCTTTGATGAAACACACAAACTAAAAATTTTGGGGCTGATAGTTCCAGTGGTTTCGAAGTTACAGCCTCCTAAAAAGTATTGTGCAATACCATGATTTCATCCCAATGTTGCATTTTTAGATCTTCTGGTGAATTTACTGAAAATTTGATTATTTGGTACAGAATGACATAGTTTGAAAATAGGCACTACATTTGCGATCCTTTTCTGAGTTCATTTCAATGAGTTCTGAAATATCAACAATGTACCATTCAGATTCCACTAATAAAAGGATATGTACTTTAGGCTGGTTCAAGGTACAGTTAGAGGGGAAGTTTACGCAAAACTTAATTTTCATATGAAAGAGAAACCAAGTCCACACAGTGTGGTGAAAGTTCCATTCAAATGGGACATGTATTTTTCAAGATATCAACAAACGAATTCGGTAGATTTGTGTTCCAAAGTGAGTTTGAGGGCAGCAGAGCTTATATCACTTCTTCACATTGACAAGGACTGCTTTGTTTCCCTGTTTTATAAGGCTGTTGCATTGACCTTGAAATTAACGGGAATAGGACCTCACTGTGAGTGATGCAAAGTTTGCAAAGTTCTCAAGCCACTTATGCAACCATATAAAAATAATATGGGATTGTTGAAGAGAAAATTGACTGTGAAGTTTGAAGAAAAACAAAAGACTTTGGACTAATGTGGGGATATGATCTCATATGTACTTGCTTCAAGTTCACTATTTGTTAAAAAGGGGAAAACTTATCATACTCATATCTTGAGAACCACACATCTGATTTCAATGCAAATTTTTATGTAGGCCCCTATATATCTTATGTAGCATGCTTATGCAGTAAGCATTTAGTATGTACTTCAATCAACAGGTTATACAGTTCTTTAACTTTACACTACTTAGGGGAAAATGATTTATAAGTATTGCAATTCTTTTTTTTCTCCTTTTCCATGCATACAACCATTAACTAATTATGTTATGTACATTTCGATGCTAAAGATGATGATGATGGATATAAACTCTTAAACTGTAAAAACTGTATACTTGGCTCAAGGTTTAAGACATTCACACCCTTTTCCTGGCAACGGTGCACAGTCAGCAAGCACACTGGTCTTGATGATATACTGCACTGCTATCTGAGTCAAGGGTTTGAATCCATCACTAACAATTCATTTCTCTTCACAGCATTTGCATATACTGGTCTTGCTGAAGCGGGAAAAAGAATTACCTCAGCCTCATAAGGGTTTGGAATTTGTGGATTGTTTACTCTGAAACTTTTAAAGTTTCAGGGCCCTCTTGTAAATTGTGAGTTAGACCTTGTATAGGGCACAACTGAAATTCCAACCATGGAGGCAGTAAGTGTCATGGGTATAGGATGAAAACCATAAATTCAAGATATTTACTTTGAATGGCAATCATATCGGAAATTCTCCCCTGAATGTTCTTCCCTCTCCCAAGACTATTAAAATTACTTAAATAAAGAACAAGATTACACTACCTAGCTCAAAAATAAGACGATGTTCCGGCACATCTTACCGTACGTCTTCTGCCTCCAAAGTGTTCAGCAGAAATGTTCTGTTGGGCAATAAATGGCCATGTTAGCCTTGCGCCAGTTGTATTTTGTGTGTATCCTATATAGCACAGCTTTGCTAGTATATACAAGTGAGTCATTTTTTCTTGTTGATTTTGGTCACGAATTGCTCAAATTTCTCTGGCTGTTTTTTACCACAGAGTTTCCAAACGGGTGGTTTCATATTATTCCCAACCCATAGAGTTTTCAGTTTGTTGCAGCAATGAAGAAAAGGTCTACGTAGCACGAAGGCATAGGCAATGTCCAACCAAACTGAATAAGGGTGTGTGTAAAATAAGGAATGACTGGCACAAGGCTAAGCAATCATTTCAGCTGAACACATCGGAAGATGAAGATGTAGGCCTACAGTAAAATGTGCCTCCAAATCGTCTAATTTTTGAGCTAGGTTGTGTAATCTTGTGCTTTATTGAAGTAACTTTGGTACTTATTGGGTTTCCATACCTGGAAGTAGCATATATGAAGAACATGCGTGTAACCCTAACCCTGAGCTATAACCCGAACCTAGCACAACTATGTGTGTGTAACCCTAACCCTATTTACAATGCTGTATGTGTACAAAACCCTAACCTCATTACTATGCGTATGTAACCCTAATATAACTGTGGGTACGGAAACCCAATTAGAGCCGTATTTTGATAGTTTTGTGACAAGATAGAGTAAACAGGAGAGAATTTCCAACATGCTTCCAATTTGAAGTAAATATTGTGAATTTGGGGGTCTAACTGTCCCTATAGTTTGAGTTTCAGTTGTGCCTTATAGATTATGACACTTCGGGTACAGGAACCAAATTTGTATGCTTAGACCATCCCCACCATCACGCAAATCCTGGTGCCATTCATGAAGTTACTGAATTCAGTTTGGGTAGGCCTAGGTGTATATTGAACGTAAATAAGGGCTAGGCTAGCCTAGCCCTTGAACAGGGCTGTGTGTTACGTTACATGGCCTAAACTCATTACACTCCAAATCACAGCCCTTGCCCCGCTAACACAAAAAATCCCGTCATTAGGCTTTCAGAACAAAATACTTTCTAAACTGGTAAATGTTACACACATCCAACTTATATTACCAGAAAAAGATTTGCAAGTGACTTGCAATCGAAAGGTTACCAATAAACAGGCTTTCATGGACAGTCTGAGGTCAAAATTCTGCAAAATGACACTTTGATTCTGGTTAGAAACTCCTTCATTTGAATGAACCCTCGTACAACAAGTGTTTCTACATGAACTTGCAAATAGTCAAAAAATCATTCCTAGAACTTTGTAACCATTTCACCAAAGCGATAACTTTAACGATCATTCCACCAAATGAATGCAAATTCCATATGAAATATTGTTGTTTGTTCGTATTTGAAGCTTCTAAATGTTTTTGAAATTGTTGAAACATTGTCAAAATTTCTCGAAGTGTGAAAACTTTTTGAATAAGTGGAAACCCCTGGTATGACCTTTGACCCCAAAGTGGATATCACGAAGACGACTGGTCCCACTGTTCCGTGCGCTGACACCTGCTGGCACGAGCTGCCTCATGTTCCATGCGCTGACGTACAACTTGTACGACAGCGTGTGGCGTTTCGCAGAACTAGTGGAAAACTCAGGGATCTATTCTAACATATGTAATGAAAATTGCAACATTTTGCAAACAAAATAAGTGAAAAATTGGCACAATGGTCTGTTGTATTTTCCTTCCTCATCAGTAATGATAACATGATTAATGATAGCATTTGATGAAATTAATATCAGCTTTAACTAAATTAACATCAGCGTGTCAGCGCATCCCTGGTACACAAGCCATAGCCAGGCGTGTCAGCGCATGGTTTAGTAGGACTGAAGACGACTACTCAGTCGTTCGAAAGCTTGCATTGAGTTAGTGTTACGCTCAATTTTTCGAGGCAAAATACCCCATTATAACATTGAATCTGAGTTAACACTGCTTATGCAGAGAGAAAGGTGGATGCGGTGCCAGAGGTTATCTGTGTAAAGTTTGGTGAGAAAACATAGGAATTTGTGAACGTGAGAGATGACCACCCTGGCCAAGGTCAGCTAATGATGGGATTTTATGTGTTAACGGGGCAAGGGCTGTGATGTGGAGTGTGATGAGCTTAGGCCATGTAACGTAACACACAGTTCTGTTCAAGGGCTAGGCTAGCCTAACACTGCTAAGACTACGACACACATTGACACAGCAACACATTTATGCGCGCCTGTGGGTAGCTCACGTTACGTATAATTAGTGCCACACTAGTGTATGGGAAAAGGATCACACATGTCACCTACTTGTTTCTTTGAAGCGACCATGGTGCCACTGATTTGTGAGCTGAGATTTCTGTATGAAAGAAACAAGAGGAAATGCAGTTTATATATTGCGTGGAACTATTTTCGTGAAATATTTCTAATTCTTTATCATGAATTTACAAGTTTAATTTTTCGTCGATTACCACACACCTCAACCTGCAGTGTCTAAAGGGAAAGAGGGCGCTCAGTCATTTTTATTTGCATCAAATTTCTTTTTTGTGTGTTTGGATATTCATTAGGTCAGCCTAAATTCCGATCCTGAAAACCTCAGAGCTGCCAAAACTGACGAGCCTAAATGTTGAATCTGGTCCGGAAAACAGCTGGCCGCTTTAGCTACTTCACAACAAAAGTCGTTTATTGAAGAAATCATGTTTGTTTATCTCAGTAAAAAGGTATAGTATATTATTTAGATGGTTATTGTGAACCCTCTTTCTTTTCACTGTTGCCCAAATGAACCTGTTTACACTCTCCATGGAAATGAACGCTCTGCTTGCGACTTAGCCTAACGTTAGGCCTAGCCTACACTGATCACAACTTCCACAAGTTTGCAGCTAAGGCTAGTCCCAGCCATGGCTACAGCCAACAGTAACTGAGTATCTCAGACCACAAAACCACAGGTGTTCAAATGGTTAAAGGCCTTGGCTACATGTTTGTACAGGTCCTCGTAGCATAATACAGCACACATACTGACATAGGCCTAGGCCTAGCCTATAGGCTAGGCCAGAGAAAGCTGATCAGCCCTTTTGAATTAGGCTAGGGCTAGGCCTAACGTAAGTGACTGTAGACAGCCATTACTAGCTCTGAGCTTAGTGGGGGGCATCAGCACCTGGTCAAGAGCTGTGCTCCCACACTTATTTGGAGCAACAACCAAATGTCACAACTTTCTTCTGATTTCTCTTCAGAGTATCTTCTGTCATATTTTACAACTTTGATAAACAAAGGGAAACAATCACATTGAGTAAAATCCACATTTGATGAGAAAATGTGGTCACACAACCCTCCCCCCCCCAGTCTGCATTTCATGCATCAAAATGAAGATCTTCGGCGTGAGCACCAACTCCTTCAGCTTAGCGGCAGGCTAGCCCTTGAACAGGGCTGTGTGTTACGTTACATGGCCTAAGCTCATTACACTCCACATCACAGCCCTTGCCCCGCTAACACAGGGAATCCCATCATTAGGCTTTCAGAACAAAATATGTTCTAAACTGGTAAATATTACACACATCAAACTTATATTACCACAAAATGATGTGCAAGTAACTTTCCATCGAAAAGTTATCAATAAATCGGCTTTCATGGACAGTCTGAGGTCAAAATGCAGCAAAATGACACTTCAATTCTGGTTAGAAACTCCGTCGTTTGAATGAGCCCTCGTACAATAAGTGTTTCTACATGAACTTGCAAATAGTCAAAAATCATTCCTAGAATGTTGTAACCATTTCAGTTCACCAAATCGATAACTTTAACGATCATTCCAACTAATGAATGCAAATTTACATTTAAAAAATTTTTTTTTGTCTGTATTTGAAGCTTCTAAGTGTTTTTGAAATTGTTGAAACGTTGTCAAAATTTCTCTAAGGGTGAAAACTTTTTGAATAAGTGGAAAGTGGAAACCCGTGGTATGACCTTTGACCCCAAAGTGGTCAAAGGTCCTACTATTCAGCGCGCTGGCACCCGCTGACACCCGCTGGTACGCCCTGTCTCAAGTTCCCCGCGCTGCCGTACAATTTGTATGGCAGCGCATGGAACTCAGTTGTACAACAGCGCATGACGTTTCGCGGAACTAGTGGAAAACTCAGGGATCCATTCTAACATGTGTAATGATTAGCAACATTTTGCGAACAAAAGTAAAAAATTGGCACAATGATCCTTTGTATTTTACTTCCTAATCAGTAATGATAACATGATTAATGATAGCATTTAATGAAATTAATATCAGCGTTAACTAAATTAACATCCAGGGTGTCAGCGCATGCCCGGGTACACAAGGAATAGCCAGGCGTGCCAGCGCGTGGTTTAGTAGGATCGAAGACCGACTACTTAGTCGTTCGAAAGCTTGCAAACATGGCGCATTGAGTTAGTGTTACGTTCAATTTTTCGAGGCAAAATGCACCATTATAACATCGAATCTGGGTGAACAGCTTATGCAGAAAGGTGGATGCGGTGCCAGAGGTCATCTGTGTAAAGTTTGGTGAGAAAACATAGGAATTTGTGAAGGTGAGAGATGATGACCCTGGCCAAGGTCGCCTAGTGATGGGATTTTTTGTGTTAGCGGGGCAAGGGCTGTGATGTGGAGTGTAATGAGCTTACAGTAGGCCATGTAACGTAACACACAGCCCTGTTCAAGGGCTAGCGGCGGGCTAGCTGTACTCACGGCTTACCGGTTAATTCCCGTTGTATGATAAACGTAAAGTATACTGTGCTGTACAGTACTTGTAGCTTGTATTGCCAATGAATGGTGTATGCGTTATGTACATGTATACATTTGTATGTACAATCCCATACGGATTGCTACTACTCTGTGTGTACCATATACTTGTGCATGCATTGCCAATGTACAACTTGATCATGCATGTATACTGTAGGTATGTGCTCAGGCCTCCCACATTGCTATGTAGCATTGTATGTGCACAGAAAATCCTGGCGTCCGATCACAAAAACCTTGGCGTGCCTTTGGCGTGAGCTTTACATAGAATGCACCCTCGCAACCCCCAAAAGCCAACCATGAAACAGGATAGTCTACAAGGGTAAAGGGGGATTTCTGACAGCTTAAGAGAAAAATAGGCTCCTTTGTAGAGGAAAGATTGTAAGCCAATAATTTCTGTGAAAGTATTTGACCAGACATGTGGCTCACATGCATCTAGGATGAATATCGGATTTCAATTCGATTTGGTGAGTGCAAAAAAAAAAGTGTTCGTATTTGTCATTTTTTGTTGCTAATTATGACACCTATCATGTTGTTCAGTATAGACCACCCAGTTGCTCAGGGGTGGGCAACCTACCGCCCGCTGGCCGACCCCCAAGTGATTTGATTGTGGCCCGCAAATTTGTCTGGAAAGAAAAAAAAACATCAATCTATTTTACACCATCACAACAAATGAACTAGCAGCTTTGCTTTTGTGGGTACTAATGACATTCCTCAGCATGTGTATCATCACTATTCACTTATGATTAGCTAAACGTCAAAAATTTGCAGTAATTTACCTTTAAAATTTGTCCACAATGATGCACTAAGGACCCCCAAACATCCCCCTTAAAAATTAAAGTGGAGGGGGACACCTCCCCTCCCTAAAACACTGCCCTAAGACTGCGATCCGAAACAAGGTTCTCTCCCCCCCCCCCCCAAGTTTTGAACAGCTTCCTACACCTATGGAGAAATTATTTGCAAACTGTCAGTGACAGACATCTCATTGAATGCTGTAAGATAGGCCTATTTTCCCCATTACTTATAAATTTCAACAATACAATATTGAGATTTGGTTTTCGTGAATAAAGATTTGTATTGCTTGAAACCAACAGCAGGTCGTTGGTTAAGTGGGGCCCGGCCAATTTTTAATTTCCCATATCTGGCCCGTTCAGCCAAAAAGGTTGCCCACCCAGGGCTGCTGTTGCTAATTGTAACTACCCTAGGCCTAGGTCTTAATCAAAAGTCATCTTTCATTTTAAATCTTCAATTGTTGAATGAAAAACTATGAAACATTAAAAGGACCTGTATTGTAATTTCACTTTCAGATTTCTTGGGTGCATTTTCATTCTGTTGTGAAAAAAATCAAGGGATTTCAGTGCAACATGCATTGTTCATTATTTCATTTATTGAATCCATGATGAAATATGGAGATTTGGGAGTGTCAGAAATGAATTCATTATGTAGCATTAGAGAGTGTGAGAATTTGTTAAGCATTAACCAAGAATTAAAAAGAAGTGTCTTTTCCAAGAGGACACCAACATATTTTTTTTGCTGCATGAATATGCAAATGAGTACTGTATATTAATTAGGGGTCGGAATTAGCAACGCATGCCAACTACCTGTTTGTAATTATGACCACCCACCCACAGAAGATTAATGGAACATTTTTTGTTCAAGCAACAGGCTTAAAAGAATGTTGCCTATTCCTATGGAATTTCGTAAAATCCTTATTTGGTTTAAGTTCGCTAAGACATCAGGTTTATTCATCAAAATAGCTAATACCGCCAGTCGTGGGATGAGTGACAATGGTCTTGCGATACAGGTAAACTCGTTCCAAAGGAACAACTCTGGACAACAACTCATTGTAGATCAGAAGATTGAAGAGTGGACAAATTACAATTGTGCCAAATTGGCGAGGGCAGCATTTACCCTTTTTGTTGTCCAGAGTTTTTCCTTTGGAAACATCCAAGTGCTAGTTCTATCAGCTCACAAGGTAGATAGGATCCCATTTAATAAGTGTTCAGGCATATGTTTGGTCTTAAGTTTTAACTTAAATTTCATTAGTGCTAAATATCAGACTCCTCTGGAATTTAAGGAGTTTTTACTGAAGATGTGCTGTTTTTTAGAGGGAAATATTGCGTTTGTTTTGCGAGCAAATTCATCCTTTCAAAACTAATATTTATTGACATAGTGTGGAAGATTATCAAAAATAAGGCAGTATGGTAGTCTTCTTTTCAAGAAATAAGTTTCTGACAGGTAACAGTGAGAGATTTAGTCTTTTCTTGCTCAAGAATAATTTGTTCACCCAAACTTTCAACAATTCAAATGATGCAATGTCCATGGCTTTTCTTGGGCATAGTATTTTGAAGAGATGTAGCTGTTGCTGGGGTTTATAATTGAGACTGAATTTTTGGATAGTATCTGAGCCATTTTTGGTTCCTTGCGTTAGCAAAAGGAACCTTTGTAGTCAGGTTGGTGTATGTGTGTGTGTGTGTCTGTGACGCTAGCTTGGGTAAGCTGTAACTCAACAAGGGACAGTTGGATTAAATTGAAACTTGGTATATGGAAGTGCCATAGTTTGGAGGTGTGCCCTATTGTTTTTGGTGGAGGTCAAAGGTCATTTGGGGTCACCAGAGGTCAAAAACTAAAAACCTTCTCAACATGATATTTCAAGGTAGGAAACTTGGA
This sequence comes from Holothuria scabra, assembly GCA_037179385.1. Classification (NCBI taxonomy): domain Eukaryota; kingdom Metazoa; phylum Echinodermata; class Holothuroidea; order Aspidochirotida; family Holothuriidae; genus Holothuria; species Holothuria scabra. The sequence goes on from CM074199.1 coordinate 3,287,518, forward strand.
TAGATGTCCTACTTGGTGTGTGGGTGTGTTATTGTGTAAGGATGAAATCTGATATGTTTGGTGAAGGTCAAGGGGTCACCAGGGGTTAAACACTGAAAAACGTTTTAATACAGTATTTTAAGGTAAAAAGGACAGATTTCAAATCAATCTGTGTTTGGTGAAGGTCAAAGTTCATCAAGGTCACTGGAGGTCAACCACTGTAAATATTATTTAGAAAATGTTGTAAGCTAGATAAAGATAGGCTCAACAGATTTTTTATCTCACCTGGTTTTGCATGCTTACACACCCAAACACCTTAGAAATTTGGCCTTTACATTCGTTCAGTAATGATTACTTTGGGTTGTACACAGATTTTGGATCATTCAAAGTTGTAAGAGGGCAATAACTGAAATCTGTAGATTTCAATGAGCACAGTTCACACTGCATTAAACTGCCCTCTCTGCCAGTGGAAGCAATGCATGGATTATACAGTATGTCTCTTTAATACTGCTGTGCTCTGTGGGGTAACCTAATCCTCATTCTATTATCAAACCCCATTAATCACTTGCTTTCTGCTTAACTGCTGAATAAACTCAGTTTTCTGTGTAGAGATAGCAAACAGGACAAATGGTAGATTGTTTTAAAGTAATAGCAAGTTTTATTTGAGAGCAGGTAAAAATAACTTACGAGAGAAGAACAAGGGGTGTTTTTCTCTCTCTAACCACATTGTGTATTGTTTATTGGTGATAATATCAAGTTTGATTACAAGAAATACATATGGAAATGAGAAAATGTTTTTGAAGGATCACCAAGCATTAATACCAGTTGAATGTAAGTAAGGCCACAAAAATTTAATCATTGATATCATGTAATATAAGTACTAAAATACCCCTTGTGAAGATGTTACAAACATTGAGTATGAGCTTTCACTTTGCTCTATTTCGAAGACTGGCTGTACACTAGTTCTTATAATATCCAGCAAGGAACCACAGTGCCCATTGGGCTCTTGTCTTTCTTTGTTGGGGCATTTTAAACACAATAATTCCCTTTATTTTTAATAGAATTTTTAAGAGCTCCCATTCTTCATCGAGGTGTGCAAAAAATCACACTCCTCACAGTGATTTGAGGTGAGTGATGGTGTGCTATCACACTCGCATGCCTCAAAATTCAACCTCTGATATTTATATTCAAAATGGCAATTAATCTTATTGTTCTTTCTAGATTGCCATTCCTAACAACATCAGATTACGTAGTGTTGCATGGAACAGAGAACATGGTTACATTGCATGTGGTGGTGAAGATGGGTTGCTCAAAGTACTTAAACTTGACTCAGGTAAGTTTGTTAGGTTAACAGTGATCATGTTCAGACTTAAAACACATTTTTTTGCCTACAATATAGTACTGCAATAATACTGTAAGTATTCTGTGTGAAATGTTGAAATGTTATTATAAATTTATGTAGGTTGTAATTAAGCCATACAATTTCAAAACTAATGGAAACCCATTTTTCAGATTTGGTCTTTTTTCACCATGGCTGTGCATGGGGACCCATTTTGGATTCTGTTAAAAATTCATGGATACTTATGAAACTGATTGGTTGAAACAGATGCAGGGGTTCCACAAAAAGTGAGTTCTGTAATTCATTTTGTTGGCTATGCAAATACGCACATCCTCCAAATCATTGGGATTTAAACAAACTAATTCCTCACATGCAACACGTATTCCAAAGTTTGAGTTAAAATTTGGTGACATCATTCTTTCTTAATCCAACCAATAGCCTAACCACAATTCATTTACAACATTATTTTCTTATTTATCATGCTTCTAAAGTAAAGTATAAATTGAGGATAACTTTGCTCTTAAACCATAATATTTTCAATAAAAGTTGAATCTGTTATTTAATGCAATAAATGTGTTTTTTTTTTTGTTCTTACTTAGGTGGTGGAAAAGAAACAGGTGCTCGAGGTTTGGCTGCACCAAGCAACCTTTCAATGAACCAGACTTTGGAAGGGCATGGAGGTAAGGAAATTGTCCCCCTTCTCTCTCCCTTCCTCCCCCCCCCCAAAAAAAAGAAAGTGGGGGACACTGTTCACCCAAAATATGTAGCTAAATGCAAAAAGGGCAAGTTAAAACTGTATAGATGTCCGTAACACTTTTGATGTATAAGTATATTGTATTTTTCTGATTGCCCTGGTACAATAAAGCTATTCAATATACAGAGATCTGTGCACTGCAAGGTATGTGTATGTAGAAGTCTCTCCAGATAGTCTTTCCTTCTTTGTTCTCCTTCTATCACATTCAATCAAATTCCTTCGGCCATTTTTTTTTTATACCAAATTTTACACACCACATTCCTCTCTTGAATTTCAAATTGTCTTACAAACTATTTTTAAACTCATTACACAGCATTGGTAGATATAACAAAGTAGAAGAATCATCCTTTCAAATGTGGGTTAGACTTTCCCTTAATAAGTTCAGTTTGCAGATCTATGCAAAGCGTTGAACCAGGTACCTGGTCCTTATTACATAACTGTAACAAAAGGTTAAAACCTGATACCTTGACTAGATGGCCCTGCAAAGGGTTACATTTAAACTTTAGCCTATTGCATAAACCAAGGAGCCCAAATTTTTTCATTTTTGCCCTCAACATACAGTACACCTTCTGAGCATGAGGAAAAACAGGTTCTGGATACCTTGGAAAGTCTGGAAACTTAAATCTGATATTCCAGGCTTGGAGTTAGTTAGATGAGATTAAACTACACACCAACACAAATGTGTCCTAGAGTGTCAGTCAACTCAATAAAAACTTCCAAGTTAAAATTTAGTTCCAAATATGGTTCAAGTTTGGTTTCCCATTAGTCACCTCTTAAAACAGGTGGGAAATACAGTGGGCATGTTCTACAACCCCCAGTCCACAGTGGGCTTCCAGGCTTGAATTGGTCAGGGGAAATGGACAGTTCTTCAGAAGGTCTGGAAATGTTAGAAAGTGGTCTTACTGTTCTGACTTCCTCAATGCTCAAATACAATTTGTTTTGTGGGGAAAAGATGGAAGTGGGGTGTGACCGTTTTTAACGGTCCTGGAAATATCAGTCAACATCCTTGAAAGTCATGGAAAGGTCATGGAATTTTGTCATTTTGAATGTGTACTAACCTTGAAAGATGATGCAGGGATTTACGTGAACTTGGAAGGGGTGGACATTGCAAGACTGCTTTGCTTTCCATAACATTACACAAATGTGCACGTTTACTGAAGTTTTAAAAAAGTGTTTTAGTTTTTTGTTTGAGGTGGAGTTAGCATAAGTACAAATTCTAATGTGTGACTTACTTAAATTGTATTGTTTATTTTGAATGTTTTTCAGTGGACAATTGTAGAATCAAGCAAGGCTTAAAGCAACATAGATTTCTCTTTTCTTTTCTTTTTTTCTCATTCCAAAACACCAATTGAATTTTTGCATCCATTCCATGCCAAATTTCTTTCAGGTGCCGTTCAGTGTGTCATATGGAATTCACATTTCCAGAAGTTGACCACAAGTGACCAATGTGGACTTATCATTGTTTGGATGTTTTACAAAGGTTGGTACTCTTTCAGATTGAGAAAAGTGTACTTAAAGCTAATGATTGTGTAGTTGGCAGAGTAACATCAATTTTACAAGTTTGCATTTCACTTAAAGGGCCAAGTCAGCAACTTGTGATTGATTTGAATATATTTAATGGTTATATCAAATATGTGAGCAACTTGGACTATTCAGTGAGGTGTAGTTGGTTTAGCATTGCTAGTGTAACTTGGTTAAATTCCAGAACAGAAAGACAATTGCAGATTCTCCACTTGTGTTAGAAGGGAGATTGTTTTGGGAGGGCTAGCAGTTGGATAACTAGTTAGATGAGACTTAATCGCTCAGTTTCTAACCAATTGGTAAAATCTGAACCAGCAACTGCCTTGTTTTTCAGTTGTGGTTCACTAGTTTCTTTTCCCTCCCCCATTGCTTATGCTGAGCACCAATCACAGTTGCAGGGCTAGCAAGCTGACATAAATGGTTGTCATAATTGAGCAGTTGAAGCTGCTTGTTGGATGGTTGAGACAGTGTCTGAGATTAGAGAGGTTAGTATAGGTAACATTTATTAGCAGGCTTGCTTTATATGGTGGTATAGTATCAAATGCATAATTATCTGTGCAACAAATTACACTTTCTCATTGCCCATAATGGTATTGTTGCTACTCTGAAACAAGCTTCAAGGTTCTGGACAACTTTCACATCAAAATTGTCACCAGAATTACTGCCCAGGGTAATGACCAGGGTTGTCACCACATGGGGGGACCCTAGGCAGTGCTACTCGGCTCTCAAAATCTCCACCCTGTACTCGCCATCAATGTAAGCATCACCTCCTGATACCAATTTCTTAGTACCCTAACTGAATAAAATTCTTAGATTTCTTTAGAGTTGATTGATAATTCCTCATTTTTTGGAAGCATCCTCCAGCTTACAAAAAATTTTCAAAAGGGGTGGGACACCAACTCCCCTTAGTCTGCTCCCTCAAGACAGTGATCACAAATTACCCAGCTCTCAAAATGGTCTGGTGACAACCCTGGTAATGACCCTCTGGACAACAAAAATGCTGTCCCATAAACTTTTACGTAAAAGCATACTAAGTCAGAGTAGATCAAAACTGGTTTCTTTTAATCATGTGACATTTTTTTTTTGCTTATTGTTTAAATCAGAGAGAATAATCCCTTGCAATAGGTCTTGCTTGTAAAAATATGACAAAAATACTATCAGAGATACTAGCATGGTAAATAGGGGTCTTCAAAAGTTAACTCTTGACTATCTAATTGAAGCCACTGCCTGGAGTCTTGACTTTACACTGTAGCCACGATAGGCAGTTTCAAAATGTAGGATGGATGTGGAGAGTTGCCCTGGATAGAGTTACTGTAAATCATAAATTACCTTGGGCCTAGGGAGATACTGTAGAAATGGCTATAACAGTAGCTGCTATAACATTAGTGCTGTTGCTTGAAGGGCAAGAGCAGTCACCCCAAACTTATTTTGAAACAACAGCCAGATCCCACAGATTTTTTTTCACTTCAAAGTATCGTTCGAGATATTTCTGGACTAAAACATTGCATTCAAGGTAGGTCTATTAGCTTTCGTCCTAAATTTAATAATTTGTTGAGAAAAATGTTGTCACATGACTTGAAAGAGCCAATCATGAAACACAGTCTACTACTACTACACTAATCCAGATTGGGATAACTACATTTCCCTTTTGCTTTCATTGCTGAAATGCAGTTTGCTGAATTATGATATTCCTGAGCCTTCCCTACAAATACAAACCAACACCAGACATTGAGAAGCTTGCATAAGGTTTAAAATTTGATCTTATCTGTGTAATCTGCTTGTACTATAGCACTTGGAATTGACAAAATTTATCGCACTGCTGAGGGAGCTAAATGGAGTAAGAATTTCATCTTTTAAATTTAGCTGAGTTGCTTTGAGATTAAGGCGTTTCTTGTTTGATTCTTACTTATATTATTTTGGGTGTGTTTGTTGTTTCTGTTCAGCTAGAACTATTTAAAATATTAAAGGGAAGGTTTAAGCGCAATATTAATTTTCATATGTGAAAGAGGAACCAAATCTACACAGTGTGGTGAAAGTTCCATTCAAATCAGACATGTATTACTTGAGATATTGGAAAATGAAGTTAGTAGATTTGTGTTCAAAAGTGAGTTTGAGGGCAGCAGAGCTGTTATCACTTCCTCACATTGACGAGGAATGCTTTGTTTCACTTTGTTTTATCAGACTGTTTTGTTGACCTTGAAGTTAATAGGAATAGGACCTCCCTGTGGGGGATGCAAAGTTTGTAAAGTTCTCATGCCACTTATGCAATCACATTTTGATAATGTGTGATTGTTGAGGAGAAAATCAAGTCTGAAGTTTCAAGAAAAACAAAAGACTGCTCTAATGTAGGGATATGATGCCATATGTGCTTGCTTCAAGTTCACTTTTTGTTGAAAATGTGACAACTTTGCATGCTCATATCTTGAGAACCACACATCAGATTTCAATGCAGATTTCACCAAAATGCTCAGAATAAGTGCTCCTCTGACATACCAAATCTTGTTGTGACCTTAAACCCTTCTTTTAAAGATTTAAGTGAGGCTAGTGCATAGTGTTAATTCAATCTTAGTGTTATGATATTTTCTTTGTTAGTCTAAAGGGATTAAACCCCAAGTGCTGAAAAGTCAGAACTCAAAATTGGGTTAAAAAATGAATAGCCTTTAAAACCCTTTAGATTGCACCTTATAGCTCATTTGCCCCCTGACCCCACCCATAACTTTGACCAACAAAAGCTTGATTTGAATTTCCAGTTTGGCAGTAATTGATCCCTCTACCCCCACTCCCTTACTTTATTTTTGAGTTTCTGGCATATAAGCCCCCTTTGGATTAGTGGAAACAAAACAGAATCATCACTGGACCAAAATTGAATGTTGCCAATTTGTCATCACCCCAAAACGGGAATGGATTATGAGCCCCATAACAGCATGTGATCCCTTTCCTCAAAGGATTGTTTTGAGTGTTTCTCTTTGTATTCCTAAAGTTTTGTTTTTGAAATTTTTGAAAAATGTTAATATTTCTGTTTGCAATATTTAATTTGTTAACTAATTTCCCATTCAAAATGAGTTTTTTGGTACAAAATGGGAGGGCAGGAGTTTAACACAGGCTGGACCCGGCATAAGGAAGACTGAGCAAAGAGTCAGCTGACTTCTATTTTGCAGTATAGCCTTGGGTTAAGTTGAGTTCTGTAGATAGGATTTTATCTCAGCTTAAGGGCAGTCTTAATGTGGCCTTGTGGTTTGGCAGCAATAAATCCCCCCTTTTCTGAGTGTCTGGCAGAATCCCTGATCAGTGTCTTCAAACAGTATGCAAACAAAAGTATCACACAGTCTTTGTGAGAGCATAATTTTGATATTTTAAAATATGTAAATATGGTTTTTGTAAATGATGAATTCTGCCTTCTCTTTAGAAGTACAGTAGCCTCTGCAATGACTCCCATGCTTCATGCAGATGTGTATTCAAGAACATATAATTACTTATTGTCAGCAAATGTATGAGTTTACTTGTTTTTGATTTATTAAACAGGTTACTGGTATGAGGAGATGATCAACAATCGTAACAAATCAATTGTTGCCAGCATGGCATGGACAGGAGATGGACAGAGAATATGTATTGTGTATCAAGATGGTGAGATATTGTTAGATTTGTCTAATTCCTCAGTGAATCTACTTAGTAGGTGTTCTCTACTACTAAGCTGTTTTGTCCATGTGTTGCACCTGGACAAAATTTGCAAAGGTGGTTCAGCACCTGCACAAAAAACGTGCCACCCAAGCAAAAAAAATGAGCCACCTGGACAAAAGTTATTAATTTGAAACCTTTGACTCCACTTCAGATATTTCAGATTTGAAAACATTTGTCTGTTTCAGGAAATTATTAAATGTTTAATTTGCATAGCACACAGAATCATTGAAAACCTAGATTGGTACTCACAAAACTACTACCCAATTTTACAAGTGTGTAAAATTTGTTGATTTTAGGCCTTATGTGCCAGTCCACATGAAGGGAATATGTAAGTTGGGAATTGGACTTACGTAAATTGCACAATGCTCTCCTCAAATCATGAGAAGTGGAATTTTTTGCACAACTTAATGAAAATGGGAGCTCATATAAATCTTTTACATTTAATGTCACAGCACGCCTACCACACTCCTTAATTTTTCTGAGGAGTAGGATTTGTAGCAAACCTGAAAAGTCTAAAACTCAAGGCCTGAAAATGAGATACAAGCATAAATTACTCGTTACATATGGAATCATTTTATATCATTATTTGTGATCTAGTTAAATAATCCAGTTAGTTTATATCATTACTTTGATCAAGTGTGTAATTTTTTAATAAATAAAACTTGCTGTGTTCTCTTTCACACAGGGGCTGTTATTGTAGGCTCAGTGGATGGAAACAGGATATGGGGAAAGGAACTCAAAGGTCATGCTTTGTGTCATGTGGCATGGTCACCTGACAGTAAAATGCTTCTATTTGGTATGAGTAATGGAGAGATCCATATTTATGACAACCAGGGAAACTTTTGTGTAAGTTTTACACTGGTTAGCTTGAAGAATACTTTTTGAAAAGTATGGTTGCCATGGAAATTATGCAGTTTAGTTAGGTTCTGTTAATCATCTTAGAATATTTAGGGAATGTTTCTTAAACCAGAGCCAAGAAAGAAATTTTGTTACAGATAGTTATAACTATCTTTCTTGGTTTGGTGTTTAAAGTTTGAGAGTATAGTTGTCGTGTGTGTCATGGTATTAAAGCCCATCTTCTCACCCCAGACCCTTCCTGTTTTCCTAACCTACTTACCTAAGTAGGCCCTTCCCACAACTCTCTAAAACTCATCCTCATCCAGACACAATCTCAGTTTAATTGCTTCATGGTGAGTTTGCACCACCCAGTGTGTAATCAGAACACTCAGCACCATATGTGCTGTTTAATATGAGCTACACTACTCTGAATTTTAGTTCAGATTTGTTGTCAATCAAAGAGCCAATTGCAATTTCTGTAGACAATTGCAAAAATTGTAGTTCATGGTGAGAATTGACTGCCTTTTAACTTTAAGGTCCATTTCACTCCTCTCTTACCTCCCTCATATGTATACCCATTTCACCTGGCAAATTAAGTAGCACCATGGTAATCTGCCAGTAGAGGGTGCCATTCACTCCCAAGCATCCTTTTCTATTTTGCCTAGCTTGATATTAAGACATATTTTTCAGTTATGCAATTTGGGGGGAGTTTTTTTTGAGTGTTTTCCATTGGTTCTCTGCCTTTCAATGAGATCACATTTAGAGACTATCTAGAAGTAAGGGTGTAATGGTAGATTTAGAAAATAAGTTTCTTGCTCAACAGGAATGTTAGATCAAAGAGACAAATGAGCACAAACTTTAGCTTACACAAGCAAAAATGCTGCATGTACAAGGAAAATGTAATTACATTCATTCTTGCTTGTAGAACTCCTCTATTTTGAACCCTGAGCAGTGTGAATTAATGGGCTTGATCATTATGTTGTGTCCTTGGACAACATTTATAACCATCATTACTTCACATAATCATATTGTGAAATGGTCTCTCCAGAGAGAAACCTTTTAGATGAGATTGGGACAAACTGGAACTATTTCAACAGGTAGTTTCTTCAAGTAAACCTTAAGTCTAGAATTATAAGTGTACATATCTTTTTAAAATTCTAGATTTGAGGTACACTTACTTAGGGTTCATATCTAGTCACAGGCATCAAAAAATACTAAAATAGAGAAGATCTCCTAAACTCTTTGCATGTAACACAGACTGCATGGTCAAGTGGTTAGAACATCCACCTTGCAACCAGAAGGTGTGTTGTTTGACTCATGGCCTGGTCATATAAAGTTTTTGAAAATGAAAGTTACTGCCATTTTGCTTGGTTCTCAGCATAAGCAGTGGAGTAGGGAAAGTAAGCCTGCGAGCCACAACTGAGAGAACGGCATTGGCAGGCTCAACTTAAATCAATTGGTTAGAAATTGGGCTGTAAAACTTCATCTTATTAACTAACAGCATGTAATCCCAGCATTCTGAGGTGGGTTGTAATTTGAGAAATTATTTTTAATATAGTTGTAATAAATTTTGTTCTTATTAATTTCAGACCAAGCTGCAACCTCATTGCCTGGCAAATGCTACTGGTGCTGCTAATATTGCAGCCATTGATTGGTATAATGGTCGGTTTGGATATGTTGAACCAGATTGTCCCACCCTCGCAATTTGTTACGACAATGGAAGAGCTCAGATTATGACTCATGAACAAGATGATAGTAAGTATACATAGTTAACATGTCCTGAAAAAATAACAATTACTTCACTATGTCTCAGGACCACTGAATTCACTTTTGAACAAAACATGACACATTCTAGCAATAATGTAGTTTTGTTAAGTCTATGAAACTCCTCTTTTCTTTCTTTCTCTCTTTGTTTTTCTTTTTTTTTTTTTTTTTTTTTTTTTTTGCAGTTTATACTTTCATCCCATATATCAATGTAACTTTCAAAACATCACCATGAAAATTCAATGTCTGCAAATTACTAGAATCCTGGATGTGTTTTTTCTCTAGCACCAGGTGTTCAACACTTAATAGGACTATGCTTTTAGCCCTGCATAGTAAGTCATCAGGATCAGTCCTTTTATGTACCAAACATCTAGGGCTGTGTTTACGTAGTTTGCCAAATGTTATGGCACTATACCTTGCAAATGGGGATGCATGATATGTCTGCAAGTTTCTTCATAAAACCAACCCCACAGTGTTACAAACCAGTGTAAATCTAAGCAGCTGGCATGCTAGGACTAGTGGTGCTGTACTGTTGCAAACACCAGTGTGAAAGGCAACACTACATTGGCCCAAACAAACCGGTGTGATGGAAATTTCAATGTCAGACAACAAACTACACAGCTTTCAATCATCAACATAACTTTAATGTTCTCTCTTTGTTCTCAGTCTCACTTAATATGTACTAAAGAGACATGCAAATAATTTTACTTCATAATCAAGGGCAATAACGAAAAGGGTGTGATTTTTTTTTTGGAGTACAATATTTTTAACTCTTTACCGTTGTTTGGGTCCTTTTGGACCCATGCGGAGAGCTCGGCTGTCACCCATCTTTACTGTTTCACGCGGAGCTCGAAACTGCGAGTAGCTACCCGAAAATTCGGCCACAACAACAAGAGAGACAATAGTTTAAGGTCACGGGGTCAATGGCTTACGGAAGCCGATGCAGGGCGGGCTACGTCCGCTTTTCCGCCCACTCCCGAGGCGCGCAAAATTGCCCCGATCGGAGCACAACGGTAAAGGGTTAAAGGACATGGGTAGTAGATTTGGAAGCAGGTAATACAATGACTGGGGTGGGTGCCTGGTTACCAGGGTAGCCTGCACAGACAATGCATAGAATGTTAAGTATTTCCAAAATCCAGAGCTCATATTAATCTGACTTTCATCATTTAATATTAGATCCAGTTCTGATCGATACTGGAATGACTGTAGTCAAAGCCCAGTGGAATCACAGAGGGTCAGCATTGGCTGTAGCAGGGTCTCAGAGGTCAACCACACAGGACAAAGATGTCAATGTTGTCCAGTTTTATAGTCCATTTGGAGAGGTGAGATTTGTTTTTATTGCTATAACAGATTTATAAATATCATCATGTTATGACCTTCTCCCTGAAATATTGAATACAGACACCACAGTCTTACAATGGTGCGGTATTAGGAGGTTGCTTCAAAACTCTAGAAGGTGCTTGTACAAAAATTGAGAATCCAAGAAGAAGGATCCACTGCTGTTTGTTGTGCAGGCTGTGAAGTCCAATGTGTGTGTTACTCCTTTTAGGAGGAAAGCCAGATGTGTCCACAGCAGTGGGATTTTGCTAGCATGGTTTTTCATCAGAAGTACATTTTGGTGATCAAACCGTGTTGCTTTTCAACTTAGGAAAAGTGGTAGGAATCCCTGTACCTTTTAGCTTTCTGTTTCCATGGTCTTGCAGAAATGAGGAGGCTTAATCAGACAAAGAATTAAGATAGATAGAGTTTTACCACCCAGTTTCCAACCTATTGGTTCAAGTCGAGCCGACCACATGCCTTTTTCCCAGTTGTGGCTCACTGGCTTGTTTTCCCTACTCCATTGCTTATGCGGAGCATCACGCACAACGGCAGTAGGTTCTATTTTTAAATTAGTATGAAAAAAATGTTGGGAAAGGAATCCTCTTCCTGCTGATGTACCTCAAAGCCAGCATTCATGAAAACGAAATTTGAAATTTCCTCTTCCTTCTCATTAAAAGGGGCAATCAGAGTTTGACAGAGAATATTATCCTTTTGTTCTAGCACTTCATTTTCACTTCTGAACTGATTCAGATTATGGACACATTAAAGAGGTCTTCCAGGTTATAAGAATCACTAATTTTGTGTTAACTATGGTTGATTAAAAACATCTGAATGTTTGTTCGGTAACAAAATTTCACACACAGCCTCCAGTACACTCTAACATATCACAAGGTCAGACCACGATCGCAAATCATTTTTTGTTAGTTTTAAGTCAATGTACAAATATGGTGAAGATTTAATTTAAGAAAAAAATTGTGAAAATAATCTACATTGCCTCTCCTTACCTCCTATTTACACCTGTAATCCTACCTATCAGTAACTAGACCCTGGTAAACTTAAAGCACATTGAAGATGGAGGAAGCCCTCACTCGGAGGGCAACTTCTTACAGTCCTCTTCCTGCTTACCTTCATTGCTGCTTAAAAATGGTGCTCTGTATGACATAAAACTGCATCCAGGTAAGCTGAGGAGGTTGTGTGTGGTGAGAAGTTTGTCCTAGTTTATCACCTTTAAAATGTGTAACTAAGAATGTTATTACTCATTCCATGACTGGCCGTTTGTCAGCTCCACAAAACCCAGCAAGTCCCTCATTGGTTGTCCCCCTGTGGGCTGGGGGTGTGGAATATGCCCATGGCATTCCCAGCCTGTCGTAAGAGGCGACTAAACGGGGGGACTTGAACAGTATGACACTGTATAACACATTTGTGTTGGTGTATCATTTAATCTTATCTAACTGCTTAAAAATGATTTAAATCCCCTCTCAAACCTGTCTGTCTTGAGGATCATGCATATTATTTTGTCTTCAACTTCACTCCTTACAGCATTTAAGAACTCTGAAGGTTCCTGGAAGGGAAATCACCGCTATTTCATGGGAGGGTGGCGGTTTGCGAATTGCTCTTGCTGTGGATAGTTTCATCTACTTTGCCAACATCCGACCAGATTACAAGTGGGGGTACTGTGCCAATACTGTTGTATACACATACACAAAGCCTGACAGAGTTGAGCATTGTGTAGCATTCTGGGATTCCAAAAATGGAGAAGTAAGTATCTACCTGGAAAATTTGCTTTCCAATAAGTTTCTTGTGGCCGTTATACTTTGAGAATGTATGGTGCAATGCTTAATGAGTTATGGATGAGTAGGAAACAAACCAGAAAGCCACAACTGGAAAAAGGGCTGCAGCCAGCCTGGCTTAAATCAATTGGTTAAAAACTGAGCTGTTGTACCTCATGCAACTTACTTGATTTGTTTTGGACTGTGATCCTCAACATAATAAACTCATTTGGAGAGTTGTACAATGCTCTTAAAATTTGTAAAGGGTGCAGTTTTTCAGCTTCCAGACCACTGTAATGATCACCTTCTATCATTCATGAAATATTTACAGCATGGAACTTTTTCTTTGTAAACGTCTTGTTAGTTGTGTAAATACTACTTATTAACAAGTTATATGGTACAGTTGACTTTCAGTTCCATTACCCCTCCCCCCTTTCTCTTTCTTCCACCTCTTAGTTGCTTAAAAACCTGTGCAAGTTCTGATTTCTGATGAGTTTCTGGAAAATAATGGAGATTATAAATTCAAAGAAAATGCTGCTTCATAACCCCAATCCATTCTTCCCTTTCACTCACTTTTCCTCCATTTTGAGAACCATAAGATCGATCAGATCAGGTGTACTGTACAATTATACAAGAACCATAAGATCGATCAGATCAGGTGTACTGTACAATTATACAAAAACCATAAGATCGATCAGATCAGGTGTACTGTACAATTATACAAGAACCATAAGATCGATCAGATCAGGTGTACTGTACAATTATACAAGTTCCAGTCTGGCTTATGCTCCATTAACTCAATTCTCTCTCATATCCTTCCTGCTTTGGACTTGAGTTTTAAATTTTCGAGGTGTGTTTTTGTAAGTTAGACATTTAAAAAAATTAATGATTGTGGTAGGTGTGCTGTTTTAGGAAACTTAAATAGAATCACCTAAGTTGCCATTTTTTATCTAAGTGTACAAAAAATCCCACTCCTCACACATTGTTTTGAAGTGGGGGGGGGGGGGGGGGAAGGGGGGTGTGGTGTACAATTGTTTTTACATCACTCATTGGTCAAGGCCTGCCTTATCTGTACTTGTAAAATGGTCCAGATGGTTTGCATTGTCATATTTAAAACTAAATTGCTTCTTTTTTTCACAGTTTTACCTGTAATTTTGCTAGTACTGGGTTTATATTTTACACCTTTAGTCATAGAATGACTTGAAAAATAGATGCAAACATTGTTGCAAGAACAGTAGTGTACAGGGAAGGTCAGCTTTCAAATTAATTCATACATTATTAACAAGTTTTCATAATTTCTTTTTCAGAAAACTGTGAAATATGTGAGGAATCTTCTTTCAGTTACTGCTTTTGGTGATCACTGTGCCCTTGCCACCAGAGCAGATGATGCTACTAGACAACTGGTGAGTGATATATGACCCAACCCTACCCTGCCCCCCCCCCCTCCCCCTTGCTGAATACAACTGTAAGGTCATGTTCTGCAAAAAATTGAAATTACAGTAGCTGTAGAACTCTTTCCACAGTGTACCTTTATTGGAAAAGATGGGTCATGTCTGATGCGATTGTACTAATTGGTTAGAAACTTACCTGTAAAGCTGCATCTTACTAACTAACCAATCCCAAAAATAAATTGTACTAATTGAATTAGTAAAACCGACCGTCAATACTGTGAGTAACCTTGAGTAAATGCATCTCCCAGAAAGCAATGAGACAATTTGTTTTGTTATAACTTATTACTATTGATATGCTGGATTACTTGCACCAATACAAGTTATTCTTACATTCTTAATTCTTTATTTCTTTGTTGCATTACATATATTGTTATGACCAACTGCATGGTCAAGTTGTTAGAGCATCTGACTCTCTGGGTGGTCTGAAGTGTGACTCAGCAGCGTGTTTAGAGGGGAAGTGGGGGCGGGGAGCACAGGCCCCCCCTACCTCCGAAGTCAGTCAGGGGATTTACGGGTTTGAGAAGAACATGAAAAGTTTGAAGTTTGGAGAGATTTACTGAGCATTCAAACCTTAACCACCAGAAAATGGTTGTAAAAGCGAAAAGTAAAAGGTCCTAGGAATTCAGATAGCACAAGTATGGCGTGAGTTGTTTGCCAACAACTGAAGTGCAGAAAAGCCAAAAAAAGAAAAGGTCATCAAAATCTGTGCCAGTTGGGGGAATCACAGGTTGTGCCCTCTCAACCCTCCCCCCCCCCCACCTTCGTAATCCTGCATACCCCACTGGTTTGACTCCTGGTCAGGTTATACCCCAGTCTTTAAAACTGGAACCTACTGCCATTATGGTTGGTGCTCAGCAAAAGCAATGCTGTAGGGAAAGCAAGCCAGTGAGTTACAACATGAAAAACCAACTTAAACCAATTGGTTAGAAAGTGTGCTGTAAAGCCCCGTTGTATTAACTACATAGATGGTACATGCCATATTGAATTTATCAGTTAATTTTGTCTCTTTGTATGTGCTATCCTAATTTATCTCTTTTGCTCTTTTTGCAGTATGTCTTGGTTTTGTGCAACTCAATCGGAACTCCCCTTGAATCAAAGTATATTGATATAGGTAAGTTGTACGAGTGTTTGGTACTAGGGCTCAAAATACATGCAGGACCCCATTCCCTTATCTCTCCACAACCTTTTGGGACAATTTTAGATACTATATCGCACACACTGCAGGAACACCCCCTCCCCCCCAGCAGATATTCCCTTTGCAGATGTGTAAATTGAGTAAGTTACACAATCATGCACCACAAGTGCCAACACTGTGTTGTAGCTTCATATTTATTACATTGTCAGTTAAAGGATTGTAGTTTTGTGAGTTTGAGAAGTGTAAGGCAGTTAACATTTAAATACAAAATTTGAAGAAGGTGTTGGTTCTGAAATAGTTCTGAAAATTATTTGGGATTTGTTTTTTCAATAGAACTTACAAACTAAATGTTATTATGTTCCTTTGTATTGATTAGTGACTCAAAGACCAAGTTCATTCAATATGGATCTGTTAAGCAATTATGTAAATGGTTACTCAAACAATTTCAGTCAACGACTCTGAAATATCAAAAGTAAATGTTATAAAATATTTAGGCATTTATCTGGATAAGAACCTTACAATGAAATCAAAAATACGAAGTAAATGTAGATCTGCTATGGCGTCGAATATCAAGCATCAGGAAATATCTTACCACTGATGCGTGCAAGCAAATTGTACATGGTTTAATTTTATCACACCTTGACTACTGTAACAGACTTCTATATGGCCTCCCCAACTGTGAGATTAAAAAAGTTGCAGAGAATGCAAAATTTGGCTGCTAAGCTTATTTTGAATAGAAATAGATTAGATAGTTTAACTGCTTGTTTGAAAGAATTGCACTGGCTTCCTGTTACACTTCCCATTCAATTTTAAATCCTCACCCTAGTGTGGAAATTCTGAATTGGACAAGCTCTGGAGTACCTGACTGACATGCTTAACTTAAGAAGCAGTGAACTAGTTCTTAGATCTAGTCCCCAAAGAACCCTACTTTTACCTAAGACAAAATGTAAATCTTCTGGGGATCATTCTTTTGCAGTTGCCAGTCCTTGTCTTGGAATAATCTTCTAAGTACCAGTACAACACTCTCCATCTTTTCAAGTTTTCAAGACTAAGCTAAAAACATGGCTGTTGTCTATGTACTTATCGTTTTATGCTGTTTTAAGCCGTTCCTTAACTTTTGGGATTGTTTTGTCTATTTGTTGGTTTTGTAACTGTTTTTACTTTATATGTGCAGCCCATTAAATAACTCCAGGGTTGATAGTGTGCTTTATTAAATCAATAATAATAATAATTTATATTGCTTTGTATGTTTAGAACCAGTGTTTAATACTTGTCTTTTTGGTATTTAAGGAAACCTTTTTACATCTGACCAGTTTAAATCTGCCACAAAACTTTTAAATTCCATTATTTTTAGTTGTACGTGTAGAACATGACCATTTTGTTGCTGTGACAAAGACACATGACATCTCGGCTTCAAAGGAAGCATTCTACATCTGGCAGTTTAAATCTGCCAAAAATTTTTTATATTCCTTAACTTTTCATTGTACTTTTAGAACCATTGTTTGTTGCTGTGACAAAGACACATGTCATCTCGGCTTCAAAGGAAGCATTTTACATCTGGCAGTTTAAATCTGCCAAAAAACTGACTGCTATGGAGGTTAACACAGCCATGGGAAGGAGGAAGGATGGCAGGGAGAAGGTTTATCACATTGATGATACCCCCTCTGGCGCAGGGGAGGGTTTGCTTGACTTCAGCAAAGCATTTGCAGTAAGTTTGTTATCATTTTATGTGATGAAAATTTCCTATTTGGGCTTTTTTATTTGTAGTTCAATTTTATCTATGCTTTAGATGTAACGAACATGAAATTCATGGGCTTATGAATGTCGGTTTGATAATTCCTGTGAAAAGTGTTGGTTTTTGTTACTATCATTCTTTCAGGCCTAGGAACAGAATTCATGAATATTCATTCATTCATTCATTCATTCATTCATTCATTCATTCATTCATTCATTCATTCATTCATTCATTTGTTGTTTTCCACATCGTCACAATAATGCTGACGGAACAAGCAAAGAGAATAATTGGAAGTGAATTAGAATCCCATATGTGGTTAACAACAAGGATCATTCCCTGTAAAAAAACCTTGGAATTAACAAAGATTCTATTTTATTTTTTTCAGCCAACTTCTGATCCCATATGTTGTATCTGTGCTTCGGATAAATTACTTGTGATTGGGAGAGAGTCAGGCACCTTTAATGTTTATTCTTTGCCTCATGTAGCCCTGGTCAATAAGCATATCATCAATTACCGTCCTCATGCATTGTCTCTAAACTGCAATTCTAGGTAAGTCACGCATGATCGTTTCAAACTAAAGAGGAAATCAGAGCTGCCAACTAGTACGTTTTTAACATATTAATACGTTTTTTAGGGGTAAAATACGTTTGTACGTTTTGCCCTGCAAAAATCCGTTTTTTGAAAGTTCTGGGAATGAGTGTGCGAATCTGGCCGTCTTTGATAACGATCATGTGCATAAATGTGCTATCCCCTTCTGCAAGTGATATCTACAGCTTGCTGCGCGGGTGCACGCACACCATTGCATGATGCAAACCATAAGCTTGACTACAGTACTCTGCTACTGTACTGTACTCCTCACAGTCTGCATGCACCGGTAATCATGCTTGCTAACTTCAATTCGATCTATCACTCAGTGATATGCAATGTGGGAATACGATGAAAGAGTAACATTAACTGTTAGTGACGTCGAAAACTGTGAGCAAAGCAAACTGGAGGAAACAATCATTAAGACCAGGATAAACAACAAAGTGAGATGTATCAGTGCACTAAAACAAGGATGATGAGTTGCTTACCATCCATCTTCAGCAATTTTCATGTATGTTGCGTTTTCCTTCAGAGTTGTTTGGATTCGCTACTGTGCTTTACTAACAATGCTAGCCTATGTATGGAGATTGCTGACGGAGCCTAGCCTATTCTCGGGAACAAACTCCCGGCTGAGGGGCATTTGCTGATTTGGTTTGAGCATAGCTTGGCACGATGTTGCTTTTCATGCAGTAGAATCATGCAGCGTGGGGTCGTGGTTTATTCAAGGCAAACATGAGCATGAAAAAATTAGACTAAGGAATGAGCAAACCTCACATAGGCTAAGTTAGACCTATGCCTAAGTAAGGCCTAATGTTATTGTACTTATGTATAGGCTGCTGTAATTAGCAGCTGGGTATAGGGTAGTGCATAGGCTGAGACCTAAAAATTCTATCCTAGGCCCAGCTACTGCTTACAAATCAAGTCTAAGCACAGGATTAAACTCTGTCGGACTTCCTGACCTAAAAAAGTACAAAATCAAGCAAGAAAGTTGTCATGTTACAAAGTTGCTAGCAAGATTCTGGAAGAGTGCCAAAATGCAGCAAGTTCTTAGGCCTAAGCTGAATAAGCTGAGTAATTAAGTTTTTCCATGTACATAAATGTATGCAATTGTGTATATCCATTCCTAGGTGAACAACCCATTTCATACTGAAACAATATTGTCATAAACAATTATGGAACTGCGAAAGCAGGTCATTGGGGAAAAAACGCGGCTTTGTCCCGTCGTGCTGAAAATCCTTTTTTTTTTTTTCAAAAATATGCTTTTTGTAACTGGAAAATACTTTTTTCTGGGGTGACTGGTTGGCAGCTCTGGGAAATGCAATTTCCCTTTTATTGACCAATTCTTACTTGTTTCATGATTAATCCTTGAGACTCATGTAACAATATATTCTGACAAATTTATGACATCTAGGGAAGTAATGCACTTATCAATTGCAACCCCGACTCCCCCAAGACCCAGGGATGGTGGGGTCTTGGCAGGTAACTTCATGTTTGAAATTGGTAAATCCCTGGTCAGAGCCTGACCATGTCTGTCTAGGGTTAGGTATTGATCAAGGGCAAATTCCCGGCAAAGTCCCCACACCAGACTGTCGAGCACTACTTGGCAGTCCCGGCCAGAATTCCCTTGCCTTCCAGATTGTGTCAAATCCAGGCACAAGTCCCGGCCCCGACATGACAAAATTTCTCTGAATTTCCCAGCCAAATCCCTGCTCAAAGCCCAACCATCCTTGGGTCTAGGGTGTCGGGGTTGCAATTGATAAGGGTTGTGTGAGGACATTGCATACAGATGGGTCATTGTTTATCCAGGAAGTTCCTATATTTGACTCATAATCTCTTGTTTTCATGGTATAATTGAAGCTGAAATCTTGAGGAATGCTGAAGATTTTTACTTTTCTCCCTGGAAAACTAGTGTCAATTCGGGAATTAATTGCTTGGAATAACTTGTGTTTAAAGAGGAAGTCCAGTCTCCCCAACTTGAATTAGTGTAGTAGACTGTCCTATGTCTTGATTGTTCTCCTCAATTGTGAAATTAAATTTACTAGGAGAAACTGCTTCGTTTACATGTAAGTCAAAAAGTATTATGACAGATACTTTGGTTAGTTAGTTAGATAAGTTTTAATGACACACCAACACGAACGTGTTATATAGTGTCAAACTGTTCAGATACTGATCAAGTCCTCCCATTAGGTTGCCTTTTACCAAAGGCTCCCCCTGTGGGCTGGGGGTTGTAGAGTATGCCCACGGCATTCCCTGCTTTATGACTGGCAGGGGATTCGGTGTTCATTTTCTACAATCCCAAGGCCCACAAGGGGAGGCAGATACTTTGTGTGATTTACCTGTTTCTTCAAAATAAGTTTGGGGTGACTGGCCTTGCCCTATACCAAGCAACGCTACCTACATCTAAAGAGCAACACTGTTCAATTGCTAGGTGCAAAGTGTTGCATCATGGTTAGCAAAAAGGTCTGTACAAAGTGTACACCATGATTGTGTTCAAAATAAATAAAAAACTGAACAGGTCATTACATTAAGAAGGGTTGGGCAACTGCAGCTATTGCTTCTGTAGTTGCAAAATTTCCATTCAATAGTTGCTATTGCATAATTAATGTATCTTTTCACTTGAAAGACCTGTTTAGTATCTCTTAATTCTCTTAATTTTAACATTCACTGTCAACTGATTGCCCCTTCAAGAGTGGGTTTGTTTCCTAGACACACAGCATCATTTCTTTAAAAAGCTTTTACTAAAATCTGCCATTAAACAGGATGAAAAGATATAATTTGACGCAGATAGGCTGGTCACAAACAGACCTAGGCATTATGATGTAGATATGTACCACACAGGAATTTGCAGATCTCTAGCACCCTCTTTCTTTGTTTGTGTTTAACAGTCGTCTAGCCATCATAGATATCTCTGGTATCTTGACCTTCTTTGACCTAGAGTCAAAGGTTGTCAATGAGGAGGGTCAGGAGGTCATAGGTCAACAGCTTGACTTTGAGAGGAAAGATGTCTGGGACATGAGATGGGCTGAGGATAATTCTGAGCTCTTTGCCATGATGGAGAAGACACGAATGTACATCTTTAGGAATCTTGATCCAGAGGTATGACATCATCACATACTTTACAAATCATCAGTGTCAATCTTGATCCAGGGTTATGACATCATCATACACTTGACATTTGACCTTTGTGAATCTTGAAACAGAGGTGTGACATCATTTCATACTGGAAACTTACATGTGTAGATCTTGATCCAGAGGTATGACATCACATACTTCAAATATAACCAGTTTGTAAATCTTGATCAAGGGGTATGACATCATCACATATTTGACATTTGACCTGTGCAAATCTTGATCCAGAGGTGTGACGTCATCACATACTTCAAGTATGACCTGTGAAAATTTTGATCCAGAGTTATAACATCATCATATACTTGACATTTGACTTGTGTAAATCTTTATCCAGAGGTATGATCATTACTTTTTAACATTTGACCTTTGTAAAGGATTCTAAGGGTTTCAATTTTGAATCATGGGAGCAAACAAAATTGTAGTAAAGTTACGATTTGCATCATAACCTGCAAAATTGCTTGACTCGAAAAATTCTGGACAATTTCCCCTGTTGAAATAACACAGCTACTTAAATTCCTAAAATCAGCGTAGTTGTGTGACTTCCACAAAATGAAGTTACTTGATTACATGTGTGGTTGTTTGTTACTTAGGAAATCTAGGAAGAATAAGTTTCATGAAAAAATTATGTCTCAAAAGATGTTGATATGTTTTTGTTACTTGTCTTTTGGGTTTGTGTTGTCTTTTCCTTTCTCCTGAAACAATTTGTACGTGGTTGTCATGGCAATATTTTTATTGTTTGTATTATTTTCATCCTCAGGAGCCACTTTTGAGTTCTGGGTACATCTGCAAGTTTGAAGATCTTCAAATAAAATCAGTTTTGTTGGATGAGATCATGAAAGATCCTGAACATCCTAACAGAGAGTCTGTGGTTGATGTTGACATAAAGGTATTTTACATTAACTTTTTTGTTATAAACAAATTGGATTAGCGCTTGTGTTTAGTGACTGTAGGCCGCCATTAATGGGGGTCCATCAGCCTTAAATTGTCTTCACCCATTGTCTACATGAATTTCCAGCCCTCATATTCAGCAAATTATATCATATTTGAAGCAATCAAGATACAGTTTTAGTGTATAACCATCCATGTTAAAGGTAAGCAAAGAAATGAAAGATTAAAAGGTGATAGATCTCAGTTATGCCGACTGAAATCAGACCATCACTTGCTGTCCAGATTCGTGTATACATAGTTTCACTACCAAACCCTCATTTACCATTGCTACGTATGTATGGTTTTGCTACAAAATCATTGAACTCCTGCTTCCTGAAATAGCTCCTAATAAACCTGTGACGTGGAATGCGTGTTTTGGAAACAGTGAAATGTAGATTCTTATTCTTCTACATGCTGCATGGAATTGGGAGATTGCTGCATGCACAAAACATCTACAACCCCAGCCCATAGGTGTTAAAAGAAGGGTTTAAGGTTACCCTTAGATGGAAGTTATGAAATGGAAAATTCCTATTTACGTCAAGGTCTATACAACAGTCCGATAAAGCAAAGGGAAACAAAGCATTCCTTGTCAATGTGAAGAAGTGATATAATCTCTGCTGCCCTCACTTTTGAACACAAATCTACTGAATCATTGACTGATATGTGGAGAAATGCATGTCCGATTTGAATGAAACTTTCACCACATTGTGTAGACTTGGTTCCACTTTCACATATGAAAATGTAAATTTTTGCTAAGACTTCATCTTAAGTATTGGGGAGGGACTGGATAGTAACACACCTAAATATAATGTGCCATGATGGAGAGAGAAGGAAAGAGTCGGGGTGAAGAATCAGGGAGTGATGATTACCAGGGAAAGGAGCAGGGAGAAATGTCAAACATTTGGTCACAGATCACAGGCACTAGTGGGGGCATGGGCAAGGGGGCATTGGGCAGGTCTTCTGAAGGTGTCTTTATCAACTGGGGAAACTAGGTAGGAGATGGTGGGTGTGAAAGAGAAGAATCTACTTCACCCCTCTACTTACCTCTAATTACACTTGTCATTACACCTTCCTGCAATGTATGTGCCAAGATTAAACTGCTGAAATATCCTTCTTCACATTTGACAGAGTTTGAGGGATACAAGAGATTTGCTGGAGAAGGTCGGCATTGAAGATGCAGCTCAGTTTATTGAAGACAATCCCCATCCTAGATTATGGTAGGCGGTGCTTCTGGTTTTAGTATTCTTATTGGTGATTAGTTATGCTCACATTGAAGTATTTTGAATAAATATCGAGGATTTTTAGCTTTCACATCATAATAATTATGTAAGTATGGAGAATTTACAAGTTTACATATTCTTATTTGTGATTTGTTGTGCTCACATTATAAGTAATTGTATAAATGTGGAGGATTTATAGCTGTTACATCATAAAAAATGTACAAATATGGAGGATTAACAGTGTTTATAATTTTATACCACAGTACCAGTTTTATGAAGTGCCTTATGCTAGAAGCCTGAGAGTGCTAATAAGTTCCCAATATGCAGTCAACATATTACGTGGTAACCAAGTTTTCAAGTTTTTTTTTCTAAATTTTTCAATGGAAGAAGAGTTCTTTTAAAAAAAAAAAGGAAGCCAGTTCTTCCATAATTTGGCAGAGATTGTTTGAACAGTTCAATCACCATTAGTCCGATTGCCACTTTAGAAAATATTTCAAATTTGACCAGATACATGGAAAGTTGTTTACATTTAAAAAAAATAGTTTAAGACAACCTTTGAAGATCATGTGTGGATTTTGTCATTTTCAGGCGACTTTTAGCAGAATCTGCCCTAGAAAACTTAGACTTGAAGATGGCTGAACAGGCCTTTGTGAGATGCAGAGATTATCAGGGCATTGAGTTTGTTAAGAGGTTGAAGAATCTACAGAGTGAGACCATGAGAAGTGCAGAGGTTGCAGCTTACTTTAAGAGATTTGAAGAAGCAGAGAGGATGTATATGGACATGGATAGAAGGTAAGATACAGATAATTTGTCAAAATTTTATCTGGAGGAGACCATTCTTTTTAACCCCTTCCCAGCTAAGCACATACATTTGCATGGTTAAAATAATTCCTAAGTCCGCTGACCATGTACATCTACATGTTTTTGCAACGACTCTTGCAAATATCATCTACACCCTCTACCTACCCACCAACTGAAAGCTGTGAAAATAAATTACTTAAAGGTAGCACTGTTTTGCATCATTTACAATTTACTATATAGGGCTGGTGACACTGAAAAGTAAAATGGCAACCTCTGTACTCATACAATTTTGAAGATATATGACCAACTTGGGGCCCAACATTTCCTTGGGGGCAATGGGGATTGTTTATGGAGGACAGGCAGTTTGAAGATTGCACACAAAATCAAACATTTTTTAGTGGGCACAAGTTTTCCAACAGTTTTGTCCAAGATTGTAGCTACTGCCCTGTCACTGAGGCAGTGAAAGTTAGTAACTTCTTTGCAGCACATACATGGGGTAGAGATAGCTTCATCATGCTGCATCAAAACAGCATGTTTGGTCTAACAGTAAGAACATCTGCCTCCCACGCGGAAGGCCTGGGTTCTATAACCAGGTCGAGTCATATCAAAGACGTATGGAACCTTCTGACGTTGTGCTTGATGCTCTGCGTAAAAAATGAAGCAGGGAAAACAAGCCAGTGAGCCACAACTGGAAAAAAGGTCGGCTCAGCCTGAACCAGTAGGGTGGAAACTGGGCCGTAAAATGCCATCTAACTAACTAACTATTCATCATGCCGTGTTTGTTATAATTTTCACTTTGACAGATATGCAAGCAAAATTTCCCTTTAATTTCTCATCCAATCAGAGATCTAGCCGTCAATCTGAGGATAAAGTTAGGTGATTGGTTCAGAGTGGTCCAACTTTTAAAAGCAGGAGGGGGCACCGGAGATGATACTCAGCTCCAGCAGGCATGGAATGCCATTGGACACTACTATGCTGACCGACAGAAATGGAGTAATGCTGTGACCTATTTTGTTCAGGGTAACAACCAGGAGAGATTAGCTGATTGCTATTACATGTTGGAAGATTTCCAGGGTCTCAATAAAATGGCTGATTCTTTACCAGAAAACCACAAATTGCTGCCTGTAAGTTGTGCTTCTGGGCTTTCACTTTGGTTCAAGATGTCTGTAAGAGTTAAGGAAATGTGTGTCAAACTAGGCCAACAAATCAGTCGACTTATTTCAAGAAGAAATGCTTTTTTTTTTGTTATTTTGTAGTTCCAACACAGGACTGTGAAAGGACAAGTCACTTATGACTTGACTTAATGATACCTTACCTTAATCTAAAATTTAAACCTAACCATGATACAGAATGAAATGAAACAATGTAAAAGTAACATTTGCCCACATTTACTGTGTGAAAAAAAAATTAATCAAGCAGCTCACACCAAACTTCCAATTTACAAGAATGGCTCTAAAAATAGCAACTGCCTATGCATTTTATTAAACAAATTAACCATTATACCCACTAAACAAATTCAGATATTACCCATTGATGTTTAACATGGCGGCATAAAACATGACATTCCCTATATCTTCTGTTGCACCATATCCTGATACAATTGCCACCATCAAGATCTAAAAAATGTGATTTTGTGTCAACGGGGCACCACAACCAACATGAAGTTGAATGATAAAAGTATGTGTTTGAGATAAGTAAACATAATTAACAGAGTACAAATACTAGCAATACATTCCCTTTAGGCTGAACAACGTTAAGAGCTTTCCTCCTCGAAAATGTGAACACGTTGACCCGACCTCACAGAGGAGAAGTCAGGTGTAATAAAATCTTTGTCATCCAGTTGGTTATACAACAGATAAACTGTTGTCATTTTCTCCATTAAACAGTTAATTTTTTAATGGGTGGTAAGTCGCAAGAAGTCCAAGACAAAGCTTTATATGGTGAATTTAAATGGTTGAAAAAATAATTTTTGAATTTTCAAGCAGAGGAGTTCCTAATGAATGTTTGTTGACTCTTTTCCATAGTAGCAATTACAAATTATTGTAGGATAAAGAATTGGTGTGAGTCATTTCTGTCAATGTCATTATTTGCACTGTGGCCAAAAATATTGCATACCAAAAAATCTATCCCTTATTCTATTTTATCCGCTAATATGGATAAGGCTGTATATAAAAGACTTCTATAAAGAGGAGCAAATATTATGCCAAAAAAAATTAGTTGACTGTACAAAAAAAATAGAAAAAAATACAGCAAGTAGAGGGAGATATATCTGTGACTTTTCAGGCATTGAGGTTTAAATATTCCAGATGTGCTACAAATCACACTGATTAGAAAATAAAGGAATGTTGTATGTGTGCTGTTTAATTAAATTTAAATATATTTATAGGAGCTCCCATTCTTCATCTAGGGGTGCAAAAAATCACACTCCTCACAATTATTTGAGGTGAATGATGGTGTGTGATCTCACTCCCATGCCTCAAAATTCAAGCCTGATTTTGTCATCACTTCAAAATAAAACAGCTTGAAATCCTGATAATGCTCAAATGTGGAAAATATCACTTTGAATGTGTCAAACATAGAGTTCATTGTGTGACCTGAATAGCGTCATTTTATCCATTTGTGTGAATATGTAGATACTTTCTATGATTCATCTGAAGTGTTTTTATCAACTTTCTTTATTTTCTACATCTTGACTTTTAAGATTCGTCCTTGAAAATATTTGAATGCTACTAATGCCATGACCTGGCCTTCATATGACTTAAATCTCAAAAAAAAAAAAAATAGTGATTGTATGATAGGCTAAAAAGATTCAAATGTTGTTTTTAAAATTCAGATTTCCATTTTGTCCTTGGACATGTCTTTAAGATTTCTTTAGAAACTTCCTTTCATTCTTGTTTGGTAGTTTAAAAAGTGAACTCAGCTGTGAATACATGAAATAAAATACTCATGTTCAATTCCAGCGAATCCTTTAATTCTCTCTATATAAGTCTCAAAAGGTGTGAATCTGTCAAAATTATTCCCCTTCCCTTTGAGAGATGGATTAGAATTGCTTCCTGGAGATAAATCAGGGACTCAAAACATCCTTATTTCTTTTGTCGAGAAAGGTGCTAATTTGTCAAAATTCTTCCTGCTTTTGACAAAAGATGGATTTAAATCACTGCTTTATAGCAGAATTTTGGCTTGTGATTTATTTTAAAATGTTTTCTTTGACAGGAAATTGCCAAGATGTTTATAACAGTAGGTATGTGCAGCGAAGCTGTCACAGCTTACCTTAAATGTAATGATGTAAAGAGTGCAGTAGACTGTTGTGTCTATCTCAACCAATGGGACCAAGCAGTAGACCTGGCTAAGACTCATAATATCCGTGAAATTGACAGCCTCCTAGCCAAGTATGCCTCTCACCTACTGGAGAAGAATAAAAGACTGCAAGCTATAGAACTCTACAAGAAAGCTAATCACTTCCTGGATGCAGCCAAGTTGATGTTTGAGGTGTGTGTTATTTTAAAGATTTGAATGTGATTTAGTGTGAAAGAAAATATACATATGGCATAACGTGATGGTGAAGGACTGTAAGAAAGTTGTTTGGTAACCGTTTAACAGTCACTCAAAGACATGGTTTGCCAAGATGTATAATTATACTTTCCTACTACCAGCATTGTCACCAGACCATTTTTAGACTCGGTAATTTGTGATCACCATCCTGAGGGATTGTCCCATCTCCACATTGAAAATTTTTTGCAGAGAGAGTGCTTACAAAAACCTAGGAGCTATCACTCAATTCTAAAGAAATCTTCGAACTTTATTCAGTTAGGGTAAGAAATTTGTGCAGGGCGGTGATGCTGATATTGATGGCAAGTACAGGGGGGAGATTTTCAGAGCAGGGTAGCACCTCCTGGTGCTGCCCAGCATGGTGACAACCCTGCCTATCACTAATAAGGTAATTGTGCAATGCTTGAAGGGGAAGGATATGGCATAAGTAGTTGCTCATCACAACCAGTGTAAAGAAAAATTGTCTATATAGCAAGGTTTGTTCACTGGACAAATTATGAGAGATGCAACGATTTTGCAAATACCAGCTCATCATATCAATGTGTATAATATTTCCTTTTACACTGGGTTTTAAAGTACTTGTGTTTTTCTTGTTCTACAGACCAGAAGCATTTTAATCAAGATACTGCAAAGTAACAGACTTTGAATGATCTTTTTATGAAGTCTCCTTCTCATATGTGCTTAACTTTAATTGTTGATACACACCCTTTAATTGATATACCTCCCTCTGCAATCAACTCTTTATCCATTTACCACCCTGAGCTATTTTTTCACTGACAGCAGACTCCCTGGGACAAGTCGAACCCAAACAATTGAAGGGATTGTCCAGAGAAAAAATTCTTTGAATCAAAATATGCTGAAAACTTTTTTTCTCTCAGGAGCTGAAAACTGCTTCTCAGTAACATACAGCATTCAGGAGATTCTAATTTGCAAATTAGTGTAACTTATTTTTGAGATTTAGTCCATGATGGGAAATATTTGATGTCGCATGATGATGTTGCACTCGTTTTGCTTATAATTTGGTGGTCACTGCAGGGAACATTAAGCAGCCTAGTTTGCTATACTCTCCATATGGTTTAGGGTAATGCTAGATCTACATGTAAAGAAAAACAGAAGAAATCTGAGACAATATGCCCACAGTACATACTGTAAGTTTCTGTGGCTTTGTTGAAAAGTGGAGGTAATTTTTAACCTTATAAGCTTTGAAGCAAGATATTTTAAGGTTAAGGAAAGGGTGTTGCAACAGGGTTCGGCAGCACATGGTCTGGAACATTTTTGCCTTTCTTACAAGGTGCAAGTTAATAGCCACCAGTGTGCATTTTTTCTTCACACAAACTCCTTGGACTGGACAGTTCTCACCCATACAATGAACCACCTGTGATATTTACCCTGCAGGAAACATCTTCCTTGAAAAAAATGGAATTTTTCATGGGAAAGGCCCGGGTACAATTCCCACGTCGAGTCATACCAAAGACTCTAAAAATAAAACCTACTGCCGTTGTGCGAAATGCTCTGCATAGGCAGTGGGATAGGTAAACAAGCCAGTGAGCCACAACTGGAAAAAGGGCCGGCTCGACTTGAACCAATAGGTTGGAAACTAGGCCATGAAACTGCATCTAACTAACAAGCTCTTGTAGCAAGTTTTCTTGGGTATAAAGTCACAGTGGGATTTGTCAATGGTATTTGTTCCAGGGAAATTGATGGAGTGAGATTTCTCTAAAAATCATATACACCAGATAGCATTTTAACGTGGATAACATTTTTATTTTTTCAAAAACAGATTGCAAAAGAGACCAGCAAAAAGAAAGAAAAACCACTACGAGTGAAGAAAATTTATGTTCTAGCAGCTTTACTGGTAGGTTTCCCCCTGTGGACTGGGGGTTGTAGAATATGCCCACAGTGTTTCCTACCTGTCATAAGAGGTGACTAAAGGGAAAGACTTGTACTGTATTTCAGCCATATTTGCATCTAAACTTGAAATGTATTTCATA
Source organism: Holothuria scabra (assembly GCA_037179385.1). Taxonomy (NCBI): domain Eukaryota; kingdom Metazoa; phylum Echinodermata; class Holothuroidea; order Aspidochirotida; family Holothuriidae; genus Holothuria; species Holothuria scabra. The sequence goes on from CM074199.1 coordinate 3,317,002, forward strand.
CTTTATAATTTCAACTTTATCTTTTTTTTCAAGTTGACCTTGTACAACACATTTGTGTTGGCATGTCGTTAAATCTCATCTAACTTATTACAGGGTTAGGTTTCGATGTAAGGAATGATGGTATCACCCAGGCCAATAACCGGGGGGGTCCCCCGGAAAATGTCTCTCCTATCTAAAGAGACTTCAAAGTTTGCCATTGCCAAAATACATTTGTACAGATTTGGTTTCACTTTGAAAAAAATGTTTATCCCCCCGGCCTCCCACCCACCCCACCCCCTCCTTGGTGCCTTGTCTGGCTACAGGCTAGGTATCACCATTATGATTTTGTAATGTGTAATTTCATAAACAGTTATTAAATTGCATTAAGTACTTTGGCAGGAAAACAAAAAGGACAGTAGGAAATTGGAAAGGCTAATTTGTTTCCAATGTTGACTGATGTGTTCCACTTGTAAGTTATGTTGGTTTAAGATTTGGAAGGTATTCTGCCAAAAAATCAACATGTGAAGCTATGCATGAAAATATAAATGTTAGTGGCTAAGAATCTTATTATTAGGGGTGTTTATGCTCTTATGCTATTGTGAGTGAAAGGATCATGGTTGAAAGTGAACCATACCAGTTATTACAGGATTAAACAAGGTTTGAAGATTTTTGAGGTGGACAGGGGGTCAGGAAGAGTCATAATTGAAGACACCATTTAGTGTAGTTTGTTGGGTCCTTTTTGATGGAAAACAAACTAAACAGTTCACCCTGTTGCTTAACTCTACTAATTTTTAAATGTAAATTTTTTTCTTAACCAGATTGAAAGCTACCACGAACAAATGAAAGTACAGTCAAAACTAAGAACGAAATCACAGAAGAGAACCGAGGTAAGATAGTTGTAGCATGTTTTCATACTTATTTTTTGCTACTTTATGTACTGATAAGCCTCGGAATAAATTTATACTTTAAAAAATAAAGACTTTGAACACAGGTAAGATGATTGTTGTATGTTTTTGTACTCAGACAATATATTACGTCATGCCCTGGCATGGCTTAGAATAGGTTTATACTTAAAAAGTTAAGTCGGTGGACATGTAAATGTGATGTCTGACTGCTTGGTGTAAAAAAAATCTTTCAAATATAGGCTTAATTTCTAATAAAATTCATTAATATGAACCGTTTTCAAAGATGTCATCTGTTTAGGTGATCTTAAGTCTAATTGGGATATCTATACCAAGGCTTCCCAAATTCATATTAGAGCAGTAAATCTGGTATATGCATGTTTTGAATATTTTGTAATTCCATTAATTTTCTTTTATGCCCCCCTCTCACCATTCTCTATGTTTCAGGCCAGCTCTGCCCTGGCAGGATTACTAGAAGAAGAAGCCATGGCTACATCTGACACCAGAATTATTGACAATTGCTGGAGGGGAGCAGAGGCCTATCACTTCTTCCTCTTGGCTCAAAGGCAGCTTTATCAAGGTATGTGATCTAAGCCAAGGTAAAAGTGTCCCTTAAGAAGAAGAAATGTAAAAATATAAAATGTTTGTCTTCTAGTAACATGAGGCTATGCCATTGTCCCCCCTTTGTGAGCTATCCTGAAGAAAGTCATGCTTGCAAAACATTTTAGCTGCTCTTTGTTTAAAGATCAATCTCACCTTGGCAATTATCAAATATTCTGCAAGTAGCACTTAGTAAAATTAACTTCTTGCATCATGACATTTGCTGCCAATGTGACTGTTAAGTCATTTTCAAAGTTATGTTTGTTACATCAGATGTATTGCTTTTGGGATTCGATGTTGCCGATGAAACAGCAGTAACTGGGAGAGTTGTGCCTTCAGCATCAGAAAATGTGGTAAAAACAGTTTGAAAATGTTACCTGCATCAAGCTGTTTGTGACTGAAAATGTGGAATATGCAGTTCTTTTATTCTTTGGTATGTAAAGTAAGGGTTTATGTCCAGATATGTGTTTATTGTAAAAAGGAATTAGAATTAACTCTATCAATCTGGTGAAATTTCTATTAAACTCCTGTGTACAGTTCTGTGGATGTAAGCTACTGAAGTTATATTTGATTTGTGAAGTAAAGTTTAACAGAAATTTACCTATGGTGGGCAGTGAGAGTGGTGGTAACCACACTCAATATTATATTATTGCCCAGCACTCTGTAGAGATAGGTCTTATCCTCCCCACCCACCCCATTAGTCTCCGTTTTGGGAGTCTTTGGTTATGACCAAACCAGGAGTTGAACTCGTTGAACTTAAGACCTCCCCACTGCAAGTTGAATGCTCTAAGCACTTGACCATGCAGTCTATCAAGTTGGCCGTGATGAGATTAGCCCAATTCCTTTAGTTACATTAGCACCAACCCATCTTTATTGTATTCCAGGCTATGTTGATGCTAGCATGAAAACAGCCATGCACTTAATGGACTATGAAGATATTTTGGACCCTGTGGACATCTATTCAGTTTTGGCTGTTGGAGCATGCTGTAACAGGTCCTTTGGGATATGTTCAAAGGCCATGTCTAAACTTGAGTCAGCGCCCTCTATCTCTGATGATCTCAAGGAACAGTATGCAGCACTTGCTATGGAAATCTTTACAAAGTAAGTGGTATTTAAAATTTAATAAAATGTTGGGTTTTGTGAAGAATCCCTAAAGACAGTTGATATAACCTTCTTACATGATACTTGTAATTATCAGGAGCGTGATAGATAGCTCAATATCCAAAATGATGAAATGTGATTGTGTTTGACTGTGTCACAAAGAATAGGTGGCACCATGGTATGTTTCATGTCTGCTCTATTTATGTAATCATTTGTGTGGAGTATGTGTGTACATCATAATTAAAAGCACATAATTTAGATCAGGTCCATAGGGATCAGTGCTTTTGCCCTAAATTTGGTGTTTTTTGACTCTTTTAACGTTTTTAACTTACGTTTTCTCTTATTGGATGGAATCTACCATTTTTTGCTCAAAATTGAAAAAATCAGCATTTTTTACTGATGGCAAGTTATCACTTTGAACCAACTCAAGTCCATTAAAATTCAATTTTTACGATCCGTGGGACTGGTCTTTGTACCATACAGAATTCATTTGTTCGTACACTGAACTGCACCTTTTTGTGTGCACAGTGCCTGTTTTGCATAGCATAATATGAAATGTATACGTATAGCTGTTTGGCATGAGCCAAACATACACAGTTGGAGACTACTGACTGTTATGTTATGGCGATTCAAAAGACTGGACATTTGTATCACTTCTTTGTCTCTCTGCGAAAGTCCTCAAGTCAATTTCCTTGTATCCCATATTTCTTGATTATTAAAAACCATTGTAAATTGTGTTTAGAAACGATCACCAATCTGTAAGAAGGGGTTGCCAACCAGACATTGTTACACTGAAAACTCGGATTTAGCATTTTTTGGTGTTTTATTACAATAAATCTACCGTTTTTTGGCCACTTGTCGCTGATAACCCCAGTAGGGATGTTTGAGGGAAATAAGATAATGGAGATGTGAAACAAATGTTATATTTGGTGTTCAAGATATTGACATTTGAGCTGGTACCTGTTTCACTGATTTTTGTGCTGTTTGTACTATGAAGTAAGTGTGTTCTTTAGTTCTTCTTCTAAACGACATCTTATCCAGATAAAGTTAGAATAAAGATGGCAGTGGCTATGTTAGTGGAAATGGTAGTGGCTACTCTAGTGGCAATTGTAGTGGCTATGCTAGTGGCAGGGGTAATAAATGGTATGAAAGCAGTGGTGATGTTAGAGTCAATGACAGTGACTATTTAGAGTCAATGACAGTGACTATTTTAGAGGCAATGACAGTGGCTATATGTTAGAGGAGTGACCATGTCAGTGGAAATAACAGTGGCTGTGTTATTAGCATAGACCTATTTCCAAATAGCAATTACAAAGGATTGTGGGATAGAGTTTTGGTGTTTGTCATTTTTGTCAATGGCATTGTACTCTGGTGAAAATTGACATACACCCAAAACGTATCCCTCAATTCATTGTAATTGCTATTTGGAAATAGGTCTATGGCAATGTTAGTAGAAATGTTAGTGGGGATGGTATCAGTGATGTATGTTGAGCTTGACTGCTTCAACCCATCCATTCTGTCTATACCTTTAATATTTGCTTCATTATTATGTTTTTGCTTAAAAAGGCACTCTCCCAAAGATGCAAGGAGTAGCAAAGGAGAATGTCCAAACTGTGAAACTAGTATATTTGAATGGTAAGTAACATTGTGTTGCTGTATCCAAACTTTTAATTGGGGTGAAGGGTCTTAATAAGAGGCAGATTATGCTCCTACAAAATTACCAGGGTAATAGTTGCTTTTGTTCTAAGAGCTGTCACTTAATTAGTTAGTTAAATGAGATTTAACAACACATCAACATGAATGTGTTCTACAGTGTCAATCAACTTGATACAATGTTTGATGTTTTAATTTACTTTTAAGTATGGTTCAACTGCAAGATTGGTTTCCCTTCCTTTGCCTCTTACGACAGACAGGAAATACCATGGGTATATTCTACACCCCCAGCCCAAAGGGGCACTAAGAACTATTAGGTTTTATCAGAGGGTCAAGTGGTATGATCTCATATTAACAAGCCCCTGCAACTCAACATCAGTATTTCTTACAAGTTTTTGTCTGTTACAAAATACAATTGTTATAGTAACATGAAGAATTATTTGTTCCAGTCTATCAAATGTGTTGTAGCACTTGCTCTGATTGGTTTTAGTAAGAATTTGGCAACTGCAATTGATTTATTTTAATTTTATCATTGTTATTACTATTATTTCTTCTGTTTACATTTTCAGGACAACAGTGTGCCCTAGCTGTGAGACCAAGTTCCCCGTCTGTGTTGTCACAGGGCGCCCTCTACTTGAATACCGATTCTGGATGTGTTCCGTTTGCAAGCACAGGGCCCATGAGAGTGAAATACGGAAATTTTCAGCCTGCCCTCTGTGTCACTCACCTGTATAACCTTGGATATTGTTGTAAATTTACAGGGATTGCCATCATTTTGAGATGCTGTTAGGGGTCTTAGACCTAGTTTATTCGCTTCTTTCAAGGTGACATCTATAAATAGATTCTGCCATTGGTAGATAAGCCTTAGCTACCCTTCAAAAGGTGCATCACATAAAATAGCAAACTTTCACTTGTAAAGTATTCTCCAATTGATTGCTTGGAGAGTTCTCCTGTATTAATTCGATAGATTCGATGACAGTTATGTCACTGGTCCTGAGGGGTTGGCAGAGGTCATGCACAGGAACATATGTTTGCATGAAAGGTTTTACAGGTACAGTGACCTTGTGATTGGATGCAGAATCTAGACAAATTAGAACATACATTTTATTGTGTAAGCACACTTAATAAACTCTGTTGCCAAGCAGAGGTAGTAAATGTGTATATGTAGAATGTAACAAGATGAGAGGATGCAGAAAGTAACATTTATGATGCTCTTAAAAATTCAAATTCCATTTCAAAAAATTTAATATAAAATTTTTCACTTTTTTGGAAGAAAATTATAAGTTTTGAAACTATTAAAATTATTTGGAAAATGTAGAAGACATGGGTATTTATGGAGGGAAAAGGAAAATTTGGGGTTAATTAAAGAAATCTGCTTCTTGAGAGCAAAATTAAACAGATTGTAAGGGCAAATGACTGTTTTCAAGATAAAAGTGTTTTATTACAAAATGAAACTCCCCAACGAAATTGGAAAATTTCTCAAGAGTGAAGTGAAGGAGCCCTTCCTGGAAGAGCATGATGCTCAGCCCCCCTCCCCACCCCCATACTGCAAACCTTGCATTTTGGGTCATATGGGTGCAACTGCTCACCACCACTTGCCTCAAATCACTATGAGGAGTGCAATTATTTGCACATCTAGAGAAAGAATTGGAACCCGGGTCAATCTATCAAAGTTTAAGGAAACAGCACCTAAAGCATTACCTACCACACCCCTTGATTTCTCAAAGAGTGTGTAGCATACCTGGAAAATCAAGGCCTGATACTTGCACCACCCCAGGCTTCTCATCTTTGAAACTCACGGAGTTTATCAAAAAATGTGCATATCGTGGTGAGGAAACCCCTGCATGACAATACTTCAAAGTTTCTAAACTACTTTTTAAGTCTTGTGGTACTTCTATAGTGACTACAGTTGTGTTATATTTGAAGAGGCCCATTGAGTTGATATTGATAATTTAATGAGTGGTAAATGGTCACTACCACATAACAATGCTTATAGATAGCATAATAAGTCAAAATTCATATCCAGTAGCTGTGGAAAAAGTTAAATTTTCGAGTTTTGTGGTGTCATGACTTCTAATGGTTTTGTGCACAATTTGAAAAAGTGTCTGGTCACAAATTTTTCAAACTGGTAGCTTTATGTGTTTAAGATATGGGGATTGTGTAAGTTTAACCATTTGTCATTGGTATGTGAAGAAATTCACAGGTTTGAAAAATTTGTTAAAATTCATGAACGAAGTCCAGGGCCACTTAAAGAGCTTTTACAGTTCCGGATGCTTGTCCAAACCTTTGGTAGGGCCAGTCTCTCTGGTTCTCATGTCTATGCAAGTGAAGCCTTAGTCACAATAGCCATTGGTAAAGGGACTGCAATCCTGTCAGTCATGTTGGTATACGTTAACTAGCTAGATGAGGATTTATGGCTCATTTTCCAAGCAATTCGTTTAAGTAGGGTGGGCCACTGCCTATTTTTCCAGTTGTGATCACTGGCTTTGTTTCCCTACTCCATTGATTGTTACGCAGAGCCCTAATCACAATGGCAGTAGGTTCCAGTTGATGTGAGATATGCACTCATCTGTTGTCCTTGAACTTGTTGCATATGATTTATTATAAGCATACAAAAAGACATTCATAGTGGCAGAGGGTGTTTGCCCTAATAATACCTAAAGATGAAAGTGTCTGGCCTCAAACTCATATCAAATGTTTGTAATCATAAATTACAATAATCATAGTGACTGCCACCTTAGTTAAATATGTATTAAAAGGGAAGAATTTTTTAGATTGACCATTTTAGGGAACAACTTAAGTGTTTGAAATTTGCACAGCAACTTCTATGTTTCTGTTTCACACAAATCATTAAAAAGCCAAGTGTTATGAGTATGAAATCTGCTGCATAACATTTCATTGTAGCAATGTGTCCATTTTGTGTAGCAGGTTAAAATACAGTACCAGAGAGCTCATTCCTTGCTATTTGCTGTCAAGATGGGAGTAAAACTTGAGACAAAAGTCACAAACTTGGTCCAACTCAATGAGCCCCTTTAAAGTTTGTTTAACCTTTCGTCTTTTCATGGCTAACAATGATATTTGTTTGTAATGCTAGGTAGGGGGTCTGAATAGCAAACATCCTTGATAGATAATTACCATGACAATTGTTCAAATATCAATGAAATGTATAGATTTAAGCAAATGTTTTAAAAAATTTTTATATAAAGTTCTTAAATGTCTTTATTCAGTAGAACAGACAAAGTGTAAGTTTACAATCCAAGTGCTGTGAAACACCTTGCTGTATGATCTGTAGATGGTCCTTAGATACTTACCTTGGCAAATATGTAATTATACATATATTCCACCTTGACTAATATGTACTTAATTTAAAAAGTTCAAACTGTCTTTCAACAAAATTGTAAATATTTTTGTGTTTAGTGTGTAGAATATTATAAAGTGACAATAATTAAAGGAAGTCCTGTTTTGTTATTGATGTCAGTCCAAAGAAGGATGTGGTACCAAGTAATTTCCTTCAAACTTTGAACTGATGACAGCAAAGTCCTGACAGACAGTGCAACTGCTATCACTTGTGGTCAGAGTGCAGTCTCAATTTGCTGAGTCAGCAACTTTGACTTAAAGTCAGTCAAATTCTCACCCCAAACTTGAGTTGTTGTAGTCCACAGAAATTCTCAATTAGCACAGCTCTTTGACTGACAGCAAATTAAAATCATGAAGATTGCTTTAGTTCATACCATGTTCATACTACATAGCATGTAATGCACTTAGAGTGTCCCATTAAAAATAGATTTACAGTCCTATAGAATAGGCTATGGCAGATCCTGAAAATTATGGAGCTCAGTAAAATCATGGAAGTACTTCCATGGTAAGATTGGTACATAGTGAGGCTGTAGAAAAAGGTTGCTTGCATATGATTGAAGACAATGTTTAAATGAAAAAGAGAATGTCCCAGACTACTTTTAAGAGGATAAGTCATCATCTAGCTTTAAGGTAGTGTGACATGTCAGCAAAATGACCGGAATTTACTTGACAGCTAGGAAGTGAAGTGATGAAAAAATCTGTTGAAATCATTTCAGTGTCTTTTACTGTTGCTTAAGATATACCTCTTCAAAGTTTGATCGTTTTTGAAACAACTTGTTGGTTATGCCAGATAATGATGTGGAGTGTTGCACAGTGATGACATTTCTTTTGTGAACCGTATATTAAGTATCTCTTAATTACTCTTCTTGTAGTTTATGCATTGGTAATTGATACTGATGATTTTCACGCTATTTAAACTTCCAAAATAAAACCCTCAGGCCAACTAATGTTACAACAGTCCTTAAAATAAAGATTGTAAAAATAGAAGGTAACATTAGCCACATATGGTATGTCCCTCTCAAGACATCACACGATTCGCATTTTGAGCTCATATGTATTAATGGTCAACTGCAAGTCAGAAATTGCCCTGTGGAGTGGTCAATTTTGACAGATTTTGAGGGGAATAGTGGCCATTTTCTTAGTTTTTGATTCCTTGCCGAAGGCAGGCAAGGAATCTATGTGGTGGTGATGTCGTGTGTGTGTGTGTGTGTGTGTATGTGTGTGTGTGACGCCTGCTTGTAAACGCGATATCTCAAGAACGGTAACCCCCAGGGATCTCAAACTTGGCATGTAGATTGTCCACATTGAGTAGATGGTCCCTATTTTTTTTTGGTTGAGGTCAAATGTCATTTGGGGTCACCAGGGGTCAAAATGTAAATACCTTGGAAATTGCTTGTAAACACGATATCTCCAGAAGGAAAAATGTGAGCAATCTCATACTTACCTTGCTGATTGTCCATATTGAGTAGATGGTCCCTATTGTTTTTGATGGAGGTCAAAGGTCATTTGGGGTCACCAGAGGGAAAAAGGTCAAAACCTTGTAAACACTGTATCTCAAGAAGGGTAAATGTGAGGGATCTCATACATAGCAGGTGGATTGCCCATATTAAGTAGATGATTACAATTATTTTTGGTGGAGGTCAAAGGTCATTTGGGGTCATCAGAGATGAAAAGCTCAAAAACTTGTAAACACCATATGTCAAGAAAGGTAACTACCAGGAATCTCATATTTACTAAGTGGATTGTCCATATTGAGTAGATGACCCCTATTGTTTTTATTGGATGTCAAAGGTCATTTGGGGTCATCAGAGTTCAAAACATCTAAACCTTGCAAACACTATATCTCAAAAGAGTATATAACTGTTGAAGTTAATATCCATGAGCGGTTAGGGTGAAAGGGTACAAATAATTTGGCATGTGTAATGTAATAGGCATAGGGTATATAATTTTTTTGGAACAGTTTATTAACTTCACTATGTAAATTCTTTAGTGAGGTAATTTTGAAAATGCATTTGTAAAGTACTGAAGCAAACTCATAGGAAGAATGTCTAAGGTGCACAAAAAGGCACATCACATGGTAGTTACTGTACAGTATGTTGATTCTGGCATGAAATTGTGCCCTGTTATTTCACAAAGTTCCAAGTATTAATACATGAAAAAGTGGGCAGAGCAAAATATAAAATCTTAAAAGGCAAAATCTGTTCATCAGGCTGGCATACATGCTTCAATGCTCATGGGTATGCTGATTTTGCAGCCACAAGTAAATAGATTTTCATGAAACTGATGTGGAACATGTGAGTTTACACAGTCTGTATAAGGGTCATTTAGGGACATAGTCTGAAAATATTAGAAGATGCTTCTGTGCACACTAAGTAGATGACTGATATGGAACTTCATAAGTATAAACTTTGAACAGAGAGTACTCTGTGTGATGCACAAGAATCTCTTTTATAACATACCTACATTGCTTTTTCAATAACCTTAAAGAAAACCTGAAGAAAACATTAAATTTAGTGGCAAAAAGTGCTAATATTTGACAAACCTTGTGCCTACTGTCCTCATGAGGACATGTGCATGCAAGCATGCATTAATTGGAAGTGGGAATTGATTAATTAGATATACCACAGTTAGTTAGTTTTACAAAAAAGAACCTAATTTACACTGATCATTTGGTATCAAATACCCTTCAGCGCACATGAACTATCATTGCCTAATAGAGTGAATCAAATTGTGACTGACCCATTCTTTGCCATTTGGTCACAGTTATCTCGCCCAATTTTTCACAGTTGACTGCCAGTTATCCCCACAGTGTCCTGAAGGATTACCTCATACAAACATACAGCTCAATTGACTTAAGCTTTTTACTGTATAAGTGGTGTTAATTGACTCTTATAAACCCTCTGAAGAAAGCTTATTTTTTATCTCAGTACATAACCATGACAGCCCATTGTTTGTATATACTCCTATTTCCTGCCATTCCCTGCAGGCATTCAGTACTCTTTTTGTGGTCAAAATGTCAGACCTCCATGAAAGTCACACCTCTGCTAAGTCCAGCATAAAATAACTGTCCACATTATCTTGTCTCATCTGACCACAAATAAAAGTTGTTTGCCTAGCCATTGTCTGGAGATGGAGAAGTTCATGTACACTGATCAAGTTTCTAAACTGAAAGTCATCTTAGAAATACTGTAGATTGACACCCTTCAGAAATTAGTGTCCTTTACATAGAAGCTGGTGGAATTGAACAAATAGTGTGTTTGTATAAGGAATTTTGTTGAACAAAACTTTAAACATTGGTGTCTGTCTAGACTGGTGTTTCTGCTTTACAGTTTCAATATGCTCTGCAGTGATTATTTGTCACTTAGTTTCATTCTAGAATTTGTTTTAAATTTTTGATAGCATAAAATGTATCAGCATACTACTTGCCTCATCTCTGCTTATATCTGGATAACTGCACCAAAAAAGTAACCCCTGTGTGAAGGATTATATAGCTATGTCAAATATCATCATCGAGTGGGAATTCTTGTCTCACATTTCATTTTTATCCATGTCACTATCCCCCCCCCCCCCCCAAAAAAAAAAAGTGTACCATAAAGCTTAATGCATAAAACCATTGCTTCAAGATTACCCTTTATGACACTTTTCAAAAGTATTAAGATTTTATTTTGCATTGCCGCTGTCATTTAAAAGTAGTTCAGGTAATAAGAGCAAGCATAATGTTGTATACTGTGTATCAAACAAGGAAAACGTGTACTGTATGTTATGCTGTACCTACAGTATAAGTAGACAAAAGGCGAATTAAAAGTCTTGTTAAATTATGGATTAATAGGGATATCTGCTTTTGTTAATTTAATTTGCAAAGGATACCATAGACAATGGGTGGGGCATATCCCCCATAAAGCAAAAATTGCCGTCAGTAATAGCCAAGGTTACACATCTCTGTTCAGATGTCTCTTTAGGCTTGGTCTCACATACCCCGCAACACCCAGTGTTAACTCTTGTTTACAATCAGACAAAACCACAGGCTAACCCCGTGTTTTCCAGTCTGTGTTCTCACGTACCCAGTGTTTCGTTGATTGGATAGTGTTACCATAGTAACGAGACCAAATATTTCACACACCGATTACAGCAAAATGTAAGAAAATACCTATAATCAGTGCGATAAATACGTTTGACCTTGCTTGATTAAAACAAACACGATGTTTAAAACTGCTTAACCCTGCGATTTGAGGTGGATCGAAATTTAAACACCGACCCCGCGTTAACCCGCGTTCCCACGTTACTCGAGCGTGAGGTAATACAGCGTTACCTCGAGCGCGGGGTATGTGAGAACACAGTATTTGATCCAATGCTTGTAGGAGAGTGTGTCGATGAGGGCTTGTTTAAACACTAACCTCAATGCAGACTTTTTGAAACATAGAGGCATCGGAACATAGAGACTTCAGAATGGAGAGCTGTCCCCATTGACCAAACTTTTGATAAAAATGGTTTCAAAATACCGCTTTATCAAGTAATGAGACAGTTTTCTGGAATATTAAAGCTGTGTGAGAAATTCCTCTTGTGTGTGGAGATCAAAGGTTTGAGGTGACAGTTAGATCAAACTTTGTAGACAAAATATTTTTAGGGGGATAACTGTGAGGGATCTCATACCATGGTGGTAGTACTTCCATACTCATTCTGTACTAAGCTTAATTTTGAATTACTCATGTTGATGGACGTGTTGGTAAGGTGATCACTATTGTTTTTAAGGGGTCGAAAGGTCATTTTGGGTCACATGAGGTCAAAAAGTTTTGACCCTACTAGTATTATATCTCAATTAAGTAGGATAATTGTATGGGATCTCATGCATGTCATGTTTGTTTCCATGTTTGCTATGATATATCATACGGCAAGGAATCACTAAGCCTGTTGGCTTTCTAGTTAATACTTCTTATATCAAATTCCCAATTTTGTTTCATGTCACGCAATCTTTGATAGGTCACAACAATGTGATCAGTTAGAATAGCAGATTTGCATGAAAGTCTTTGCAGCATGCTGCTAGAATTGAATAGGACGTTTTAGCCAATGTTACCCGAAAAAAAAAAGGCATTATCTCTCGTGAAGCTGGTCTCTGTAACTGCAGTGGTTAACCCTGTTTAAACCAACCTTGTTGCTCTATTGAGCAAATAGTCTTTGAAAGGGGCAAACCCCTTTAACTTTATTGATCTCAAGGTACCTGAACAGGAAGTTCTGATAGATTTGGATTATTAATTGCCAGCTTGAGATGATAAAACTTGCTATTTGCTTCTAGCATCTTGGAGAAGGGTTTTGACCTCATAAAGTGTTTGGGGTGGGAAAACATCATAGGCACAGGCATATGGTGCCTTATTTCCACAACTGAATTAAAAAAAAATTGTTTGATTTCTTGTTTGATTCCTCAGATTTTGAATCAGCACTATGGATGATATCCAACATATTATTTTTAAGCAATTTTCAAGTCTACACCTGATATCTGGTGGGGAGGAGATGAGAAAATATGTTTCAGGAGTATATATGGCAATGGAAATCACTATCGAAATAATTCCATGCACACAGACAAAAAATCTGTACAAATTGCTCATTTATGAACATGGATGTCACACATTGGTGGCTGTAGTCCAGTAATATGCAGCTCTTCCCTTAGATAATGTGGACGAGTCAAGTACACCACTTTAGCTGTGACCAAACTGCTGTTGGTACAGCTGATTATATCATGGAAAGACATTTTTTTATAATCAAATCTGGACAGAAAGTGATGGTCTGGTTGTAGTCAGCCATAACTGGGTACTTAACCTTTGAATCTTTTGATTTCTTTGCTCATCTGTACCATGAATGGTTGTACACTAAATTGTTTCTTGATTCCCTCAATTTTACTGAATATGAGGGTTTGAATTTCATGTAGACAATAAATGAAGACGATTTAAGGCTGATGGACCCCACTAATGGCTGCCTACTGTACAGTCACTCAAAACAAGGGCTGATTGGATTCATCTATAGGCAGTTATTCATCGTCCACAGGCATTTTCAATCTTCCAGACCTTCTTGCTTCAAGCCCCTCCCCAAAGCTGTCTAAAACTCATCCTTGTCCAGAAACAATCCTAGTTTATTAATTCGTACCCTGGTTACTTAGATGAAGTATGTCGAGTTGAACTTGTGACTGCAATTTGGAAACTCTGACCACTCACACATGCAGTCGGTTGGCATACCCTAGTCAGCCACCCTGTATAATCAAAACACTCTCGGTGCATTCTATGCAATATGAACTACTCTGCATTTTTTTTAATTTCATGTCAGGTAGATAGTAAGATGGAGTTTTACGGCCCAGTTTCCAACCAATTGGTTGAAGTCAAGCCTGCCATGGCCTTTTCCCAGTTGTGGCTCACTGGCTTGTTTTCCATGCTCCATTGCTTATGCTGAGCACCAAGCACAATAGCAGCGGGTTCCATTTTTAAAGTCTGGCATGACCAGACCAGGACTCGAATTCACAACCTACCGCCTGGAAGTCTGATACTCAAACCATTTGGCCATACAGTTGGTCTTGAATGTGATGTCAATGGATTGTGTGCATTGGAAATAAAAACATTTAGCTTCTAAAAAGATCCTGACTGAACTGTAATTACTTTTTGAAACACAAAAAAAAGAAACAAGAAACACATTGCTAATGATTCTGTTTTTGCTTTCTTTTTTTTTTTTAATAAACGTGTCATTAGTCCAAAATATTTACAATTTCAGATTTCATCTTATCTGAACTGTTCAGTTGTATATAGTATGTTCAGTCCATGCAGAAATCTGCAGTAAATATATATTTATCTTATGTATAGGTAGACAGTAAGTATATTGGTGACCTTGTGTTTTCTCATACACAGAGAGGAATATACATATATTTCTGTTGATGAATTCAAATACAACCAAAGGCTAATACATGTTTAAATGTAAGAAAAAGTGGACAGCTGACCTTCAGCAAGGTTCTCAAATTTGATCCTTTATCAAAAAGATTATAAACGAGAAAGCAACAGATGTGAGAAAAGAAGAAGTTGACTTCCTGAAACTTTGATATTCAGGATTGTCAGTGGTCTAGTGAGAGGTTTTCCTTTGAGAATGCTTTTCACATAGGAGGCCTAGGTGCAAAATGGTTCCCTAGCTTTTTCTGTTTTTCAGGTATATTCATACTGTACAAACTAAATCATTACACACCTGTCTTAAAAATTTGTTAAGCAAAATGGACTTCTTGAGAATTCTGCTCAAGCCTGAAATCAGGAAATTTCCTGAACTCTTTCCATTTTTGAATCCAGCATACGATTACACTTGACCCCAACCTGATTGCCTGCTGCATGTTAGATCCACAGTTCTAGATCAAATTTTTAGGGTAAATGCAGATTGCCTAATGTCCCAATCAATGGGTTGGTTACTCAACATGATTCAGCTGGCACTCACGTCTGCCGAAGAACCCATTCACTGCACAGAGGGTGATCAGAGCACCAGGCTAATGTCAACGCACCCAGGATCAAGTAATACCTGTTATTTGATCTACTGATGACATTGGGCCATCAGATCCAGCTCTAGTGTAAATGCAACCTTAGTGGACTTTTTCTTTCCACTGTGGCCTTCTTTTATTGTGTATATCTTTTTTAGTAAGTTAATACATTCATATATAGCACCCAAAAGATTCAAGACCATTCCCAAACCCCATGTTTATTGCAGTCAAAAATATTTCATATTTTGTATGACATGTCAGACATGAGATCCAAGCTCTTATGATAAATCAAGTTAAGAGACTGCTTTTGTAATTTGACCTCTTTCAACTACATCTGACCTTTGACCTCCACTTAACACCAATGGGTAATGTAATCAATATAATGTAATACAGTAACATGAGATCATTGTAATCACATGAGCTCAGGTTCATACAAGATCCCCTTTTTGGAATAGAATGTTTAATGTAGGGATTTCACCTCTTGTTCTTCTGTGATCTTACATAACCTCCGACCTCCTTTAGAACCACTACATCTCAAAAATAAAACATCTGCCTATTTATATGGAGCACCTACTGATGAAATTTGCATAAAATCTAGAACCTTGCTGAAGATTCAGAGAAAAATTATCAACTGTTGGAGACATCAAAAGACCAAAAAATGGTTTTGATATCAACATTGAACCAATATCAACTGGGCTTTAAAAGAGTCAAGAAAAAGTTTTACCCATTACATTATTAAGACAGGTGTCCATATGAAATAGCACAAATCACATTACTTTTACATTGCTTCTATAATTAAAAAAAAAATTGTGGCATTTATCTTATTACAAATAACATCAAATCTCAATTACCCTGATCAGCCTAAAACAAATTCATTGTAAAAAAAGACCTATTGTTCTTCAAAACTTAAAAAAAAAATCAATAAATAAACAAACTTTTCATAGAACTTTGCAAATTAATCAAAATCAAGAATGAAGTACTAAGAATGGAACTTTTAACCTCCCATATGCCATACAGTGGAACAATCCAATGATGGTCATTGACCTTTTTATACCTCATATTTTTTTTTCATTGTGAAATGATATGACAGCTTTAAGAGATTTTGACAATGATCACAATGTAAATTACTAGAGAGGATTTTAAAAGCTAGCACACCTGTCTGTGTGACCTTTGTGAAATACTGAAACTTTAAAAGGAAAGAAGAAGGAAAATATAATGAAAATATTAATTCAAAGAATGGTATTTTTTTAAGTACAGGATGATTTTAAATGTGAAATTCTCTGAGGCACTTTTAATGCTAACCCCATTCAAACCTGTAACCCCAGGCCAGCTTCACCAGAATTATGATAAATAAAACAGTAACCTTGAAAGCTTAAATACATTAATTGTAAGTGTAAATTGAGCAAAAGTAACCAATTTAGTCCAATTTTCAAGTCAACATGCCACCCCCACTAACCTACCGCCTTCCCTTTAAACACCATCCCTTACGATAGATGACCCACAGCAATGACACACTATCTGGCTATGGCAGTCCTCTATCAACAAGATCACTGTAAATAAAGTCACACCATTACTATGAAACTTAAGTTTGACTGACATTTAAAGTGATTCAGACTGTTTTTCTGTGCAAGCCATCTTCTTGGGATAATGTAAATATGATCTGAACCATTCTAGGGAGACTGGTAGTTTACGAGTAAAAAGAAAGGATAGGACGCCCTCCCTTATAGAGCTCCCTCTACCATTCCGCTATGCCATACATTGCAGGTTAGTATTACTACTAAGTGGGGGATAGGGAAGGAGTAATGAAGGCTCCTTCTTTTGAATATTTCCATATCAACTCCAAAGAATGGTGAAGAGAAATCGGGGACTTCATTTAATTGGTCCAATTGGTGGTACTCTTAAATATGGTTGTAAGCTCTACAAATACCCTTGCAGCTGAAATAATATAAGTAGCATTAGCAGCAAAGAATTACACACACGCACAGGAAAAAAACATTTTGCTTGGCTAGTTAAAAATGGCAGACAAACAAATAAAAGTCAAAGTTTAAAACTTTCCCTAGTTTTCACACACAGCATTTACAATAGATAGTCTTACCTTAATTTATTGACAAAAGGAAACCAAACAAGCAATAACTTCGAAGTTCCTTCAACATGTTGTCATTCCCTATGTGTTATAAACAAGCATCGCACATTAAAACCAATATGAATACAATAGAACTAAATCAATAGGTTTGCTTTTCTTTTGACTAACATGATGTTGACCAAAGCCCTTGCTGAAACGAAAGTTTGGAACTCTATACAGAAAATTTCACAACAAAGAAATAAGTTTCCTTGCTTGTTGGAAAGACTGTCCTTGCCAAATTATTTGCAGAGCATGATAAAAAAGAAAGCAAGTAATATGATTCACCTATTTCATTTTTGCTCTTTTTTATATATGGTTTTTCACTTACATGAAGTAAACAAACATAATTTAAATACAGCCCACTTTTATAGTTTCTAGAAACAACCCTCCTTACTTAAAGGCCCAATTCTCTCACCCCAAACAGTATCAATTCTCCTAACCTTCTTACTTAAGCCCCTCCCACAATTATATGAGTTTCATCCTCATCCAGACACAATCTCAGTTTATTGCTTCAGGATGAGTACAAAAAAGTTCAATGTGTAAAATCAAAACACTTTCACTACAGTTTATGCTGTGTAATACAAGCTTTGGAACTTTGCATTGTTTGAATTAGCTGTCAATCAAAGAACTGAGCCAATCGAGAATTTTGGTACTCCCATACCAAAATTGTAGTTTGGGGTGAGAGGATTGGTCCTTTAAATTTTTGGAACCAATGGTCTCCTGAATCTTACCATCACCCAACCCAGCACCCTTCCAAACTAATTGTTATTTCATCTCTCAGAGAACAATGCAAATAAGTATGTCACCATGTAATTGCTGAAAAATATGCATTCATACAGCTCAGGGGTCCGTTCCACAAAGAGTTACACACAATCTTAAGTTTGATTCACCATACTTAAGTCAACAGTAAATCATACTTAAGATGGTGCGTAACTCTTTGTGGAATGGGCCCCAGGATTGTGTTCTGAAGCCAAAACGGTTCTCAGAAGTTGCATTTTTATTCATCAGCAAACAGTTTCAACTTTGTCACATTTTCTCGGTCTAAGATTTTTAAGTCGATACACATGGCGAAGTTCCCTTTCTCATAAACAAAAGTTAATACAAAATTTGAAAACTGCATTTATGTGGCATACTGTTTCCAGGTCTCTGCATGCTACCCCGATTGCAACAATGCCTTTGCAGCAACATAACATACTGCATATCCAGGATTCTGTATACTATCCCAACTTACAACACACAACATATTGCATCAGCTAGGCCTCTGCATGCTACCCTGTTTGCAACAATGACCCAATCCAACATGCATGCTAACCCTGGTCGATAATATAAAAGTACAGGAAAGATTCCAGCAATTAGATGCACAACCACAAAATAATTCCCACAATGGAGATTTAATCTGGAAAATTTTCTCGATTAAAATATCCTTTCTCTTGGCAAAATAAATATGCCCAGTTAATCTGAGTAACAACTTATATGCATATTGCTTCTGTTTCTCCTTTGCTTGCATATTTCAACTTTACACTTCAAAACAGCCTAAACAATTATTGCTTTCATGTTAGCATACCACAGGGAAATGGTATCCTATTGATTACTAGTGGAAAAACTACATGCAAGACTGCAGGACTTAATTTAAAATATATTTATTCAAAACAACCCCTCTTCTCCATTCCTTGATCTTCCCACAAATTTTCATCAAACATCTACCTGCAGTCCTTAAAATGTTCTAGTTTAAAATTCCTAAGGTCATTACATCCCTAGAAGGTATATGCAAGAAGACCCTTTTTCAAAACATGACCACAGCTGGTCTCCCTAATCCCTTATGTAAATCTTGTGCCACATATTCTACCTTTGAGAGTAAACTCTTCACTGGCATTAGTTGGGCAGTGTGACTTGATGACGTCCTGGTTATGTCGCTGGTGATGACTGAGCATAAATGGAAAACATATCCCATTCACTGGCTCTGCCAATCTTGTGCTTGTTCATCAGAATTTTATGACAATTAAAATGAATGTAAAGTGTGTGAAGGGGGGGGGGGACATAAACTACAGGTAACACACACAACAGATTGAAGCGAACAATCATAATCTTTGATAAAGTTGAACAAACTACTTCTAAGCTGAGGAAGCCGCTTGGATAATCAAGGACCCCATGCCAAAGTAATCATGGGGGTTCCCATGCAAGGGAGATCAGCCATGGATCCAAGGGGGGGGGAGGTGCTCTCGGCCTCAGCCCTCCCTTTTTCACCACATCAACAATAAAATATATGGGAAGTGAGCACTTCAACTCCCACACACCCACTTTCTCTTCAGCCAGTACCCCCTTTTTGAAATGTGTGGATCCACGCCTGGAAATCACCTTTGTGATCCACCCCTACACCAGGGTAATCATCAAACACTCTATAACATGGTGAGCAAGAATGAACAGCCATGAGATTTGCCTTCCCCTTTTGACTAAGAACTCAAAGGTTAACATGGCAGGTATGTACTCTCTAATGACAAACTAATACCATAAACTCTTGTCATTATTTCCCAATTTTTACAAACTCTGTTATTTTCTCATATACCAGAATTTTCTCACAAACACTTATTGCTCACCATCATGGGTACACATGGGTATGATTAGGAGTTGCTCCAAGCACCATTTACTTATGATTCAATTTTCCATGTGCTTGCAACAAATATTTTCCAAATTTTACCTAAGTTTTTTCAAAATACCACAAAATGACATGATACACGAAAACGTTACTTCAAAAATTAAGGCAAGATTAAGCAAACCAAGTCATAAAGAACTTTGCATGATTGAAAAAATTTGTTTTGTACTCCCAAATACTGCAGAGTGTACAGTTTAAACTTCAATTTACATGCAGTTGTCCAAATCATACAAATTTGTATGAGTATACTCCCAAATAGGGTTGGGCGGTACCGTCAAAATATTGGTACCAGAATTGTAAGACATACAGAACTGGTATTGAGGCAGTAACTGTTCTCAACTATCGGGTAGGGAACTCGGGTGGGAAGGAACCTAAGCCACGCGGCATGGCCCCATGTTATCCTGCACATTAATGAATCTGGGTGTTTGATTGGGTTAATAACCATGCAGGAACCTCTGCTCTTATGTTTGTGTAATATTTTAATCATCCACACATCCTAACAGTTATTTTTGTCAGCAAATAAAATGAGCACCAGTAATTTTTTTCAAGTACTGGTATTAGTAACACGACAAATATCTTCAGTATTTTCATTTCCGGTACTTCTAGTACCAGTATTGACATAAGTACCGGTATACCGCCCAACCCTACTCCCAAATACTGCATAGTGTATAAGAGTATACCTTCAATTGTTACCTAATCTTACAAATATATATGAGTATACTCCTTCTCTGTATACTTCTTCTCTGTAAGGCGCATTGAGATGATTTTAACATTTATGCGCTATATAAATGCTTAATTATTATTATTATGAAACATTCTTCACTTGAGAAGTTTTGTACGGTGTGCAAATGTATGGTATATTCACACAGGATTATGGTACAAAGTTTAGCATGGTTATGCCTTGTTTTATTTTTAACCTTGATTTCAAGGACAGATGTAACATAAGGAAGACATGAGGGATTTATTTTGGAGGTTAAAACTGTGTCCTTGAAAATTATCAGCATTAATTGTCAACCCATAAAATATCTGATGGGTAATTAGTAAAAGGTTAATATAGGGCTTACAGACGAAATGTCCATACTGTGTAACATTCCACATCATTATTTTTGCATCGGAAACAGGTTACTCCTCCAGAAACACTCAAACTCTGAAGAGATTATAACTCAGGAACTCGCAATCTCAACACATGTGCACAACTAGTTGATAAAAAATAACTTCGTGTCTAAACTTTTTGCTTACAAGGTGCTGTGTCTGTCAAAAAATATTTTTTTGATTGCTACTGTTATTTTTCTTTTGACATGATTACTACTGCTTTTAACAGATATTATGAAAGATGGGATCATAAATAAAATTTGTAAAGTACCCCCTTTCCTAAACTCCCCCTCCCTATAACTCCCCCTCCCTATCATGTCCCCTTCAAACCTAGGATCTCCTCTATAAAAACTAGTACAATCCAAAGTTTTGGTAAATGCTAAATGAACATAGGTATCTCAATCTGTATAAAGTGCATCACTAATTTGTTACAGTTAATTACTAGCAGCATTACAGCAGAGTTGATTTCAGGATATATATAGAAGTCACTTGAAAACGATAGTAAAGCAAGTATCAGCCAATGCAAGGACTGCCAACAAATACAATTATTTAGCCACAAATTTCATTCTGAAGGCTGGTAGAAGATGACAGATAGAATAAAACCCCAACGCAACATTTGGCTCAAACCCCCAAACTAAATTGTGCCACTTTGAATTGTCCATGATAACTGTTACAAATAAATGGGGTATTACGAACAGACCAGAACAAATCTTTAGGTATAACAGACTATTTTGTAGAAGATAACATTTCTAATTATAGAGAAGGATGCAAAAAGTAACCTTGCTTCATTTGAAAATGTCCCTATTTACAATAAGCAACTTTGATTAAAGTGCAAATGCAGTGACCCTGACATGAGTACAGAAGACTGATCTGTTTTCTGATTGGCTCTGAAGGAACATGTGACAATATTTTTTTCTCCTCAATTGTAAAATTAACCCTTAGTAACTGCTTGGTTTACATTGACTATGCAATATTAACCCTTTACCGTTGTTTGGGTCCTTTTGGACCCAGACGGAGAGGGCATCTTTACTGCTTCACACGGGACTGGAAACTGCAAGTAGCTACCCCAAAATTCGGCCACAACAATGAGAGAGACAATAGTTTAAGGTCACGGGGTCAATGGCCTACAGAAGCTGATGCGGGGCGTGCTACGTCTGCTTTTCCGCCCACTCCTGAGGCGCGCAAATATTTCCAGATTGGACACAACGGTAAAGGGTTTAAGTCCTAAATTATTATTAATAGTTTGAGGAGAAATAAGAAGATTTTGAGATTTAGCTTGATTTGAAATAATCTTGGGATGAATGCTCTTGACCTTTTATACTTAATAATACAATGAGAACTGGCCATATCAACCAACCATTTCACACAAAATTTTGACCTGCATTATTGTATGTTTTGAATCAATGTTTCCTTTTCTCTCCTCAATACCTCTTTCAATATCTTTAATCCATCTTTTAAGTCTTAAACTTTACTTCAAAATCCATTACTTTGTCTAGCAAAAAATTTCAAAATTTCCTGAGGGTCAGTTATGTGGAGATTAGGAGTGTCAGTGAAACTTATCTGCAAAACAGATCACAGCTTTCTACTCTTGGTTCATCAAAAGTGCAATCAATCCCATTTTGACTTACTATCTTGCAAATTCATCCAACTTGCTTATTGCTATGATACTATTTAATTTTACATCACTATGGAAACATAATTTTAAATGGGAACTACTTGTAGATGGAGCTAACAGTCAAAGATACAAAAATAATGTTAATCTTTTGATGAGTCATATATCAGAAATATCAAACCGATAGCATCAGGATTCAAGGCCAATGTACTGTTGCAGGACACAACAGGTTTAATATCTGATGTGATATAATCTTACTTAAACAGCCCTTACACAGCATCTAAATTAGAAAAGTCACAATACGTCTTGAAGAACAAAAACAACAAGTTACAATGTTTCCATTCAAACAGCGAGCCAACATTGGATGAAACAAACTTTTTTCTTGAAACATGATCTCTAAATAAAAACTTGGGTCGAATAAAGAAGGGTGGGTTTTCAAGAACAGTTGTATTAATCACACACAGTTATTAAACGTATAACATGATTGGCTAAATTGATTTAAAATTGAAGTTGCAGAAGAAACTTAACTACTCCAGCCAAATAATTGCTACCATGCATACTTGTTCAAGAATAATCCAATTTTTTATTAATTTTAGATTTCTTCTTGAAGAAGTTTGTCAATTTTGCCTTCACTGAATACTCTCATACAAAGTTACATCTCACCCCAAAACACATACCAGACAAAAACATTACAAAAGATTTAATATCTAAAAATAATCTTTCCATATTCACAAAGGTTTACCTCTACAGATACCGTTATCAACCCAACTGAATACGGCATTACAAAGCAGACTCAACACAGAACATGTTCAGACTTTCAAGTACTTTTGTCGCAGTGCATAAATGGAAATGTTTTTTTTTGTTTTTAAAAAAAGCCAGAAAAAATTCACATGGATTAGACTGGACGGCATAGCTGACACTACAAAAAAACGTTTCATTATAACGTCCTGGGCTTTGGATTAACCAATTCGATTTGTCGATAACGTTTTCGTAGATTAGACACTTGGTCTTTAAAGAGTAATGGGTCCAATCTCATTCGAGATCTCATCAGTGGCATGTATCCAAAGACCCTAGTAAAATCTTGTAGGCATCGTTGACGAGTATAGAAGTTTTCAACTTCCTGGACTTGGTGGCTACTGTCCTGACCTGTCATGACCTCATGGTACTGTTTCTTTTGTGTTACTTTAATAGGTGGCATATGAGTCACATGTGCCACAACAAAGTTCATTAGAAGGTCATCACAGTTATCGGCAGCATTGACTAGATCTCGAAGCACTTGAGGCATCGTGTATGTGAATAGGTAATTGTAGTATCTATGGAGAGAACAGAGAGCATTCATAATGATATGCAACAATTGAAGGAGCATATTTATCCAGACAAATTACAGGCTTTTTATGGTTCTTAAAGACTATTTCTGTACTGAAAGTGTTTTGATTACATATTGAGGTCTTGCATACTCACTCTCAAGCAACAACTGAGATTGTGTCTGGATGAGGATGAATTTTAGACATTTTGGGGAGATGGTTATGCAAGTAGCTAATGGAGAATTGGAACTGTTTAGGGTACGAGGATTAGACCTGTATTTTTTTTTCAAGAAACTAAAGAAATAAAGGGGGAAAAAAACCTCACATCAGAGATTAATAATTTAACTTAGTCTATTTGAAGGGGTTCCCTGTAAAATTTAAACAAATAGAGTCACACTGTTACTAAAGTCTCTGTTGATATTAAATTGTTGAAAGCAAATATAAAACACAAGTATTTCATTTGTTTAATTAAACAGCTTGATGCAATCTGAAGAAATCTTAATTTACCAAAACAATGCAGTGCAACAGTTAAGTCACTAATTGCTAATAGAGATAGGATATTCTACAATATGTGTGAGGTGATGCAATGTAGACATAGCATTAGCCTCCACCATACTTAGGGTATAGCAGCAAGTGTTGCTTCATATATTCCCTGCAGCAACATTAAAATTAGGAAAAAATTGTTAAGTCATATTAATGTGCCATGATGACATTACAGATTTCCCATAATGCACTGAATCTCAAGTACAAATTTCATTACTTTGAAAAGTAGTAACATCTGAAAGCAACATGCTATTGAGATGTATATTTTGAAATCAATGAATTTTGTCTAAAGGATCATGCTGTATACATGTTTATTTTAGTACTACTAGGCTGTAGAGGCACCCTGAAAGCAGAATTAAAGGCCTTATTCTCTCACCCCAAACAGTTCCAATTCTCTTAACTTTCTTACTTAAGCCCATTCTCACAATTGTCTAAAATTCACCCTCATCCAGACACAATCTCATTTTATTGCTTCAAGGTGAGTAAAAGAAGAGCCCAATGTGTATAATATAAACACTATCAGTACAGTACATGCCATGTAATATAAGCTTTGGCGCTTTGCACTGTTTGAGCTAGCTCTCAATCAAAGAGCTGAGCCAAATAGAAATTTTCTGTGGACTACTACAAAAATTGTAGTTTGGCGTGAGGAAACAATCCCTTAAAACAGGACCAGTCCTGAGTGGACAGGAATATAATCCCCAAAACTCCCTGGTTTGGGGATCTACAAGCCCCAATACTCACCTCCTATTTACAATATGTAACCCTACTTACCTGCGGTAATCCTTTGGCAAGTCGACAGCATGACAGGATGGATATACAGAAACCAGAAGGGCGCCACCTCATTCTTGAGGTGAGGAGGGGCGATGTAGATTGAAGGATTACCATCCTTGACAAAATTATTGGGACACTTCCAGACCTGTTGTATATTCTCTGCATGTTTTTTCCCTCCAATCCTTATTCAATGTTGATAAAAGAGAAGAGTGTGCCTTTTTACTCACACAGCTTCTATCCACCCTCAAAACACACATTGGAAAGGTGCACTTTTCTCTTCAACATGCAGCTCGTATTCAGCATCGAAACCATCATCTAGATCATAATGGGTATATGTTTGAGATAATTTTGTCCAGGATTGTAGCTTTAAATAGAATCATATTTGAGAAGCAGCGATTTAAACAAACAGAAACTAATAAGACTCATTGTGAGTGAGTGAAAGCTACTTACTTGTGATAAAAGGCAGCACCTGTGAGCACTATTGAATATTCATTGGACCATTTAGAAGAGTATCCCCATTGCTCATTTGCCTCATCCCAGTAGTGAGATCTTGCTGGGTACCCCACAATTCTGTCTGGAAATGTCCGCCAAACAGAAAATGCAAAATCAACCTGGAACAGACCAAAGAGATAAATCTTACTTCCAGAATACATCACTCTAAACTGCCTTTTACTGCATTTTATTGGAAAGTTCTTTTTTTATCCACTTCTTAAGCTCCTAGGGACAACTTACAATTTTGTGAAAGTGTAATGCCTCTAATTTGAATATTTTTACTTGAAATTCAAGTCGGGCCTATAAACAGGGTCTGGAACAGTCAGCGAGCATATACTGTGAAAGAATTATTCCCTCATGTAAAATAAATGGGCAAACATCTACAACTGGATTAATGGGAAAAGGGTCCCTGCTCAAGGTATATTAAAAGGCAAGAGTAGTCGTCCCAGACTTATTTTGAAGCAACAGCTAAATCTCACTAATTTTTCTTCTTATTTCTCTTCAAAGTATCTTTTCAGGAACTTCATAATTACATGTATATTCAATGTAAACGAAGCAGTTTCTCCAAGCAATTTTTACATTTGTTGTCACATGACTCTAAGCAGCCAATCATGAAACAGGACAGTCTATTACATTACTTCAAGTTGGACTGACTGCATTCCTTTTTAAGCACACACACTGTATGCGCAAAATGCCCTTGGCCCCAACAGATGTGAATTAATAATTTCTACAATGCATATCCTTTTTTCTTTCCTTTGGCATTGAAACTGGCAAACTTGTCCTTTCTTTCATATGAGCATTTTGCTAATGTATTAATTATAACATGACCTTTTACTCGCAAGTCTCTCTTCATGAAATGCAAAAAAAGAAAAAGAAAAAAAAACATGTTAGCAAATAAAGGATGATAGTTTAGGGAGTTTTATCATCAAAAGGTCATGTTATCCCTCATGTTAATCAGTTTGTTAGTATACTTATACTGTAAACCTCCACATAAAGGTAACTTCAAACTTGCAACCAGGAGGAAAAAGTTGCCAAGCTTCAACTACTTGCAAATAACGAAAAACTACATATAGATACATAGGGATCAAAAGTCCATGAAGACTTTTTCAGCATATCCCAAGAAACAAGAGTTGGACTTAAGAGTGCACAAGTCCAACTGCAAAGCGTTTTTTGTGACCCCCCTATCTTAAGCCTGCAGTTGACATGGCTTCCTGAAATGCCATGAAATTCCCCCTCCTTTCCCTGATGATTACAGAGGTTCACTTATAAGTCCTTAAGTCTACAGAAGAACACCTGTGCTTTCATCAATCTTCTTGGGCCCATCTCGAGTCTTATCTATGACCAGTTGCCAATGTGGTCATTAGGGAAATGTCTCACAGAAGGGAAGCTTGCTTTCACATGCTTTCCAAAAGGGTAGCTTATTGCTTACCCTTCCAGGACCTCAAGACCATGACCAACAACATTCATCCCGCCAACTGCTGAGGTATGCAAGTTCCTGATCATCGGTTGAGAGGTTCTAAAGTCGGCCCCTGGCAAGGCGTCAGGTTCCAGCAAATACCCTAGCGTTGCATTTCCAGTGCCACATTAGGGATAAGCTCCCTCTATACAGTCTGGTAACTGTTTGTTTACACAATTCATCACGCTTCAGTGCCAGCACAACCAGCCTACATGTGTCCAAAGACATAAGCCTATTATCCTGGTCTGCTCAGGCAGCTCTGGTTGCAAACTTGGCTTGCACTGAATAAACAGTCTCTGACTTTATGAATGAGATTTTCAGTGGGACTCTTTGTTTACATAGAGCTGGACATGGCAGCTACTATTGGCAGATAGCTGATAATAGGAAGTCGTGTAGACCTTGCTGTAACATCACTTTTTCAACAAAAAGTGGGGTGTCGGGTATAAATTGTACAGAGGCAACCTTATGCCTAATGGGTAGGGGGAGACTGCTACATTATTTGCGACACAGCATGAGAGATTCTCTCTCCAGACCCATGAGCACAACGGAGTCTGCTGAGAGAGGGTATATCTCAACTCTGCCCTCTTCGGGGCAATTCAGGTCGACTCCTATCCCGAGAACAGAGATCAGAGCCTCACCCTCAAGAATGAAATACAAAGCTTTCTGGAGAAATGTGCAGTCCTCCCAGACCCAGAAGGGGTCCTTCACAGTTCATCCTTCTTCCTGACAACCAAAAAATACATGGAAACCGACCCTCAATCTGAAGACATTGAAAAAGGCCAAAATTTGTCCTAAAAGATTCCGTAGGGTGACCCAAACACAATGGCAGCAGGTTCCATTTGAAATGTGAAATTCTAGACCTCCGGCTGCAACTCTTTCATAGTATTTCATACTTACAGTATAAAGCCTTTCATCTCAGGCATGAAAAATAAAAGGTTCTACAACAGTAATGAATTATCACTGACACAAAAACTGACACTCAGAGCATTAACCCAAAGGCTTTGTTGGTTTTTTATTCTTTCTTTGTGGGAGGAAGGGGGAGGGGGAAGGGGTCTCACTGTTCTTAAGTCTCATTCTTGTTGTATGTCACTAGAATCATCGAAATATGAAAAACATTTCTGTCACATTTCTGATTCAATTAACAATGCCATACATATAAAAGTGACCTCCTCTGATTTGATTATTTTTGAACTATCGAAGCATACTATTAAAGTTGCTGAGGCTGAAATGTTGAAAAAATTGAAGTTGCAGACTCTAGCACATGATTATTTTCAAGAACATTACCATATCATTTACATAGATAGTGATTTCCAAAATGAATGCTACACATTTGACAGTACGGGCTGAGTAAGGTAAGTACACATCATTACACACCAACAATATTGGCATATGACTACTGCAGCAAGGGCTGGAAAAAATGTTTATTTCCCAGGAAGTGAGTGAAATTATTTCCCTGGAAGGGAGTTAAATTTCCCACAATTCCCACCAAGTTTTCATGTACAGAAGTGGGAAATTTACTTCCAATGGCCTAAATTTCCTTCCAGATGGCAAAATTTCCCAGGAAGGAGCCTCCCAGCTTCCAAACTTTCACCCATGACTGTAGCACATATAACCATATAACTCCACTACACACAAATGCACCATCCATGTTTAGCATGAACTTCACTTTCTGACAACTCAGAATGACCTCCACAAGAAACCAATGCAAAAGGCCTGTCTATAGAGGTATTTCGTGGATGTCACTGTCTTGCTCATCACTTCATTTTAACTGCCAGAATTCCATTGTACAATTGTTTTAATGGTGCTATCATGCTAACACACCTACTACTACTGCCCATGATCACTGACAGCCAGTAAATCATTACGAGATATAATAATGTCAGGTGAAAATCTTTATCAAGATTGTACACAAGCCTCCCTATCTCTTTGAGCTCTAGTTTTGAATTGCATTTCCAATTATTTTAACAATTTGGCTTGATCATTTAATTTATGTTGGGTTTACTGACCTCATCTGTAGACAGCTTGGCATTCTCATCTAAGCTTAGTACTGCATCAGTTTCAATTACATCATAATCCCCAAACCTGGTGCTTAATTCCTGCAATGAAAGAAAATAAAAAACATTCGACTAATGTAGAAATGAATGCAAGTGTAACTAGTAAGAAACATCTCACCACCCAAGTGTAATTACAGAAATAACGGAAAATTTTTCAAATGTTGGCTTATGTACAGAGGCGGTACTACTCAGTGGGGAGGGGGGAGACAAAGGCCACTTGTCCCCCTCCCCCTTAGATTTTGTCCTTGCTTTCCCCCTCCCAAGTCAGGTTAGTTAGGAGTTGGGTTGATTGAAGAAAATAAATAATGTTCCTCTCCTAAGATTTAATTTTTCATCAAGAGATATGCTAAAACCTTTAAGCTTCTGGGAGCTTTGCCCCGTGGACCCCCACCCCCCAGGAATAGGTGCTTCGGGCTCTGTTTCGCACTGCACCCCAAATTTTTTGTCTCCCCAACATTATCCTTTGCCCTTAGTTTGATCCCCTCCCCTTTGACAATCTATAGGCTACACTGTTTATCCATGGAAGTACTAAACCAAAGGTAGTACTTCCATGGTTTATGTAGAAAATACATAATTTTGTTAAAAATAAAAGGAAGATGCAAATAATGCAGACAGGGGCCCTTTAAGCTTTGTCTGCAGGAATTTGTGTTACCATTAAAAAAATACACACTGTAAACTGAAACCTACATGCTTCAAAACTGCCACATCAACTCAAAAGACCTAATTTTATGATCCTTTCAAAAAGGCAATGGGTTTTCAACTCCTCTTTAAGAGACTATTCATAACAATTTGGGTGAGAGTTGAAGTTTGTCAGGGTTGAATCAATTACAAGGACAGTAAAGTTACAAAATATGATCCCTACTATTGCCAGTTGTTATGACAAAATGGAATCTAACACCCAAAGAATGTCAACAGAATGACAAAACAAAGAACAAGTAGCTGATTGAGGTAAACCGAGACAGAAATGAAATATTTACATCCATGGGGTCACAAACGAATTAATCCTGGAACACTGTGACGGAACTAATTGGTACAAATTTTAGCATCAAGTTCTAACAAGTGTGAAAAAATATTGTCCACTGGATCTGCTACTAGATGTATCTTTTCCATACAAATGTAAATTACAGGCTCATTTGTTTCTTTATCATTTTGTGTTGAGATTTTATTGATTTGGTTTATTTTATTATTTGCACCTCTGTGTCAGAGGACATAGCACCCAGAGGGCTGGCACGTAGGGTTAGAAAAAAACTTCTAGTCCAATACTAAGAGCAGCTGCTTTCTCCATAGGGCTAGGAGGCGTGACTTGTCCCTATTTACCCCAAATTCCTATCAAAAGTTTCAATTTACCCCAAAGATGGGTTTCCTCCCCCAGGCATTCCACCAAAAACACAAAAAGGTGGGGGAAGAGGGATTTATAACTCTTAAATAACAAGTTGAAATAAACTGATGCTGTCCTAGGCATAAGTTATACTGGGATTCAGAGGGACAAAAGCTTGCTTCAAGGCCCCTTCAAGGCCCCTGCAATTAAAAGGGTTTTAAAGGCAATTTATTCATGTGTAACTTCAAAACATTAAGTACTGCAGGTACTGCAAATGCAAATTTAAGGTTCACTTGTTTTCTAATCATTTTGTCTTGAGAATTTATTGATTTGGTTTATTCTATTATTTGCACCTCTGTAAAAAATACTCACACAGCAAATTTTATGCCTCCTTCTCAGAGGACATAGTACTCAGAGGGCTAGGAGGTGTGCCTTACCCCTTATTCCTATTAAGAGCTTCAATTTACCCCAAAGATGGGTTCCCTCCCCCAGGCGTTCCGCCAGAAACACAAAAAGGTGGGGGGGGATTTATTACTCCTCAAACACAAGTTTAAATAAATTGATGCTGTCCTAGATTAAAGTTACGAGGGGATTCAGTGGGACAAAAGCTTGCTTCAAGGCCCCTGTAAAGTGCAATTAAAAGGGTTTTAAAGGCCATTTATTCATGTAGCTAATTAAAACATTACTGCAAAAGTGTCCTCTTTTTAAGTAAGAAACTAAAATATTGACAATTTCAAAGGGTTATCCACCTTACTCTGGAAAGGGGTGAGAATCCCCCCTTCCCCCTCTGGCAGAAACCCTGCCCTGCTCTTCTAATGATCCAATGACCCCCCTCTGCAACTTCATGAAAAAAGTTTTCATTTTTTTGCTTTCATTTTTTTTTTCTATTTTGTTACAGTCAAAGATTTGTCAGTATAAGACCCATCTTACATGTACAGTAAGCCAATAAAGAGGTTTTCTTTTCATGTCAACCCTCTCCCACAAGGATTCCCCCCTCTCCAAATAGAAAAAAACTCCCTCTCTGAAAAGATTAAACGAGGAACAGGAGGCATAAATACTATTCACCGCCTAAGGATCTCTTTAAATTGAACGCTAAATGGCAAAATCTGCTGACCCCAGACACTTCTCTTATCCCCCTCCCCAAACACCTTTCCTACCTCTCCCCCTTCCCAACAACTGTCTAAAACTCAGCCCCATTCAGACATGATTTCAGTTAATTGCTTCAAGGTGAGTATTCAAGACTCAACTGAGTAATCAAAACACTCTCAATACAGTACAGTACATGCTGTGTAATATGAGCTACACTGTTCTACATTTTTGGAACTTGCTGCCAATCAAAAGCCTATACCACTTGAGGATTTCTGTTGACAACAAAAACTGTAGTTTGGGTTGAGAGGCTTTTAATGATTGATTCTATCCTTTTTCAAGGTCACGTCAAACAGGAACATGGGTAGGAAACTGTCTTAGTTTGAAACCAGTCATATACAATACTTTTCAACTCTATCTATCCATTACCAGAGAACAAACAGGAAGGATGCAATGACTACCGTGTAAATCCCTCTGGCAGAGATATAATTCCTAGAAATTTACCTCATACTACCACTGCTTATAAAAGCATCATTGATTACGTTTCCCTCCCACGTTGATATCGGAACACTTTGCAGTGTGAGAAATATTATAAAAGGGGACATGTCTACATTGTGGAATTCTGTACACATACACAAGACCCCTTTTAGTACCATCACATAAAATCATTCAATGATCCTAATCTTATTTGCCTAGTTACATCAGGCACAAAAAGGAAAGAATTACAGTAGCTGCAATTTAATGTAACTAACCTTTAATCTTCACAAACATTTTTTCTAAGAATGGATTTTATATTGATCTGCTTTCATATTTACTGAGGAAAATAAAAACCACTCAAACTCTTCGGAGTTGCAATAAAATCAATTGATAATTCACTGAAAACTTGGTCTTTGCCCTCCAGAAACCAAATTTATATGCTTCTTATGGTTATGATACTAATAAAATAAGAGTTCCTTACAGCAGAATGACAGGAAGCAAAATATTTTGACAATTCCAAATAGGGTTATAACCACCTCCAGCCCACATGTGGGGGTGGGTGGGGGGGTGGCAGGATCCATACTATAGTGTATGTCTAACTAATATGAAATTGTACAGTGTCCACAAACTATAGCCACCTGCTATGAAGGGTTTCTGACTTTCTGCTGAGGCTTGTGTCTGCCCCTGATGTTAATGTAAAACAGAAAATGTATTCAAAGCTACACTGTACAAAAGTCACTGCATTTGAACATGGGCCTGAAAGGGTTAAAGGGAAGTAGTGTGTTTGTTTTACAAGGAAATTTCCTCCTTTTAAAACTAATATTTATTGGCAAAGAGTGATAAACGATTACATATAAGGCAATATGGTAGCCTTCTTTTCAAGAAACAAGTTTCCCTCAGACAGAAATTCAGTTTTTTTGTGCTCCTCAAGAATAGTTTGTTCAGCAAAACTTTCAACATTCAACATTCCATAACTCTTCTTGTGCACAATATTTTGAGGAGAAGCTATTGCTGGGTTTTATTGTCGAGACGGAATGATCTGAAAATGACTAATGCCATTTACTTTAAATGCTATGTTGGAGCATTTTAAATGCAATATTTCCCTTTAACTTGTTTAATCAGAGCTTATCTCAGTTCAATTTAATATGAGCTTCTGTACTCTGCTTTCTTCAGATTTAAAGTTACGCAAAGAGCTGAGCATGTTGAGAATTTCTGTAGACTACTAAAAAAGTTGAAGTTTGGGGTGGGAATTGACCACCTTTAATTCAATTTTAAAATATAGCCTATGAAGGCCAGCTCTCAGTTTCATTTGCTTTTCTATTCATGCAACTTTATATTGAAAGTCATTTAACAGGATAAAATGTTTGATTGTGTTCACATTAAAAGCTGATTGAACTTGGTCCCACAGGATTTAAAACTGGACTAAAACAATTAAAATCCAATTTAAATGGTAGGTCAGCTCATTATTCGATCATGATTATTATGAAAGATGGAACATTAGGACCAAAGTGATAGCATTTTATACAAAAGTCTGCAAGAGGTTAATATCAGCTGGATCAGAATGAACAGCACATATGAACTAAGTTTCTATATAAAGACAATGAATTTAAAGGGCTAGTCCTCTCATGCCAAACAGTTCCAATTCTCTTAACTACTTAAAGGCATATTCTGGTGGCAAAATTCGTTAACTTCAAAATAAGCAGAAAAATTTTCTCTTCCAGAAGGTGAAAACTGCATTTCAATAGCTTGTAGCATTTGGAAGATACAAATTTTTAAAGTATTGCAAGTTTTTCATGGGATCTGATGCATCATGGGAAATCTGTGATGTCATCATGGCACAATAATTTGACATTGCATTCAATTTATTTATAATTGTGATGCCGCTGCAAACAACATTAAGCAACTTTGTTGGTTGGGTATGATGAAAGGTAATGCTAGATCTACAGGAAAAGATATTCCAACATTCCAACAGTATCAAATTTTAAGGACAAACAGAATGTTCAATTACAAAGAAAAACAAAAGGAATTTGAAACAATGTGCTCACTTTACATAACTTTCTGTGGCTTTTTTGAAAAGCAGAGGTATTTTTGACAGAAATAACCAATCTTTAAAGTAAGATATCTTGAATTAGGAAAATGTTATTTTGATAGGGTTTGAAGGACATGGTGTGGAATATTTTTGTTTTTCTTACAAGACAGAGGTGAAAAGCCACCAGAACATGCCTTTAAGCCCTTCCCACAACTGTCTACAATCCATCCTCATCCAGGCATAATCTCAGTTTACTGCTGCAGGGTAAGTATACATAGAAGACCTAAATGTATAATCAAAACACTCCCAGTATAGTACATGCTGTGTTATATATATGAGCTTCAACTTGGCATTTTTATTTTCAACTTGATGTCAATCAAATAGCTATGCCAATAGAGAATTTTTGTGGACTACTACAAAAACTGAAGTTGGGGATAAGAGGATTTGATATTCACTGAAGACTAAGTAGGTGACCTACTATAGCTAGGTGACTACACAGGGCTGTGTGGATGTTTGATGGGAAATTTATTACCCCTTACTTTGCGACCTAGATGACAACATAGGGCTATCATGATAAAACTTTCCTTCTCACTTCTATTGCCACAGGGAGAAAATGGGGCAGGCTACATTTACACTTGATATAGTCAAGTTTCACATATCTCATCAACAGTAACAAATTTATTAAAATACACAAAAAGTTAAATAACATTTGAGGTTAGCTAACAGGTCAGTCAACTATGCCTTGATGCTTTTCACGCAGTATAAACACAATGAAAGCATAGATCATTTCAGGGCACAAAGTATGCAACAAACACAGGTATCATGCAAAGACACCCCACACTGCCTTTGATCTACTGGGGTGTCTAAGTTGCATTCTCAAGAAGCAATGTCACAGCATGGTGGATGTTCACTGGAGACTTATACATCCAAAAAAATTTATGCAGTGTTCATTCGAGCAAGGGTGAGAACAAGGATGCCAAAACGCCAGGTACATCAATTGGTGCACAGATGATTGGCCACTACAGAGCCAGGCTCATGGATGAGGAAGACAATTTAAAAATTATATTTAACAAAACATGAATTAAGATAATTTGTCAGGTTACATGGAAAATTCCTCTACAGTACTTAGTTCTTGGATTTCCCAAAACTCCCTGGTTGTCGATCTATGAGCCCCGATACTTACCTCCTATTTACACTGTGTAACCCTACCTACCTACAACCACTTTTTGGAAAGCTATCAGCATGATATGATGAACATAGGGAAAGCCCCAAGGGTGTACCCTCATTCTTTCCTTGTCACAAATGGTTTCAAAATGTAAATAGGAGGAAAGGAGAGGTGAAATAAATAGAATTTATTTCCACATTGGCATGACTTTTCTTATATCCCAATATCTACTATAAAGTCAGAAAGGCTGCAGAAAAATTCTGACAAATATTTTACACAAGAATTTTAGGGTTCAGATTCAACAACACTTCAATTCTGGCCAATGCTGCTTAAATGAAGAAATATATACTAATAACATTTGAATAAATATAAATATAATAAATATTGCTCGTTTTTTAAAATGTAATCATTGCTTATTTTATTTTTAAATTTCTCACTTAGAATATTTTTTTACCTTTAAACTTTATTTTTGAAATTAAAATGAATATTTTGCACTTTGTCTTTTTTGCCCTTTTGGCCGCCCATACTTTTCACACTCTCAGAACTGAATCTATTCCTCACATTCGTGCTGCCCTCTTTTAATTGTAAATTCAAAATCATCCTTCATGTCTGAACTTTCCAGTTTTTTATTTTTTTTTCTTTTCTTTCTCTTTTTTCAGACTTAGCCAATCTTTGTCAATATCTTTGGCATCTGTTCACTTCCCTTGTCACAAAAATCCCACTCAAACCCCAAATGTCATGACTTGACATCACACCAAACAAACAAATGATGACATAATTCCAGCAATCTCTGTCCTTCTCTCACATCTCAGAGAAGAAGTCAAACTGAGACCAAATTTGACAGTTTTTTCTTACCCTAGGATCAGACTCTACTACAGCTAACGGCACAGCAAGGTCTGGCCACCTGTTCTTTGGAGGTAGGGGTTTTCCAACTTGCCAAATGATGACAACCTGCAGAGAAAAAAAAGCAAATTACCATCAAAACTTGACAACAAAAACATATCCTGCAATTGTGCTTTTTGTTCGAAAGTAACATTACCACTAAAGTCCCATAAAATGTCAAGCCAAAGGGGTTCCTGTAAGATAAAGCAACAAGATCCTGCCTCACGTGACCTATAATAGCAGGAATCTAATATTCTAAGATATAAACACTCTGTGATTATGGGCTATAAGCTTGGGCAAAGAGAGTCATTTACGATCTTGAGGTGGATATGAAAAACACATGCAGTTCTCTAAAGTATTTGCAATGTACTTCTATATACCATCACAACCCTGCCTCTTAAATTTCCTTCGGGCAGAACGGACTTGGGTGTTGCTGTATGGATGCCTCAGTGTCTGTTTCTAGTAATGTAATTTATAGCACCACTGAGGGCTCTCTGGGGACTCAAGCATGA
Source organism: Holothuria scabra (assembly GCA_037179385.1). Taxonomy (NCBI): domain Eukaryota; kingdom Metazoa; phylum Echinodermata; class Holothuroidea; order Aspidochirotida; family Holothuriidae; genus Holothuria; species Holothuria scabra. Next base: position 3,353,651 of record CM074199.1, read on the forward strand.
ATAAAATTTAATTTAGGAAAGAAGCTTCTCGCAAAGACATCCATTTCCAAGTTCCTATGTAGACACATTTCTGTCTGTCCTCAAATGTACACTATGGTAACAAACTGGCCAATGCCAATCGTATGCAAGTAGAGACAAAATGCATAGATTAGCTACAGCATGCATAGGTTACAGGTCCAGTTGTGGACTGAATGGTGATATAAAGTCATGTGTTTCCCCATAAATTTATTCATTAAGCTATTCTTCACTTCACTGTAAGAGAAGAGAACCACCTGGAAAATTGACAAGAAAGAAGGAAATTTCCCCACAATATCACATGCTGGAGAAAGAATTTCCTTTCTGGTACCCCCTCCCTTTTCATGTTTCTGGTAGAATCCCTCATATGTAGGCTCCTCTTTAAAATTCAAGCTTTGTTGAGCTAAATCAAAATCACTTTTTCTATCTGTAAATGTTTACATTTCAACACCTGCAATTCACAACCTACAGTAATTATCAAGACATCTCAAATTTGACTGAACTTGCAAATGCTGTATAAATTTACAAAGAAACAGCAGTAATCAAACTTTAAAGGGCCTGTCCTCTAATTGCAAACTACAATTATTGTAACAGTCTACAGAAATTCTCTATTGGCTAAGCTCTTTGATTGGCAGCTTTTTCAAACAATGCAGAGCATCAAAACTTATATCTCACAGCATGAACTGTACTGTGTTGTGATTTATACACATTGTTCTTTTATAGTTTCCCTGAAGCAATAAACTGAGATAACCTCTACAAGAGGTTGAATTTTAGACAATTATGGGAGGGGCTTAAGTAAGAAGGTTAGGAGAATTGGAACTGTTTGTGGAGACAGAATTGGGCCTTTAAAACAACATTCAGTTTCCAAACTGGCTCCATGTAGGCAGAATTTGTCTTTTGTTTGCACCCAATGCTACACATCGTTCATCTCAAACACTCTTAAAGGTACTTGTCAGGGGAATAGAGACTTGTAACCATATTTTGAAATATCCTTTAATTTTAAACACATTTAAAATTATTTGTTCCTCTAACTTAAAACATATTTAAAACTAAAGGATGTTTCAAAATATGGTTAGAAGTCCGTTTAAAGCAAAACCTTTTGAGATCTTCAACAAATATCTTTAATGTTTCTTTTGTAAACAAGATCTGATACCATCTTCCTTCTCTGAGGGATTCCCTTCAATTAAGTTCAAAATAATCATTAACTTTTGCCCCAAAAGATTTTCTGTCATTAAAACCAACCATTACTCCTACCTTGATGTATGCTAACATACACTGCTACTAACAATCAAACACTGAAGATCTACAGGCCTAGTAAGGCTGATATGTTTTATCTCTAAATTTTCCCTTTTTAAATTCAATTTGTTCCTACTTGGGGTAAGATCAAAGTCTCCCGGGCTACCTCTAGAGAAAAACCAACCTCTAATTTTATTTGCCAACTTTTCAAGGATAATCCAATTGATTTTTTTTTTCACTTTTTTCATTTTCTGTGCAATGTGATCACTGAAGCTGATTTGAATACAGTTTGCTAGACAGTTAAAGGGCAGGAGCAGTCATCCCAAATTGAAGAAGTGTAGTAGACTGTCCAGTTTCATGATTGGCTGTGAGTCATGTGACAATGTTTTTCTCTTCAAATGTGAAATTTACCAGAAATAACTGCTTGGTTTACCTTGAATATGCAACAGTAAAGTCATAAAATGTAATGAAAGATACTTTGAAGAGAAATAAGATGAAAACTGTGTTACTTAGTTTTTTCTTCAAAATAAATGGGGGGGGGGGGGGGAGACTGCTCTGTACCTTTAAAGGGGCTCATTGATTAGATAAAGATAACATATTGAGGTTGATAAAGGCTCACTGTCACATGACAAGTCTATTTTGCTCCTCCTTACCTCCTATTTACATATGTATTTCCCTAATTTTGAAATTTTGAATTTTGTTGTGTCCTGACTTGTAATGGTTTTGTTCATAATTTGAAAAAGTGTCTGGTCACAAATTTTTGAAAATGGCATTGAACCTTAAAGTACTCACTCATAAAGAAGATATTTTGTATAGGATATGAGGATTGTCTAAGTTTGACCACTTGTTATTGGTATGTGAAGAAAAGTTAACAGGTTTGGGAAAAATTTGTTGAATTTCATGAACCAACTCATTGAGCCGCTTTAAGTCATGTATCAGGAAGGTTTAGATTCAAGTTTCCAAGAGGACAAAGCTGACATTTCGGTGTCCTCTTATTAAATTCTTACTAAATCAATTCTGAATTCAACTTGCAAATAAAAATTTTACAAAAAAAAATTCCCAGGGGGTGCAATGATTGTAAGAGAAGTACATTAACAAATGGTTTATTAAAGCAGAATAATGTCAAGTTTTCCCCTCTCAATCAAAGAACTACAACAGTTCCAGGACAAAAGGGATGGACACTAATAATAATGGTTTGGGGTTACCATTAAAAAAAATAAGCAAAAATATCAGAACCTCTCCTTCACCAACCAAGTTCACATACTAAAAGATGTTGAACCAACCTATCGATTTTACTGATGGTTTCAATCTTAAGTCTCAACATACGGCCCTAACCATGTCCCCCCCCCCCCATCTCCTCAATGTGAAATGTCTCCTGATGGTGGTCTCCAGCATAGGATCTGATCCAGTTCCTGTACATGGGTGGAAAAAGTTGGGAAGCTGGGAAGCTCCTTACTAGGAAATTTGGCCATCTGGAGTGATATTTAGGTTACTGGATGGAAATTTCCCTTTTTTATATGTGAAAATATGTGGAAAATTATGGGAAGTTCTACTTTCTTCCAGGGAAATAATTTTACCTCATTCCAGGGAACATTTTTTTCCCAGCCCTGTTTATGTACTTAAAGAATAGCTCCTGCAATAATAAGTGATGAAGGTACTTTACTGTACATTTTACTGTGAAAATGCCAAGTTTGATAGCAGCAAGCCTTAATTTGAGATCAAAAGCATTGCTCAATAAAATTTTCATTGGACTTGTTTACTCACTTTTAGTTGGATAGCTGGAATCCCAAATCTCCCTGGTCCACCCCCCCACCCCCTCCCGGTGGGTGCATTTACAGTAACTTTACGAAGTGGAGGCACAATGCTAGAACTTCTCTGAGTAGTGTGTAGTGCACGAGAAATATGCAATTAAGATGTAGCGGGATTAAGTCAGCAATGTGAATTTGGAAATCTAATAGTCCTATTACCTGCCATGCTATGATGTATGTAATAAGAGTTTGAAGAACTTAAAAAGAATAGTCCAGAGCCAATTGTATGTTTGATATGTTCGAAAGGAACATATTCTAAGCATTCCGGTAAAAGTTTTATTCATTTCCCCTGTTTTATTCTCAAGGTATTGGCCATTAAGTTGACACATTTTCTGCAAAAAGTGAACTTGGAGCAAGCAGGAGCAGTGTCATGGATTCACATTGTTGGCCAATATTTTGTTTTTCTTTATTCTTCATTCTATTAGTTTGATGTTAAATTGATCAGGGAGGCTATTTTGCTCCTGCAGTCATATAAAGTTTCAAAAATTCCATTAAACAGAATACACTTATGGTATCAAAGTTTAGTTGCATGAAATTGGGGGCAAATTTTAAAGCAAAACAAAATATTGGACAACAATGTAGACCCATGACATCACACCTAATTTATACTTCAAATTCATTCTGTATAAAATGTATCACATTCAATTGCTATTAACTGCAGAACCAAATATAGGAATTGGATAAAAATTTCACCAGAATGCCCAGAATATGTTCTTTTTAAACAGACCAAGAATAAATTTGGCCAAAAAAATAGCAATTTTACTTACCTTCGCTGCATAGTTGGAGTTGGCAACATTGGACATCAACCTCATGATAGGAGCTGAGATGGAAATGATTGGTGTTCTAGCTAAGATGACAGCGGTGAATTTTTCTGAAGGAAGGGCGCCCTCATGGAGGGTATAAAAGGGAAAGGCAGCACGGTGTCTATTGAACTGAGGGTCTATGAGGAGGCCTCCAGGTGGATGATTCCATGCAAACATTTCCCTTGAGTTATGAAGTTGTACTCTATCTTTTATTATCTGGAATGAGAGGAAAAGGTCAACAACATTTAGCAGTCACTAATGCCAAGACTTATAGAACTCCAAATGTCCCAACGACTTAATAACTTTTGTCAAAGTTTTTCAAACAGTTTTTCTTCTTTTCATTCAATGCTGCTTCCCAAAATAGAATAAGAGTGTATTTACGCTAGAACAGGATCTGATCACATGCACGGTGTTAGATCCACTCCTCAGGATCAAATTTAAGGTTTAAATTTATAGATCTGGGTTTGATCCCCTTAATTTGATCTTGATCAGAGGGGGGGATCAGACTGTGCAGGAAATCAAAATTTGTACCACTTGTTGCTGCTCTAAGATCACTTGTTGCTGCTCTAAGATCACTTGTTGCTGCTCTAAGATCACTTGTTGCTGCTCTAAGATCACTTGTTGCTGCTCTAAGATCACTGCTGGCTCAAGATCAATGGTATAGTTCAATGCCATTCATTTAGAGGTCACTTCCAATAAAGCAACCATTCATGAATGAAGATCTTCTTTAACCAGATCATGAGGAGGCAATTCTATTCAGAGTACAAGAGAAGTGTAAATGCTCTGGGATCAAGGTATACATGAAATTGGATCTACTAATAACATCATGTGATCGGGTTCAAATACAATGTAAATGCATTACAAAAAAAACAAGAGCCCAATGGGCACTGTGGTTCCTTGCTGGATATTATCAGAATATACAGCCAGTCTCTGAAAAAGAGCTAAGCAAAAGCTTATACTCAATGTTTGTAACATCTTCACAAGGGATATTTTATTACTTATATTACATGATGTCAAAGATCAAATTTTGTGGCCTTACTAACCTTCAACTTTTGTAATGCTTGGTGATCCTTCAAAAATATTTCCTCATTTCCATATGTATTTATGCTTGTAATCCAACTTGATATTATCATCAATAAACAATACACAATGTGGTCAGAGAGAGAAAAACACCCCTTGCATTTCTCTCACAATTTATTTTTACCTGCTCTCAAATAAAACTTGCTATTACTTTAAAACAATCTACCATTTGTCCTGTCTGCTACCTCTACACAGAAAACAGTGTTTATTCAGCAGTTAGGCAGAAAACAAGTGATTAATGGGGTGTAATAATAGAATGAGGATTAGGTTACCCCCATAGAGCACAGCTGTATTAAAGAGACATACTGTATAATCCATGCATTGCTTCCACTGGCAGAGAGACCAGTTTAATGCAGAGTGACCTGTGTTCAGTGAAATCTACAGATTTCAGTTATTGCCCTCTTAAAACTTTGAATTATCCAAAATATGTGTACAACCCAAAGGAATCATTACTGAACAAACGCAAAACTAAAAGCCAAATTTCTAAGGTGTTTGGGTGTATAAGCATGCAAAACGAGGTGAGATAAAAAAATCTATTGAACCTATCTTTATCTAGCTTACAAGATTTTCTAAATAACATTTCCAGCGGTTGACCTCCAGTGACCTTGATGACCTTTGACCTTAACCAAACACAGATTGATTTGATATATGTCCTTTCTACCTTAAAATACTGTGTTAAAACTTTTTTCAGTGTATGACCCCTGGTGACCCCAGATGACCCCCTGACCTTCACCAAACATATCCAATTTCATCCTTATACCATAACACATCCACACACCAATTATAACATCTATCCGAGTTTCCTATCTAGAGATATCGTGTTGAGAAGGTTTTTAGTTTTTGACCTCTGGCGACCCCAAATGACCTTTGACCTCCACCAAAAACGATAGGGCACACCTTCTCCCTATGACAAATCTATGTACCAAATCTATGTACCAAATCTATGTACCAAATCCAAGTTCCATCCAACCTTCCCTTGTTGAGTTAGAGCGTACCAAAGCAAGTGTCACACACACACACACACGCCAACCTGACTACATAGGTTCCTTTGCTACTGCAAGGAACCAAAAACGAGCAATATTCAGGTTAGTGAATCAGTGACCATGAAGTAACCTTTTAGATCTGTTTTCAAACTCTTAGCTTTTCTCAATCATCTCCTATGTTGGTCTACCCTTTCCAGTTCAAAACAGTTAGATCAGCTGGGATACTGTACAGCTATACACTCGGACTTCATGTTACTGTACTCCTGGTTTAAATCCAAGGGAGAGAGAAGCACATAATTTGATATCAGTTGCAACAATAATCTGAGGCAGGGACAAGGCCCAGGCTTCCTCAATTAGGGGCACGCTTGTGATGCATAAAGCGTAGAAGAAATACTGAAAAAACTATACAACTTAAACTGGTCAAATAAAAAATTATTTGGTCTCACAAAAAGTGATATTTTTCCTCAATCAACACCAAACACTCAAGTGTTCTTTCACATTAATAATCAATCTCAATCTGTGCACTTTGTCAACTCACCATACTGTATTTTTCCAAGATGGCTAGACCTTCAAAATGCCACTTTAGCCACTAGCCTTTGTAAGGGCAAAAAAGATTGCTTTTAGATTTTTTTGAATGTGGCAAAATCCCCCGTCACGATTCCCAAAAGCTTTAACCCAGATGATTTACCAAAAAGTAACAAATTTGGTGAGAAATGTTTATCCGAAAATGCAACAATACTTTTTTGCATTCATTTTGCATAGAGGCCCTGACAAAACACAAACTTATTCAAAAGGGGATGGAGACACCCTCTCCTCGTATAACCCTTTCCCAGCTGCAGGCCAGCAAATTCTGGCACATAGAACCAGCCAAAATATGCATGTAGTGCTTCAACAATGGTAACTGAGGATTAGCCTGTACTAGACCAAGCACTTCTATCAGATGACACCCGGTCTCCTCAGTGCTAATACATAGATGGGGTAATGACGGATGAAGTAGCCTCTTGCATTAGTAGCAACTATTAAGACATCAATAATGGCTTTCAGTTAAATGTAACACTGAAGCTTCTATCAGTCAAAAATATTTGGCTGGTAGAAAATAAGAGATTTATGATACATGCTGTGAAATTTTGACATTTGAGGGAAATACCATCTTTGCTCTTATTATTCTGGAAAAAATACCGTATTTACTCTAGTAAATGCCCCGGGGGCGTGAAATTTTCGTTAAGGGGGGGCGTTTATTAGAGTCAAATTTATGTGACTTCTGATAAACTGCTACATATGGCATATTTGTCCATTTGTTTGTCAGCTTCACAATCAGCTGTGAGCTCCTCCCCAATGATCGGTAACCAAACTTAATTCCCTATAAATATGTTAGCCACGAACAGCACTCTGAACTTTGCAAGTGTGATCAACTTTCGCCAAACATCTTGATATGTAACGTTACACACAGAAGTGACTTTTTTAAGTGCCCACGGCATATGCATTCATGCATGCTGTGAACAGTATACAGCCAGGCCTCATGGTACTATACTGACCGGCCGGCTATACGCATGTACATACGGTAATTGCATAATAGTTACCGTGAGTAGTACCATTAGCAGTACATACGCGTTCACAGCATTTTACTGTTAAACAGTTTTCCTGTGTTGAATTTTGATTTTCATGTTAGGCTGTTCGGATAGGCTAGCGAATATTTGTATACCTACGGTATGTACAGTACCACTTTCGAACCGCAAGCGAAGCAGTACAGGTTCGCGGTATGTGATAGCGTGATGGATATCAACAGAAATTAGTTGCAGAAACATGCCTTTTACTTCAGGATACAGTATGGGACTTTAGGAGATTTCGTGGCTTCAAGGCAGGACTATTTCATTTTCCTTTTACCATATTGTCTTTGGAATTAACAATTTCACTTTATGCAATGTGACGAAAAAGTTGGAGGGGGGGCGTTTATTAGAGAGGGGGCGTTTAATAGAGTAAATACATTAAACACTTTTCCCAGCCTGCTTGTACCCAACATTTTTGATTTGTTTTCTCTATTTCCTTTTCTCCTTTCCATGACCAGTTAAACTCTTTCTTAAGTATTAAAGAAAAATACCTAGCATTTGATATAGTCAACATAATAAAAATGGCATAAAAAGAATAGTTTTTGAAATAAAATATACCCTAGCTTACAAAACAAATTCCAATAGGGGCATAGGGCACAGGTCAGACATGTACCAAAGCCACATGAAAACTTTAATCATAGATAGTATATTTCATGCAATTCCAGCTTTCAAACAAGACAGAAATAGTCCAACCTCTTGTCTCTCACACTTTCAAATAAACATAACAAAAGCAGTAAAAGATCCTTCAACAAGAGATTATGTCTTGTGGCATTAGCAAAGCTAGCAAAGGTGGCCCATCTTCATAACAGCTTTAATAAAATGTCATGCTATCACAACCCCTGTATATCAGGTACAAATGTTGATCTTTAACTGTCATGCAGGAATTCCAAACAAGTCCTGGACACCTTACAATGAGGTTGTGTATTGAGAACGTCAAATAACTCCTGTAGTACCTACACGATGCTCCTTCATTCTCTGAGCTGTTGGCTTCCATTTCTTGACACGTTTCTGATTTTTTTTTCACTTCAAGATGCAGAATGCTGGCAATAACATCAAATAATGACAAAACACTGCCTTTAACTAGCATCAGCCAATCATTTGGGACGCTTTGGCAAGGTTTATATCATTCCGTATCATGTCAAAATGCCAACTTCCATGGAAATTGCAAATAAACTTGTGAGTATCATGATGCTATAAAAGGTCATCATGTCCACATCGATGCCATGTAGCATGGTTGGCTGGGTATTACAAGCAATATCTCAATGTTCAAAATGACACTTGTCGGGAAAAAGACTGCCTTAAGCCTACTGTAATTTCCTTTCCTCAATTCCACAACTGGTTTTTGAAAAACGTACTCTTCCTGAGCCAAATTTGAAATTATTATAAGATTCCAGCTTACTTTTCTACAGTGGTCATTGAAGGATCTCTAAATGATCATATAGATACTAAGACTTATAAAAGGATAGCTGTAGCAACAACCTCAACTTATTCAAGAATACCCACATATCTCTTATTAATTCTTGGATAATCATTCTGACTGGTCAGTGATGTTTCAGATGAATCAGATATTAAACAAACATGCACAACAACTGCATACAGCCTTGAGCAATTGCTCAAGGCCATATATGCCATATTGTTGCTGTATTGATTTGATATTTCTCCATCAGCTTTACCCCTTCTCAGCATCAATTACCATGTTTGTGATGAACCAAGAATTTAGTAAGATCTATACTACATTAAGAGGTACAACCGTGTAATATTTATGCAAAACACACCCAAAGAGTTTTATAATCTTTCATTTAATACTTTTCTTCCAAGAATCTATCTTTCAGATGCAATCAGAGTTTGACAGAGAATATTAAGCTTTTGTTCCAGAACCTCAATTTTCAATTTTAAACCAATTGTCAACCACAATATAGAAACATTGAGGAGGTCAATCTTTCAGGTCAGAAGGAACATTATATTAAAGCGGCTCATTGAGTTGGTTCATGAAATTCAAAGAATGTGTCCAAACCTGTTTAGTTTCCTTTACGTCAATGACAAATAGTCAAATTTAGACAATCCCAATATCGGTACATATAACCATTTTATGAGCGAGCACTTAACGGTGGAGTTCAATTTACAAAAATTTGTGACCTGACACTTTTTCAAATTATGCACAAAACCCTTACAAGTGAAGAAACTACAAAATGTACAAAATTCAAAATTTTAACTTTTTCCATAACTAATGGATATGACACTTGGCTTATTATGCTAACTATAAGCATTTTCATGTAATAGTGACCCTTTAAAACTCTCATTAAGTTATCGATATCAACTCAATGAGCTCCTCTAAATACTGGTGAATGTAGATTTCACAACTTTTTTCGGGTAAAAAAATTCCACACAGATGCAAGACTATACATAGCCTTCAACACTGTGTAACCAATGATGGTGTTAACACTGCTATCACAGATCATTTTTTTGCTAGTTAAGTAAATGTACAAAAACAGTGCACAATCATAGTTGTGAAAACACAGTACAAAAAGACTCTGATGGCCACTTAAATGTAAAGGAGCATGCACCTATATCATTTTGCAATATCACATAAATGTTGCCATACAATTTTGAAGACTTGTTCATAAAACTTTGCTGAACATTGAGATAGCAATTTTAAAGCAAGATCATCCCTTATATTTTGAAACTACTAGCTTTATTCAAATAAACCTTTGCACTTATAAAGCTTATCAAGAGGCTTTACATTTCCAAGAAATCATATATATGTTTGTTTTGCTTTCAAGTGCTATTCTTTTTTATTTTTTTTTTTCTTCTTTTCTCGGATACCACATCCACCTTCAAGAAATTTCAAGTCAAAGACTGCATCTTGCTATGGTATTAAATAAATGTTTAGGACACCATGTACACCTCACTTTCCTACAGTTTAAAGTTGTGGTGTCCCAATTAATGCTGGGTAAGTGTTCTACAGTGTAACGACATGTTTTATTTTGTTCGTGAAAGAAAAAGTAAAAATGCTGAAAGACCTCATTAGATAAGTGATTATGTTATTTGTTGACGCATGGAATTATGGGCCATAGTGTGGGATGCATAAACAGAGCTTAGCACGCTGTATTTGGCACTATTTGCTTGTTTTCATGTGATGCACGCATAGAACACTGAGGATAAATCTGAACTGTGTTTACCAAACTGAACAAAAATGGGTCTCAGCTCTACTTTACAGCAGATTAAAATAAAAAATTTTTGCACAAAGAAAAAAGAAATTTAGACAGCCTTTACACAAAACCATACTCAAAATTCCGCTTTATGGCTGGAATGATTTCACAAAATAGGCCTATTCATGTAAACTCAAATTCTAGAACATGAATTGGAGGTAAGTGGAAGATTGGTTCATTTATCAGGCTATTTAGAGAATGTGTGCATGTGCATATAGCCACCGAACAGAATTGCCAAACTTGCAAATTTAAGTACTCCTGTGTAAATAAAGTAAAAATATGACTGGGACACACCCACGGACTTCCTGTACATGGACAGAGCATACTACATGGTAGATTGTCGCAACCGTAGTGTGAGAAAAAGCGCACCAAAATGGCCAGTCTGCTATGGGTTTGCGTGAAAGTTTGGACTTGCTCAAGTAGATTACCATATTTTGCAAGGAACTTCAAAAAATGTTTTTGAAATATGGCAGGATAAGGTCAAAATCACTCCATGTATTGCAGGAATATGATATTTTTCCCCTTTCAAGTTTAACTTTTGCTTGAAATATTACAGACTGGTCTTCAAATCAGACAATTTATAGGTTCACAGTGGCCATCTTGGTGCCCCTTTCTTGTCTCAGCCGGTGGCGACCATCTACGGATAGGACATACACGTTACATTCTCTGTCCATGTATATAAGTCCGTGGACACACAACACATTTAGTTCTTACCTCTAAAGTTGTTAAAACAATTTTTTCTACCGATGAAAAATATCTGTCCCAATAAATCTGGGTTTGTTGTCTCAAGGTGAGAACTTGTTCGGCTCCGATGGACCGGACTATAGATGGGATCTGTAAAAAAACAAATAAGAAAGAGTTCATCATCTAGAGATACTATGCAAATGTCCAGTAATAACTGCAATTTGGAATCCTTAAAGGGACAATCCTCTCACCCCAAACTACACTTCTAGTATAGGGTAACAGAAACTCTCAATTGGCTCAGCTTTTTGATTGACTGCTAATTCAAACAATGCAGAGTACCAAAACTTATATTACACAGCACGAACTGTTCTGATTATACACAATGAGCTTTCTATATTCACCCTGAAGCAATAAAATGAGATTGTGTCTGGATGAGGGTGAATTTTAGACAACTGTGGGAGGGGCTGAATTAAGAAGGTTAGGAGAATTGGTACTGTTTGGGATGAGAAAATTGGGCCTTTAAGGGCCTTATCCTCTCACCCCAAACAGTTCCAATTCTCCTAACCTACTTTATGTAAGCCACTCCTGCAACTGTCCCCATCCTCATCCAGAGACAATCAGTATCAGTATACAAGACCCCAATAATTAATCAAAACACTCTCAATATGTTGGGAACTAGCTTCAGTCCTCTCAGTTTTTTTTTTTTTTTTTTTTTTTGTGCTTGCTATCAATCAAAGAGCTGTGCTAATTGAGAATTTTTGTGGACTTTATATTAGTTTTGGGATAAGAGGGTTATAGCCCTTTAACCTTGAAGTCACCCCAATCTGGATTAGTGAAGTAGCCTGCTCTGTGTCATAAATGGTTCTATAGTAAAAGTATATCAACAGACAAACATCATCAAATAAAAACATCCCATGTTAAATGCATCTTAAAGAGGCTCATTGAGTTGATACTGCTAACTTAATGAGAGTCTCAAAGGGTCACTACCACATAATAATGCTTAAAGTTACAGTTGCATAACAAGTCAAGTTTTAAAGTCCAAAAGTACAGAAAATGCTAAAATTTCGAATTTTCCTGTGTCCTGACTTGTAACAGTTTTGTACATAATTTGAAAAAGTGTCTGGTCACGAATTTTGAAAACCAACTTGAATCTCACTGGTAAAACAGTTATTTGTGTGTAGGGTATGGGGATTGTCTAAAATTGACTATTTGTCATTGGTATGTGAACAAAACTCAGTAGGTGTGGAAAAATTTGTTGAATTTCATGAACCAACTCAATGAGCCGCTTAAACAAAATTCCAGATGCTCATTAAATACTTAAAACCTACAGTACTTATAATCCAGAATCTATCAGAGAACTTCCTGTTCAGGTATCTTGAGATTAATAAAGGTAAAGGCATTTGCCCCCTTCAAAGGCTATTTGTTCAACATAGAGCAACAAGGTTGGAATAACAACCGCAATTACAGAGACAAGCATCACCCAAGAAAACACCTTTTTCTCAGGTAACATTGGCTAAAATGTCCTATTCAATTCTAGCAACATGAATGAAAGTCCCTCCAACAGAACATAAACCTCTCCAGGTCAGCAATACATATTTTTTTTTCAAGCAGATCCTGATTAATTAGCATGAAATGCACAATAGGAGATACACAGAATCTGACCGAAATTTATACGAGAGAACCCATCTTGAGGGGACTATGAAGAGTTTCATCAGAGATGATGAAGTAGATGTGCTATTGGTTCATGGCAGGCATCCAGCTCTTCTTCTTAAAGATGGATGTTTCTCCTGGTCATCAACTGACCGCATATCATCAACTAGACATAGATATGCAAGCTCTACAATGACAGCTGACGAGAAATCTGATGCCGCTAATTCGCTGTTGACTCAGATGCTTTCACTAGGATGGCCTCTCATCCAATGTCAAAATTTAAGATGATACTCTCTCAAAAAAGTGTGAAGAAAGGAAAAAGAGAAGATGCGATAGTGTCAAAGAAAACATTAAGAGATCTGTTTGTGATGACAGTGAGTCACCATTTATATAAATATAACAACAAAAGGTGAGAACACCTATTGAAAATGGAGATGTATTTTTGACATAGATTGTGTTGTTTTTGTGAATTTCAGGTAAAAAAGAATGTCTCGTAAACTAGGCACCCAAGGACAGGTGTCCAGCATAAACATAGTTCAGGTGATCTCTGATCAGTTCTCAATTGAGGCTGTGTATATACATGTATTTTCTTAAACAATTTCTAATTTTGTGGTCGTTATATATTTTTAGTTGCACCTTCTGAAGAGGTTCTTATGATATTTATTGCCATCTTAAAGATGGGAATCCAGATGGTTGGGGACTTCCCAGCCCAACTCACCAGCCCCTCCTCCCCTCCCTCCACCCACCATTCTTTTTCGGCAAAAGTTTTGAAAGCTGCTGTAATGCTGCCCAATGCTGCCCAAGAATCACTCCCACTTGATAGCTTCAAACTTTGAACTTCTGGAGTTAGCCCCATTTTATGAAATTTTCTCTTACTTGGCCGCTCTGTCTGCTTTTCCTACTGTAGTCTTGCACTCTCTCAGGGTACTCAACTACATAAAAAATATGTACTACAGCATTGCACTGTAGTGTAATGCTATTCAAAATTCCCTCCATGACTTCCTTGATACTGAGACCAAGCATGGTAGTTCATGCAGCATTTTAATACACAGCAGAATTAATAGACCTCTTCTTAATAAGTCGGGATCTGATGGCAATTTTTGGGCCATAGATCCACTGATGTGGCTTAACTAAAAATCCATGGGAGTACAATTTTCCTCATGCTTTCCTCCCCTACTGTATGAGGCTGAGCTGTTTGATTGGCTTTTAATCGCCACAGGAAGACCCCACTCTGGTTTCCCTCCCTTGTTGTAAGATCGCACAAGGTTGTAGTCCCTCTCTGGGAGGAAATTTCACTAAATGATTGCTTTCAACACAGTGGTCCTCCTGTGATAATAAGATATACTTCTTAGACTCTCATAAAGAAGGTAAAAGATAGCCTCTAATTTCATGACTTTCAAATATTACAAAATGCCCTTACTTTGATTTGGATAAACACATCTCCTGGTTTAGGCCTATAAATACTTGTCAATACATGGCTGATGCATATACCTTGGTTTAGGCCTATAACTCTTTATTAATACATGACTACCGATTTCTTGGAATCAAATGACGTTTTGTCACAGTATCTATCTTCAGCCAGACTGACTCTAATCTGCTTGCTCTACCTTTAAAAGTAAACAGCAGACTCCTCATCTTGAAGCAATGTAGTAGACTGTACTGTTTCACAATTGGCTCTTTGGAGTCAAATGACAATATTTTCTTTCTTCAAATGTGAAATTTACTAAGAACCAACTGCTTTGTATACAGCACCTTGAATATGAAATCACGAAGTCATAAATTATTATAAAAGATACTTTGAAGAGACATAAGAGGAAAATTGTGAGATAAAGCTGATGCTTAAAAACAAGGTTGGGGTGACTGCTCTTGCCATATTTAATGGATGTAAATAATTTTGAAATGTTGGGAACAACTAAGGGGAAGAAGAAGTAACTTTCACTTTTTTTATTTAAAGTAAACATTTTAACTAGTCTTATTCTGCCCATTTTAAACTGGCCAAATCTTGAATGTTGGATGCTTTCTCTCTTATTTTCTTTTGTCATTGTCTCTTTTTTTTCAATTTTTTTTTCAGGGAAGGCCTAAGGGCTATTTGTTTCACTTCGTTTTGCAGAATATCAATACCCCACCACGCTAATGATATTTTGTAAAACAGAACCAAAAATATGCACATAGGCCCAGGCCTACATTGACCGCTTGAATTTTGTCCGCCCCTTTTCCGTTATTGTTTCCTATTATATGGGTAGCCAAAATTAATTTGTTTCGTTTCGTTTTGTTGTGTTTCGCAGAATATCATGAGCTATTCCTGCATTTTTCATGCAGCAGCACTATATCCTAAGAATACTGAGAATTAGTTTCATTTTTAATGGTTGTAAAGCTTCAAAATAAGTTTGGGGCAATGCTGCTTTTTGCACTTTGAACTTCAATTAATTGAACAATGAAATTTCATGGTTTCACATTTTTAGTTAACCACAAAGACCCCAAAGTTAAAACATTTGTTTAAAATTTGAGTGAATCTAAAAAGGGCACCTACAACTCTCAAAAACCACCCACAGTTAAAATTGTACATCATTATTCCATTCAGGCAAAATACATTGCTGCTGTCATTAATAGCCTTGGGTAATACAAACATATGCTAAAGAAGTTATGGCACAGACCAGTAAATGCTTCCATGGAGTAAGTACTACCTCATAAAACCTGAAAAAAAAACACAGTACACCGCAGTATATATGCCTAAACTACTCAAAATTGTTCAACTGACCCTATACCTATAATACTCAATGGCCATTGCCTTCTGTTAATCCTCAAAACAGATATTATTGACATGCCATAGGGAATAAAATTTTCTTTTGAAAATGTCATTATAAACACCTAAAATTTGAAAAGCAGTGGGTGTTCTCTGACAGAAATGGGAATAAAATGCTGTTTATGTACCATTTTGACAAAAGGGCAATAGGGAATAACTATGATGCAGCTGGGGAGATGGTGTCAAAGCCCTTCCTCAACTGCCAAATACTGTGTTCATACCAGTATGTTCAACCCTAACGAGGAGGACCAAAAGTTGGGAACTGCATCCCACAGAAATCATTTAATTTTGGGGGGTTAGTTAATAAAAGGACCAAACCTCTCAACCCAAACTACCGTTTTGGAACGGGGGTACCGAAATTCTCAACTGGTTCAGCTCTTTGATTGATAGCTAATTCAAACAATGCAGAGTACCAAAGCTTATATTACACAGCATGAATGGTACTGAGAGTGTTTTGATTATATAAATTGGGTTTTTTATACTCACCTTGAAGCAATAAACTGAGATTGTATCTGGATGAGGATGAATTTCAGACAATTGTGGGAGGGGCTTCAGTAAGAAAGTTAGGAGAATTGGTACTGTTTGGGGTGAGGGAACTGGGCCTTTAAAGGGCAAAAGCAGTTGCCCCATTTTTTTTTTTTTTTTTTCTTTTTTGAAGCATCAGCTTAATCTCACAATTTTCCTCTTATTTTTCTTCAAAGTATCTTTCATAATATTTTTGGACTTAAGTATTGTAAATTTTACATTTGAAGAGAAGAAATACTGTCACATGACTCTCAAAGGCCAATCATGAAAAAGAACAGTCTACTACACTACTTCAAGTTGGGGGGACTGCCTATATGCCCTTTAAATGAGGTTTGATCTGCTCAGTTCCAAAACTGGACCAATCATTGTCTTTTTTCCCCAGTTTTGGTTCACTGGCTTGTTTTTTTCATTATCCCATTGTTTATGGTGAGCACACAAGCACAATGACAGCAGTTTCCAATGGTGTGTCATGGCCCTTTCTTGACTGCCAGATACTGTGTTCACTTCATGCCAGTGTGCCTAGACCAAGCAGAGGACCAGAACTTGGGAACTAGCTGCATCACAAAGAAGTTCTAAGTCAGTAGTTATTTAAATGAGGATTTACTCCTCAGTTATAAATGAATCAGCTTAAGTCAGGCCCTCCACTGCCTTTTTCCAGCTATAACTCACTGGTTTGTTTTTCCCACTCCATTGCTTATGCTGAGCACCAAGCACAATGCCAGTAGCTAGGTTCCAATGATGTAGTTAGAAGCCCTTCCTTATAGCAAGCACATATTGTTCATGTGAGTGTGCTTAGCCAAGCAGTGGGGATTGCATCACACTCACTGAAGTTTTATGGAGATCAAAACAAAGTGAAATGTGGTATAGTTAGTTAGATGGAGTTTTACAGCCCAATTTCCAACCTATTAGTTTAAGTCAAGCCGGCCACGGCCTTTTTTCCAGTTGTGGCTCACTGGCTTATTTTCCCTACTTCATTAATTGCTTATGCTGAGCATCGTGCACAACATCAGTAGGTTCCTTTTTTAGAGTCTTTGGTATGACTGGACCTGGGAAGCGAACCCAGGCCTTCCGCCCAAGAAATGTGGTACAGTATAGCCTTCAGTTACTTAAATCCCCTCTGATGGATTTCAAGACTGTTTACTTCAAATACACAATAAGTACATAAGCACATACGCTAACGTCTTTATCATAGATATGGTAGGCCATAGTATATATAAGGGAAAAGGTCAAAAATAAAGGACCAGGACTTTTGAGGCATGCAATGCGATCGCATGCCATCACTCACTTTAATTCACTTCAGGGAGTGTGATTTTTTGCACACCTATGAAGAATGGGACCTCATATAAATCTACTAAACTTTCAATACAACACAAAACCTACCACACTACTTGATTTTCTGAGAAGTACAATTTGTAGCACACGTGAAAAATCTAAACCTTAAGGCCTGAAGCACTTATCATTCTAAGGACTTAGTCCTACCCCTGGAGGGTCCCACCCGGTATACAATTTATCCCTCATCTCTGATCCTACCATTCTATTTCTTTTCCTCTATCTGCGTTTTCTCTCTTTGTTTATCTACTGTACAGTATGGAGAAGTTAACAATACATAAAATATTTCAAAACAAATTTCACTTCAAAAAGTACAGTATGTGGCATATTTGGCACCAAATTGCAACCAGGGTATAAGGAAACCAATTTTTCAAACATCTTCAAGGGGAGGGTATTAAGAGGAGAGGGATACCCCTCTCTTAAGAACCCTCTCCCACACCAGAGATCCAATCACGCAATATCATAACCAATATGTAAAACATAAATTATGCAAATCTTACTGCAAAAGAACAGTAGCGTAGGACGCCTAATTTTTCAAAAAAGCTCTCAAGGGGGACGAAGTTATTTCCTTCCCCAGGGGAACAAGGAGAAAATATATTGCACTATCATTTGGGTATTACACAACCTGGAGAAGCTTACTGCAAATCACAAAATTATAATTAACAGGCTAAACATACAGCAGAAGACATCCCATGGCTGTACCAGTCCAACTTAAAGGCCCAGTTCTCTCACCCCAAACAGCACCAATTCTCCTAACCTTCTTACTGAAGCCCCTCCCACAATTGTCTGAAATTCATCCTCATCCAGACACAATTAATCTCAGTTTATTGCTTCAGGGTGAATATCTAGAAAAGCTCAGTGCATCTAATCAAAACACTCTCAGTACCATTCATGCCGTGTAATATAAGCTTTGGCACTCTGCATTGTTTGAATTTGCTGTCAATCAAAGAGCTGAGCCAATTGAGAATTTCAGTACCCAGGTACCTAAATTGTAGTTTGGGGTGAGAGATTTGGCCCTTTAAACCAACTGGTCAGAAACTGAGCCATAAAGCCTCATGTCCATAGAATACATCCCTATCCAAGAAACAAGAAAGAATTATTCAAACACAAATGAATCATGAGCAACCAGACACCTGCACTGCACTTAAACAAACAGGATACTTAACATACAAATACAACATTAGTTGTATTATGGTTACGACACATCAACACTGTCAATACTTCATACCACATGATCATTACTCCAAGGGGCCCAAGGAAGTAAAAAAACAGATAATCTGTCCACAATAGTAGGAAGGAGTGCTCTAGAGTGAATGGTTGAAAAGAAAGTGAGCTATATTTACAATTCCATCCAAACTTTAGCAATTGGACAAGCCACTGGATTCAATTGGTACTCTTCAGAGAATATAAAAGATCTGCTACAGTGTAACTTAGCCAAGGAATGTTTAATACCCAATGAGTCTTTGAATAAAATTTACTAGTATTCAGCTGACTTCAGTGGAGATTTTTGAAGCAATTTACAACACCTAGATAAAAAATAAGTGTTGGAGATAGAAAGATCTTAATTGAGCACCACAGAAAAACATGCTTTCATCATTCTAACATGAAACACCTTGAAAATGTCATTTTTTTCAAAATTTCACTGCTAGTAAAGCAATTTGAAGATCTACGTTGAGGCATGTGCTGCTGATGCTAGGGTAGAACTGGGCCATTACTACAAGCATTTACAATTAAGTCAGGCTTGATACATAGATATAATTTGAATTTATTAAGTTCAACAATGAGCAAATTCAGAAAATATGAGCATTAATTCAGCTTGCATAATCAAACATATAAAACAACATAAAAACATACCAGTACAATAAAAATTAGTGTTAAATGTTGCACAATGATTATTGAGAGTGATTGACGTTATGTAAAGAGATGGCCTTTAATTGGTGAAAACATGGGAGATGGGAAATTTATTTGTTGCAGCTGCTGGAGGTCTCATTCTACCACTCCTGGCAATGAGTCTGTAATGGAAATTTCCATGTAATGGATGCTCAGCATCTTTAATCACAGATCTCATTTTTCATTCAAGAAAGGAGTTGTAGTCCATGCAGGCAAGCATTCAGGCAAAGAAGTTGATTGTTGCAAATTAAGCGGCAAGCTTCCCTAATTATGGCATCAATTCTCTTTGTATCAACTTAAAAATTCTGCCACCCCACAACAACAGTACATAAAAACACAGCAATATTTAACAGAATGGTAAAACATGCTTAAGACAGCTTTTCTTTTCTTTTTTTCATGTTTTTTTAACCATTGTGTAGAGGAATACTTAAAGGCAGTCATTCGTCACCCTTAACTGCAGTTTCAGTATGCATCAAAACTCTCAATTGGTACAGCTCTTTGATTGGAATCACATTCAAACAATGCATCATAGCTAAATTACACAGCATGGGCACTGAGAGTGTCTTGATTACACATGGACTTAATGGCCACTGGGACAAGCCATGAAGCAATTAACAAGGATTGTGTCTGGATAAAGATGAGTTTTAGATAAATGTGGGAGGGGCTAGAAGTAAGTAGGTTGGGAGAATTGGAACTGTTTGAGATGATGAAAATATGCCTTTAAGAGAGCATCTGGACTCCTTTTTCTGGTAATTTCCTCAACATCTTTTTGGGGGTTGAGTTTTGGCATGGAGAAGGCAAAATTACCCTTCCAACCATAAACTGTAAATGGATGTGCAATAAAATGGTGTGACTATACATTAATGTCCTTGAAGGAAAAAAATGTTTGACAGGATACTAAAAATTTGATGTAAATTTTCTTGATGAAAGCAACAGTAGGAAAACACCAACATTAATGCACTTCAATCACTGTCAGGGCCACCCCTGCTGCAAGTTTCACTTTGCATATGAGATATTCACACCATATGTTTACTAGTACTGTACCCAAAGTACAGTACCCAAAGTACAGTACTAGTACAAATTACTGCATGCACTATACAGTACTAGTGCTGTAATCGAAAGTACTAATGCTGCCCTGTATATCACTAGTATATATTAAAGAATACACCTAGTAATCAATTCTGAAAAACTTCTTTCCAAGATACCAGGATATGTTCAGAGATTTTGTTTTTTTTCAAAAACAAACCGATTCTGTAGCAGAATAAACCTATATTTGAAGCATTTTACAAAACAAATCACACATCAACTACATTCAAAAGAAAATACAGAATTACCACAGAAACAGTGACTCCAGGAAGTAAGTTTTCTCAGTATTGTATAATATGCTACATAGGTTTAAAGCCAAGAGGAGGAGACACAGGATGAAATATCCATATTAAGTCATGTACCATTAAAGTGTACAACAACGATGAAATTCACTTACATGAGTGAATTAGTTACTGCACACAGGTGGGGATTCAAACATTCTTTTGTGGAGTGGGAAAATCCTTAACTTCCTTCATGGCACTATTTACATTAATAATTTGATCTGGCACAACTCTTTTAATTTGTTAGGACAGTCCACCTTTACCTAACAGTAGCCTGTATGGATCACCGTTAAATGGGTCAAGATGATTTACCTATTATCAGATAGCTAAAGATGGCTCATCTAAAATAAGGAAATCCAGGATGGCTCAAATTTTGTTGGTATTAGCCAGGCTGGTTCCCCTATTAGAGCAGCCAGCATGGCTCACCTTTAAATGGGCTGGTCAGAATGGTTCATCTAACATAGTTAGCAGGGATGACTCAATTTGTTAATAAGTATGAAGCAGGGTGCAGGGTTGTAGCTACGGTGGGCGGCCACACCCAGCACTCGATATTACCCCCTCACTCCAAGCAAACACATGTCTCCTAGCCCACCACAAATCTCCCTACTGAGACATAACACTAGCCCCAATTTTACTCCCTGAAGTAAAATGAGGGAAAATGAAAAATGGCTGAAAAATGGGATAAATACCATGGGATAGGGTAAGGCACTTTTGAGAGATCAGACAATTACCCAACACTCAAATTTGGCTAGCTACAACCCTGGAAGGGTGGCTAATGTTTATGTGAATAATTAGCAGAACTGGCACACCTAGTACGAGGTAGCCCTGATCATTCAGCAGTTAGCCAAGATGCCTCAGTTATGAAAGTAGGGCACATAAATGTTATGATACTCCACAGGGTAACTAGATGAAGAATTTGAATAAAAGTTTGCGAATGAGCACTACAAACTGGGAGGTACATAATTAGGAATCCACCTACCCCACCCCCTCCAGATAATCTGCCAACATCTCAACACGTAATTTTTAAAATCGACACAAAGGTGTCCAGACCTCAATAGTCTGATTAGGGGTTGACAAAGTCTTTTATCAAAACCTCTATTGTTGTCTTATAGTATTTGTTTGGACAATATTTTCTGCATGGATATATTTGCTTCTTTGGGGAGCAAAGTTTCTCCAAACAGCTTACTGCATTCCTGTCTCAATCTGCCTTTGGTATCCAAACAGGCAGACATTAGCAAGAAAACTTAAAGGATACTTGAGACAGTGAACACTGTCAACAACTTATTCTTAAATCAGTGCCATTGATTCACTATCTTTTAGTGTTACCACGAAATCTGGGGAAACTGCATAGAATTGTCATGGGCTAGGTTGTGCAAGTACTCGTGGGTATTAAGTTCCACAGTTAGGTTTCTTTGAAAGATGAGGGCTTTTACCTGTGGGACCATGAAGTACTACCTGGTAGGTAGTGCTCCCAAGGTGGGACAATTGAAATCAGATTCCAATGGCTTCTGTACATTGCCTCTCTCTTAGAAGTTTCTTGCAAACACAATTCTACAAGGATTGAAATTAGTCAACCATCTAATCTGCTCTTGAAAAAGTACAGTTTGGGTAACTTGTTTTTATTATAGGGTGAAAGGTCACGCTGTCCTACTTGCTAAGAGTTAAAGTCCACAAAAGCACAATGACCAAATAAAATGAAATCCAGAGCTTGACTGCATGGAAGGTGACAGCTTTCAGTAACAATAAATGGGCTAAGTTGGAACTCTCCGGTAGCTGACAACTTCAGGAAACAGTTGAAGGGTTAAAACCTAGCAGGGGCAACACCAGGGCATATTTGATGGGGGCAAAGGGAAGCATAATTTGAGTGCTCCCTTTCTTCTTTTTCCATCCTAAAGGGAATGTAATTTGTGCAGACTATAAACCCACAAACTCTCCCAACCTCTAAAACTACACTATCTCCTCCCCCTCCTTATCCCTGTCCTACCAAGAACGGTATTAAACTTACCTGAAGTAGTAACCTCTCATCACCCATTATAACAGCTGTGTTCCAATCAATAACCTCACTAAAGGGAAGCTCCCAACCGTTGCTAAGGAGTACTGGCACACATGCAGCTTGGAGGGATTCAAGGAATCGAAAAGAACCGAGGCGTCTTCCTCGTGGCGTTAAACAAAAGGTGGAATTATGAAGTAAAATTTGGTAATCATATCTGTAGGAAGACAAAAAAAAACACATGTAAGTGCTGTACAGTACTCAGCTACTCAGTATACAGTAGTAAACAAATATATAATGTAATATGTATTCCATTACATTCATGCAATTCTCCCAACCTTCCTGGTGGGTATATTTACAAGTGACTATAACCAGAAAGCCAAAAGGCTTAGTGATTCCTTGCCATTAAATACCTTACCTGCTTTCAAATTGACAGTGCTTGATAGATTTTTCTTTACATTTTAGGCACAGAATTTTTGCAATTTTACCCCTGGTGACCTCAAATGACCTTTGACCTCTACCAAAAACAATAGGCTTCTTTCTCTCAACATGACAAATATATATACCAAATATGAAAAGTATCTGTTACTCTTATCTGGAGATATTGTGTTTACAAGCCATTTTCGAAGTTTTGGCAATTTTACCGCTGGTGACCTCAAATGACCTTGACCTCTACCAAAAGCAATAGGCTTCTTTCTCTCAACATGAAAAATCTATACATCAAGTATGAAAATTGTCGGGCAATCCTATCTGAAGATATCATGTTTACAAGCCATTTTCGGTGTTTTCACATTTTTACCGCTGATGACCTCAAATGACCTTTGACCTCAGCCAAAAACAATAGACTTCTTCCTCTCAACATGACAAACCTATATACCAAGCATGAGAAGTGTCGGTCACTCCTATCTGAAGAAATCATGTTTAAAAGCCATTTTTGGGATTTTCCCAATTTTACCGCTGGTAACCTCAAATGAACTTTGAATTCTACCAAAAGCGATAGGCTTCTTTCTCTCGACATGACAAATCTATATACCAAATATGAAGAGTATCTGTCACTCCTTTTTGAAGATATTGTGTTTACAAGTCATTTTCAGTGTTTTCGCAATTTTACCGCTGATGACCTCAAATGACCTTTGACCTCTACCAAAAACAATAGGGTTCTTCCGTTCAACATGACAAATCTATATACCAAGTATGAAAGTTGTCGGGCAATCCTATCTGAAGATATCATGTTTACAAGCCATTTTCGGCGTTTTCGCAATTTTACCACTGGTGACTTCAAATGACCTTTGACCTCTACCAAAAACGATAGGCTTCTCTCTCTCAACATGAAAAATCTATATACCAAATATGATCTGTTGGTCTCTCCTAACCGAAGATATCATGTTTACAAGGAATCAATTACAGAACCCCTTGCTACATCCAGACTGTACATTACTCACGCACCAGAGCTCTACTCGGAGAAGTTCTAGCACCCCCACTTCTCACCAATCAACAAGTAGATTGTCCTTGTTACTCTAACTGCGCAAGTCTAGGCTATACTTCCAAGGTTTCATTGAGTCTAGAAATTTCAGCTTTGCCAGCATCTTTTCATCCAGGAATGTAGAGAAACTTCTCCGGGTAGCACAACATGCGCGAGTAATATGTAATTTAAATAGCAGGGGGTAAGTTTATGTCGGCGAAATAATTCTCAAAATTCTATGCTTTTTTCATGATTCTTGCCCCTGAACATATACAAAACCCCCATTACCTTACCAATGTTACCTTGCCCCTGTCCCTTCCCTTAAATGTGCCCTTCCCATTTTCCCTTCCCCCTTTCCTCTCCTTCACTAAAAATTCTTGTCTCCCATTCCTTACCAGTTCCAACCCCCTCTCTTATCCCCTCTCTAAACATTCCCTTGCCCCTGCACATCCATCACTTCATACCACAAGGCAAACCCTGATTAAGTGCAATTTTTAAATAATACCATACATCACATGAAATTACTGTCCCAAATATAATGTCCGCTTTCTTAATTTCAAAACATTTTACAAGTTTACAAAATGGAAGATGTTAGCAATGTAAAGAAGGACATTCCTAATTTAACCATCTACAGTAATTGCTTCATCCTTTAAACATTACTCTAAAGCTGTTTTAAATGTATCACACATCAAGACCATTATTCCAATGTTCACTGCTATTCAACGGTTATTCACCTTCAAATTTTAACGCTCCTAACTTTTAAAGGGCAAAACCAACACTGATGTGTATTTCAAAAAGACAGCTATACATCTCACAATTTACTCCTACTGGTACACTGTATGTTCCTTGATAAATGCCCCAGGGTGTTAGTTACATTTTTGAAAAGGGGGCATTTATTTGAGGGTATATTTTAATAAAAAATTAGCTTACCGCCAGAACCTACACTATGTTATTCTTGTGTTTCTAACACTTAAACATGTCATGTGTGGATCTGCATGTGAAAAGGTGAACTGTTTTTGACATTAGGCTACTGTTGTAACACTAACATTAGGCCTAATCTGTGGTTTGGGCCTGTAGTGCCTACCTCGGCTTGGCAGTTGTTAAAAATTTTGAGGGGGGCATTTGTTAGAGGGGGGGTTTAATATACAGTACCCTCCTACAAGTACTGTATCTTTCATGATATTTCAAGACTGACAATTGAATGTTCAGGGTAAATTAAACCAAGCAGCTGCTGCTCTTATAAATTTCACAACCAGGTTAGCCCTACTACTGTCACATGGTTCCCAAGAGCCATTCATTACATGAAATAGCCTACGACACAAATTGGGCGACAACACTTTCCCTTTAAGAATCAAACACACCGGGATCGAAACCTATTAACACTCACGTTAAAGAAAGGAGGGAATTAATTTGCACAATAAATGCAGCCATAAAACCTTCTATAATATCTCCAATTCTGCATTTTGAAGGGTATTGGGACTCCGAATTTTCCCTTAATGTTTAAATCTATGCAATAATGACATGCTACCATGGTAACAAGGAGATAATAAATCACAAAGGAGAGTTTCACTGGCTTAGAGAAAATCCAGGGTGGTTCCATGGACAAGGGGATCTAGATTTAGATGAGGGTGTCATGTACGTGTTATACAAGTATATAGATAGTGTAATGATCGTACGAAAACTGAAAATGGCCTTCTAGTATGATGGCAAATCTCAAGACATTTTGAATAACTTTGGATACATGGAGAGAACATTGAAAAACTTGTATCTTTATACATTACGACAGTTTTCCCACAGGGAAGAGTTACCAATATTTCTAAAGGCATGAGTCACATTATCCAGCAAAGAAAATTGTTTCCAATCCCGCTCCCCCCCAACTGGTGACAGTATTCACAATTAGCAACTTTACTTATAGGTACCCTTTGCTACATCTATTTTGCATTAATTTGCACTCTGCACACAACACATGATAGTTTTAGCATCACCGCTTCATCTGTCATCTTGGACTTAAGTTTGGGTCTCATCCTGTGCCCCTTTTTTGCAGAAAAACCACGGTGCTTCGCGGACTCCAAAACCCTCCGAACTGAAAACAATTGCATGGAAGGCAAATGAAGCAGATTGTTATTCTAGGATAGAGGGCACATAAGGTACACCACACTGAAATTGTCCTGGGCTGCATGCAAAGTGAGAATTAATGCCAACTCGATGAAGAAAATGGTAAGTAAATGTCGGCGAAGTGAACTCCGGTGTTTCGAATCCCTAAACTTTGACAAACACATTTTACAATAAATGTACACATATGGTCTGCATGAGAAGTATGAATTAACTAGACAGGTTTTGTTATGTCAAAATTTTTTCATGAAGTAAAAGGAAAAAGGTTTGGAGAGACTGTCTGTCAACAACCTACAGCCAAACTTAATCAATTCCACCAAGTAAAGAAATTATTTGAGAATAACATTCCCTACGTTTAAAAGCTCTATACTTCTGGAGGCTCCTTCAGTATAGATCTGCAAAGCTATACAAATATTCCCAAAAAATCAATACTTTTTTTCTCTATCAAATATATCTACTCATGCAAGATTGATCTCTTAACTAAAATATTAATTTACCCTTCACTTCATTTAAAATAGTAATAGCATAAAACTATAATGAAGAAGTTTGTGGTTTCAGGGATAGTGTGTCAATTATTCACCGATTAAGGCGCATATCATTTAGCCGTGGAGTGCTGTCTCAGAGGTAGAAATAATATGCTGCCAAATGGCTGAGATTTAATGCATTATACTAAGAAGCACATGCAATAGCTCTCGTGATCTAAGATATGTAGGTACTACACATCATTTTGAAATTTGCTTAAAATACAAATCATGTAAATTTATGGTCCTCATACATGTATCCTTGAATCTTGTGACTATCAAAATGTGGGTAAGGGCTTAGGGCACACTGCCAAAACAGGGCTCGATTTTCATGGTTGTCCGATTGTCCGGGTCAACTAAAATTCCATACAGACAACCAAAATTTGAAAGTTGGTTGTCCGATGTACAACCATTCTTCTCTAACAATGAATTTTATTCAAGCAGCCTGCTCCTATATCATGGAAGAAGTATATATAGGCCCACTGCTGACTGAGCAACAGCTCTTTCAACTTTTTCCATGATACAATTTCAGCTAGACTATATAAAATTGTTTTTCTCTTGTAAAAATCATATCTTAATTTTTATTCTTCAAGAGCCATTATACAGTACGTAAACACATCTACTGTTTTGCACTGTAAATATGCGCCAAATTTTTCGGACAACCAAATTTTCTTTACGACAACTAAAAATACTAAATTGGTTGCCCAAAGGACAACCATAAATTTTTCCGAAAATCGAGGCTTGCAAAATACCCCCCCACCACCTACCCACCTTCCTGGATGGAAAGAAACGTTGAATAAGCTGAAATTTTCAGACCCATGAAACCTACGAGAAACCAAGACTTGCGCTGAAGAGTTAGGAGGTCAATCTACAGGTCGATCAGGGTGAAGACTAAAGGTTAGTGATGGAGTTACCCTGCTGGAATTTTAGAAATTACAAACCTTATCACATGATTGTAAATAAGAACCATTAATGAAACAGTCTATCCGAATAAACGAAATTGGGTTCACTGCATTTTCCCTTAAAGGAGCTCCATTTGGTTGATACTGATAACTTAATGAGAGTGTTAGCTACCACATGACAATGCTTATACTTACAGCAGCATAATAAGTCAAATTTCATATCCAATCAATATGGGAAAAGTTCAACTTTGAAATTTTGTGGTATCTTGACTTATAGCAACATCTTTGTGCATTATTTGACGAAAGTGTCTGGTCAACATATTTTGAAAACAGAATTGAACTGTCAAGTACTCATAACACCATTTGCACATGAGGATGTATATGGTCATTTTCACGGTAAAGGGTGTAACTTTTGATTTTTGACACCAAAATTTCAAAGTGGAGAGGCACAATTTTTTTTTATGTAATCATGTGCAGAAAAGTCTCAATTATAGGAAACAACAAGTTCTGGAGCTTAAACTCTTTCGTAATATGTGATGCAAATTTGTCCTATGTGGAAAAACGAGAGAAATCTGACAAAAAACAGCATTAGTATCCAGGGCTGAATGACCAACCACTACAGAGGTAATATATCACAATTGGTATTTTTCAATTGCCATCAGGATGAACTTCTTGGGCCAAGAAACTGTTTCTATCCAAACTGACCCGGTCACACAAATATTTTAATGATAAGTTCAATATTGCATAAAAATCTGGCCCTTGCAATATATTTTTCTTGTTCACCACATGAGCTTTGATGGAATGTAGATCAAAACAGCACAGCAGCATCAGTACCTAAGGGGTACTTACCCACACAAATATTAGTGTAATTGCATTTGTCTTACCAAACTTCTGATTTTCAAGATAATGTGTTTCGGAGGCTTCAGTTAACAAATATGACATGTTTCGGAGGCTTCAATATTGTTAACATGGTACAAAGCCAAAAGTTCATCAATAAGATTCAACTTTTGTTTCAAAAACATGTTCAATCATAAGCTCAACACCTTCAACATTTGTTAATAAGCAAGGTTCTTGTTACCTCTTACATGTATCAACAAATTTTTCAATTTTTAGTGCAGCAGTTAACGATTACAAGGAAAGGGTAGTTGAAATATCTGCACTATCAGACATTAACCATGAAGTAACTCAGAGCTGCAATTTAGAAAGTAATTCAACTAATTACTATAGCACAAATCAAGTTTAGTCTTTATTTTGGAACATGTTTTGAAAGGTTTTACAGTTACATTCACCCATGTTTCGGAGGCTTCATAAATGTTAACATACTGGCTACCGTGAAATTGTCAGTTACTGAGGAGACTTGATAAATGATAAGATATGACATATACAGTAGTCTATTACTGAGGAAGCAAAAGATTTGCTGCTAACAATATTTAAAATTTCACTGTTATCAAATACTGTACCACTGATTAAGCATATTCTTCATGGAATATATTTAATGGCACCATGGGGGTAACATTCACCTATGTTTAATAGACATTGATATAGGTTGTTACAGATTGTCCACTGTAAAACACTGAATGAAATTAATCTTTTAATGTCATCAGAATCTCATTTTGCCTCTGAGGTTTTAGCCTATTTTGTATCCAGTATATTTTGTTAGAAGAAAGCCATTTAAATTACAGAATAAGGTCATCTTCCTTATTGTTTACATTCCGCAATACCTTCCACCAATGTTCATTATATGGTTCACATGCAACTTCAAAAAAAACCTGGGTTGCATTTTCAGAGCTCAATCGTAATGTTTGGAACTTAAATCAAGTTGACATCCAATCAACAAGTGTATTGTTTTATACAAATCAAATCCAACTTTAACATCAATAAGATGTTTTAACTTGCGGTAGAATAAAGCAACGTGAACAATTCCACATTAAAAAAGGATTATTAAGAACTTTGGAGAGGATTTGTTGTATTGAACAGAGTTCTCTGAGATCAAACTTAGTGTTTTGGCAATGCTCCCATTTGACAGATCAAACTCTAATAAGGGTGCAGAATCACAATATTCACAATGAAGATCCACCCATTTTGATTGACCCACTGGGGTAGATCAGATCAACCTTGATTGTTTTACTTTTGGCATGGTTATCACAACTGTACAACATACCATCAAGAAGACTACAGTCTCCTTGAAGCTACAGTACTTAAACTGAAATAGCAAGTTACACATCAACATGCTAAATGCAATATAACCAAAATGAAATTGCATGCACATTGCAAAGTAATTATGTCATTTGACAAAGAAAGAGGGATTTGCTATTTCAAATTATTCAGACTACTGTACAGTACTATAAAGCCAAAACCGGCAGTTGCAAAGTTACTATTATGGAAAACTCCCTAGTGATATAACCTACCGTAACACTCAAAACTAATTAATGGTCTGGACTATACTGTACTGTACATTTACAGATGTTTTGACAAAGACAAAGTTTGTGAGCCAACATCTGATGAATATCTTTAGCTCATGGGTCCACAGAATTTGTACTCAGGTGTCAAACTTCCTAACTAAAAGTCTTCAAAGCACTGCCACTGAATTACTGTAACTTAAGTTTGCTGACATACAGTACCTGTCATCAGAGAGAACATCCCTTATTAAAAAGCCAAAAATTCATGGACTGCTTTCAATTGTCTTGCTACAATGCATGAACTGTAAATAGAATACACTAGACATGTTTTAGAAATGTTGGAGAGCCAACCCTTCCACAAGAAATCCTACAGCACTGGATATATGGTATCCATGTAAACATATAGACCTACCCTTGGCTGAGGCACTAAATGCACCCTAAGGAGCCCCAGGACTATGGAGACCATTTGAAAGACACTGTAAAGCCTTTGCTCTCTATTTCAAAATTCTTTCTTGAAAGGAACTGTTTTGAATTTAAAGGCCAATATTTCAATACAAAAACCTGGATGTGCATACTGTACTGTAGGTGACCAGTCCTTACATGAAATCTGTGACATTGTGATGCGTAATGTAGACTTGAAAGTAATGACAATCCATTCCAACATATATAAATGGCTACATCACAGGGAAGTTATTGTACTGCTCAAAGGTGCAGTACTGTAAGTGCTACTGTATATTGTACAGTAACTGCATTGATCTGAACTCATCATAAATCATATCTATTAAACGAATTCATCCTTCTTTGAAATTCACTAGAAGGTCACAAAACTCAACTTAAAGTTCAGTACAGGTTTGAAACTTTTTTATCCCTTGAAGCTTAATTTTCACTTTTGCAAGATCAGAATTATGGAGACATATTCACAAGAAAAGAAAAATGAATAAAAAGAAAGTAAAGCAAAAAAATGAAAGGGTAAAACCCTCTCTCTTGTGATGAGACCAATTGTCCAGAGAAAAGAAAACAAGAAATTTACTAAAAAGACTTTTTACCACAGAAACAGCTATTTACCCAAAGAGATCACAGGCCTAAACTGGAAGCCACTGAACACCATCGAATATAAGAAAAAATCTCTGCAGCCAAAAACAGAGCAACAGCCCCAACACTAATTTGGAAACAACCTATACCTCACACATCAAACCAACTTGCCTTTCCCAACACTGCTTCTTTAGTTAACAGTATGAAAGTGAAGTTCAAAGACTGACTTGTAAAATTACGGTTTACTCCAGGCCAGGAGTTGAATTAAACAGAAAAAATAATGGTTCTGACATCTTATTGAGCATGCTTATATTTTAGAAACTACACCCTACAGTACAGTACTGTACCTCTGCAAAGACTAATTCTGACGGTGTTCTGTGTACAGAGGAAAGAAAAGCTGTACTAGTTGGTTTCTATGAACCTCCTACAGTAGACTTAACTATCTCATTGAAAGTAAACCAAACTCACTTTTGCAGTATATCATGTAGAACATGATGTTTATTGGGTATTCTACCTTAAAAATGTAACAGTTACACAACTCGATATCATCAGATAGTGACATCGTCTCCTCTCCACTTTCACTGGTATGATCACAAATGCACCAACAAACACTTGTAATAGACCATGAGAAAAGAGAATCAAAGGGTGGGGGTTAATAAAGCTGAGACAATTTCATCTACCCTCAAGGCCAGCCTTTAAAATCATAACACAGATCTGTTAACATATTCAATGAAGCCTCCGAAACAGGTCAAGAGGTATTTTTGGGCACCTAAACATCATGGTAAAACATATTCTAAATTGTATTAGGTAATTACCGACATATTCTTAGAATTTGGCTTTACCTGTATACCCATTATGAAGTAAAAATTACACCTTTTTGTAACTTTTTTAACAGGGACAAGATGACTGGCAGTACTTTCATCCTTTGGAAAATATCAATTTTCTAGGCTATATCAGTTGAGAATAATTTAGAAACACAGCTATCAGCTCCAAATTGGTTTCTTTCCATTAGCAGCATGCAGTATCAGAACATGAAACAAAAAAACATACCTCAATGTTGCTTTCAAAGACAACACTATCATTAACGATGATGTTAACACATGTATGAAGTCTCCGAAACAAGTTATTACAGTCATTGACGAGTCTATCAAACATGTATTTTAAAACAGGGTTTTGTTTGGTGTTGGGCAAGAATTCACCTCTCTGCTGATAATTTGAAAGCAAATTTAGAATAAAACATTTAACTTAAAATGCAGAAATATGAATATTATTGTAACTAGTGTTTCGGAGGCTTCATTGTGTTTGGAGGCTTCAAGTGTTAACGGAAAGTTGGTATCGACTCACTTTTCAAAATGATGAGGCAAATCTCAACTTTTTATGAATGAGTGAACAGAGGGTCTAGAAGCATACATTTGTGGAGGCAAAGTAGAACACCTTTGTATTTCCTGTTCATACGGGAGGGTCAAACAGTTTGTTTCGGAGGCTTCAAAAATGTTAACGGAAAACTAACTCTTTTGAATTCTGCTTTCATAAAATCCATGAAAGTCCTGGGATCTGGTTAAGTTACCTTCCAACTGGGAGTAGTGTTAAAACACATTATATAAAGAATGATTGGAGAGCTGCAAGCAGTATTTTATCATTGTAACCATACTGAAATGTCTGTTAACAAATGTTAACGGAAAATGAAGCCTCCGAAACGACAAATACAGACGTCAATTACTCAAAATTGGAATGTGAGTTACAACTGATATTAATTCTGTAGTTTCTGCTGGATATCTTCTTACAAATAATACATAACACACATAATCCATGAAGTGATTGTAAAAGAGGCATGATTTTGGAAAAATGACTCAATAATTTTGTCATAAAAAAGGTCAGATTTTGGGTACTTATAGCTCTGTAAAAACTGAACACATTAAGCTCTCAAAAAATCTATGCTACCCAAGGTAGCTGCTACTCTTGTAAGTTACCTGGTGCAAAATGTTTTGATTCTGAATCTTCCTTAGCTAACTACAGATCAAAATGTGTCAAAATCCAAAGTTACACCCTTTACCGTGAAAATGACCATATAAGTTTGACCATTTGTCATTGGTACATGAAGAAAACTTTGAACCAGGTTTGGAAAAATTTGTTGAATGTCATGAACCAACTCAATCAGCCCCTGTAAAAAAAACATAGATCTGTCAGGAAGTAGGCAAAATTGTACTACAGCAACCTCAATTAAAGAAGGTGAACTCAGGACACTGGGTTAGCTAATGTCTATAAAACCAACAGCATGTTAGCTGGTGATCCTTCTCAGGTTTACAAAGGAAATAAATGATCTGTCAGTCTAGTTTAACAAGATTCATACAAATCAGATACGACAGTTACCAATAGGAAACAGGCAAAACATCCTGTCATCTTACAAATCCCTTGTGACACAGTACACTAATAAAATACCACTAGATGCTTAACTTGATGGAGCTATAGGTTCAGCTGGGAATAGACTTGCTGCATTCA
This sequence comes from Holothuria scabra, assembly GCA_037179385.1. Taxonomy (NCBI): domain Eukaryota; kingdom Metazoa; phylum Echinodermata; class Holothuroidea; order Aspidochirotida; family Holothuriidae; genus Holothuria; species Holothuria scabra. Next base: position 3,387,557 of record CM074199.1, read on the forward strand.
TTGAATTTAATCTGGTTGACAAAACTTAGTTTCCCTCAAATTTCACAAAACTCCCTAGTTTGGGAGTCTGTGAGGGATGATTTACCTCCTATCACCCTATGTATACCATATATACATACCCCTACCATCTGGCAAATTAATAACACCCTCATTTTGGCCCTCACCTACCTAAAGGTAGGTGAGGGCTAAAATAGACTGCCTGGTTAGGGGATCTACATGCCTTGATACTAACCTCCTGTTACACTGGTAATCCCACCTAGTCACCTACCCTTGTCTAAACCTTGGTAAACAAACAGCAAGGTGGAAAAGGAAGCTGCCCACACTCAGAGGGCAGCCTAACCATCCTCAACTGTTATGAATCCTATCTACCATATTTACTCTATTAAACGCCCCCTCTCTAATAAACGCCCCCAACTTTTTCGTCACATTGCATAAAGTGAAATTGTTAATTCCAAAGACAATATGGTAAAAGGAAAATGAAATAGTCTGCCTTGAAGCCACGAAATCTCCTAAAGTCCCATACTGTATCCTGAAGTAAAAGGCATGTTTCTGCAACTAATTTCTGTTGATATCCATCACGCTATCACATACCGTGAACCTGTACTGCTTCGTTTGCGGTTCGAAAGTGGTACTGTACATACCGTAGGTATACAAATATTCGCTAGCCTATCCGAACAGCCTAACATGAAAATCCAAATTCAACACAGGAAAACTGTGTAACAGTGAAATGCTGTGAACGCGTATGTACTGCTAATGGTACTACTCACGGTAACTATTATGCAATTACCGTATGTACGTGCGTATAGCCGGCCGGTCAGTATAGTACCGTGAGGCCTGGCTGTATACTGTTCACAGCATGCATGAATGCATATGCTGCGGGCACTTAAAAAAGTCACTTCTGTGTGTAACGTTACATATCAAGATGTCGGCGAAAGTTGATCACACTTGCAAAGTTCAGAGTGCTGTTCATGGCTACCATATTTATAGGGAATTAAGTTTGGTTACCGGTCATTGGGGAGGAGCTCACAGCTGATTGTGAAGCTGACAACCAAATGGACAAATATGACATATGTAGCAGTTTATCAGAAGTCACATAAATTTGACTCTAATAATCGCCCCCCCCTTAACGAAAATTTCACGCCCCCGGGGCGTTTAATAGAGTAAATACGGTATCTTGAACAAGTCACATTACTACCACATATCTACAAGCAGAAATTTACATACAATCCCTGCCTTACATTTAAACCTGGTTGAGCAAAGTAATGTGAAGAAGATACAGGGTGTAGAACGCCCTCAGCTATGGTAGGGTTAACGCAGTCTTATTAGCTTGCCAGATGGTAATTGGTGTAGGTGTAAATGGTTCATGTACATATCTCCAGGACCTAGTTTTAGAATTTCCAGGTGTACATGCTACAAATATGGCATATCTCAGGGATCAAGGTAAGGAGTGTAATAGCTATGCTGTTTTATTAAAATTCAATATGAAATGAGATAACATTCTTCACTAAGGTAGGCTAAAAGTCACACCCCTAACAGTGGTGTGAGGTGAGTGTAGGTGTACGATTGCACTTGCACACCTAAAAATTCAAGGCCTGACTATAGGTTCCATTTTTCATAGCCTTTTGGTAAACCCAGGTCAGGAATCAAACTTTGTACGATATGTGCTCATGCGCACAGCCACCAAAACAAAGTACTGAGCTCGCTTCATGTACTTGTGCATTCTTTCAGATTCAAAGACACTCTTAAAGTATATATGCTACATAATTACATGATCACAAAGTGAATGAACTGTATGAAGGATGTTTTTCACCAGCCATATACTGCCGGCAAACTTTACTAGGGGCCATTCACATTGTTATGTTATCACTGGAATTATCTTACCCCTTAGTTGCTAGGCAACAGTCACCCTTGGGGATAAACAGGGTCATTCAGGAGCATGTTTACAGCTAAAATTTGCAGAAGTCATACCAATTGCATTACAAAAGTTTTTTCATGGTTATTGAGTGGACAATTCAACTCACATGGCATTAAAAGTTCACATGAAAGATACCGGTGAACTTTAAGATGTCACTAAATTTCAGTCACAGATGGGATTGCTTTATGCCTTTGTTTCCTTATGTCAAAGTAATCCTCTTAAACAATTCTTGAGTTTAATTCCAAGCAATGTCATTGCCTGAAGACAATGAACATCATGACTTCAGAAAAAAGTGCAGGATTGCATGAACTTACATGTGGTACATCATCACATCAATGTGGAATATTGATAGGGCTGCCACGATAATCATTTTTCATTTATAGATATCACCAGCATTTCCACGACGATATCGCAATATGGTACATTTAAAAGTGTAGTCTTCGCATTTGCCATCACTTTGCTATAATAGTCATATACAGTGCCATACCAAGCCAATAAAATTCAGTTTGAAGCTGAAAGTTTCATCAGAAATACATTTATTTTACGACCTTTATCATTGAAAAAGTGCCCTTTTTCATTTTGTGTGACAAAATAAATTATGATCATTTTAAGTTACTGAAAAAAGACAATAAGAGATTTCACAGTGGTTTAGTCATTTATTTGATTCTGTTGTGATATCACATCTTCACATAACATGGGTGATAGAAAATATATTTCTACAAATTTTGAAATCAATGGATTTTGTCTCCAGAATATGAATTTAAAGGTAAAGAGCAGCCCCCCAAACTTATTTTGAAGAAAAAGCTAAATAACACAATTTTCAACTTATTTCTCTGCAAAGTATTTTTCATTACCTTCAAGTTAAACCAAGCAGTTATTTCCAGTAAATTTCACATTTGAAGAGAAAAAATATTGTCACATGACTCCCAACAGCCAATCATGAAACTGGACAGTCTACTACATTTCTTCAATTTGGGACAACTGCTCCTGCCCTTTAAACCAATAACAAAGTTTCTTCAGAGCTAAAAACCTACCATAACATAATATATTTTAACCATACAGCCTGCCTTACCTGCCTATTAGCAAGTTCTGTAACTTACATTCCTGAGAGAGAGAACTAAGTTTGCCCCTAAGGGGTAACAAAGCAACAACTTTTCAATGACTCATTCCCCCCTTGTTAAACTGCTTTCTATTTCAATTAAAAATCAAAAACCTGTCTATTTGATCTGAAACTCTTTCCCTAAAGAATTAGTTTAGGCATTAAATCTTCAACCATTTCTATTTGCAACCATGTGACTAAGACAGGGGCATGAAAATATGATGCACTAGAAATTCAGTTTAGAATTAGAAATGATTTTACTCACACACACATGAGGGACGATCGTTTGTTATTTATGAAAACATTCGTTTCTGAATGGAACAAATAGATGGCAAAGATACACTTGCTTTGAAATACATGAAGGAATGTATATAGACACACAGGGAGCATCATTGGTACAGGTAAGGGCAGCTATACATAAACAGCCAGTATGGTATAACAATTAAGTACTGTAAGAAAGAGAACCTGTTTTACTGTCACTTACGGTATACATTAAAAGGGGTTTTTTTGTAGCTATGAGGAAGACTGGTGAAAACAAAGAGCAGGCAAAGTGAGAACTTTCATGGCAGGCACACCCTCCAGGATAGCTGGACAGGGGGAATGAACAGGGCTGGAAAAAATGTTTATTTCCCCGGAAGGGAGTGAAATTATTTCCCTGGAAGGGAGTTAAATTTCCCACAATTCCCTGTATGTTTTCATGTAAAGGAATGGGAAATTTCCCTCCAATTGCCTAAATTTCCCTCCAGATGACAAAATTTTCCAGGAAGGAGCCTCCCAGCTTCCCAACTTTTTCTAACCATGGGTATGAATGGCAGGAAAAATTGTTTATTTCCCAGAGAGTAAAATTTCCCAAGAAGCTACTAGGGTATAAAATTTATAGAATTATGAAATTTCCCACCAGGGATGTGCATAGCCAAATTTCAGTGCTGGGTAATTGTCTGATCTCGAAAAAGTACCTCACCCCCACCCCATGGCATCTCCCTCAAATGTTTTTTCAGCCATTTTTTTTTATTTTTTATTTTTACCTCATTTTACTTCAGTGAGTGAATTGGGGGCTAGTTCTATATGTATCATCAAATGGATTTCTGGTGGTTGCAGCAGGGACAGGTGTATTTTCCTAGAGTGCTGGGTGGGAATATGGAGTACTGGGTATAACTGCCCAGCACCACCTAGTGTAGCTACATCCCTGTTTCAAAAATTTTCACTATATTTTTATGTACAGAAAAGGAAAATTCCTCTCAGAATATTCAAATTTTCTTCCAATGGACAAATTTCCCTGGAAGGAAAGAGAGACTGCTCCCATCTTCCCAATATTTTCCACCCATGGTGAATTTTTTGCCGAACCTATTGCAGACAATTAAATACATATTATACTCATCAAAGGTTAGGGTTAATTAGGGAGGAAATAGACAGCTTGCACAATGTCTCAAAAAAATGAATTTGAGAAAAAACACAACATTTAAGCGGGGAATTTATGAGATATGGATCTGATATGCACTTCTACTTCCAATACCCTCCCCCTTCCCCCCCTCCATGGGCTTCTCCTTTCCTAGCCTCTCCGTAACTTTCTTAGGCCTTGAGTTTTTTATTTTCCAGGATGCACAGTCCTCTACCAATCACTGAAAGTGTTTTGATTTACATTGGGGTCTCAAATACCTCTGGATGAGGATGACTCTTAGACAGTTGTGGGAAGGGCTTAAGTATGTGGTTAAAAAAATTGGAACTATTTGGGTGAGAGGATTAGGACTTTAGGGCACAGAAGTATTGCCCTGAATTTCAAAATGTTTCACAAATTTGTTTCTTCTTCATTTTCAAGTAAATCCTTCATGATATTAGGACACAAATATTGCATATTTTTAGGGTAGATTAAGCATTAACACCTTGTAAATTTCACAACCCAATGAGAAATATTGTAACATGATTCTCATGAACAATTCATGAAATAGGATAGACTTCTATTTTAATCCAAATTGTGGTAACTGTATTTTCACTTAATATGAAAGCCAGCTGGGAAATGAGATTTCACATTATACACTTCATAAGCTTTCCCTTGAGAATCAATCCTTGTGCTGAGAATCCAGTAAGGGAGGATTACATTACATACCAATTAACCAGTAATGTACAGCGGATACTGTACTTTCAATGTAATTGGAAAAGGAATTTAATAGGTACAAACTACTCTTCTGCTCAAACAGTTAACAAAAATTGAGAAATGAACTGGATGCATGCATTCAAAATTCCAACAAAGTCAATGATGTTAACGATGAGACAGGGTTAAGGGGGGATGAGCAATTAACATAAATCATTTAGCTGACATTCCTGGATGGAAAAAGCTCAGGACTGCTAAAATTTTCGGGATTAAAAATTCTCAGAGTGAACTAAGTTGGCGGAAAATAGTATAATGAAGGTTATCTACAGTATTAGTCAATCACTGTTCTTGTGAAGTGGGGGTGTGGTGATAGAAATAACAAGAAGTTTGCGAAGTGCAAGTTATATGCAATTAAGAACAGCAAGGGGTAGTGACATGAAGGTTTATGACATCCAAGCTCAAGCCTCTGGATAAACAGAACCTATTGCCATTGAGCTTGGTGCTTAGCTTAATTAGCAATGGAGTAGGGAAAACAAGCCAGTGAGCCACAACTGGAAAAGATGTTGTGGCCGGCTCGAATTAAGGTAATTAGGAAAGGCCTGTACCATTGACTTCCCATGGACAGAGCTTACTGTGAGGTATACTGTCGCTACCGTACGAGTGAGAAAAAGCACACCAAGATGGCCGTCTGCTATGGTTTTGTGTACAAGTTTGGACTTGCTCAAGTATATCCCCATATTTTGCGAGAAAGTTGAAATATTTTTGAAATATGGCAAGGTAAGGTCAAAATCGCTATACGAATAGCAGGATACGATATTTTTACCCCTTCAAGTTGTAACTTTTGTTTAAAATATCCCAGAGTTGTAGTCAAATCAGACAAATTATAGCTTCACAGTGGCCTTCTTGGTGCGCCTTTTTTGTCCCAGTCGGTCGCGACCATCTACAGATAGGACATACACGTTACATGCTCTGTTCATGTATATAAGTCCGTGGGCTATACAGACTAAATTTATGTCCACTCTATTCTTCCCATAAATAAACCTTGTTTTCCATGGTTACTTCCCCACAAATAAACTCTAGATCATTCACAAGCAGAAAAAACTTTAACTACAGGAAAACTGTGTCTGACTTTTGAAACAAAAAGTAAAAGAATGATCGAGTACTCCCTCTACTTGAGGGTTTTCTTCTGGTACGCTTCTTTAATTTGACTGAAATAACTGCAGAAAAGTGAGGATACGTATGTTACTACATAGGAGGTACGGAAGGGGGATGATGACTTGATGAATCCATGCAATTGTTTGATGAGTGATGCAAGATGATTTTCAGCTGTATAATAAGCAGTTATAGTACACAAAAGACGTAAGGGTGATTTATGACACTGAAAGTTGGTCTTCAAAAATAAATTTAGGATAACTGCACTATAAGCTTCAAAAGTACAAAGTCTAACCGAAGACTCTAACCTGCAAGAAGAAATTGAACACCAATGCATTTTTATGCATGCCTTATTCCCATCAACTTAGCAAATTCAAAGAGAGTAAATCCAAACATGGCTGATTCTCTCATCTAGAAACATCTTGCACTGTCACACACACAAATTGAGCAAGCAATACTCTCTAGCATCTATCAGTGAAAAAGTGTTACCGAAGGCTTACATACAGACATAACAACATTGCCTAATACAATTTGTGAGCCTACTTAATTATGACATACCCTTTTAGGCAATGCACAACATCAATAATTCATACAGCCTACCCACGCACCAATATAGTTCTCAAATAATATTGAACAATTTACCAGGCTTTTAAAAACATTGATTGTTGATTTTAATAAGTTGATAAAGTTATTAAAGGTAATTTCTCATGTCCATTTGCAAATTTCTTAAAAATTCAATACAAATGAGAGCTTTGATAAAAGTACATGCAGCACTAACATACTCTATGTACAATTTTTTCCATTAATTTGAACAAACATTGCAAATTTTGTAAGGGTGACCTCAGCTTCCTCAATGCAATAAGTGTTTCAACAAACATTGATTGAAACCAGCGAGTGCATATAGTACTGTATGTTGTTGGATGAGATTCAATGACACACTAACGAAAATTTTACAGAACTTCTCTGGGCAGTGCACGGATCGCGCTAAAATAATGCACATAAGATAAAGCATGGGGTAAGTATGTCTGCTACATAATATGTAGAGTCAACCAGATAAAAAAGAACAGACTTTCGAATATGGTACAAGTTCAAAGGGCCAATCCTCTCACCCCAAACTACACTTCCAGTATGGGGTAACAGAAACTCTCAATTGGTTCAGCTTTTTGAATATTGACTGCTAAGTCAACAATGCAGAGTACCAAAGCTTGCATTACACAGCATAAACTTTACTGAGAGTGTTTTGATTAGACACACTGACCTTTTCTAGATATTCACCCTGAAGCAATAAACTGAGAGTGTGCTTGGATGAGGGTGAATTATTTTAGACAATTGTGGGAGGGGCTTAAGTAAGAATGTTAAGGAGTGTTGGTGCTGTTTGGGGTGAGAAAACTTGGCCTTTAAGTCTCATCTATAACTATCTAGCCCATCCCACAACTGTCTCAAGCTCATTACTTCAAGTTCAGACACAAATCTAATTAATTGCTTTAAAGTATACCTCAAAGTCAAAAATCCAAAAGAGCATGAAAAATACCATACCAAAATTAATATCATAGTGAGCATGCAGGGCAACAAAGGCCGATCTGAAAAGCGGCCAAAACAGGAGGGATAATCATCACATCCGAGAAAGAACAGGCTGGTGCGATGATGAGAAAGTCGGACAGATGAAATACAGATCGAAATATATTCCAAAAAAGCCAGACGTGAAAACAGCACATCTAAACGTGAGCTAGGCAAAATGAAGTAGGAAGTTAGAGGGTGCCTGCAGCCCTCAGCTGGTAGGGTTGGTACTGTGTTATTAGTTTGTCAGACGGTAAGTATAGGTATAAATGGTATACATAGGGTGATAGGAGGTAGGTGAGGAGCGAAATAGACTACCATACCAAAATTAATATCATAGTGAGCATACGGGGCATAACCCTGGCATACAAGACCCAAATGAGTTAAATCAAAATACTTTCAGCACATTATGTGCAATTATGAGATGCCCTGCATTTTCTGAATTTGATGGAGAGGACCACACCCCTCTTCCAGGACAGAGTAACTCCTACAGGGATGAGTTGCACCCCCGAAATGTTAAAGGCCTAATCCTCTCACCTAAAACAGTTTCAATTTTCCTAACCTTCTTACTTTTAAACCCCTCCCACAACTGATATCATCCTTATTCAGATAAAATCTGAAGTTTGTTGCTTCACTCCAAACAGTATACCAATTCTTCTAACCTTATAAAGTCCCTCCCACAATCAGAAATTCATCCTCATGACACAATCTCCTTTTTATTGCTTCAGGGTTAGTGTAAAAAAGCTCAATGTATCAAAACACTCAGTAAAGTTGTTGCAGCTGCATTATTTGAATATAGCTGTGAAATCAAAGAGCTAAGCCAATTGAGAAATTCTGTAAACCCCTACAAGAATTGTAGTTTGGGTGAGAGGATTGGTCCTTTAAAGTATACTGACCCAAAAATCACATACAGGATGCGCTTGAGACAACTTCATGCTGACCTTAAAGTTTGTGCATTGAATATAAACACATATCATTGGCAGCAAGCTGTGAGGATTTGGATTTAAGTTCTGTGTAAAGCTTTGAATCGCCTATTATACAGTGGTGAGTATCTTATCTGTGAATTCCTGTGGCTGAAATATGCTTTGTTGTGGTTTCAAATCCTGTCAGTGAATTGCTGCAGACAAACCACCTCTGTGTGACCTGTCTGTTGTGCAAATATTATGATGAAAGTTTGAACCTTTTCTTGCTAAAACTTCTCCATTTGTTTACTTTCAGAGGAGAAAGATTCCTTGCATATAAGAGAGGGGGGAGGAATGGAGTTGGATGATAAAAGGCATGTTCTGGAGACAAAGTCATTTCAAAATATGCAGAAAAATTTCCTCTTTCAGGAGGTGAAAACTGCATCTCAATAGCATTGTGTTTAAAATATATAGATTTTTAAAGTAATTCAATTTTTTCTTGAGATTTGGTGCATCACAGGGGAGATCTGTGATGTCATTGTGGCATATTAATTTGATATTTATTGATGATTCTGCTGCAGGTGATATTAAGCGACATTGTACACTCTGCATACCATGAAGGGTAACACTATCTACAGGAAAAGATATTCAAACATTCCAACAGTATCAAATTTCAAGGGCAAACAGGAGGTTCATCAAAAAAAAGAAGAATCTGAGGCAATGTGCCCACCTTACGTATAAATTTCTGTGACTTTGTTGAATAGCACAGGTATTCTTATAGACAAAAAGACCCAATCTATAAAGAGGGATATCTTGAGTTCTGAAAAGGGTATTGAGACAGGGTTTGAAGCACATGATGTAGAATATTTTTGTTTTTCTTGCATGATGGTGAAAAGGCACCAAAATATGCCTTTAAGGAAACATCAACAGGAGTGTGAAATATACAGTGTCAAGCAAAATAAAAAGGTTATGTTTAAATTATACAGCCTTTGCAAATGGGCTTTAAGCCGAGTTCAGTTTCAAACCCAGTTCATACACCATGAGAATCTTTCCTTTTAGTCTCCTCTAACTTCATGACAGACAGAAAATACTGTGGGTATATCCTACAACACCCTGCCCATAGGAAGGGAAATTAAGAATTGAAAAAAATTCTCTTCAACAGTAATGTGGCCATGCATTGATGTAGCAATACATGCTCTGAATTAATTGCAGATGACCTCATGGAAGTACCACTGGTTTTAATTAGTCTCTATTTCGGTCTAGTCGGTCCCTATGTTTTATAGAGCTGAGAAATATGACTAAAAGGATTGGGAATTCTTACAGAATGTAAATATAAACTTGACACAAGAGCATTTAAGTGTACCACAACAGCAGTGCATATTTAACACTTACACAACAGCAGTGCCAATTTCTAGCATCTTATGACTGAGATGCAAGGTATTTTTAAACAACTGTAAAGGGTATGAAAGTGTGCAATGGAGACATACCACACTGATGCAGTTCAAAAACTACATATGAAACAAAAAGACTATTTAAGCACCACTGGTTAAAGGGGAAGCATAGTGGAACAGGTGTAGGCCTAATACTTTGTAAAGGGGCGACAGCACCTCCCTGTGCAATGGCAGTTCAGTAATGTCAAAATTAGGAGGGAAACTAGGGGCAAAGGAAAATGTTGGTGGGTAGACACTTTCGCATGCAGAGAAAAAGTGTTTGCTTTATACCTGCAAGTGGGATCATGGGGCAGCACTATGGGAGGGGGGCGGGTGAATTCCCAAGAAATTCTGAGGTTTTAGCATATCTCTTGTAAAAAATAAATATCACTAAAAGTACATTAATAATGTTTTGAGTTGATCTAATTCCTAACAAACCTAACTTGCAGGGGGAAAGAGGCAACTGGGAGCAAAAAGGGAAAACAATATAGAGGAAAAAGTCCCCCTCCCCCCCCCGCCAGCCATATATAATGCCACCACTGCCCCTGTAGCTTGAAATGTGTATGGACATGTATAATATAATAAGCATTTGACTATATGGTCAAAGCTCTACACACTAGACAGTTTCAATTCTCCTAACCTACTACTTTAAGCCCCTCCCACAACTTTCTTAAACTCATCCTTATCCAAACACAATCTCATATTGTTTCAGGGTGAGTATACAAGACCCCACTGCTTAATTAAAACACTCTCAGAACAGTAAAATATGAGCTACAGTGCTCTGCCTTTTTAAACTTGCTGTCTATCATATGTCAATTGAGAATTTCTGTAAGCTTCTATGAAAATTGTACAGTAGTTTGGGGTGAGCTGCCTTTATTTAAACACATTGCACAGTAAGATGAGTAAACATGATAATCCTTGAGATTTTGTAGCTGAACAGTTTCCCATGATGCTAAAGCAGACTTCTGTATGACAGATTTGACCGACTTGAACCAGTAAAAACCAGCATAACAGTCAATACTTCCTGTTCCTCACTCCAGACAGCCAGCTACCACAAGTCATATTTTCTGTTCTTCCAATACAAGTTCTGCCTTAAATTTAACTTAGAGCTGTTTTTGCCCATCGTACTAGCTATAGCTATTTAGGTCAAATAAAACATGGCAGACCTGTGTTAACACAGATTATGAAACCTTTCAGTCCATAGCCTTACACACAGCATCACTTCACAAATTTCTTAAACTTTACTTTTTGGATTTTAGGGTAGGGGGTTTTCATTTTTATTCAATTTTATTGCTGTCTTTGTCCCATAGCTGTGAATGTTATTTTGTAAAGTGAACTGCCTGTCAGAAAATAAAACCACAATTATAACTATAGTACTAATTTCTTGAGCAGCTCTTGATTATGCCATCCATGAGCTGCTGCCAACTTCCAACATAACGTGTATCCCAGTTTGTTTGTTTGTTCCTTTTTTGTTGTTTTTTTTTTCGTTGTTTTTTTTTTTCAGAAATGCTAGCTTTTTCAGAAACTTGCTTCTATTAATTTCACAAGATAATTCAAGAAGTACAACTGGAATTCACTGAAGAACTTAGACGACTTCATCATCCTTTTAAAATGCCATAATGAAAATTACATATGATTCACTCAAAAATATTTGGTTATCTATAGACAAATCCGAACAGATTGTGATGGTCTGATTTTAGTCAGCCCTTACTGGGGTCCATCATTTTTAAATTTCCTTCCTTACCTGTTTCATGGATGGTTGTACACTTAAGTGTATCTTGATTTTTTCAACTTCACTGAATATGAGGATTTGGAATTCACATAGACAATAAATGAAGATGATTAAAGGCTGATGGACCCCACTATAATGGCTGCCTACAGTCACTAAAAACAAGCGCTAATAGGATTCATCTATTAAACAACCTTCCGCGTAGGTTTTTGTAATATTTGGTAGTACTACATAAATTCTAGTTCTCTTCAATGCCTGAACACCAGTGAAAATCCTTCACTGTGATGCTACAGTAATGCACCAATTCTGGTACAGCAAATGTACACAGTATCACAATACCTCCTCCTGGGAGCAAGACAGATGCATCAACCATAAAACTGCAGTGCCCTATTTTAAAGGAATGAAGTATGAAGTCCATTTGCATCTACTATTTCCAATCACCTTTCTCCTGATTGACAAGACCCCTTTGAGAGAGACCACTGACATAACTAACAATTCTCCAGGATTTCGAAATCTGATCTAAACTGGAGGAAAAAAATCATGCCTGTCCTGAAATTTTTGTAAGTTAAGCTGGTGAAAAAATGTGACCAGAAAGAAAGAGAATATTGACATGTCAGGTAGCATGACAGTGCAAAGAAAGAAGGAGAAGAATAAAAGAACTGGTGTCACCCAACAGAGACCAAAATTGAGAAGATCAGCCTTCTGCATATGTTACACTTGGCCAAGGGAAGCTGTTTCAGCCAAGTATTTTCCTAACTTGACAGGTTTCATAATACTACAAGGCATAATGAAGATGAGATTGTGAGTTTCACAAAATTAGAAAGCTATAATATGTAGTAAACATTCCTATAGCTATGGGACTCAAGTTTAAAGGCAGTCATTCGTCACCCTGAACTACGGTTTCAGTATACATACATCAAAACTCTCAATTGGTACAGCTCTTTGATTGGCCTCACATTCAAACAATGCATCATAGCTAAATTACACAGCATGGGCACTGAGAGTGTCTTAAGATTACACATTATGGACTTGTATGGCCACTGGGACAAGCCATGAAGCAATAAACTAGGATTGTGTGTGGATTAAGATGAGTTTTAGATAAATGTGGGAGGGGCTAGAATTAAGTAGGTTGGGAGAATTGAAACTGTTTGGGATGATGAAAATATGCCTTAAAGAGAAGTAAACCTTTTTAAGTCTACAATTGTAAGATAATACAAGATATTTCAATTTTCTTGAGAACTCATGCTTTCCTTCAAAAATGATTTGTAACCAGTTTAGTTTTCAGTTTTCACTGGTATTGCATGCATATGTCACTACTATGGTACCAACAGTATAAATTTGAAACAGATTTGATAAATTTAAGACAAAAGTAGGACACAGTACCAACCGCATTTAAACATTTGCCTTGTCGAGTTTACAGGGCTACATAGACCATTGAACTGATGTGATATCACAGGGGGATTTTACCGACCTAATTCTTCTAAAAAGGGGGTGGACAAATTTCCCCTTACCCCTCTCTGGCATTAACATTGATACAGGTATAAACACTTTTTCTCTTGAGCATAGCATTACTGTCTAACTACTGTATACATCTCTTAGAATACACTCAATTTTACCCTTCACTTGCTGACACTGTTGGTAAATCCATTCATAGCCACTGATCTGAAATACCTAATGGCCAGTGAAGAAACTATTATCAAGGAATTTAAATCTCAGCCCAGCTAGCAGATAAAGCAACACCTCAACGTGGAGTTGACAATGTGCATACTTTAGCTGGATATCCACTGTCAATATAATTACGGAATCTTTTCACTCTGTGGAGTTTTCGCAGGACAGTATAAATATGATGATCTGCATGATGGTGTGTGTTGTTTGTATTGATGAAGGTGGATTAAAGTCAGGCTTTTAGATGCACACTGACTTATTCATAACAATATCCTGTAATAAATGATGCAGATGGACAAGCTGGACAGTGCTGCAGTATGGCTATAGAAATTTATGCATTGACGACACACTGGCATCATCCTTGGGTGCAAAACAATGGAACACACAGCTGCATTCATTAGAATTCATCCTGAACTTTTAGCAGACTATGGGCACATTCCACTGGTTGACAAATCAGCTCTATACAGTTGATGTTTGCCACCAAAGAAGTGCATATTACTCAGTTGTCATTGCAAGCATGGGTCCACACTGAATAAGGCGGTGCACGTTCTGCCTGATTCCAGATCTCCAACCAAATCATCATTTCTGCCAGACTAATTAGACACAGGAAGTCTACCTGATTCAGGAAAATTTTGGCCAGTTATGGGGGGCTGCAGCCACCCCAGTCTCATATGGCCATGCCCCCATCCCATATCATCTGGAAGTTTGACTAGGCCATTAAGGCAGACTTCTATGCTCGAGTCTACCCAGGTTTAACTCACTTAGTGCCAATGTTTTAATCATGATCCTGTACTGAACATGAAGATATGACAGTTATTCCCTACAGCCAAGCAATTAATGAACAATTCATGGCTTTCTTGCAAAATGATAAATGTCACGGGAGTCATCAATAATCCGAAAAATAGCAGTTGTCACAGCTAGGCTTTTACCCCAAAATGTCACCCAATGAAATGCATGGCATATCCCTAAAATTCCATCTGGTCATATATATCCCATGCAAACTTCCAATAGAAGTGTTTAATATATGTTATAATCTATTACATGATGAATGCAACCAGACAGAATAACACAAAATATATGAAGTGAAATCTGTCAAAACAATTTTATAATTCAGGTTATCCAGGGCCCTATACTGAGTAGAACTCAATTAGTGAATATATACATGAGAGAATAGTACCATATTACACATGCATTCACTTGAACCATCTTTAAAGGGCAGGAGCAGTAAAGATCCAAATTGAAGAAGTGTAGTAGACTGTCCAGTTTCATGATTGGCTGTAGAGAGTCATGTGACAATGTTTTTTTCTCTTCAAATGTGAAATTTACTGGAAAAACTGCTTGGTTTACCTTGAATATGCAATAGTAAAGTCATAAAATGTAATAAAAGATACTTTGAAGAGAAATAAGATGAAAATTGTGTTATTTCGCTTTTTCTTCAAAATAAGTTTGGGGGACTGCTCTTTACCGTTAACTCCAACTTAAAGGAGCTTATTGCGTTTATAAATCCTCTTATTTCGACGCTAGAAACCCTTTGGTGCTTCTGCTACACTATTACAATTCTAAACCCAATATACTTTGGAAGGAAAACTTCTTAATGTCGTCAAAATTTTAGCAAAAAGAAGTACAGTTTTCCTGAAATAAATGCTCATTATCAAATGATAAGCCGCGCCCACATTCTTGTATTGAATATGCATACTATGTCAAAGGTCACGTTGAGCCGGTATGGTAGGTCATCATTTCTCTTTGAAGAGAAATAAGATGAAATTTGTGTTATTTCGCTTTTTCTTCAAAATAAGTTTGGGGGACTGCTCTTTACCGTTAACTCCAACTTAAAGGAGCTTATTGCGTTTATAAATCCTCTTATTTCGACGCTAGAAACCCTTTGGTGCTTCTGCTACATTGTTACAATTCTAAACCCAATATACTTTGGAAGGAAAACTTCTTAATGTCGTCAAAATTTTAGCAAAAAGAAGTACAGTTTTCCTGAAATAAATGCTCATTATCAAATGATAAGCCGCGCCCACATTCTTGTATTGAATATGCATACTATGTCAAAGGTCACGTTGAGCCGGTATGGTAGGTCCCGTGTGTTTGTTGAACGTGATGCAAAAATAGTACATGCAGTGTGTTATTGTACATTGTCTACTAGCTGACTTTTGCCCACGAAGTTCGTAAATCATTTTAGCCTGGTGCAGTATTTAACTTCATTGACAATTTACACTCAAACCCTAGACGGTTATGCCCACGGAATGGAGTCGGCATCATCACAGGTTTGCAACGCTACTTTCCTTCGTTCTGCTGTTAGTTTACGGCTAACGTTAGATGTTTTTCCAGAGATCCGAATTTATTATTTCGAGGTAGGCAACAGCTGATTGCTACATGCAGGATACATCATTCTATAACGTTAGTTGTTCAGTTTACAGTAACGTTAATAGGGCTTACGCTACACTGGCTTACCACAAGAGGGCCCAGCTGTTACAGTACTGTTAGACATAATGTTACAGTTCATGTTGTCAGGGGCAAACCCGATCAGACTCGATATTTCTCATTTGCCTACAGACACTTTAGATTTCCACAATCCATTATACTAAGCATTTTCTCGGACAGTAAGCTCATTTACTGAGCATTTTCAAAGGTTCGATGAAAAGTGCAGTTCACAGTGTGCATGCAGAAGCAGTACACATGTTCATGTAGTATGGTGTATGCAGTGGCCACTTACCAAAACAAGTTGAAAGTGTGTCATTGTGTGACGTCATTAGTATGACCAATTTGATTGGATGACCGGAGAAAATGAAATAAGGAAGGAGAGGTTTGCATGCATAATTGTTTGGGTGAAAAAATTTTTCGATTCTAATTTTAACGTTAATTACTGGGTAATTAGAGCTTGTTGGTTAAAAGTTGTATCGTCAGAGATACTGTGTAATCTTCAGCAAGGTACCGACGTGCTTAGATACCTGAAATGCGGAAAATACCAAACAAACGCAATAAGTTCCTTTAAAAGGGAAAAATTGCATTTTAAAATGCTTTAACATAGCATTATAAGAAAATAGCTCTGGTCAATTATCTAATCATTTATCTCAACAATAACCTCAACAATAGCTTCATCTCCTGAAAATATTACGCCCAAGAGAAGTTATGGGTATTTGCATTTTGAAATGGCTTTTGAAATGTTGAAAGTTTGGGTGAACAAATAATTCTTCAGCAACAAGCAGCTGAATTCCTACTGTATCTGAGGGAAACTTATTTTGTGAAAAGGAGGCTACAGACTGTAGGTACCATACTGCCTTATTTTTAATTATTTATCACTCTTTGCCACAAAATATTGGTTTAAAAAGGATGAAATTTCCTTGTAAAATATCGTTGAGTCAATAGAATTAGATAATACCACTGAATATTTCACAAAAATTGACCTAAATTAATTGCAGATGATGAAACCTGCTGAAGAGAGAGACAAACATTTTTAACCCACAGGACCACCCACACTTTGTGGGCTGAGTCACGTTAGTTAGATATAGAGTTTTACAGCCTACTGTAGTTTCCAACCAACTGGTTCCAGATAAGCTGGCCACAGCCTTTTTCTATAGTTGTGGCTCACTGGCCACTTTATGAGTTGAGCTAAAATTTAGCACCACTTGTAAAAAAAAAATTGTCACAGTTATAACGGCAAATATTTCAAGTTTGCAACCAATTCAGCAGCACCACTTAAATGGCAAGAGCATGTCACCCCAACTTGTGGTACTGTAGACTGTCCTGTTTCATGATTGGCTGTTGAGAGTCATGTGACAATTAATACTGCATTTTTTCTCCTCAGATGTGAACTTTACCAGTATAAACTGCTTGGCTTACCTCCAAATGCAATTGTGCATGAAGTCATAAAATATTATGAAAAAATTTTGAAGTTCAAAAAGAAGAAAACTGTGAGATTTAGATGTTTCAAAATATGTTTGGGGCGACTGCTCTTGTCCTTTTAATAATTGAAAAAGGTTGGCCCTTTGTTACTCTTTTCATTGAAATAAGTGAATACTTTGAGTTCACAGTATATACAGTAGGCCTGCAAAAAACAAATTTCTCCAATTTCGAGGAATTTTGGATGAAATCTAGCATAACTTGATAAACCCATGTCAGCTAGTAAGTAGGGCTGTGAATGTGTAGCAATTAAACGGTTGCATGTGGAATAAATGTTTAGAACAAAGCTACAAGCAACTAATCACAAATCCTGCTTTTGACAGTTTTTCATCCATTCCTTTACTCTGATGATCCCTGTTTTTTGTTAAATGGTACATTCTGGGCATTAAATTCAGTAACAATCACTACATACAGAAATTATTTTTTTTGTGATAAGGTAATTGCAATTAATCGCGAAACAATCGCAAATTTTTTAGGTTATTTAATTATTTTGCTAAACGTTCACAGCCCTACAAGTAAAAGAACTCAAATTTAGAGAAAGGACTGCAAAATACTGAAAAGTTTGCAAGCTTTCTTGCAAAATGTTTTCTGGACTATCTAGTCGATCAGGGTGAAAGTGGGCACGGTGGTAGAATTTCTCTGTGTAGCACGCGGTGCACGAGTAATAAGCAATCAAGATTTAGCAAGGGGTAAGTGTATGTCAGCAATGCGAATACTTGTAAATGAGTAGGACCACACTGTCAGCATTTAGTAACTAAGTTAAAGGAAGGTTTACTCAGGTTTACAGTAGACTGAAAAACCGTCCTCCCTAGGCTGGTAGGTGAATTGATTGTCTCCTTCTCGAGCAACTCCTGGTTGCACACAGTAATGTTCAGCTTGAATAATCAATCCTGCGATGGTTTTAAACTTAGCACAAGCACTAAAACCTACAGCAACGACACTTTTGAAAATTGAACATTATGACCAAAACCTCACATTTCCCAAATCAAACAGTTTCATACAAGGTATGACTGGTCACGAGTTATTTACTTCACCCACACTGACAGGGTCAAGGGTTTGTGTTACAGTGCTATAACCTTGGAAGCACAGTATCTAGTATCTAGAGTCTTCTTGAGCGTTTCAACAGTGGGCAAACTGCTGATCGAATCCATAGGGCAGTCCTGTTGATTTTCAGAATAGGCTTTGAATAATCTTGTTTCACTTTGAATGTCTTTCATTATGATGTCGCATAGTAGCCAATGAAGGTAGTAGGATCCACCATTTGTGTAACAAAGCATGTGGTATGGTAGTAGGGTATTAGCCTTGAGTAAGTTCTCGTTCCTTAAATTTAAGTGTTGTTTCCATGCATTGAATATTCACACCTAAGTGCACTCTTATTGGCTGGGGCATTCAGGGGTGGGATGAAATTGAATAAACTTTCCAACCTGGCATTAAATTTTTATATTTTTTGCTGTTATTTTATAAGAACTGAATGAAATTTGGCAGACTTTTTGAGTCAAAAATTGTTTATTCATCCTCATTAATTGAATGGACAAATGTTCTATGAAAAGTTTGGTCGTAATAATTTAATGTTTTTCCCTTTTGTCAAAGACATAAAATCACTTTAAGTAAGACATATGGACTGGAAAAGATTGTTCATGCTGCATTCAGTTTGTCAACAGCCTAAGGATCCAAATAACAAGCACCTAAAAGGTTTTGTTTCTTCCTATATTAAACTCTGTTCAAAGTAATCAGTGAATCTCCCCGGCGGAAGCAACAAAATATTGATAAATTTGTCCTAAAAGATTTGAAGTTATTCAACTTGAGAGTAATTTTAGGTTCATTGACCAGTTTTGAGTTTTTTTTCTACACTCACTAGGAAGACTGATCTGTCAGTAAAGGATTCAACTTCTCAGAGGATTTCATAACTAGAACGTATAAACTGCTTCAAGTTTTACCGAAAAATTGTGCCCCAAGTTTTCATTTCTAAGGTAGATTTAGAAGTTAAGGCAATCAGGGGCCCATCCGTGAAAATACAGAAATGCAGGATAGATTGGAAAAGAGTTATCTAAGAAATCAGCGATGAGAATCTCTGGCAATGAGGCTCAAAGTTGAGTGCAAACATGGTGGACATTGAAGAGCTATATGACCCTGGAGGCCGTAGCTTTTTTTGTGCCTGTAGTGGTTAAATACCCACTTCATGTACAGCAGACCAGACTAAAACCATCCGAAATATCAGGAAAATGGCTTTTGGCAAATTTGGCCCAAGGTTTTAGAAGATGATTGCAAGCACAATCACACCAACACACGTTAACACATTAAATGTTTGTTCCAGTAAATAATGCACACCTGCCAACAATGGACATATTTAAAGGAATGAATGGAAAAATCAATAAATAAACCAACTGTGTTCATTTTAGTTGAAATCCACATTAAAGGGAAATGCTGCATTTGTATTTTACAAGAAAAATTCATCCTTTTAAAACCAATATTTATTGACACAGGGTAAAAGACTACCAAAATTAAGGCAGTGGTAGCCTTTGTTTCAAGAAATAAGTTTCCCACAGATAGAAATTCAGTTGTTTGTTGCTCAAGAATAATTTGTTCACCCAAACTATCAACATTTCAAATTATGCAACCTCCATTGCTCTTCTTATGCATAGTATTTTGAAGAGATAAAGCTATTGCTGGGGTTTATGATTAAGACTGAATTGTTGGACAGTGTCTGATCCATTTTCTTTTTACTCTTTTTTGGGGCATTTTAAACACAATACTTCCCTTTAATTACTCAATGTTCAAAGGAAGAAAACAACTTGGCAGACTAACAAGCTGACTATAGCCCCCTCTACCTTACTAGGTAAGATCCACAGGTATTGACCAACTACAGTTTAATCACCAGGCCAAAAATAACTTACACAATGTACTTCATAGCTATTAGCAACAGGTGCATCTAATTACTTCGTCCTAACCAAGTTGTTACCAGACCTTTTTGAGTGCCAGGTAATTTGTTATTATCCTCCTGAGGGGAGGGGTGTGTCTCTCCTTTCTGAAAAATTTTTTGCAGCTTGGAGAGTGCTTATAAAAAACAAGCAGATCTCAAGAATCTAAGAATTTTAGTCAGGATAAGAAATTTGTGGTGGCGGTGATGTTGAAATTGGTGGAGAGTTCAGACTGAGATTTTCAGAGACAGGTAGCACCGTCTGGCCTGGTGACAACCCTGGAACTAACTATGATATAGGTAAAAAGAAACTCATAATTTAGAAAACAATGAAATGATTAAGGGGCAAGGGAGCAGTGCATGAAAAGTACTTAGCTAACAAACGTTGGTAGCTGGACTAACCTGAGTTTCTTTACATTACCATCTCTACAAAGGATGAAAAGTTTATCACACCAAAAACCCCAACCCAACTACACGATTTAGTGACAATTAATAGAGAGCAATCTTGCAAATTAAGAAAATTACATCAAGTGACACCTAACTGTATATCCTTGACAGAAGGCTTGTTAGATGCAGAAAACCTCCAGTTGGAACTGATTTACAGTGGAAGATTAGTATAATGGACAAGTTACTCACTAAATTGGCAGGTGTGGGGAGGGGGCTGCTCCAGGTGATGTTAAGGGCATGTGAGGTATGCAAACTGTTAAGCAATATGTAATAATTTAAATCAGCAGTATGAATCTACAGACCAACTATTGCTTTTAGTACTGTGTAGGCTATGTCTACACACATACTGTGAAGAAAAGCAAGCAAAACTATCTGTCTCAATGAGACTCTCAGCAAAAATTATCCACTCTACTGCCTGCAAACTTCTCTTAATACATGCTTGGGATTAACTGGAAAGCTTTGCAGCTGCAAATTTTCTTTAAGATCTTTTTTCTTCAGTTACAGGTTTTGTTATCTTGCAGTATAGGGTAGAGTAGCAGCATCCATGACAAAGGGCTAAATTATGCTATGTGATTTAAAATCCTCCAAGAATTAAACAGAGGAAAATCTTTCTTAAAATATGCATAGGATGCGTAATTTTAAGAACTGGCTGATGTAATATACTTTTCATGGGTTTGTTAATTTTCATTTTTTTCAGACCTATTTGTGCCACAGTACTACTATCTGGTGTATTTAACTTCATACTCATCCCCATTATAAAAAGTTGTCAATGCATTACTGCCCAAAGTATGGCAGCTGCATATGGCAAGCGAAATGTCCAATAATTAGAAAAACCAAGTTTATCGGTCGAAAAACCAGGTTTATCGGTCGAAAAACCAAGTTTATCGGTCGAAAAACCAAGTTTATCGGTCGAAAAACCAAGATTTTCAGTCGAAAAACCAAGATTATCGGTAGAAAAACCAAGTTGATCGGTCGAAAAACCAAGTTTATCGATCAAAACCATGTGTTTCACCGATAAACTTGGATTTTCGACCGATAAACCTGGTTTTTCGACTGATAAACTAATTGGTTTTTCAACGGAAAATCTTGGATTTTCGACCGAAAATCTTGGTTTTTCGACCGATAAACCTGGTTTTTCGACCGATAAACCTGGTTTTTCGACCGATAAACCTGGTTTTTCTAATTATTGAACAAACTGTATTGAAAAACCAAGTTTATCGATCGAAAAACCAAGATTCTCGGTCGAAAAACCAAGTTTATCGATTATTTCGAAAAACTTGGTTTTTCGATTACCATGGTGATTTGCCGGTACTACTTTCTGTGACCACGACATGCTAGATGGCGGCTCCTTCAAAATGATTGATACATATCATATTGCATAGCTTACGTCCGTAACTTCCAAAGAGAACATCATCAAGAAAAAATAATGGAATTCAGGTTGGCCAAAATCAGTGGCGTAATCATGCAGACCTGACTGTCCAGGGGTTGGGGGGGGGGCAATTGCATAGAGGTTTCCCGATTTTGTACTAGTTGAGCTGTTGAGATGATGTACACTGTGTTAGTTTGTGGGTGTCTTAGGGCCTCAAGGGAAGTGTTGTGTTAAGTGGCGTCGGAAGCAAAAAACCGCGACCCCTCAGACAGTCGGAAATGGTTTGTCTCGAGCTTTTAAGTAGTAGCTCAGTTTTCCGATTTTTCTTGCAGATATGAACACCACTGTAATAGGGATGCACTGCGAAATTTCTGCCGTTTTGAGACAATGATATGTTGATATGGAGCTTGCATTGCAATAAGCTTTCTGGGTTTCCTATGAGGAAGTTTAAAGAATTTGGAGGATTACTGACGAATCTGTACCTCTTTCAAATACTGGTGCAAATCTGAGAATGATTGCTTTTCTAAAGTCCTCCCGACTGTCTGGCAAAAAGCCGTTCGGCGAAACCAAACTATAAACTGCTTCCAGAAGAAGCTAGATTGCACGACGACTCGGTCTTTGATGCTACCCAATGTTACCTAAGTCCTACGAACTGACACTTTACGATGACATTTCAAAAGTTTCTCAAACTATTTAGACAAAATATTTCAAAATCAAGAGCTTTTATTGAAGAAATTTTGGAATTCTATGAAAGACAGTGTACAAAAATGGCAATACAGCTGCGGTGTATCTTGATGATGTAGTGTTACATGTACTAAATATCCGATTTTGTTATTTCCAGAGCTCAGAAAAGTTCGCCAAACTGATTTATGTGCCACAACAAATGCACCTCACATTGCAGTTTGGTTGCTCCTTTTGAGATTTGGAACAATGAAAAAAGGGGGTTTATTACCCGGGAGGGGGAGGAAAAATGGTTCCACTGATTCATTTTTCACGGAGGGAGGTTGTCACCGCCCCAGGCCCCGCTTTCTACGCCTATGGTTGTGTTGTGGACCGATCCCCTCCTCAAACACCACAATCTGAATATAATTTTGATTACTTTTCACCTCCCGGCCCTTTAATAGAGAGTCGGGATGACTTTAAAAAAAGATTCTTTTTACATCCCAAATACAAACAAATTTTATGCAATATGGTCAACACTTACACTTACAATGGTGTCTTCAGGTAAAATGAAAAATATACATGATCTCCAGTTTAACAATTCATATATCAACATGAAAATATATCTGACATATAACATCCAAAAATATCTGATATATAACATCCATTTTTTAAACGTTAAAGGAAAAGCTACACGCTTTATGTTCTTGGTCTTCTTGCATGAACGGTCTTTAAATGTGGGCTGTATTGTCCTATAATTAAGTTCCATTAGTCAGATGGTCATTTTAGGCTGAATGTATTGCCGACTGGATCAAAGTCAGTACTCGCAGAAATGTTGCTTTCTGTATAATGAGGAGAGCAAGAGAGGAAAGTCTTTCCTCCGATAAAGTGGACCTCAGATATTATTATTATATTAACTTTAGGCGACTAAATGAATGCCCGTATATTTTGCTAAATGAATGTTCATATATTGACCAAAACAGTTTTCCACGGATGCAGATCAACCTTGCTTTTGATGTTATAGTTGGCCCACTTTCTTTGTTTTCTTTCTTTTCTTTTCTTTTCTCTTTTTTCCTTTCCCATTTCTTTCCTTTCCCTCCTTTTCCTCTTTTTCCTTTTCTCTTCTTCCATTCCTTCCATTCCCGTTTTTTGTTCGGGGAGGGGGGGAGGGGGAAGGCTACTCCCGCTGAAATGAGCGAAGTTTCGGCAGTCGACTGAGGAATGAAGCAACTGTAGGTTCTGACGATCTTTCTTGTCTGTTAGGTAATGGTGCTGAAACAGTGTTGATAATCACAAACAAGAATATTATTTTGGCCAACCTAAATTCCATTTTTGTTTCTCGATGATGTCCTCTTTAGCAGTTAGGAACGTTAGCTATGCAATATGATATGTACTGTGCGTACGTACTGAGCTGCATGCATGTTGTTACATAGCCCATCAATTTGAAGGTCACATGTCGTGGTCACAGAAAGTAGTACCTGCAAATCACCATGGTAATCGAAAAACCAGGTTTTTCGAAACAATCGAAAAACTTGGTTTTTCTACCGATAAACTTGGTTTTTCTAATTATTGGACGTTTTGCATTGAAAAACTTGGTTTTTCGACCGATAATCTTGGTTTTTCGACCGATAATCTTGGTTTTTCGACCGATAATCTTGGTTTTTCGACCGATAAACTTGGTTTTTCGACCAATAATCTTGGTTTTTCGACCGATAATCTTCATATTTTCGACCGATAAACTTGGTTTTTCGATCGAAAAACTTGGTTTTTCTCATTATTGGACATTCGGCTTCGAAAAACCAAGTTTATCTTTCAATATACCAGATAGATCGAAAAACTTGGATTTTCGACTGAAAATCCAAGTTTTTCGACCGATAATTAGCCAAGTTATTTTGAAAATCCAAGTTTTTCGACCGAAAGACCAAGATATGGAGATAATCTTGGTTTTTCGACCGATAAACTTGGTTTTTCGACCGATAATCTTGGTTTTTCGACCGATAAACTTGGTTTTTCGATCGAAAAACTTGGTTTTTCTAATTATTGGACATTTCGCTTGCCATAGCTGCAGGCTAAGTGTGCTTCGATCTGTACCTGTGCATGAACCACCATGATTCTTGTTAATATGTAACAGTGACAGAGACTGTGAACAACAGGTTTGGGTGTTCAAATGTTGGTGAAACCCACAAAATGTGGATCAATCACTTGGAAGTTATGCATCAAACTACTACAAACATACAAAGAGTGTACTGTATGTATTGCATGAAGGTGCTAATAATAATTAGGTATTCAAGTGCATACATTCCCTCCCCTTTCCTATTGACTTATGATGTGTGAACAAATCTGGAGAACAGTACTTGATCACAGACTCCAAGACTGGGAAGAACTTGAGAGACATTGCTGGGAATCAACAACCATTTACAGGGCTTATACTGTCGGTTTAGATACATGACAATATTTTTTATAGCAAAATCTTTAAAAGGATATCATTGCATTAAAAAAACAAATATTTTCCAATCAAACATGCTTTTCTGGACATAAATCTTAAATCTGGAAAGTAAAGCAGTCAGTTGTTTCAATTCTTCTGTTCAGACAGTGGAAAATACACAAATTCCATCTGTAAGTATTACAATACACAGCACTGTGCAAAATGCTACTTTGAGACCCTTTTCTCTTCTAAAAATCAGCATTTCATAACATTTATATTTAACCCTTGCTAGAACAAATGCTTGCAAGTTTAAATTTAAGAGTTCTTCTAGGAATAAATGGCCCCTTGCCACTTTGCCAAATCATAATTAACCAAAAACCATTTCAATTTGCTTTCATCAAAATTTTAATTTTTCCCAATTTTTTTACTGCTGAATTTCATCAAATACTAATGAAAAGTCATAAGGAAACACTTGTAATATTTCACAGACTATTTGTCTGCAAGTACAATCATTAAATGAAGATCAAGTTCCAAATGGCTCTCACAGAAATGAAATAAAATAGTAATTTGATAAACCAAATTTATGCTGTTGTCTCCTAAGGATCATGAGGGAAATGTTGAAAGTGCAAAATGCACT
This sequence comes from Holothuria scabra, assembly GCA_037179385.1. NCBI lineage: Eukaryota > Metazoa > Echinodermata > Holothuroidea > Aspidochirotida > Holothuriidae > Holothuria > Holothuria scabra. Next base: position 3,413,456 of record CM074199.1, read on the forward strand.
CAGTTTCCATTCTCCAGTTTCCATAATCTCTCAGTAAATAAAAGCCATTGATCTCAACATACATTGTACAGACAAATATGGCAGTCAAGTAATGGTGAGAAATTGCTGCAGGGGTCCGTCCATCAGGTTTAATTTTAGTAATCATTTCAATTCCCAGTATATGGATTGCAGACAACCTGAAATCCCATGCAGATTCAGGTTTTAAACTGAATTCCCCCCCCCCCCCAAACTCCCTCATTTGGGAGTCTATATGAGGGATGATACCTACCGTCTATCACCCTATTTATACCATTTATACAGTCCATTAAAAGGAGAAGCAAGTTACAGGGTGTATCCGCATCACCCTTTGCTGATAGGATTACCATGGTTTTTATTATTGTTTAATTGCCAGCCTGTAAGTAAATGGTATACATAGGATGACAGGAGGTTGGTGAGGACCAAAATAGACAGCACTATTCTGATACTGACAGACAAAAGATATGAGAAGATAGACCCCTAAACAAAGGGCCTTCAAATCTCAAAACAGGCAAAACTCCCTGGTTTGGGAGTCTGTGAGGGGGGTTGGATACCTACAGTATCTCCAATCACCCTATGTATACCATTTATACCCATGGATACATACCATCAGATGGTAAGTATGGGTATAAATTGGGAGATAGGATGTAGGTGAGGACAGAAATAGACTCATCTAGTAAAAGGATTTCTGTATCTTCCATTAGGCTATGTACTTACACTGTTATTTAAATTTTAACACACACAAAATTGTCAGCAGTCTAAGCAATGGAAATTCTCAACAAGACTTCCAAAAATCATAGAGAGTTACAATGTTCTCTGATAAAACATCTCTGTGCTTCCTGAGTCAGACAGACAAACAACCATAAGGAAAACTTATGAGTCAAGCTGCTAGACAGAAATCACTTTCCCCTCAGGAAACAATCTCAAAGACTCATCAAATGGTACTACTTTATCAAAGGTTGCCATTTTAAAACCAATTTTGTCCGACAGCCTTCAGGTAAGTAAGCTTGAATGAAAACTGTCCATATCTCGACACAAATTAAGAATTCATAACCTATCTCAGATATGAGTCACTTCTTTTATAAATTGCCATCATTTTAGCTTCACTCGAAGTATAAAGGAATAAAGCTCCAATAGGCCAAGAGTATATCTTTGTTCTGGTCTAATCATATTCAATGATACAAAAAAACAAATTAAAATGCAATTTTATTGACTCAGGGGTTGGCACTGTAGAAATGACCACTGGATGCCTTCATCTGGTATTTGATATAATTTCAACAACAACTAGAAGTTACTAAAATGGTAAAGTTGACTTGATAAATTCATAGATTTTTAAAGCGTTTTACTTCACTCTCAATGCAATTAATGAAAAGATTAAAATGAAACAAACTGGCTACACCATTGAAACAAACATGGACTTCCTACACATGGACAGAGCATGTAATGTGTACCTCTATGTAGATTGTCCCCATCGTCTGGGGTAAAATAGGGGCACCAAGATGGCTGCCATGAAGCTATAATTTGTACAATTTGACGATGACTCTGTAATATTTTAAACAAAAGTTAAACTTGAATGGAATATATTCCTGCAATACGTGAAGTGATTTTTTAAATTAACTTGCATATTTTCAAAATTTAAAGTTTCTTGCAAAATCTGTTGATTAATTTACTTGAGCAAGTTCAAGCTTTCACACAAACCCATAATAGACAGCCATCTTGCTACACCTTTCACACAGATGGTAGAGACAATGTACCATGTTGTATGCTCTGTCCATATAGGAAGTACGTGGACACAAAGCATTCACCACGAGAAACTGGCTAATATGTAGCAAACCTTTTGAATTTGTTATAAAAATTGGTTTGGCAAATGTATACAAGTAGCAAGGCCGGGTTATGTACATGAGACATGTTTTTAATGAAGCTTAGTGTTATTGATTAAAACTGACTTTCTGTCAGTCCATCGTCCCATATTTATCTTTTATTTTTTTAATTTTTTATAATTTTCTTTCTTTTTAGGGGCACTTTCGCTTGAATATTTTCAGACTGGGGGTGATTATGCCAAATCAAATTAATGACACATTACTCAAGCAAACTTCATAAAAATACCTGGTTTGGGAGACTGTGAGGGATGATACCTATGCTGCCTATCACCCTATGTATACCATTTTTACCTACTTACCATATGGCAAACTAATAACACCAGGGAAACCCTACCAGCAGAGGGTGCCATACACCCTATATCTTCCTACTCCCATTTTGCCTTGCTCACTTTTAGATGTTTTTTTCAGCTCTCCGGCACCTATTTGTATTATTACCTCTAAGCTTTGGGATTTTTGCTTTGGACTTCTCCGTAATCCTTTCTGACCCGTTTTTGACCAGGTGTGATGGGTACCCTTTTTTTTTGGAGATTTTCTAGCCTTAACCTTGTTTCTACCTTAGGAGGTAGGTGAAGACCAAAATAAGACTCAATCACTTCCAGAATAAGACAATTAAGGCTCTGCCTTGCCTTAAAGGCCCAGTTCTCTCACCCCGAACAGTACCATGAAATTCTCCTTACTTTCTTACTAGAGCCCCTCCCACAATTGTCTGAAATTCATCCTCATCCAGACACAATCTCAGTTTATTGCTCCAGGGTGGGTATAGAAAAACTCAATTTATGTAATCAAAACTCTCTCAGTACTGTTCATGCTGTGTAATATAAGCTTTGGCACTATGCATTGTTTGAATTAGCTGCCAATCAAAGAGCTGAGCCAATTGAGAATTTCGGTTTCGGGTGCCAAAATTTTAGTTTGGGGTGAGAGGTTTGGCCTGTTAATAAAATGGTGATTAGGATGCTGCTACAAATAATTGTTACTTACTTACTTCGAGGTGATTAAACAACACACCAACACGAATGTGTAATATATTTACGTTCAAGTATTGTTCAAATTCACGTTTGGTTGTTATACAGTAGCACTGGCTCTACAGCCACCTCCCTACCTCAACCAGTACTCACTTAGCAACATGCATCCCTGAATGCATACCCTTTCTTTCAGGCATTCAGCTATTACTTTCTCAATTGAAATTTTTACCCCTTACTCTTTGGCATTTTTATGGATAGATACTGATAATGCATGTGCATGCATTCAGCAAAACTGAACAATGGGACAAACAAGTCACCAAGACAACACAGTAGCCTATTCTTCCAAAAAATATCCTCCAGGCTTTAATCGAAGTCACATGTGCGGCAGATTTTTACATAAATTTGTCTAGCTGAAACACAAAAAAACTGTCACAAAGTTACTGTACCAACATCTGCAGCCAACTGTAACAGAGAAACATCAGTGATAGGGTAGACATACGTGACTGTTAAGAGGACTTTAAAGCAGCTCATTGAGTTGGTTCATGAAATTAACAACTTTTTCCAAGCGTACTGAGTTTTCTTCACATACCAATGACAAATGGTCAAACTTAGACAATCCCCATACCCTACAAATAACTGTTTTATGAGTGAGTAGTTAACGGTTCAAGACCGTTTTCAAAAATTCGTGACCAGACACTTTTCAAATTATGTACAAAACCGTTACCAGTCAGGACACCAGAAAATTCAAAATTTTAGCGTTTCTGTGACTTCTGGATTTTGAACTTGACTTGTTATGCTAACTACAAGCAATGTTATGTGACAGTGACCATTTGAGACTCTTATTAAATTATCGATATCAACTCAATGAGCCTCTTTAAAACAGAGGTACAAAGAAGCTGTTCTTCAGAATGTTTCAAGTTACAACACCCACACAAACTGTGTAGATGAATCATTACAGTCAAAAGGTGGATATGATTAAGTTAGTCAAAACTTGGGTTCATTAGCTTTAAAGGTAAAGAGCAGTCCCCCAAACTTATTTTGAAGAAAAAGCTGCTTTAAATAACACAATTTTCATCTTATCTCTCTTCAAAGTACCTTTCATTACTTTTTATGACCTTACTATTGACTATTCAAGGCAAACCAAGCTGTTATTTCTAGTAAATTTCAAATTTGAAGAGACGAAATGTGGTCACATGACTCCCAACAACCAATCATGAAACTGGACAGTCTACTACACTACTTCAATTTTGAATGAATGCTCTTGCCCTTTAATCTTTCAAATTCTTTGCTTACCTAAATCAAGAATATTTGTACAGTACACTTGGAAAAAACCCTAGATTTCACTGAATATGATGGTCTAGAATGGCATGTGGAACTATAAGATGACTTACGGCCGATGGACCCCACTAATGGCCAGCTTCAGTAGCTGTTCCAATAAGAACTTAATACTGTAGACAAACAATTTAATCTACCTTTTTCCAATAGTGTACCTGGATGCATTTTATTTCCACCAAGTTACAAGTTCTAGTACAGTATAATCAAATCCATCCATAAATCAAGAGAAGACTATAAAATTATGAGTGCAGTTCACAAACTGTTTTTCTATTGAACACTATAAGCTGCCCTTTAATTGCTATAATTCCCATAAGCCTGCTGGGTACTGTATAAAAGTTTCCCACTGAGAAGGTTTGCCAAATTTTTTAGGTCAAAAGTTTCTGTGCAACTGCTTGAGTGACCTAATAAATCAATTTTTCACTATTATTGTCCTTGAGTTTATTTCTTTAGGTCAAAAAGACATACATTGTACCCTTTGGTTCCCCATTTATAGGCATGTTACTATTGAACACACCTAAGGATTATAAAAGACAGAGAGAGCTGCAGAACATGGCAGTGACCCAATAGTACATTGACCTTCCATGAGATAGGGACTGGAGGGTATACAATAGGTGTCAAAGAAAAGGAGAGCTTTTTCTGGTCAGATGTACAGTCAACCTTATGCAGGTACACAGAGAGTAATTGTACAGTAATGCTGAGAGAAACAGTTTGGAATGCAGCATACAGTATTTCATGCACTGAAACACAAGTTATTGTAAGATGGACCACAAGTAATAACTGTTGTGTCACACAGCTAAGCATGGTCTTTAGTACAGATATGTTTGAAGATAAGAGCAATATAAAGAAGGACATGGCATGTTTTTGTGGTCCTTCATCAATAAAACATGCAGGTTCACGCTATTCATCCTTCAAATTTTGCACAGAAAAAGTTCATGCTTTCTGAGTTATCACAACTGTTGAAAGCATAAATGTCATTTTGTCATACCCATAACTGTACAATTATTCACAGAATGTGATGCCAACTGTCATTTTAAGCTTGGTGTCATATCTAAATTTTTAGATAAATTTATAAGTGTCACACTACATACCAAAGTATTGTTTCCAAACACAGTCTTTCTTAATTGACCTGAGAAAACCACACAACACACTTTTGAACTTTTGGAGTGTGGTAACCTGACCTTCAGCAGAGTGGCAACTACCACAGTATGGCAGATGAGCCTAAGAGCAGAGGTTTTTGAAAAGCCAGGAGGCAGTAGACTTTGAAGGAAACCAATCTGCAGCAGAGGTTCATACCACTGCACCACATAGGTTGACCAGACCTCAAAATGTCCTCACTGAAATATAGTGCACTCTGAATAATGAACCTAGTCAGTCTAGAGTGAAAAAATAAATTCACTCCGCTGGAGTGTTAATTCACTCCAAGAAGAGTGAAAATTCACTTTTCAGCAAGTAGTTACAAGGAACACTCTTTTTTCAGAATGGTCCATGTGGGCACTCCATCAAGAGTGAAACCGTACTCCTAATTAGAGTGAATTTCACTCTTCTTGGAATGAATTTCCTCTCCTTTGGGAACTGCCACTCCTGCTCCCTGTTCTAAAATTTAACTCCCAGGTGCAAGTCAGAAGCTCTTGATAATGTAGTCAACAAAGAAGTTGCTGTGTTTTATGGTAAAAAATTAAAATTTTGAATATTTTGTATCTCCAATAGCGGCTTTAATGTTTACCCTAAACCAACAATGGATTGTGACCTACACTCTTCCGATTGCTTTTTGAGAGTGACAAAACAGGAAACACCATGATATCACATTTTTCATGAATCCACTTCACCTGAAAATGAAAGATAAATAATGTCATGAGAGGATAAAATAATTATCCATCTGTAAGAACATCTAGGGCCTACACAGTCATTGAACTAATAAAGTCTAAAGGTACGTGTTATAAAGTGCAGCATAATAAAAGTTCAAGGGACAAGTGCTGATGAGACCTTCCCAAGGACTGTATGCATAAATTTAAAGAAGGGAGGTTTATTACTATCAAATTCAAGTTCAGAGTAATGATGTCCTTGGTCAAACTTACAGGTAGGTTCAGGAGGGCAAAAGCTTATTCGACGTCCCTGTACAGAGCAATCTCAAGACTTTTAAAGGCTACAGGTATTTTTTTTTAGTTTGATGATTGCTGCAAGGGTGTCTTTTTCTTAATTAAAAAAAAAGATACTGATTTTTTTTTTTATTTTCAAGGTATCAAAAAGGATATAATTACCCTCCTTCCAGAGCGGGGAAGACAATTTCAGTTTTTACCCCTTTTGACCACCCCCCCCCCCCCATTATACAGGTCTAAAGTCTATTAATTGAACATCTTGCCCTTTCATTATGATACAGTGTGACATCTAATGGGACAAACATGCAGAGTACAGCATGATCAATAACCACAAACCAGTCACTAATGTAGCCTACTAGTCATGGAAAAAGTTTATCTGAGGAGCAATAATTGCAGGCTCACTGTAATTTTTACCCTGTACAGTATTGTCTGGTACACCTCCTTGTTATATGGGTAGATGACACATTTTCACCATAAACAGTGCCAACACTATATAAAATCTTGGATTCAAAATAGAAATAAGTTTTGCTGTCTGTTTATTTATGATTCTCCATATATCCTCTTGGAAGGTTAAGGGAACTGAAAGAAAACAGAACAAAAGCCAAAACAATTCAGAAAACATCCACTCATCACCAAGATCTAATTCCATAAAAGCAACATTAGGATGTCTAGGATTTCACGGTACCACTGATAATTGGTACCGTCGGTACCACCACAAATGGTACCGGTATTACCGTAGTACCAGTACCAGAAGAGTAAAAAAGTAGGATTTTTATCACATGCAAAATATCCGTAAAAATACCATGCATTGACATAAGTGAAGTCTTCTGATAATCCCTGCCTCCCGTTTCAGTATTTTTTATAACATTTAGTCACCCCACACTAAACAAATCGGTAAACAAAAAAAGAAATAACCTCTCTGCAAATTTAGCGTCCGATAATTTCGGGACACACAATAAATCAGCGCCGCACGTCCGCACCGGAGCTAGATCCCACAAGATGACAAGAGCACTCATGATTGTAATGAAGATTGCAAAAATAATTTCTGCAAATAATAACAACCCCCCTCCTAAAGTATAACCAAAAGTTATTAAGTAGAACTTTACAAAAATATTTCCATAAAAGACTGATTCATCAAGCTTTCTTCCCGCCGAGTTATCGCTATCAAAACTAAATCAAAGTGCTTCAAGATTGAATTTACGAATGCATCGCGCAGCAATCCGTTGTACAATAACACTATACTGTTCTTGGGTACGTAGAGCAATACAACAAAGCAAGTGAGTTGATCAGCTGAACTGAACACGCGAGCCAATGATTTAAGCGGGATTTACTGTGTGTTCAGTCCCATTGCTTCACCGTGTTACAGTAATTTCTGAAAGAACGTTCGCTATGCGTCAGACGAAAGTTTTTCTCCCACAGACATAGACAGTGAGCGTTATGGAACGGTCCCACTGAATCACTGTGTTAAAATCAGAAATCATCGATGCAACGTTCATGTCAGAGCTTGCAATGCTATGATTCTTTGTCTGCTTACAACGAATTTCACACTGGTATAATGTTGTGTGCTATCGTAATCAAAGTGAATTTTATCAATCAACGCATGGTATCTATTCGCAATACACCATGTGAAAGCATTTGCTGATGAGCAGCGATCGTTCGGGGGTTGCGCAGAATGTCAAAAGAAAGCAAAGGCCCTGTTGGTGTGGAAGGTACTAGTTCTGCGAAAGTAATGTTAAACAGCACTTTCCGAAATTCTTAGGGGGATTTGTGACTGAAATATCTCAAAACGATTATCAAGTGAATGTTCCCTGTTTGAATTGCAATCCTTAGAGACACGGAGCATTTATCAAATGGGTTTTTGTTTCATTCAAGTATCATTCAAATTCAATGCTTTATTTTTGAGAAAAGATTTTCACCGCAAAGTTGACTAATCGTGTCCGTCTAAATACACAATGTGCAGGCGCGGGCGAAGCTATCGCTGGCAGGGATCGTTCTGAGATTGCGCAGAATGTCGATAGAAAGCAAGTTCCTTTTTAGTGTGGATGGTGCTAGATCTGCGAAAGTAACGTTAAACGGCAATTTCCGAAATTCTTAGGGGGGATTTGTGACTGAAATGGTACGAAATGATTATCAAGTGACTATTCCCTGTTTATATTATAATGTTTAGAGACACGGGGCATTTATCAAATGGACGTTTGTTACCTTTTAGTATCATTCTAATTTAAGTGCTATAATTTTGAGAAAAGATTTTCACCTTACAGTTGAGTACCGAGTCTCCACGATACTTCGGTACCTTTAGGTTGGTGGTACCGTACCGTACCGGTACCGGTACGTACCGGTACTTACGGAAATACCGGTATACCGTGAAACCTTAAGGATGTCAACTTGTAATTCCACTTTTTTTTTTTTTGATGTTAGAGAAAGGACCCTGGACCCCAAAAAATAACTCCTAGTTACAGGACCAGGAACCAGGTGAGGGATTTCCCTAAACTCCCTGAATTGGTAATCTAAGAGCCCCAATACTTACTTCCTATTCACTTATGTAAGGCCTACTTACCTGCACCTAACTGTGGTACACTAATAGCACCAAGAGTGAGGGTGTCCTTGCTCCCCACAACCAGGAGCAAGGTCTCCTTCGATCATCATCACGCTAGTTTGCCATGCAGGGCTAGTTGCGGGTAAGTGGGGATTACATTTAGGGAAAAGGAAGTAAGTAGAGGGGCCATGTACTGTAGATCAACTTTGTCCTGATTCCTGGTCTTTGGGTGAGGCATTTCTTATATGGTAAATGTATGTATTCCTGAAAACAACTGCTAAGTCTTGACCAAAATGTTTTTTAACCAGAGTGAATTGAGCCCTACCTAGAACATATTTTTGTTACTACACTGCCAGAAATTAAACTGTCAACATCAATTCAAGTAAAAACTAAAAAAAAATCAATACAATTCCTAAGCTCTGCTATCATGGATTCAATTACTGTAGGTACATATGCATACCTACTTGCTGTATACCGTATGCCTATACACAGTACCGCTTAGTTTAAATACTTCTATAACCAACATTAAAGGTCCATCAGCCAGACAAAACTACAAAGTTTACAAACAACCCCTATTTCTAATGTTTTGCGATAAATTCCTTCTCTTCAGGGTTGTTCAATTTTCCATGAGTCACACATCCGTGGCTGGTCATACCAGCTTGATTACTGCCTGTAGCACCATGAAGCATGTAAGTAGTTACACAATGGCACTTACTAGTTCCCTTAAACTTCTTGGAATCAAACAGAGTGAAAGATGGGAATGAAAAGTTAAACCTCACAGTAGGAGTTCAAACAGACTGGTTAAAATGCCTCTGGCCAAAGCTAGTGAATGAACAATTATCACACTATTCTACATCTTTGCAACTTGGTCAAACCATGGTCAAAATATCAGACAGCAGTTCTTTTGATTCCAGTGGATATTAAATGCTACCTAGATACAGGTAGGGCATCTCCTCAATACAAGAAGGCACTATGCCATACAGCATAAGGTACTAAGCTATACAGCATAAATGCCTACACTGGTACAGTACATTAAAGCATGGAAGTACTACCTGGGGTTGGACTTCCATGGTTGAAGTCAGATCTCCAGCCTTAAAGGCCCAGTTCTCTCACCCCAAACAGTACCAGTTCTCCTAACCTTCTTACTTAAGCCCCTCCCACAATTGTCTGAAATTCATGCTCATCCAGATACAATCTCAGCTCATTGCCCCAAGGTGAGTAAAGAAAAACTCAATTCATAATCTCAAAACACTCTCAGTACCTTTCATGCTGTGTAATATAAGCTTTGGTACTCTGCATTGTTTGAATAAGCTGTCAATCAAAGAGCTGAGTCAATTGAGAATTTCGGTACCCCTGTACCAAAATTGCAGTTTGGGGTGAGAGGTTTGGCCCTTTAAATTTCAACACTTAGTAATCATAGATGAGACTTTTACCATACATGTCACATTACACTGCAGTTTTAGTTGCTACAAAGTGGTGACAATGAAAATGAAAAAATCACAGAAAATAAAAAAGTAGCAAAATGGAATCATGAATTTTGAAAACAGGAAAATTTTGTATTTGCTGAAAATGTCATGAAATCCATGAATTCTAAATTATTGTTAACCTATCTACCATTAGTTACCATACTGAATTAATTGGAAAATTTTGTGCAAAATGATTTCTCTTGTAAACACGGATCACCCATTATGAGCAAATAAAGAGTATCAAAATGTTTGTTTTGAACATACTTTACGGTAAGATGACTATATTCGGCTCTACTATAAAACAATAAACACTGTCAAAGTCACAGTTGGAAAAAAATCCTTATTTCCCACAAAGATAAGATATTTCTCATCAAACAAGTAAAATTTCCCACAATTCTTGATAATTGTTTACATGTAAAGCAAAGGGAAATTTTTTCCAATTTCCAAAATTTTCGATCAAATGCTTAAATTTTCCAGGAAGAAGCCTCCCAGCTTTGCAACTTTTTCCACCCATGGTCATAGCAAGGATCAAATGGATTCACCATTGTATTCACCAGCACCTGTACTCGCCCATTGCTACGACTTAATTGCATTATTCTTGCACTGCTCGGAGAATTTCTGATACCACGCCCCCTATTCCGCCATCTTAGAATACACATGCATCCTTATTCTCTTCTGGGATAAGTACAGTACTGGATATGTCTGGGATGTGAATTGCACTCAACACGATTATTTTTTCAAATTTTATGAAACATGCAAAGTGCAAATAATTTGAACAATGGGAATGTAGATTTGAACACTGCTGAAATTTGGGGAATTTCCCCAAATCATGAAAATTGTTGCCACAAAGACCAATTGAACTATCAAATCCTGTTCCATGTCATATTAAGTATACCGGATACAATTGTGTTATATTCAGGAAGCACCAAAGAAGACACAATAAGCAGAACACAAAAAAGCCTAAAGGTGTTTTCTTCTACTGTAGCTACTGACTTGAATCATAATCCAGATATTTATTCAACAGCCAATGGTAATTGCTATACAAACACTAGTACAGAAGAGAGGCAAGAAGGCATGGGCACAAAAAGATGGGAAGCTGGAAGGCTCCTCACTAGAAATCTTGGGCACCCTGAGGGAAATACCCATTTCTATGCATGAAACTATGTACGGAAAATTGTGGGAAATTTTTACCTTCCTCCTGGGAAATTATAATTTAACACCTTCCATGGAAATAAACATTTTTGCCTCCCATAAGGGAAGGTCTACCAGGTTAGCTTGATGCTCCTCAGCTTCTCCTCCCAATCAGGGTTAGCTACAATGGGTGATGAGGGATGGGAACAACCCATACCCTATTCTGCCGAATCATAATTAAGCCTGTGGGGGGAGGAGTTCAAACACGGCCTATGTTCAGTGCCGCAATCACTTAGCATGTGGTATATTCCCCTACCATCCAAGTGGGTGTATTCACAAGGAACTACACTAACCCTTGCTACATCTTAATTGCATATTACTCGCACACCATGTGCTACTTGGAGAAGTTCTGGTACTGCCCCCAGCCCCCCACTTTGCCTCAATTGACTAGCACTGTAGCCCTCATTACTCTTCCACGCAAGCCTAGGCTGCTTTGGTGGTTTTGTGAGTCTGGAAATTCGAGCTTTTTCCAACAATTTAGATAAAGCAAGGAGTAATTAATGTCGGAGATGCAGGGAATAATTTATCCAGTATCGCATCGCAATTTTACTACACGAAAAGGATGAGTTGCTATACAAATGAAAAATTGTGTAGCAATTTTTTGTGTGCACAACCCTAGGTGCATTTTCACAAACATTGTGTGAAAGACATCAAAAATCTTCAAAACTGCTATGCAAAATTTGAATGCTAAATTATTCCCTGCAGATGTGAATTCCCCCAAACAACCTTCCTATAGGGTGATAGGAGGTAGGTTAGCAGTGAAATGTTTTACCATTTACAGTTTTCCTGCATCAGGGGCCACGGAGCCAATTTTGAAGTGCGGGGGCTAATCATCGAAGCAGCCCAATATGTCAAATAAAATAAATAAAGTTTAAGGCGGCCCAAGTGCCCACGGCAAAAAAGTGCGGGGGCTAAAGCCCCCCTAGCCCCCCCGTCTCTGCAGTCCCTGTGCATATACAGTTTCCCTGCACTGCAGCCCTGCACAAGTGTGTCTTTCATAATTATGTTCTAGTTCTTTTAGAGTATAATGGTATAGATGGAAATTATAAATGTGTTCTGCTGAGAACAGTGTCTTTCGGAGGTAATCCATACTTGGAAAAAAAAAATGAAAAAATTGATAGTGTTTAAATACTTTCCACTTTGTGAGGCAACCAACAACATTTTTGATTGACTCACAAATACAAATTGGTAAGAGGATATTTCACAGAGATTTACAGATATGGAACAATTATCAATTACTAAAAGGGTGATGCTCTAATTTACCAAGAACCATGTTCTAGTTTCAAACTAGTCCTTCAAGGACAAACTTCACAATTTCAGAATGAGAATAATGTCATTACATTCTGAGTTTAACAGTTTCTGTTTGTTCCTGGGGGAGACTGGTTTAACAGCCAGTTTTATACCTGAGTTTTATTGATGTAACGTTTGAAAACAAAATGAGACTTTAAACCACAGGTTGAAAACAATTTTGGAGAAAGGTTGGATATTGAAACAAATTATAAACAAATCTCCTTTTTTTATTTTTAAGGTCAAAATTTATGGTCACCAAGGAATGAAGATGCAAGATGATTATAAATCTGCCATACGATACTTTCACAACTCTGCTCAAACTGCATGGCCCCGCAGCAAAAACTGGTGTGATATTAAGTCTCTTCTCTGCAAACTAATGAGGTGAATATTGCTATACTCCCTTCTAGCATAATGTTCGCCCGGGGATCAATTCTTCTGGAGATGGAGGGCTCTAAATTTCACACACAGACAGGATAATTTAATTTGGTGCAAGCAGGAAGGAATTTGCATGTGTGTGGAGGCATGCTGAGATAGACTAATAATGATACTGGTTTATTGTCCACATTGTCCAATGCTAGTGCTATTGATAAAATGTGGTATAGCATAAAACCAAATCCTAACTCCATACTACTTTACTTCAAATAAAATCCCCCAGCACCAGAATAATAGAGCAATTGATGTAAATTAATATGAAAATAATATTTCAAATTCCTTCATGGTAATTCCTCCAAGTAGTTTTAAATTATTCAGTTAAACCTCCAGATTTCCAGGAGGAATCATGTACAGTAACAACAAACTCAAAATTGAGTTGTTAACCCAAAACCAACTTTAGACTGATTAGGCATAGTACAGGTACATAATTTAAAGTATTTTGGAGCTTTTTTCAGAGCCAAAGAAAACATTTATGATACACAAATATTTGCAATCCTTTAGCAACTTGAAGTCGCATACTACATCGCTACTTCTGCACACAAGTCAGCAATTTGTTGATGTCATTTCACACCAGGACTCGATTTTCTTGGTTGTCCGATTGTCTGGGACAACTAAAATTCCATTTGGACAACCATAAGTTAAAAGTTGGCTGTCCAATGGGCAATCATTTTTTCTTGGACTGAAGAAGTATATACTGTTGACTGACTGATCAACTCTTTAAGCTTTTCACACCATACCATATTTTAGACAACATGTGTTTTTGTCTCTCAAACATCAGATCTTTTTCTTCTTCAAGATCAATAATATATGAACACAATTACTGTTTTGTAATTGTGCAAAAAATGTTTTGGAAAACCAAATATCCTGTAGGACAACTAAAATTAGTGAAATGGTTGCCTGAAGGACAGCCACATTTTTTTTGAAAATCCAGGCCTGCACATCATATGACTGAATACTCCCCCCATCTTCATGATGGTAATGATCTAGGCTGACCTACTAGTTGATCAGGGCGAAGTGGGGGGGAGCAATGCTAGAACTTCTCCGAGCAGTGAGCGGTGCTTAAGTTATGCAATTTAGATGCAGCAAGGGGTAACAATAATCAGCGATGTAAATTTTACATTAACAAAATGTGTAGGAGTACTGTGCATTTGATAATGCACTCATGTACTTCAGCGCTTTGAGACTCTTTGTGTAAGGCACTTTATAAAAAGCGTATTATTATTATGTACTTCACTTCCCTATACAGTTCATCTGTTTGATGAATGCATAGTCAAACACCATCACGGAGCAATCTCTACTGTTACATGTTGTCTTCTATTCAAATTTTTTAATCGGATTGGAAAAACAGATTGAAGCACTGATATTACCAGCATATGAGCATTATTTACAAGTTTCAATTTTAATAAACTGTACATAGGATGTATCAATATCAACAAAAGTGAAAAAGATACAGAGTATGTAATACAACCCACAAGTTTAAATTTGAATACCCCCATGCTGTGCTAGTCAATACTGCAGGTCAAATATCAGGTACTACAATTTTTGGACAATAAATTTTAAAGCAATTCTACTTGCAAGTCTTGAACAATTCTTGCACATCCCTATTGATGTTTTGAAGTCCCCATGTTCCAATGTCTCTATGTTGTGTACTGTATTCCAAATATCTCTATGTTTCAACAATCATAAGGAGAACAGGAAGGGGTCTATAGGAACACACAAAAGTAACTTAGGAAAAGTAAGCAACACTGAGCTATGTTCCTGGACAGAAAGATGCTGAAAAGGTTGAAATTTCCAGACTCACAAAACCTCCAAAGCAGTGCAGACTTTCACAGAAGAGTAATCAGGATGATCTACAAGTCACTCATGACCAAAGTAAAGGTGCCGTGCTAGAACTTCTCTGAGTATCATGGGGTGCGCAAGTATGCTATGTAGCAAGGGTTCAGTAAACTGTAGGCCTCGGGGAATAATTTATCCAGTATCGCATCGCAATTTGCTACACAAACAGGCCAAGTTGCTACACAAATGAAAAATTGTGTAGCAATTTTTTGTGTGTATAACTCTTGCATTTTAACAAACGATGTGTGAAAGACCTCAAAAATCTTCAGAAGTGCTATGCAAAATTTGAATACTAAATTATCCCCTGGGCCTATGTCAGTAACATGAATTCTTTTTTTGAACCACTCTATATTCTGATTCAAATTTACTTTGGAATATGCACTTTGAGTGTACTACAGTATATGTCACCAAGGAAAGTGTACTTTGGCAATTAATGTCAAGAAAATGTACTCTAATTGGCACTACAAATAATGTATTTTAGCCTTGAAAAAGAATGACGCCAAAGTACAATTTTGGGCACCAAAGTGCACTATTCATGAGCACCAAAGTAAATATTTTGTGGAACATAGACAAATCAAAACAAAGAGATGTTGGAATATAGTGTCCACATATATAAGAAGCCTCTACTGTATACAATACTCCGACATTTCTATCTTCTGACTAAAAATGTACTTTGATGTCGTTTGTCCATGCATAGAGAGATACTGTACAACTCGAAACATAGAGATGTAACATTGAGAGTGTGCTTTCACACTATCAGTTGCCTCAAATCACAACAAAAAATGCAATTTTTTGTTTTTTAGAAAATCTAACTCTTGCCTGTTGACTATGGCTTTACAGCAGACTGTAATGAAGTGTCTACAGTCTGCACTGATGAATCTTAAATTAGTTAAGAGTTTAACGGCCCAGTTTCCAACCTATTGGTTCAAGTCAAGCTAGCCACGGCCTTTTTTCCAGTTGTGGCTCACTGGCTTGTTTTCCTTGCTCCATTACATATGCAGAGCATCACCCACAACGGCAGTATAGGCTCCATTTTGATGAATCTTAAAATGACCCAACTGAAACCACTTATTAGCCGTGTTCCCATTTGATCCAGGGAGGTGGATCTTGATCTACCGAGGTGGATCAAACACTAATGGGAACGCAGATCAACAACACTCACTCAAGATCAAGATCCACCGATTTTGATCGACCGTTCGGGGTAGATCAGATCCACCGCGCTGGATCAAAGTTTGTAATGGGAACACATCGGTAGATCAAGTGACCCTGGATCTCCGGTTACACTCATGTACGTTTTTGTGATACATCGATACGAAATGCATGGCAGGCCGACTTGTAAACATTGGTGACCTTTTCGCACTTGCGCAATGTGTTCATAAAACACATTTGATCTACCGAGCTCACTCAAATGGGAACGCGGATCTCGATCAAGGTAACTGATGTTGATCCACCTCGGTAGATCAAGATCCACCTCCCTGGATCAAATGGGAACACGGCTATTGTTTTCTGTTGACATTTGGCATTTCCTCTAGCATCCGCACCACAACCCACCAAGGCTAAAAGATGTTTACTTCCAAGGAATTAGAGAGTAAATTTCTCATGAAGAGGGTAAATTTCCCACACAATTCTCCCTATTTTAAAGTAATGAAAGGGAAACTTCTCTCGTAATGTAATATTATATGCCAAAGCATTTTAAACATGGATGCCAAATTTGACAAGCCAGCTCACAAAAATATCACAATTCTTCATCCCAATTACACTGTAAAACTGGCAGTCTAATGCCTAGGAAGGGCCATGTACAGTACAGTACTTCCAGAGTTCAGCTTTGCTTCCAGCACTAATACACAGCCTGCTGTGTCTGAAACAAAAACAAATTTAATTTTCACCTTCTTCAACGGCTGTTTCCACCCCCCAGAGTGGTGAACAATATTCCTTCTCTTTTAAATTTATACAATTTGATGAAAATTTCTATAACAAGCTGACACAGTTACAGAAACCCTGAAAATCTATTAACTGTAGTATAGTTTTGACATCCACAATAAGGTCAAATATTTGTAACAGAGAGGAGTACGGGCCAAAGGATTCCTGAAGATTTTCATTTTTCATCAGGTTAAAGGCCCAGTTCTCTCACCCCAAACAATACCACTTCTCCTAACCTTCTTACTGAAGCCCCTCCCACGATTGTCTGAAATTCATCCTCATCCAGATACAATATCTCAGTTTATTGCTTCAAGGTGAGTATAGAAAAACTCAATTTATATAATCAAAACACTCTCGCTACTCTTTATGGTGTGTAACATAAACTTTGGTACTCTGCATTGTTTGAATTAGCTGTCAATCAAAGAGCTGAGCCAATTGAAAATTCGGTACCCCTTAGCTCCCGTACCAAAATTGTAGTTTGGGGGTGAGAGGTTTGTCTCTTCAAACTTCAAGCAGTTCCAACAATTATTTCAAATTTCTGAAAATGAGAGAAAGAAATGGGTTAAATTTTATGTTACTGCCTTTAAGGCACAAGTCTACAATTTACAGGTTTTTGATCTAAAAAGGAAGCTTGGGAATGATTAAAACAATGGAAATGATAGTCTTCATAGCCGAGGAGGTGCCAAGTTTACAGGTGGGTAAAAATTGATAAGTTTCCTGTTTTTGAAATATTTAGTCTATAGTCCTTTTAAATCATTAGGCCTACAGATTTGGATGACTTCGGAAAATCTGGGGCATGGCAGATCGTTTTTTGGTATGAGTACTGTTATCATGTTACCTACTGCTGACAGCCCTTATGAGAGTACAAAGAGAAGACTCTAAATATCAGCATGGTAACAGTCCTGATTTAAAGAGGCTCATTGAGTTGATTTTAATTACTTAATGAAAGTGTTAAAGTGTACCACATGAATATTTATGATAAGCATGATTAGTCAAGTTTCATGTCCCATAGGCCTAGCTACAGAAAGTTAAAACTTTGAATTTTAGGGTGTCCCTGACTTGTAACAGTTTTGTGCATACTGTAATTTGAAAGTGTGTACATCACTAATTTTTGAACATCAAAGCTAAGTACTCACTCATAAAGCAGTCATTTGTATGTAGGATTTGGGACTGTCTTAGTTTGACCATTTGTCAATGGTATGTAAAGAAAACCTAATATAGCTGTACTGTACTCTTTGGTAAAATTTGTTGAATTGTTTGAACCAACTTGATGAGCCGCTATTAAAGAAATTTTCAGGTTGTATGTGGGACAGTCTGACACCACAGATATACAGTAACCTAAGACCAGGCCTGTAATATTTATTTTGATGCTTTTAACTGTGAGTGTTAAGCTCTACACTAAAAGAAAATTATTATTAAGTTATAACTCAGCACAAGAAAAATTGAGGTTGTTCAAAATATGTTTGTATTGTCCAAACCTATAAAAGCAAGTGACACTTTTACTCTATCCTATGGGGTCGTCGAGTGGCAGAGTGGTCTATTCCAGCTGCTGTGTACCAATGTGTCTCACATGTGCATGGGTTCAAGTCCCGCTCGATGTACGTGGGTTTTTCTCCGGGTACTCCGGCTTTCCTCCCACTTGGCATAGGCTTGCCACTAAAATCGGTTGCCCAGCCAACGAAGTCGGTTGCGCGCCGGACTGAAGCACCTTCGGGTGGACCAGTTAACTAGCCGACTTTGCTTTTTTTTACTCTATCCTAGACTCAGTAATGGTGTAAGTGGCTGCTTTTGCAGGGAAAGAGTATAGGATGGACTACTGGTTGATTCCCCCAATGTGAGGGCAATTTAGACCTACTATAGCAAGGTGTCTACAATGGCTTGCATCCATTCTGTTTCAATGATGAACTTTTTTTTTCTAAACTATTAAATTTCAAAGAACAAAGAATAGTGACAGTCTATACCATATTTTGAATAAAACTTCTTTAAGGGGATTTGTAAGAAACATAGTTTCTTGCTGACTTTGTGAAATACACAACTGCAAATCACAAACTATGCAAGGTAGCCCTATGTCACCACAATTAACACAATATATATACGGGTTTTTCCAATTTCGAATGGATACAGTTTTTATACTGCAGCTTGTTTAAAATCTCAAACAGGTTAATGAATTTTCCTGTACCCCAAGATTTTGAGATTAATGGAAGCAGAAACTACCATCACGTTTTTTGATGTCATGCTAAGCCTAAAGGATAAAGAGAAGCAGAGGGTCAAGGGTCACATACTTTGTCTGTTCCTCTCAGAACATGAACCTTTACCAAAAGAATGCAACTTCAGATTGATTTCAACAAGCAATTCCAACAAGTTGACACAGGGTCAGTCTCTTCATCTTGTTAGTCTGTTGAAATTGACCTCCACATGACCTACTCTACTGTGTACAACACAGTACTACCAACTAAAAGATGGGATTGTACCTGGAATCAGGCCTTGTCAGCTCAGTAACCTCTGATCAAGCAATCAGCAACTATGAATGCTGTAGGCAGAATACTGTTGTGAACCAGGCAGGGTGGTCGTCCATCGACTAAGTTCTCTCGGGGAGGGGAGGGTGGTGGTGGTGGTGATCTTTTGCCCGACTCCAAATCCTCAACCAGAGCATAATCTCTGCCTGACTGATGCACCATGGTCTGCCCAATTCCGGGAGGTTTTGGCCTAGTGAAGGAGCTGCAGCCCATCCGGGCCACCCCCCTCCCCAAATGGCCATACCAGGCAGTGCAGGAAGAGGGTGGGGGGTTGACAACCACTACCATTCATACTGATAAAAAATTTTGTTAAAATAAAAACTGTACCCTATGAATATTGCATTTACTGTAATTAACATCCACCAAGACACTACAGTATGTAGTACATTACCCTGAGACATACTGTACCCTTCAAACCCTTGACGAGCACAACCAGACCTTGATAGAGTACAACTAGACCTTTACAGAGTACTGGAGTAAGGGTCTGAGGAACACTTCCCCATGGAACTTTTTGCAAGTATGAGGGAAAGACATAAGAGGAAGGGCTGTACTTAAGTTCCTCTCCTTAAAAATTGTTTTGTCTTTTTCTTGGGGGGAGGGGGGGACCTACATACAGTACCAACTGGTGCAAAATTTTCCACTTAATTTGACAAAATTAGAAGTGAAGGTCTCATGTTGGTGTTTTTTTTTTTGAGGGGTACTATTTTATCTTTCAGTGAAAAGTTTTTTTATAGATTCCTTTATTTCTGGAAGGGGGTAAAAGAATAAAAAATAGACAGCCGGGGAAGGGCTAGGGAAATTAGACAATCCAGGACACAGATTCTATTTCTCTTCCAAATATTCTCTAGATCTTAGTACTACTGATGACACCTCATTCTCAACACCCTCAAATTATTTTTGGATCTACTGACATGAGAACGAATTTCATACTGTAGTAGGCCTATGTGATGAAGTGATGAAGAAATGGACTTCCCAGAATGCAGTTCAACTTACAATCTCCTGTTTTGATTTAAATGACAAATTGTGATTGAACTTTGCTGCTGATATGACAAATTATAAAATCTGACCCGAAATACAGTGCAGTATCAATTTATTTTCAATATGACAACATACCTTCACCACTGGGAGTATATTGTAGTAAACCTATTGGCAATTGAAAAGAAATTCATTCATGAAAATTGAACCCATCTGAAACTTGCAATTACATTTCCATGCCAGATCCTTGAGTTGGATGCGTAAGTCTCGATGTAAACTTTTCAGTTATGTCCAAAGACAGCTGCTCTCTCTTCAATTATGAATTTATCTCACTTGGGAATAGCAGTTCTTTAATATCAACTGTAAATTAAACTTGGGATGACTTGTGCATGAGAAGACTGAAATCTGTAACTGAAACAGAGTAAGCCTGTCATTACAGTATTTAAAGTACATTCTAATTTGCTTGTTTAACAAATTTTAGAAAACAAAATAAACAATTAAAGCAGACCTGTACTGTCAGCTCCACCTATACCACAACCTGAGTTCCCCCAACCATATAACCTGTTTATCAAATTTCAATTAGGAATTCTAAACCGTACTTTTTTTTTCCTTACATACACTCTAAAATCAAAAGAGTGAACTTAGTCACTCTTTGATAGAGTGAAAAGTGTGAATTCACTCTTTAGAGAGATAATTCACTCCAAAAAGATTGAAATTCATTCCAAAAGGAGCGAAATTCTCTTAAACGAGCGAAGTTTCCCTCTTGATGGAGTGCCTACAGTGATCGCTCTTTAAAAAAGAGCGATCATTGTAGACACTTGTGGAAGAGTGAATTTTCCCTCTTCCTGCAGTGAATTTCACTCTTTTTGGAATGAGTTTCACTCCTCTTGGAGTGAATTATCACACTGATAGAGTGAATTTACACTTTTCACTCTATCAAAGAGTGAATAAGTTAACTCTTTTTCTTTTCGAGTGTACTGTGTTAACTACTGGACAAGGTTTGAGATACAGAGTGTGAGAGTGGATTTGCAATTCAAAAACTTTGATGCATGTTTGTTGTAAACCACCTCACAGGGTTGTTGATTTTTTTTTATCTTTTTAAAAAAATCATGATTTAAATCAAATAAATCGATTTAAATCAGATTTTTTTTATTAAATCAAGATTTTTTTAAATTTAAATCATGATTTTAATCAAGGTAATTTAAATCAAACAATCCTGCCACCTCACCAATTAGGTTGATTTGACGCAACATTTGGATAACTTTAGCATACTCGAGTCACAACTCAGATTAATATACATTTCATTCATCGCAAAATCACCAGAGTCTGAGAGTCAAAGGGTAGGTAAACTGATAAGTGCATTAAATCTGTGGGGCTTATACTGGCAGGGAGCTGCTTGTACCAGTTAATTCAATGCCAGCAGATGTTCAAGCTTCAGTGGAGGGTTTGCATCTGTCCAAGAGTATCCAGGGGTCTCTCTCTATTCTGCTCGAGTCTTTTTCACACAAATGGTACTAAACATTTAAATTCTGCTCTTAACAATGAACACACTGGAATAGGGAACATGCATGCACATGGAGGTGAACTGTGTGTCCATATTGTAATTCTGTAATTAACAATACACAGAAATTTAATTTGTACTTTAATTTTAAGAATATTTTTCAGCCACAGCTGGATACAGTAATTTGAACTTTTAATACAACAAGACTTTTTTGACAATGACAACCATACAGAACAATGTACATAACAAACAATACAAAGTTGTTAGGTTTGAATCAAAACAACACAAAAGAGATCTTTGACTGAAGTGAGCAGCTGGTTAATTCTGACAGACATTTTCTTTCTTGATCACCTCCAAACTTTTTAGTGGAAAGTAAAAGAATGAGATGGCGCCCTTCTGGGATCATCCCATAACACTGTAGACTTGTGAAAGGATTACTGCAGGTCTGGTAAAGACTTGTGGGTTACACAATAGGTGGTAACGAAGGGAACTGCAGACCAGAACTGTTTCATGACATGGACACCTTATAAACATTCAAATTTCTGCCCAATAGCTTGGTTTTATATTGCCTTATCCAGTAGGGGGCCTACTTATCCATTTCACGAACAGAATCTGCCAATATTGAGAACTGAAATACTGGAACATGTGGCAGGCCTTCTGAGCTACCATTGGTGGCATATCTGCTCAGTTTGGCTTCACCTCCTTGGAGGAAGCAAAACCTGGCCTTGAATTTTGAGGTGTGCCAGTGCAATTCGCACACCCATCACTCTCCTCCAATCACTGTGAAGAGAGTGATTTTTTGCACACCTAGATAAAGATGGGAGCTCATATAAATCTGTCAAAGTTGAATAAAACGGCATACCTACCACACATTCCTTAATTTTCTGAGGAGTGTGATAACTTGTAAGTTGTAACACACATGCAAAATCTAAAACTCAAGGCCTGCAAAGCCCTCTATTCTTGCCCTTCACCTGTTTATTCCTCAAAGGTGAAAGAAATACTCAGTGTGAGTTACCTAAAATATCACTCCTTCCTTCTGTATTGCATTTTGGAATGCAGCCATGGAACTGCTATTTTGACAGTGCTCCCCAAACAACAATCCACACAATGTCACAATCTGATAATCATGTCCCATTTTCTTATACATGTACTGCTATTGACTACTGACTGCTATCTTACAGTATGTGGAAAACTGGAAAACCATGTGTACGGTTAGTTACATGTAGTTGGATGTAGTTTTACGGCCCAGTTTCCAAACAGTTTGTAGCACTTCGTTCACACATTCTAAGTGCACCATACACACTTACTTATACATATACATTAGCTACCGAGAGCAGCCTCATGACGTCAGGACTACTGACCAATCACCATCAGCTGCATCGAGTCAATGGAGAGTCCAACATGTGCCAGACAGCATGCTCTCCCCAGAACCACTCTAGCTCTCGCACGCGGAACATCTACTTCTAGCGATTACTACTCTAGCCAACCACAACATAAGGACGCTGAAGTAAGCCACCGGCTTCGCTGAAACCAGCTACCTTCGTGGAAATATTATTAAGCCAACTAGGCCATTTTTACTAGAAGTCTTCCACTTGAAATCTCGGAGCTAATATTATCAACAACTCGTGTCCGTTTCAAAGCACGTAAAAAGCACCCTATTCGTTCCACCAACACGGACAGTCTCGTGAGTCGGGCAGCAGCTGGCAGCTCGACATTTATTACTTTACTTGGGACTGTAGTGTTGAGTGGAGCCATAGTGCCGCTTTTGCAACAGCCAAGATTCGTTCGCGAGGACACGAGGTTCCGTTGTGACGCCATATTGTTTCAACGGTATCGACGGAGCTGCACAGAACACGACAACCTGAGGTGAGACTACCCAACTTATTTGTTATCTCTAACACCTCCACTAAAAGTTCATCCGTTCAAGTCGAGCCAGCACATGGCTATTTTTCCAATTGTGGCACACTGGCTTGTTTTTCTGACTCCATTGCTTATGCTGAGCACCAAGCACAATGGAAGTAGGTTCTGTTTTTGAAGTCCTCATAGTATGACCCAGCCTGGATTCGAACTCCCAACCTCCTCATGCACAAGGACTTTGTATGCATGTGTTTTTGACTTTTGATAAAAATGATCCATGAAGTACTTTACAAATTACTTGATGATTAATATTCTGGCATTCAACTGATGGCAACATTATTTAAATAAGTGAGTGCTTGATTTGTTGTACAACTACTACTTTGAAAACCCATGCTACTGTACCTCAGTATTGACAGAATGTTTACGTGTATGCTTCAGGAGCCTTCAAACATGAACAATATCATGTATTAGGGTGGATACAAAAACATGATGTTATGAAAGTTTCACTTCTCCAAACAGGCATAAAAATGGTCCACAATGTGCATAGACCCTTCATGAGGAGCTGTAAAATTACCGTTGAGTGAGACCAAGGAGTTAATTGCTCTAGCAACTACTGTACCTGGACGAACAGATCATTGTAAACTAATACCCAATGGACAGTACTTGTACTGTAAAACATACCCTGAGTACAAAAGCTGGTCTACACAAATAGCCAATCTTCAAAAATTTTTTTTTTTTTTTTTTGAGGGGAGGAAGGGCAGAAAAAGATGAATGAATTATGATACAAATAGGGCTACTTGTGAAGAATACATGCCTGATGTGACTTGTAATTTGCATTTTCCATCAAAATGGCTGTTTTCTTTCCCTATAATATGGCATCTAGGTGACTCCATGAAATCTTCTATCCCTGTTTGGTGCTCAGTAAAATCAATAGAGAAGGGAAAACAAGCCAGTGAGGCAAAATAAAAACACATAAAAAAAGACTGTGGCCAACCTACTATAACTTAAAGAAATTGGTTTGAAACTGGGCTGTAAAACTTCATCTAACTACCATAGATTTACCTCCATTTAAATTTAGAACAGCAAATTTTTACTGCCCACCACATACTTACTGTACATACAACCTGCAACTGTACTACTGCACATAAGTAGGTGGGGACAAGTCATACCACAAAATTAGTCACAATTTTCCTTTTGCTGCACTTCAGGTACAGGTAGTGACATGTGACCTCTGCAGCAAGCCAATGGGAAAGCATCTTTGAACTCTTGTAAATTTCAGAATGTAGACTGTAAAACAGGCAGGACACAGACATGAATTATAAACCAAGGAACCATAAAGAACACAGCTGGACCTCATTATCCTATACTGCACCTTTAGCTAAATGATACTTTGCTGTACCTACACTGTGGTCCACAGAGGTACTCTCATGGCTATAACTGTGATAAATTCACCTTGGAAGGAAAAAGCACTGACATTCTGCCTGAATCCCTGGAGAGAAGAGAACTTGTATTTCTAATGTAAGCAGAATGTGATTTATATCTGTTTCTCATTTGTGGTGTAGTAACTCAGACCATGGGAGCATGGAAGTACTTACAGTGTACCAGACAGTTGTGGGGGTTGTAACTTGCACACGATGGAAGTACTTCCATCGTGACAACTAAGCACTTTGTTAGTTAGATGTTTTCAGTTAGATGAGGTCTTGCTGTACAGTCCAGATTCTAAACAGCCAAGGCCTTTTTTTCAGTAATTGGCACCAAGCACAATGGCAGTACATTCAATTTTTAAAGTCTTTCACATGACCCAGCCAGGAATCTGACTGCATCAAGTGGCAAACATCAAAAGCAGAAAATTTAACCATTTTTGCAAAGTTAAAGAGTGATCCATGTACAACTTACTTGCTACCCTGGTAATCTGTCACTAATTTCTTTTACACAAATATAACCTCTTAGGAATGTATTCATTTCTAAGTTGAGCACACTCCTAACTGACCTAACTGAAATGGCAAGGAAAAATTTGAAGGGCAAATTCCATGTTACTAATTTTCTGATTTCTTTGCAGGCCTTATAAGAGCTAACAAACATACCCCATAACAACAGTACATTACGGAATTAAGGTATTGCACAGACTTAATGAGATTGTGACGCACAGTACATGTGTATCGCAAAACTTCCACAATCTGGCAAAAACTCAAAGGCTACAGTACATCAGAGCAATATATACGGGTGTTCATTTGATAACAATGTCATGTGTAAAAGTAGGACTTTCATTTCCTGTAAGTGCTTTCTTATTGATTTCCACACACTTCCATTTGATTTCGAACACTCCATACAACTTGTGGGATCCTTTGCGCTTCTAGAGCTGAAATGTATTACAGTCAGTAATCACAGATTATGAATAATTCATGATCAGACAATCAACATTTCCTATTTCCAGCATTGACTTTCCTTGATCAACATTCCAAGCTTGTGTTCTTCAAATGGCTGCTGGTAGTTGAACCATTGGAAACAGCTTAAAAGTACTTAAAATAACATGCTCTTGTATAAAGTCTTCCATATCAGATAACAAGTGCCAAACACTATGTAAAATGTAAATGCACTTGACAATAAAAAATCATTTATTAAAATTAAAAGAGAGTCAGTAAAGCAGTCAGTAACCTGAATTTTATCTTAAAAAGGATGAAGGATCTTTCTCACTGAACATAATAACCTTTCATCCTCTGTGGTCTACAAATTTCCAATAATATTTCATTTCTAAAAGCCTAATAAGCCCTTTCATGATTACAAATCGGCCTCCCGGGTCAAAGGTCATTCGGTATAGCAACCCATAGCAACGCTAGTCGCAGGACGTCGCCTGTGCATACCATCGTTACGTTACGTATGCATGCCTCCAATAAACAACACGGACATGAACCAAAAGTAGCTTCGAAAAATCACATCTCTTAATGGACAAAACGTTCAGTATCGCCCGAAAAATGTTCTAAAGTATCACTCATAAATTTTCCTTAGATACTGGCTGAGTTTTAAGTTTTTGAATGTGCAAAATCTCAAAGAATTTGTCCCTTCCCGTGGAAGTACCTGTACGAACTGACAGTTCAAGCCTTCTCTGCTAGGCTAAATACCGTAGGCTAGGCCTACCCAAGGAATGAACCAGCTGTACTAGGCTGGTATACCAAATTTTGTGAAAAGATACCTAAGCTACAAGAGCTAAGATGAGTATCAGGGGTTTATTTCTACGCTTGAAGTTCTATTACCATGCTACATGATGCAAAGGCCTAACGTAGGCTTCGTTCGTAAGTTAGTAGACTTCGTAGGTTAAGTTCGTAAGTTCGTATAGATCGCCTTACTGCTACTGCTATAGGCCTAAAAAGTTAAGTCCTGGCCTTTTACCTTCATAATAAAATCACACAGTATATCTATCCAGGACTTGCTTCCCCCAGGCTTAGTTGTAACTTACCCCAGCCAAAGACTGTGATTTGGAGTGTAACTTCGTGAAACGTTCAAGTACTATATAGTAATGTTGCACTAACAGTTATACTGTTAGCACATGGGTGTTCAATGGAGATCTTAGCGCGCCTAAGATCGATTGTAATAGACGAAAATCATTGGCCAAGGTAACTCTACATTTTTTTATAACCAAAGACCCAAAGCAAAATTCATTCCTAAATCTTAGGGAGTAATAGTAGGACCTCTAACCTGAATTTTTAATCTGTTAACCCAAATCCTACAAGTCAAGTGTAATCTTGTGTAGCTTACTATTGCAAAATGTACGTACACACAGTGATACGAATGAGCGAGTGATACCGGATGACCTTTGTTCTGTCATGCGCAGTTGTAATCATGAAAGGGCTTATTCTCTCATCCCAAATAGTTTCAATTCTCCTAACGAACTTCCCACAATTATCTAAAACTCATCCTCATGCACACACAATCTCAGTTCATTGTTTCAGCTGGCCTCTAGCTTCATTGTTCCACAGGAGCGGCCCATCCCGTCCTTTTTTTCTCCCCCCCTGCTCCCTTTTTTGATTTCCTTTTTCCACCCTGCCCCTTTTTTAACCAGTCCTCAGACTCTTTTCAGTCTTTGGGTGTTAAAAGAACAAAAGAATGCCTAATTCTGATTTCAGAGGTAGCTTAAACCCAGCTTTTGTTGGCTTTGCCCCTGGTCCCCCATCAGGGGCCCTTTAGCAGAATTCACGTGCACACATAATTGTGTCCCAAGCTGTGTTCCCCCTGCCCCTTTTTCACCCAAGCAGGGGTCTGTTTCAGGGTGTATATGAACCCCAGTGTGTACTGTAACCATGTGTTATGCCAACATGTCATTATTGTACAGAACCAGCACTGTTTCTATCATACAGTAGAGGGTAAAAGCAGGGGGAGGGGGTGGCAATTTGTCTCCTCTTTCCAGAAGGAGGTTAAAATCCCCACTTTTTGTTTCCATTAAAATAAACAATAACAAATTATAAGAAGATGACACCTTTGCAGTAATGATTGTACTTGCATTTTAAACAAACAACGTTTAAAACTCTTCAGATTGCACCTTATAGAGACCTTGAAGCAAACTTTGTCCCCCCCCCGGCTTTAACTTTGGCCAAGGGCAGCAACAAAGTAGACTTGGGGTTTAGCGGTGATGAGTCCCCTTACACATTTTTTTCTGGCAGAATCCCTGAGAATGAAACACTAAGATACAGTACATCTTGCAAAATTTTGTAAGATGGCAAAAAAATCTTAGTATTAAGTTGAACATTTACATGATGGTCTTCCCATTGAAATTCCCCTCTTTGAACCACACTGAGGTTGAAATATTTTGGATAGGACCTCCCCTCGAATTCTGGGTGTCTGCTATCAAGTGCCAAGTTGCCAACTGGTCTGGATCATGCAGTAATTAGTTTGTAATTAATCGCAACACAGAGAACATCCTTTTCTTAAAATTTTCCATTCAATGGTCACCTCTAGATCTGCATTTTCCTTGTTCCAGCTATACAACAAAAATGTTCACTACAAAACAAATTCTGTGAAGCACGCCCTGGAGAAATCTAGCCTAAAATACCACAAAATATAGTCATACAGTAACAGATGGAGACTTATCTTCTAATGCTGTCTGGTGAGACAAGAATTTATTTTGTTTGGAACCCTACTTGTCAAAGTCAAGGGTTAGGTTAGCACCAAATTTTTCTACAGAACCGTCTGCATGCTTGAATGATTTCAATGGCTACTGTAGTAACTTCATAAGTGAAACTCAATATTTTCAGAGTCTACAAAGTTTTCACATAAAGCAAACTTTCGAAAATACTGTACACTAAAATTAGCTGAACATTAGTTCAAGAGAAGTTTGGTACACTGTAAACCATAGGGTTCCTCTTTACAAGATTAAATGTGAGCATTAACTGTCATGAACAGTCAATTACACTGTCTACTACACACAAGAGACTGTGACGAAAAACAGTGCACCAGGCCCACTTACAGTATGGTGCATTAACCTTACACCTTACAGTAAGTACAGTATTCTGTGCTTACTTCTACTTTTTTTTTTATTTTTCAGAGAAATTCAAGTCCTGTAATCATAAATATCAACCTTTTCTCTCCTTTCATTTTCCTTTCAGGCAGGAAGGGGGTAGGAATGGCTCGGAAGGGGGAGGGGATGGAAAGCATCACAAATTACCATGTTGCCACATACTGTATGTTTACTCTGACACTGGGATACACCAGAAACTCATAAATTAACAATACATTTTGATAAGTGAATCACAACATTTACAGGACTTTTTTAACCTCAGCACAACCACCTTCTACATTTCCTATAATCTGATAGCTACAGTATTGCATATTTTATTAATGTCATGGTATTTTAGGCTCATTTCCTACAATTAAACAGTTCATATTATTGCACAATTTGCAAACACAAAGTTCAAGCATGATGCTTTAACATCTACTGAACAGTTTCAGGCTCCAACTTTTAATACAGTCTGGATATACTGTAATTATATGAGTGAAGCTTAAGAGTGCTCTACCTGTTTGACATCTTATGATCCCACATGACCTTTGACATGCATTCAAAAAGAGGTCATAAAATGAGCTCATATCCCTAAGAGTGCTGGGGGGGGGGAGGATTTGCATGATTTGACCTCTGACCTCAAAACTTTGTTTTTTACACCTTCACTTTTACCTCCTTTAGTCCCATATGTGACCTTTGACCTACTTCAAAAGTAGGTACTACTTCAAAAGTACAGTAGTACTTTGATAACTCATCATCTGCTTGTATACACTGCTTCAAAATTTGAAGAAAAAATAAAGTATCGACCAAAAGCAGTTGAAGGATCTTTACACTTTGACCTCTCACCATAGACCTATTTCCAAATAGCAATTACAAAGGATTGTGGGATTGAGTTTTAGTGTTTGTTATTTTTGTCAGTGGCATTTTACTGTGGTTAAAATTGACTACACCCAAAACTCTATTCCACAATTCATTGTAATTGCTATTTGGAAATAGGTCTATGGATGTGACTTTTGATCTACTTGCTGTTACCATATTGAAGTTACAACAAATTGTGTTTTAACCTTACCATCTTTGACATAGATTGGTCAAAGAACATGTGGACAGAAACCACTTGCCCAATAATAACCTGAACAGACAGACAGACACATTGTCAGGCCAATAACTCAACTAGTTTAGATTCCATCTACTGCTAAAATTATATGACAAGTATGAGATTCCTCACAGTTACCTAAATGCCATGTTTACAAGCAATTTCAAGGGCTTTCACCATTCGACCTCTAGAGACAAGTGACCCCATACAACTTGACTTTTACCAAGTTCAATAGGTTTCATCTACTTACACATGGGCAATCTACATCCTAAGAATGATATTCCCTAGAGCTTTTGTGATTGAGAATTCAGAGGTTTTGACATACCTATATGGCAATGCAAATGACATTTGACCTCCACCAAAAGCAATAGGCCAAGGCGTCATCTTCTTAATATGGCCAACCAGAATTTTTTTAAATTTAACCAAATCCAACTCTTCTAAACAAATAAGAAAAGAAGTCAAATACTGTAGGAATTTATGACTTGTATGCCGCATCAACAGTAAGTAGAAAAAAAAATGCATACAGTGCCTGTCCGGCCATGCATACTGAACAGTGTACTGTGTGATTTAGTTCACCCAGAGAGAGCTGCCAGCTACAGTACCATCTTCAAAGGACACTCTTGAGATGAAATACAAAATGTTGAAATTTGTTCATTTAAAACAAGAAGTCACTGCACAATAATAAAATTTGTGACTTTCTTGTTGTACAACTCATATCACCTGCTTTGTTTCCCTTGAGTATTAAAAATATTTTTGCGACTTTGAACACTTCCTGTTTGCTTGCAAAGCATGTTGTTCCTGAGGAAAGGCTTGAGTCAATACTGTACATCACCCTGTAAAAGTAAAAGAGAGCTATCACACCTTGGTACAAGGTGTAGTAACTTTCAGAAAAACAAAGAAATACAAAGATTGTTATTTTAGTGAATATTAAGACAATGACATCACAAATTATTACATACATACTACTTTAATTTTAGTAAATAAACTTCAACAATTTATATCTCAGCTCAAGAATGTCCTATGGAGATGGGAAAACTTGGAAACTGTTAGAAATTACTTTTTCATGGTCTTTAGTATATTTTTGAATTTTTTGACTTAAGGTGGCAATTGCAGAGTGACAGCATATTGTCTACATTCAATATGGTACCCTATTCATTCATTAACTCATTGATTTATTGACAATAATTGATCAGGAGACACGGGCTGTTCATCTGCAGCACTGTCCACTCTTACAATTTACAGTTTGCCCAATGACACAAAATCTAGCTACCTGTGCACAGAATGAAGGGTTCCCATGGAAAATAAGGGGGAAACTGATCTGTGTATTCAATACAAAATTTGATCCAGGTTGGTTGATCCAATCTGCCCTGGTAAGCCGATTAAAATTGGTGGATCTTGATTTGAGTGAGTGAACGTTGATAGATTCCCATGTTATAATCTAACAAGTGACACTAGCACATTTTAAGATATTGAATGTTTAAAAGTTACAAACTGCTTTAGTTCAGTCATAGTCTCCACATCCATCATACTTGCCAGGGATACACAGGAATACTGTACCTCCCAAGTGACCCTCATTTCGGGGGTTTGACCCACATTTGAAAACGCAAACCTGATGATCCGCCCAGCCCTTTGGAAACCTGCATTTCAAATCTCCACAGTACCTTAAGAGAACCACACAAATAGCTTACCAGTAACTACAGGTTCAGCTAATCTATCTCACATCACATTCAACTGCTTGCGCTGCAAATACAGTGTCAGCTCATTGTTATTTAATTGCTAACCTTCTCAGCCGGTATCTGATATGTTCAGGACCATTAATTTACTGCGTTACCATTTCAAATGTTATAGCACTATGCAATGCTGCTGACAATAGCAAAAATGAAAGCCTGGTAGATCCCGGTAAGAGGCAGGGTTTGTCTCAGAGTGCCAGCCAACAAAAGTGCTGTCTCTTGAGACTTGACTATGTTTACATTGCAAGAATGCCATGCGAGATGTATAGAGATTCACATTGGAAATCACTTGCTCAAGACTGTAATACATATGAATAGGCTGGACCAATGGACCAGCTGGACCAGGCCCTTCATGCTAAATAACAAGGTGGACAATAGCACTTTATTGGTTGAAGTAAGATACAGATACTGTATTTATCACTTACCAGGCTGTTCTCTCGTTATTTGGGGTGTAATGTGGTAAATGCAAGAAGTCACGTCCTGTTAACTACTAAAATTAAAGCTACTAATTGTGGCATTTATTTCGTTACTAATTTTTTCGTAAGTCTTCAAGTCAGGATTAAACACAACCTGAGAATGGCGTGGTTGAAGTCCATTATGCAGTGTTTGCAGTTGTGCTGCTTCATCCAACCATTGCAGTCAGTGATATTGAGCTGACGTTCGAAAATGAGTGACCAGGCTCTGACAAACTGAACATAATGCACCAAACATAATGGCAACAATAGCTACAAAATGTTATGATTTGGAGAGGTTTCAATGATTGCCCGTGAGTATCTGTGAAGTAATTTTTTGGCAAATCAGTTTACACAGTTCCTATCTAGGTTACCAAAAAATCCAGTACTACGGAATATTAATGGAATAACCTAGTGAGATTGCTTAGACTGATTTGCCAAAAAAAAGTGCCACTAAATTGCATGTAGACACTTCTAAAATTCAAATAATTTTCAAAAAGGGGAGGGGACACCCCCTCCCTTGATACCACTTCCCTAGGCTGGCAATCCACCAATGGATAGATAAGAGTAGGATTCACATCTGGTCTCTTGGAGCTTGGGAGCTACTCTTTTTTTTGAGGGGGGGGGGGGGCAGGTTAACCTACATCATAGTGGATTTCAAGCAGACATAGTTTGGAAATTTCTAAACTCCATCAAATTTTATCAATCATCAAGGCAGAATGTAAGTACAGTAGTGCCCATTATGCCATTCATGCGTCCCTGGAAAGTAAACCCTTGTACAAAATACAGCATGGCCAGTGTTAGGAACAGAGGGTCAATTTCAGTACATGCACAAATACATGGAACACTTGCAGTGCAGTTGCATACATGTGCTTGAGCTAATATTCCAGGTTTACATGTACATGAAACTTTCATTTTTTAATTTGATCCCTGGGCAAGGCCTGCATATTGTTCAAGCAATGAAAAAAAGAAGTAAGCTTTGCCATGTTTTTATGCACTTCCTTTTTTTCCCTTTTCTTTTTCTTTTGAAGAAGAAGGAAACTCCCAAGTTTATTTCAGTGGGTAATTCCTTCACAGTCAAAACTTTCTCTCAAACTGTTCAAATTTTTAGCATTTGCAACAAGTACTTCATGGAGTCCAATGGACCATACTGCATCATTCATGAATTATCTTGTACAGACGCGGATGAAAGGGGGTTTTTAGGGCCTCTGCCCTCCCTTTTTCGCCACATCATTAATAAAAACGTGGAAAATAGCAGTGCAACTCCCTCACACCCCTAATTTCTCTTAAGTCAGCTCCCCACCTCCTTTGGAATGTCTGGATCCACACCTGTTGAATATAATGAAATGAATTCAAATTTTTGTCCTAATTTTCATGACGTGATCAACTTGTCATAGCCCAGTATACCAATGAACTCATCATACGATACCTGGCCCATAATGCCTACACCATACCAATTGACCCATTACACCACTGCCTGCAAATTTCATCAGTACTTACCTATCATATTCAGCGTTATCTTTATCGCATCTAGCATCTTTGTGCTTCTGCCAATCTTGACCATGTTTACATGTCGTAAGGAGTATTATATCCTTCCCATTGTGAATATGGTACAGGGCATTTCTTGAATCAGACCCAATCCCTGTTAAATACCGTTTCCCTTTAAAGGCTAATAAATATTTTCTTTGGACTGGGAAATTATTAGCTTGTAAATCGCCTCTCGCACCTCCCTTTTGAGGAAGTGTTTTACCGAAAAGTGGCAGGGAAATGTCAAATTTCGTCCTAAAGAATTGTTGAGGAAAGCTGGCTTGTGCAAGGATTGCTTGATTAACATCAAACCCGATGTCCTCTGCATACTCGGGCCATGATCCATAATACAAATTAAATATAATATGATTTCTACCATGAATATTCCAGTAAGGTAGTTTTTCTATTTTTTCCTTAATATTGTGTACATATTCTGAACTCCTGTAATCTCTATCCAATGTATCTACAGATGGAACAAACAGGCATGCCTCTTCAGGATTGGCAGTATAATACTGGCTCTCTCTAATCGAAGATAAAATTTTACTATAACTTGCACTTATGGGGTCTGTTTCTGATGAAGGGTAAATATAAACTTTAAAGCCTTTTTTGCATCTACTGAAATCAAAACATGTTTCCA
This sequence comes from Holothuria scabra, assembly GCA_037179385.1. Taxonomy (NCBI): domain Eukaryota; kingdom Metazoa; phylum Echinodermata; class Holothuroidea; order Aspidochirotida; family Holothuriidae; genus Holothuria; species Holothuria scabra. Next base: position 3,448,191 of record CM074199.1, read on the forward strand.
TACGGCACTTGCGGGATTTATATATACTTTCTCTGGCAGACTTCCTTTCTTTTAGTGACAGGGTAGATAGATCTGACTCTAGCTTTAATTCTCTGGTGTTCGTATATGACTGTAGCGATGCTTCCACGTTATTGCGGTCTCTGTGCCCAATAGCATGGAGCATGTGTAACGTTAGGCCACCGTAGTAGTACATCAGAAACACAAAAAGTGCACTGAAAGCCACCAAGACGTACCGTTTTTTGGCCTGCATGATGAACTTAAATCGAAGAAACACACAAATCCATCTTAAGAATACCGTACAGACATAAATTCCAAATATATTCCATTCATCGGCAGGGCATAGCTGTTTGGTCCATCACATTCACAATCACAGGAGGCCGCCATTTTCGTTGAGTGCTATGCTGGAATGCCAGCATGCAACGACGACGTACGTGTGATCATCGTGTAAGCGATAGGCGGAGTATGGGCACAAGCAGTTCCTTATGTTGACTTGAATTGAAGCACTTTGAACCTCAGGAAATTTAACTCTCCATTCTCGTCGTTACCTTTTCATCAATTAATTCTCTTCATTTCAGTTACAGTTACAATGCACTCGAAAGCCAAGGACAAATTACCTGTGTCCTGTCAACAACAAACTGAAATGTTCAACGCCGTTTCAAGTACTTCAGGTAGCTGCTATCTCCGTACTTTGACTTGAGTTGACATATCGCGACTGCATGCTAAACTTTATTCAAGTCTCCCATCTTCACAGCGTTGTACATGTATACCTGGAGACCGGAAGTGAAGAGCACTGGTGAATAGAAGTCCCATTAAACTAAACTTGGACTATTAAACCAAGTTTTCTTGGTATTATGACCTCCAGATTAAAAACAAATCGTCTAAGTTCTGATTTATCACATTTTTTGAGTTAGTTCAGATTTCTTTGAAAAAAAAAAAATTGCATGGACGTTTTACATGTTCTGAGTTCAGACTATTTGTAAGCATAACATTGTGCTAATCTTCTTGATGGAAAAGATTTAATTGAAAGAATTAGAACAGGATATCCTGTTTACGTGGGGGCGTCCCTGCCAATCAATAAGTTCACTGCATAACAGTTGTGTTGAAATACACTACGAAAACGAGCTTCACTGCTCTTCCAGCACTTCATTTTAACTAAGAAAATCCTGTGCAATGAGGTCACCATTTGGCACGTTCCCCCCCCCCCCCCCCCGAAAATCTTATTTTCCCCGTTTGCTCCTCCATTTGAATTCTGAATTGTTCTTTTGAAAACGCAGTAATTTCCATGTTCTTCAAATAAAAATATGGCAAAAACACCTGAGAAATGCCATTTCTGAAGAGCCAATCAAGAAACGAGACGGTGTGCTACATTGCTTCAAGTTGACTACTCTGACTGTATTTGCCCTCTGGGAGTCAACAGTTGTCTAGCACCTGTGTTAGTGAATCCCGCCTTGGGCGTCGGGAGGCATCAGGCGTGCAATCGGAAGGTCGGGAGTTCGAGTCCTGGCCGGGTCATACCGAAGACTCCAAAAATGGACTGCCATATACTCAGCGCAATGTTATAGGAAAAACGAGCCACAACTGGAAGAAGGGCTTACCAATTGGTTAAAAACTGAGCCATAAAACTCCAGTTAACCAAATTTCTAACCTCTTGGGGAAACCGAGTTTTCTTCAATCTTTCAGATGACACTTTGAAAACATGATCCAAATCCAGGAGTGGCGCCAGGATTTATCCGACAAGGGGGAACGCTCCCCGACAGGGGACCATCATTTGAGGCCCTGACAAAGGTGAGGAGTAAGTCCGTGTAGGGCGTGACTTGACAGAATTTGAGACGTGTCGCGCGCCAAAGTTTTGGACTTAATTTTTAACAAATATTTAAAAATTCATGAGTTTCTTTGGAGGAAAATTTAAATTTGGAAACTAATTTGGCTTTTTTTAAGGAGCATTAAAAAGATGGGGTGTTCATTGAAGAATCTGCTCTTCATATGAGCAAAATCAAAAATGTTATATGGGCGACATATGAAATCATCTTTGGTGTTTCGCATTTTTTCGCACTACTGGCAGGCCTGCGTACTAAGGCTCTCAGACAAAACGTAAAATTGCCCAAAAACTTTTTCGCTTTTTTGAACAAAATTTTATTTTTGCGTAGATTATAATTAAAAAAATTATTAAGTGATATGCCTTTCAAGACCAAAATTGTGTAGAATGTCGGGGTGATTGACAAAAGTTGACTTTGGTTTTTAGTACGGAGTATCCATTGAAATCGGAAGATTCTCCCATTTTTAACAAGTATTTGAAAATTTGAAGCTTATAGAGAAAATTTTTGTAATTTTGTGACATACCTGTGGGTTCTTATGGAAGAATATGACATTACAGTATGAGAAAAATCAAATTACGGATCGATCGGTATAGATTTGGGGGGGGGGGGGTGTTATTGAATATCATCATGCAAATTAAGCCGCTCGGACCATTGTGGAAAATTCTCATGTTTGAAAAAGTTTGTCTTCCCATATATTTTAAGCTGCACAGTTTTTATACTGACATAGGAGTACGGGACGGTTTCAGTTTGAAGGAGATGGGCAGAAGATTTTGTCGGAAAAATGTAATCGTGCCCGAAATAGTATCTAGGCGAAGCACACAGAAAGTTTTGAAACATTGGGAATCCCTATACAACTGGAAATAGAGGCATTTCCCAGGCTCGTAACTAGATACAAAGCATATCGTTGTTTTGAACTTTCCTTTGCAATAAAAGTCTCACTTGAATAGATAAAGCCAACTCGCTAAGTAATCAGAAAATTAACACATAAAAGGTACCATTAGATAAATTGGTCTTGCTTTTCAGGGTACATGCAACGGAATTGAAAACATGCTAAGGTTTTGGGCTCTTCTAAGACTCTTCATTGTATTCAATTGCAAAGTCCACTACATAGATGAAATTTTCTACGTGACTGTCCGAATTTCGGACTATAAATGATTTCACTTCCAAAGTCTTTGAAAATATGTCACGTTGCAAGGTGGCTTCAAATGAATTTTCAGCCAGATTTACGGGGAGACATTCTCACACTACTGTTGATCATTATGTGTAACTGAAAAGGCTTGGCCGGTTTTCATTGCCGTTGCTCGAATTCGGCTGTCTGGCAGGACAGATCTGGCAAACCATTGAGCACTGCATGCACTTACCTGCGTAGCAGGCTGTGCGGCATATTCCTTGTTCAGCAATATCCCTAACTTGAGGCTGAGAAAACAGAGTCCGCTCCGCGGGGTATGCATGCACCGGAACAACCTCCCCTCAGTTTTTAGTTGCGGTGCCTGCCTTGCAGGCAACCGCAACTAATGCAGTTACTATCGCGATGTCAATTTCTGACTTTTCCGGCACTTTATTTCTATCTCCTTCTAGATGCTTTTTGGTATCGAAATACGGTTTAGTGCAATTTGTAGGGATGGTACTTCTCTTTCGTGTTTTTAAGTTTTGGTGGAAATATGATTTTCGTGAGAGTGTAAAATTGGGGTTTTTTCACGTAAAATTTGCAAACGTGTTCTATTTTTAGTAACAATCTTGCGGAAAAACCAGGTCCGTGTGTACTCTGCGGAATAATATGTTGTTTAATTTAACACAGCGCCATCAGTTTGGTTGTTATTTAATTCGTCGAGGTGTTTAGTGAATTTTGAGTATTTATATGAGGATTTCTTTGTAGAGGTTTATTCTTTTCAAGTGACATGGTCGGGGTTGCTGTGGAGTAAAAAGTTTGATAGTTTAGAGGAGTTTTGTTCACTGTTTTTTCATAAAGTAAGTTTCTGTTGGAGGGAAACATTGTTATTGGTAGGTAAATATTATTTGTATGAGATGGCTCGTATCAATATTTGTGTTATATCAAGGTGTCTGGTTATGGTAAATTTGTTATTTTAAAGTTTAAAATTATGTGGAGAATATAACAATGCCCAAGAAGGGCCGTTCAAAGATTTTTTTTTTTTTGTAGAAAGTAAAAGAAAGTATGGGGTGAATTTCAAGATAAAAGTTATGAAGGGGAGAAAAATGATGATGTCAGAGTTGGGATCAAACAAAAAAAGGCTCTAGTGGAAATGAAAAGAGCCAGAGGTGTGATGGTGGGGAAAGAAGGGAACATGACGATCGTGATGTATTATTTATACGTTCCGAAAGATCTACATGTACATTTTATTTTTTCGTTGTTGTGGGTGGTAATTGTTTTTTCGGTGTTTGGCATTATTGGTTACAGGGAAGATGATCATCTTTACTTAAGACAAGTCATTGTAAGTTCATTATGTACCCCTTCACATATTTACACCACGAGTTGCCATTGCTCAGAAGATCCACTAAAGAAGAATGCTTAAAAAACCAAATTCAGAGGGAATGTTCTTGGGGATATTTATACATTTAGGGACAAGAGCACATCATAAGATGAAGAAGTGTTAACATGAACACATAGTTTAATGTAAAGAGTAGTCACGGTAGGGTTTTAACATGTTCATTCATATCTCGTTTTATATTTGTATGTGATGAGAGCAACCATTTTTTATTACGCTGGGCGGTGATCTGTTTGAGATATTGGGAAGAGGTTTGCATGAATGAAGGTTTTGCACAATCATTCAGGGACTGCTTTGGGTCTTCTGTTGGGGTAGAAGCCATGGGCGTCCGCAGGTATGGGCAAGGGGGGGCACTTGCCCCCCCCCCCCCGGAAAATCAAAAATTTGAAAAAATGTATAAAAATCAAAGCAAAAACCAGAACAAAACGCGTTTTCCAAGTTTCTATGCGAAAAATAGGCTTTAGAAATGCCATTTCTGGCGATCTGGGAGGCATTTTGGGCTGAAATTTTCGCATGCTTTGGGTCAATTCATGGTGATTTGGAGGTTTTGCCCCTCCCTAGAAATTTTGCCCCCCCCCCCCCTGACTTTTTTTCTGCGGACGCCCATGGTAGAAGCCCTTGAAAACCAACTGATTTGGTCTTTTTAAAGGCCATGGATAGTTCATCTCTTGTCAAAAATGTGTTGATTTTGAAATAGTTATTTAAAATTTTGAGGGGGCCATATGACAGTTTGGCTTTCCTTTTTTTACTCGAGGAAGCAAAGACATCCCTTGCCTTCTCCGGGATTTACGTCACTGTAAAACAATTAAAAATGATTGCCTTATCATTTTTTTTATATTTATGTTAAACGAACGTAAACATTAAATTTGGACCGTTTGTAGAGGGTTTAGATTGTTAGCTTACACAACGAAGTTTTGAACAGGTACAAGAAAATTCGCAATCGTAAATTTTTAGCCAGGTGGTTCATTTCGTAAATGGTTAAGTAGCAAGACACTTATTTATAAGCTAGTTATGCTCTTTTTTGTTATGTCACTGGCTGTGGTGTTATCAGCGAAACGTTTATTTTTCATGAAGTCCGTTTTTTTTTAAAGTGATTTGTTGAGCTATTGCATATGGGTGGTTGGAATGATGAAATTTGTCTTTTACGGAGTTTTTTACTGGACAGTGCAGTCTTATTCATAGACCTGGCTTTCTTATTGCTTTTACATATTTTAGGTTATCGTTTGATCAGTTGCGAGTCGTGGCCATACATAAACTTGCTATGTTATTATTTTTATTAGAAAAAGAAATGCATGGAAATTATTAAAACAATTTTTATATAGTGCAATGGCAACAGGTTTGTTCCGTAGTAAGAAGTCACTGTCAGAAAGGCGACAACAAGCTCTTGATATAGTGTGTAGGAAGAAGCGAGACTGTTTAATGATGTGATGACAGACGAATCGCCGCTAATAGTTACAAACTAGGGACATCGATATTTTTGGTATTAGGGTTTCATGAAGGGACGTATAGATGTTGCAATTTATCTTTTATGATTTGTAAGTGATTGATTCGGTTCTCTGATTTGTGGAGGTCAACGTCGTTCAAGTGTCTATACATTACTGAACTAAGAAGTTACTGGCGAAGGGTTAGTAGTGACGTATGTGTGCGGGATTAATATAAATTGGAGAAACAGTGACAATAGGCCTAAGGCTAGAGTGAAATATCATCATATTAACATTTATGTTGAGAGAATGTAGGTGTAAGTAACGCTGACAAAGAAATTTTTACTTTGCTGTTTTATATTTTTTTTTATTTTATTTCATCATTTGTAAAGATTATGGTAAATCTGAAATATCGACATTTCTTTTGATTCTCGTTAACTTGTTATTACATGTTACTTACAACAATTTTTTATTAGGAAAGCTGAGAGTAATCTTGGTGCGGAGCGTACAGAACTTTTTAAAAACCATTAATCTTTAAAAATTCCTTATGTTCAACATTGGAAAATTTTTCCTTTTGTTCATTAACATAAATCCATCTTCAACCAAGTGACTACAACGTTAAGTTACTGTCATGTATATACAGACTCATTATCGTTTCCAACATTACTTCATAACAGTGTACTCCACCTGTATTCACTAAACAGCTAAACAAATAGCATGTTTTCCCTTATTAACTGCACTACTTAAAATACAATTTTGACTAACGTCTGTTTGGTCGAATGGTCTGTCTTGAGCCTTTGGCTCTTTACCATCTTTTATCAGAAACCCTCATGCTGTACAAGGAGTTACTAAGAAGCCGGGACATTAGGGACACCTTATATTGAATGCACAAGCAACAGCTTGTAAAGGACGTTTGAAATGTTATCTGATGTGACGTTTTACTCTTTCTACAGTTCTAAATCAACTGCTGTATCATCTTTTCCTGATTTACTGTCAACTATGAGTTCAAAATGAGCAAACCTCATGATACCGGCAATCGAGTATTTCTTTGGTGTGTTACACGTTCCACCTCAACCACATTTCTAAAGTGAATGAACAATGTTCCTGGATTACAAGTGTGGAAGTTAACTTAGCTGCTATTGGGCAAAACACAATACAAGTATTTTGAAATGGTATTTTTGTTCCCCTAAAATATAAAATCACCTTTAAAGTACAAGACGACTTGGTTTGTCGGCACCGCAACTCGTCTAGACGTTCGTCTTGTTGTTAGGAGAATTGGGAATTGTGAGAGTTTCCTGTAGGAACATTGTCTTCTAGAAGGCAAACTTCAAAAGGGTTTTCCGGCGGTCTGAATTTATCGGGCTTACAGCCTTTATCGTAGGCCTATAGAAGAAGTCTCCCAAGTTGGATCGTCTCAACGATAGGCGAAAGGCAGACTTCCACTACGGGGACATGGCCATCGGGCGAGTTCTTGCCACCCTTGGTTACCTCTGCACATGAAACGTCCAGCTCCCTGGTCTACAACACAAGTCTGTTATCTTGCGAACACAGATTGAAGACGGGACAATGAGGGATAACATACAGAGCTACGAAAAGTGATTGAAAGTCGATTTCGATATGTATTAAAATAGCGTTACGAAAGAAAAAATTAGTTCATGATCATCCATCCAGTATATAGCCCTTTAGTGTTTTTAAGCCCCCCGGAAAAAATCCCCGTCCTTCCCCGACGGTGGAGAAGATGGGACAAGGTACATGGAATGAGATATAACAGAGCTACCAAGAAGACGATTAAATTGGTTCCGATATGCTTCAAAATAGCGTTACAAAAGAAAAAATATGTTCAAAATCTCTCATCCAGTAACTTCAGTCCTTGCAGGGTTTTTATCATTTTTTATTCATTTTTTTTTTAACTTTTAAGGCATCCCAGATGACGGGCGGGCAGTATTCAAGAATCCTTCTTTTCTATCGTGACGCTCTATTCTCTTAGAGCGGACTCGGTCTGTTCAGTCCCCTGTAAGGCTTCGCGGGCTTTAAGGGGATATGACTGGTCAAGGAACATGCCCACAGTCTGCTACGCAAGCATGACTTTCTACTGAGATTCCAGTGAGAAGCGTAGAAACCTGAACTCAGTGGTTCCCAACGGGGATGGTACCACTCCTGGGGGCGTTTGAAGGCTCCAAGGGGGCGGTAATGGCTAAGGGGGTGGTAGGGGCGTTAGCAGGAAATGAGACGGAGAAGTTTTTCAGTCAAAACATGAAAAAATAACAATAATTCAATAATCATGCACCCTTATCTCATTTCACCATTAATGTCATTATTGTATCCCACGTTTACCATAGCCATTTTCTATAGCGATGCATGAAAAAAAATCAGAAAATTATTCAATAGTATATTTTTGTTTCTTGCTTGATGTGCGTTTGACCGATATAAATTTATGAAAGGTGCGCTGTGCTAAAAAGGTTGGGAAACACTGCTTTAACTCCTTAACCCTTTACTGTTGTTTGGGTCCTTTTGGACCCATGCGGAGAGCTCGGCTGTCACCCATCTTAACTGTTTCACGCGGAGCTCGAAACTGCGAGTAGCTACCCGAAAATTCGGCCACAACAACGAGAGAGACAATAGTTTAAGGTCACGGGGTCAATGGCCTACGGAAGCTGATTCGGGGCGTGCTACGTCCGCTTTTCCGCCCACTCCCGAGGCGCGCAAATATGCCCTGATCGGAGCACAACGGTAAAGGGTTAATACAGTCTAAAACAAGTGGTAAGTTTTACCAAGAGTTGCGTACCGTGCGTATGCAACCACCTAAACTATAGGGTAAGGAACTACCCATGTCATGCAAGTTGTTTAAAACATCACTCTTCACTGAAAACCAAACTTCATTTGTGGTGCCTGTAATGACTTATTTGACTGACTAGAGTATAAATTAGCCGGTTGACTGGTAGGTGTTTGCAAATTAAGTAGTTGATTATAGTTAGGTGGTCACAAACTAGTCGATGGATAAGTCTGTGTGGTCCCGACTAATTAACTGATTATTTTATATTCCAGTCGGTCAAATTAGGTAGTAGAGTTCCATTATCCGGATTAGATTTTGTTTTCAGTGTTTTCATATGGTAAAATTTACCCAGCAGGTATACCATTCGACTACTTCTGGGTAGTTACTTTGTAGTAGCACAGGGACCCAACAATTGGTCAAAGTTTACATAACTGTTTTAAGAGCGTACAATGCAATCTTATTACAATTAAAAATTTTTTAAAATAAGTCTCGCTATATTTATTTTTTGTTGTAGCCTTTCATTTTTGATCATTGATTGTATTCCTATTTGTAAATGATTTTAATAAATGAAATAAATAAAAGGAAAAAAATCAATTTTTTTCGTTTCCTTTGATTGTTGGACATGATTCCGATCGGTGTATAATAATTATTATGTGCAAGGAGTTAAAAAAATTATCATTAACTTTCTCTTTTAGTGATAAGTATGAAAGGAGATCTATTTCACTGATGATCTAGTGATTGATGATAATCTTTTACCCAATCGATACTTTTAAATTTAAAAAATTGCCAACAAATTTTATATTCGAACTGATAATGGCTTTCTTTCTTCCTTCCTTTCTTTCTTTTTTTCTTTCTTTCTCGTATTCTTCACTTTGTATCTTTTATTCCACGCTAATATTGAGCGGTGGAGATGGCGCACTATAGCTTTGAATCAAATATTTTCAGAATATTTCAAAGGAAAACGCTGTGAAGAACCACTGTGTCAATCAATATTTAGAGAGGTAATGAACAAAATCTTGAACATATATGAATCTAATTAACAATCATTAAACAAAAGAAAGCCAATCCCATTAACTTTTAACCATATAAGTTCTAATATTACATAAAATTCTATTTGGATTTACTACGGAAAATTAAAAAAAAAATGGGTGTTTATTTACACTGTCTCTTAGGTGAGTGTAAAAAAGGAGTTTATCTACACTAGTGTCTCTTGGGTGAGTGTAAAATTTGCGTTTGAGCAACTGGTCGGCGTAATTGCTTTGGCGAATGTTTCCTTGAGCAGGCCTACTGGTGCGTTTTCCTGCTCTGGGTGGGGCTTAGTGGGGTAGATGACTATTGAAGGGAGTGAAGTTTACTCCGAAAAGAGTGACATTCAATCCAAAATATCTTTCCTGAAAGCTTAGTTTCAGTTGCGACTGTTTTCTAGTTTAAAAGGGCCTAGGACGGGTTTTGGGCTGGCCAAGAGATTCCGTACAACTAAAAGGCTTGATCTGTATGTTAAGTAATTGGCTAGTATATAACAGTCAACCATCTGCCAATAGGCCCTAGTTACTATATCTGCATCAGTTGCTGTTGGTACACTGGTGAAGAAGATGTGGACATCGAGGTCTTTAAGACCTGCGCCCACTGAGATTCTCAAGGTATCCTAAGGAAGAAAAGCGACGTTTCACTCTTGATGATCAGTGATCACACTTACAAAAGAGTGATTAATGTGGGCACTACTTAAAAGTAAGTTTTTACCCTTCTTGGGGTGGATTCATAGTTTTCACCCTATTAGAAAGTGACTTTGCTCAAATTTTTATAGAGAAAACTAAGCCATGCCCCTCATTCATGCTGGTGAAAAGTATCAGAATCGATGGTTAATCAGTATTTTTTTTTCTTGTGAGATAGCGAGCGGAAATTCATTCCAGTCGGTGCACCAGCCCCCTGGAAATTGTCCATAGCCCTTATTTTAAAAAATACAGTTTTTCGATACTTTCTCAAGTTGTAATTCTGACCCCAGATTATGAAAGAACAGGCCAAATGTACCCAGTCCACATACTTGTAACCCTAACTTTAACCCTAACTATGATTTTGAAAAAAATTGTTCCATTGCCGTCCTATGAAAAGAAAATTTGCATCCGGCCAGTGACATCAATTACATGATTTCCTTTACTTCACCAGAACCGTGTATACGGCTGTGGAATTCATGCAAGCATAGCGCCACCAAATTGTAATATGTAGTGCCGTGAGAGGTACGTTTGCTTGTCACATAGTATCAAATCATCTTTGTATAAGCTCTTTTCGTGTAGTTCCGAAACCCTGCCACCCTGCCACCGTCCACCGAGTTCTGGGTGGCGCAAGGGGCAAGAAACAAAACTGGCTTCCCTACCAACTGACATCTTGAGGTGACCTTTTAATCACACTTGCACAACTTGAAAAGTTAAAATGGGATATTTCAATATAATGCTCACTGCAAAGGACAGCCAGAATTTGCCCGACAATGGAGCCAAGCTTCCCGACAGCGAGGCGAGCAGTTCAAAGCCCCCACACAAGGATATGAGTTCCCGGTGGGACGTGACTGGCAGAAAAAGGCGCGCTCGGCCTGCTGAAATTTTTGGCTTTATGAAGTTGAACACTGAAATAGTCGAAGTAAAGTACGGAGCTTGTATTGAAACAATTTTGGACTTTGAAAAGGAAAATTGGGAATTTTGAGTTTCCTTGGAGGATATTTTCTTGTAAGCAAAGTCAAGAAGATGGTCAGGGTGGGGCTGAAATTTATCATGCTTACTACTATTATCGTATGGATGAAGGCTCCCCCTTCGAAATTGGATCTTCTTCAGTCCCTGATGGGGGCATCACCCGATCCGCCGGCGTTCCTTTTGGCTCCTGCCAAATGGTTGGTTCTAAACTATTTTTAAGGGATCTCGATTTGGTGCCCGGTAGAGGTGGCGCCCGGGGCAATTAATTCCCAATGCCCCCCAGGCTCCCTTAGCCACGCAACTGGGTAAAGTAAATGTGTAGGAAGTGGTTAATGCCTTGCTCAGAGCACAAGTCCGTACATGCATGGGTTTGTCCAGTGGATATGATGGGCATGCGACTTCGCCCACAAAAGTTTCAGGCATATCCAGCGATTCTACAATTTTGTTTTCGTATATGTCCAGTTATTTAAATCCTATTCCGGGTTCGACATTTTGAGATTTTTGTACAAGGGTAATGTCAAAGTTTCCCGGACGGAGAATGGGAAACTCTTCATGGAGAGGGATGGCAATAACTGTTCGAAAAAAGCAACGAACTGCCAAATAGTTAGGAAGGGAGAAATTGTGGGTCGCAAAATTTGGGGCTCCCTTTACGAAAAAATAGAAAATTGGAGTAAGAATTGGAAAAATGGTAAAAGGTGGAATAGGAAAAATAGTAATTTTCTGAAAGGATCGAGAGTTTTATGAGTTTTGTTTGAATTTTCTCTAAATTCATCACTGTAGATCTCACTAGGTACAATATTTATGTAGGCCTATGTGATCCTCAAATGTATGATTGTGGTACCAACGATATTCATAAGTGAATAAGTTTGCGACAAACCAGACTCGTCCGATAAGTAATCCAGTATCATTTGAATTAGGCTGATAGAATGCTTTCAATGACGTCACAAGTCCCACCATTTCTCTGACTGCCGGTCAAAAATTGTAGTGTAGTACGTAGGCCCATAGCTAACTGATATGCAGCCGACGATCGACGTGATCATGACTGTTGAGTTTTTGCCCGGAAGTGGGCGTGGTTAAGCAATTATGACTTCCCTTGAAAAACTTTCCACAACCAAAGAAATTGCACTTTGCCGGCAGGGGTGCCGCCAGGATTTGTCCGACAGGGGGCAAGCTTCCCGAAAGGGGGCCAGCATTTCAAGGCCTCGAAAAAGGCGATGAGTTAGTCCCGTTGGGACGTGACTTGACAGACGGAATATGAACTCGTCGAAATTTTTGGCTTTCTTTTTAACAGTTACTAAAAAGTCTGGAGTTTGTTTTAAAGAAAATTTAAAATTTTTAAAAGAAATGTGGCTTTTATAAGGACCATTAAAAAGTTGGGTTTTTTATTAAAGAATATGTCCTTCGTATGGGCAAAATTAAAAGCGCTATATAGGCGACAGCGGAAATTCTTTTGGGGTTACGCATTTGATCGTACTAGGCCTCCGTACTAGGACTCTCAGACGAAATCGTCCGAGAGTCCTTTTGCCCCTCCAAAAATTCCCCTTTTTTAAACGGAGATTTGAAAATTAAGAGCTTATTTTATTGGAAAAATTTTGGAATTTAATGAAAGAAAAAGTTTTTTTTTTTTTTTTGCTTAGGTTAAAACGAAAAATTTAGGTTTTTTACTTAGTGATGTTCCTTTCAAGAGAAAAATTAGGTAGAATGTCTAGATGATTAACAGGGTTTGCTTTGGTTATTTATTGTAAGGAGTGTCCGTCGGGATTGGAAAATTTTGCCACTTTTAACAATTCCGAAGCTCATATTAGAAAAAAATTGTAGTAGTTTTATGACAGAATTTAAGGTTTTATTGAAGAACCTGATCTTCTCATGGGCAAAATCAAGTTTGGGTGATTTACATTTTTGTTGGGGTTACTGGATATCATCAAACAGATTAATGCCCTCCGACGATATTGGAAAATTTTTGCGCGGAAAAAAGTTTGGCCTACCAAATATTTGAAGTATTATATTTTATAAATTGACATAGCCGTAGGGTAGCGTTTTAGTTTGGAATGGGGAAAAGTTCATTTTTTTTTTGTCTTTTTTTTTGTGCGAAAAAGGTAATTATGTCAGAAAGACTTAGTGGATCCCCCAGAAAATTTTGAAGAATTGAGAGCCCCTAGGCAGCAGCAAGGAACGGCATAGGCCAGGCTCGTAATTAGGAACAAAGCGGCCGTTATATTGCGCTTTCTTTCGCAATAAAATTTTCACTTCAAAATATTGCCTTCACAACGAAGAATAATTTGCAAACATGAGTTGTTCTGTTACGTAAATCAACTAAAACACTATCTAAGTGGAGCGCCACCTTCACTTGGCGCGGAGTGTACATAAAATTGTAAAACATCTAACCTCAGATAGTCGGAAATGGTATTTCCCGGACTTGTTACTAGGAATGAAGAGTCGTTATTTTGAGCTTTCCTTTGAGAAAGAAATATTTATTTTAACAGAAAAACCCAACTTGCTTAGTGATCAGAAAATTACTAGATAAAAGGTACCGCAACAACTAGATGTAATGGTCTGGTCTCTTTTCGGGGGTAAAAGTATACAACGGAATTGAATCTTCGTTGTATTCAATAACTGCATGGTCCACCAAATAGATGAAATTTTCTATGGGACAGCCCAAACGCCAGGCTATAAAGGATTTTATATCCAACTTCTTTGAAAATATGTCACGTTACAAGGTGGCTTCAAATGAATTATCAGTCAGACGTATGGGGAGACATTCTCACACTACTGTTTACCACTGTGCACGCTGAAAACGGCCTGTGCGATTTTCATTACCACTGCTAGAATTCGGCTGTCGGGGCAGGCCAGATGGCAGACCATTGGGCACTGCATGCACCTTAACAACCTCTAGTCTGCTTTTGTACCGAAAATTCGGTTGTATGGTTGGTGTATAGATAAAGGCCTCCCGACGAAATTAGATTTCTTCAAGTTCTCGGCAACGACAGGCAGGGAGGGCAGCCTTCCCCGACGGGGTACGACCCTCCGGTCCCCCGTACGCGTTGGGTACGTCTACACGTGGATCTTCCAGCTCCCTCGTCTGCAACACAAGTCTCGGTAATGTGTGACCTTGCGGACACGGATTTAAGAAGGGAAAAGGTACATGGAATGAGGAATATTAGAGCTAGTAAGAAGTGATTAAAACCGATTTCGATATGTATTAAAATAGCGTTACAAAAGAAAAAGTAGTCCATGGTTATTCATCCAATACCTTCAGTCCTTTACGTTTTTCACTTTAAGGCCTCCCCGAAAAGATTGAGAGCGTTACAAAAGAAAAGAGGTATTTTCAAGATCACCTATCCAGTAACTTCAGTCCTTGTAGGGTTTTAATTACTTTTATTATTATTTTTAGGCCTCCCCGACGAAACTGCCGACCTTCCCGATGCCCCTCGCCCCGCCCCACCCCCCCCCCCCCCGCTGGCGCCACCCTTGATTGCCGGTCAGACCAAATTGTTGAATTTGAGCAATTTCTACGTGTTTTGAGTCTGAATTTTGCAGCGGAAGAGGTAACCATTATTTCCCTTACCTGTTTCTCCCCAGTTCCCCCGAATTTGTCGATAAGGTGTGTTAAAACTACGGATCCCAGGAAGTGACATGTGAACATACTCTTTTTCTTTTTAATAAAAAAATCTCGAGATAATAAATATCTCGAGCTATTCAAAAGATATCGAGATAAAATATCTCGAAATAGTTGAAAGATCTCGAGATTATTATTCCGAGATAATAAATTATCTTCCGAACAATTATCCCAAGATAATTATCTTCAGATTATCCCGAGAAAATCATGAGAAAAACATTTTCACATGTCACGTCCCGAGCTCCGTATAAAACTGATTGAAACTGTAAGAGCTGATCAGAAATAATCAAAAAGCAGAGACAATCCTCACTTTCACATGGCCTAAAAGTACAAAATTACATTCGATCGGGGATGAGACACCTTGTCTGGAAGTAAATGCTTCTGCACATGTGTGAGCTGCAATTACTTAACACAGAAATGCTGCGCAAGTTGCCTTTTACATTAATATTCATCGATGTTCTCGGTATTTGTGTACTCTGTGACACAACCCAGTCTCTGCATTTCAAAAAAGTAAAATCTGGAATGTTGCTGTGCCTTGGTAGATATTCCAATGTGAATCCTTCTGAACTAATGGATGATTTGCCAAGATTACATTGAGAAGATATTAATAGCCTATAATTATTTAAAAGTGCCATTGTTTGGCGCGCTTCGTGCTCATCGTGAGAGAATGTGAATCATGGAGTGAATTTCACTCTTCTTTGAGTGAATTAACACTGTAATGGTGTGAGTTCACACCTTTTACTCTATTCTGCTATTAGAGAATAACTAAGTTCACGCTTTGGGTTTCAGAGCGCAATGCACAGAGGTCAAACGGTCAATTTAAAAGTTTAATGGGTCAATCACACAATATATCCGGGAAAGATCTGTGTCGAATAAATAAACCTGAACTTTACTTCCCAAAATATTTGGCATTGTCTTTAAGTTTTGTAACAATAAAATATGATACAGGATCTTGGGAGCAGGAAGTTTATCTTTCCTTAGATATTGCAATTTCTTTGAAAACAGGGGACATATTGTATCCCTGGACACAAACATAATTTGAAATAGGCCTAAATATGTATTGATGACCACGCTTGTAAAGGCAACTTGATGAGAACAATGTAATCATTACCGGAGATTACTCTTGTTGGGAAGAGGAAATGCAGCATGCTGGAAGTTGACCATCGTGTGACATTTTATTGGTTTTGACAATCGTTTCAGTTTTTATTGGTTATTATGTTACAATCAGTGACATGAGCGTATATAGGCTTAAGATATCCACATTTAGTGGCAACTTAAGGAAGGTAAAATTCGGTCAACGATTCTACTTTATTTTGCATAAAAATCCACAAAAGTGCTATGCCCCAATGGATCAGTTGTAAATCAGAATTAGTTTGAAGAAGGGCAATTTATATGGAAAAAAGAGAGGGGGTAATGTTTGAAGGCAGTAGTGTTTATTAGGTATTTTTCTCCGGGTTAACTGCTGACATCTTTCTCACTATTGCACTTATCCCTGCAATACTGTTCAGTGGCGTAGCCACGGGGAGGGTTTAAGGAGTCAGACCCCCCCCCCCATGACCCAACCTTGCAATGCAAAAAACACCTGAAATAGAGTTTTTTCTCTCTATCTCTAGACTTTTCCCTCATATCGTGCCTCGTGCCCCCAACCCCCCCCCCCTCCCAAGACACAAAACCCTCCCCATGACACAATCCTGGCTACGCGCCTGGTACTATTACAAAAGTGTCAGCACACTTAAAATATAGCCCTGTTTCATATCACTTTTGGAATTTAATATCAAAGGATGTTAAGATGAATATTGGGGCCAGTGGCGTAGCCACGGGGTGGTTTTGGGAGTTGAACCACCTCCTTCATCACCCAACCATGAAAGAAAAATAATGGCAAAAGCACCTGAATTTGCCGTTTTTCTCCCTCCCCTTAGACTTTTCCCACATGCCGTGCTCACCCCACCCCATCCGACACAATCACCTGGCTACGCTACTGATTGGAGCCCACATTGAGCAAGGATCTGTGGAATATTGTCATAATTAGCACCAGAATTTGTGTGACGAATAAAAAATCAATTTCGGACCTGACCGAAGCCTGCTGATTGGAGGATGTGCCCCGTCCACAGCACTGCCAGCCCATTGTGACCAAAGACTGAAAGATGAACTGATGAAGGAAGCCGACTTTTGCATTTCAAGTAGGCCAGATACAGTCACTCTACATCACTGAAAAATATGCCGAATTTTGTTATTATTGGTGGAATTCCTTTGTCTGTTTCATGTTGGAATTGGACTATTTTTTTCTGTTTATATAGTAACGACAACGATTTATCAATTGATGTAGACGGTAAATACCTGACACCATCCAGCCACGGCAGTCAATCATGACCTACACGCACGTGTAATCATTTCTCGGGGACGATGTTTTCTCAAATAATTGTTCTGTCAACTACTGAATATATGACGAGCTTAAAGGGATATGACGTTTATGACCAAATGTTCAATTTGTTCGGGACTCTTACCTGGTACATGGATATAGGGCCACTACCGTCCCTTTATGGGATCTGGGCGATTTGAGGTTGTTGTCACGCTGCATGCAACTCCTTAGTAACGATACCATGCTAGGGACACTTGTATTTAAGATACAATGTTAAAAATGGATAAACATTGGTTAATGTAAGTAGCCTAATTATACTGCGTATCGGACAAATTTTTCCTTAGGCTAGAACCGTGAAACAAAGTATGAAAAAGCGACCTACGAGTGACAGCTCTTGGCACTAAATAGGCATCCCATGAGTGATAACCTACAACCTAAATGCCTAAGGTGTCGAATATGCATCTCGTAAATGACAGCATTATGACAGGCACCGATTTGGCATCCTGCAAGTGGCAGTCTAGGGCACAAAATTAGCGTCTATGCAAGGGGGTCGGGCAATTTGTTCCTAATACTGGAGGGGGCATTACCCCATATACTGTGTGAAAAATTAATTTCTCAAACACTGGGGGTCATGTCTTCCCGTCCCAGGATCGCGGTCCATAGATCCCCGTCCGTCTCGTGATCGCCACCCAGTGGGTCTCTTTAAAGTCTTAATAATTTATTTGAAAACTAACTTCTCTTAAAAATTCTTATTCAATTTTGAAGAAGTCCCCTGCTGTTTGCAATTTGTTATTTTTAAGCCGAGCAGTTTTGATTGAGTTCCGGTCACTGGCAAGGCATTTTAACACACTTAATCATATCCTTAGTTCCGGTCACTAGAAACACTAAAAACGTCTTCTTACAGGGCAACTTTGCTCGAAGTCATCCCTGTTTTTTTTTCTATTCCCCAGCTCAGTAAGCAATTACTAGCCCCTCCCACAATTGTCTTCGCCCCCTCTAATGTATGCACAGACTCAGTTTTTTGGTTTTCATTTATATATCCTGATGAATATTCAAGAACCTAATCACAGACCCTTTCCTAAATAGTGATTTCAAAGAATTGTGGGTACAAAATTTGGCATCGTGCATGTCGTATTTATAAATAACATTTTAAAATAGTATCAAATGACATATTCCGCATCTACGTTGTAATTGCTATTTGGGGGAAGGATCTATATGAAATCTATGTCGAGTGGTAAAATGTGAGGGACTATGCTTCTTTTGAAGTTTTTTCAAATTGATGCAAGCAAGTAGCAATCACCAAATTTGATACCCCCTAAACAAACTTTGGGTGATAACTGAGTGATGATAGACTTGACTTTTATCCGTATTAGCCTCGGATGGAGTGCACGTTGCGTATATACCACACCTTGAATTATGGCATGTTTTCAGGTTCCCGTGTACAGTTTCGCACATATTTTTCTCTCGTTTTACTTGACCGGTGTCTGGTTTGTATCTTAATTATTTTACACAGAAGGTCTTCTATTGTTTACATATCTGACATTTTTGTGGTGAAATTTTCAATATATTGTGGCTTTCACGTCTTTGCCCTGATCGCCGCCTTCAAAAAAGGGCCTTTATAATATTAAAAGGCGTGGTTTATCAACATGAAACTGATGGCAAAATATTTAATCTCAAGCTGCAGAAATAAATTAAGTAAATACACAAACTTACATGGTAAGTGGGAAAACAGGGGCCAAAACCTCGTCCCTTCAATTTTAGCTGATTTGAGATTCGTTCAATTGTTGATCTGGGGTCACGGAATTCCTTTATACGTGGCCAGAGCATGTAACGCGTAGGCCTACGTCCTGTCCGTAGAAGCAATAATTTGTATGATTTGACGATGACTCCATGATATTTTAAAATTTAAACTTGAAAGGGGGAAAAATAAAATTCCAGCAATTCGCGCAGTGATTTTGACCTTGCCTTGCATTATTTCAAAAATATTTCAACTGTCTTGCAAAATCAGTTGATTTAAACCACTTGAGCAAGTCCAAACCTTCACGCGCAAATGAAACCCATAGCAGACGGCCATCGTGCTACGCCTATAGGCTACTCACACGTACGGTTGCGAAAATCTAACGAGTAGTATGCTCTGTCCATGTGTTGGAGGTCTGTGTCTGAGATTAAATCTTTATTACATGACAGGTACCGTTATTTGTGACTTGGTCGGTGCCGAACGAGAAGGGGTTAGCCAACTGTCACGTCTTCTGCATGGTTTCTCACTCCCTCTGTATGTAACAACATCGAGGCTGCTCTTCCATGAAATGGTTCACTCCCTCCTAATTGACGAGATTTAACGTTAGACGGTACACATCAAAGGCCGATATTCGAAGAAGTACCCTCTGTCACTGACACATCTTTATACAAGACTTCCTTGATTCTTCCTCAATCGGGGCTCGGGTTCAGAAAGTTTCTCAGTCCCTTTCTACATGAGGGAATGGGTAATTGACCTTGGCCTATTCGTTTTATGGAGCTCTTCTGTGTTATACCTTCGAACTGACTGACAGTGGAAAAGTAAGGAACCTTTTTAGTACAATAATGGTTGCTTTCAGTATTTTCTACTAAAGATTCAACTACAAACTAATATTGTGTTAAGGAATTAGAAACTTTCCTGAACACTTTTTTATCCCTCTTTTTACAAACGTTTAGATGCTAAACACATGTGTTTAATTCTTAAACATTTCGTTTTTAAACACATTTAATTGATAAACATTTAGTGTTAAACTAACTGGGCACGGCCAGACCGGTGAAAGGATTACTTCATATGACCAGGAAACAAAAAAACCGAACATCAACACCCTTACAAACAAAACTAGACCAATAACACCGCCCAGAACACCAGATTGAATCTCTCGACCAGCGAGGCCATTCCAGCTCCCATACGGCTTCTTCGAGTTCGTTACAACCAACAGAAACCACCACCACACTCACCGCCAACGACCAATACTACACAAACTCAAACCAACACACACCCGAAGACAACAAACACGCCCAAAGAAAACGAACACGCATAACGGCAACAAACACGCCCAAAGAAAACGAACACACATAACGGCAACAAACACGCCAGAAGGCAACCCCACCAACCCAGGGGACCTTGGGGCCACTGGTTTCATTAAAATCACTATTTACAGTTTACCCACAGTATTCACAACCATTTACAAATAACGAAAACAAAACTTCTCAAAGAGATCAAACGAGCCCGGGGGGGGGGGGGTCGGGAATGTCCAATCTCTTCGGGAGCCCAAACTGAACGGAACGGAATTTACGTGTTTACAAAGTGTGAGCCTGCAAAATAAGTGTTTAAATAGGACTGTCTGACTGTAGAGTGCATGATTCACATATGGTACACATGGAACCCCACATGACATGGAACCTTGTATCCTCGTTTTTTGTTCAAAATGAGAATTACCTTTTTGTGTATATAGTACAGGTACGTCGATCGATCAACAAATATTGTCACCTCATGTTGACCCCCAAGAGTCAATCATGAAACAAGACAGGCTGTTTAAGTTGCCTTATCCAAATTTGGGTGACTCCAATTCCTCTTTAAAGGGTAAGAGCAGTCACTCTTACTTGAGGAAGCGTAGTAGACTGCCCTGTTTCTTGATTGGCTCTTGGGAGTCATGTGACAATATGTTTCTCCTCAATGTGAAATTCACCCGAGGGTAACTGCTTTGTTAACCTTGGACGGATATACAATATGAAGTCCTTAAATTTTATGAAAGATGTTTGGAAGAGAAATAAAAAGAAAATCGCGAGATTTAGCTGTTACTTCAAGAAAAGTTTGGGACAACTGCGTTTGCGCTTGAAGTTACAGGATCGATACAGATTATTGATAAATTAACCAACAAATACGTCACTCACCAGCTCACGACTCAAAATTGTACTGTTTGAGTATGGTATCAGGCTTAGTGGAGTAAGCAGGATTTCGACTCCCCTCAAGGAAGGGGAGCATACAGTGTAATGGATGACCCCCCCCCCCTAGTAACTTTTTGAAAAGGTAGGGGTCCTTTCATGCAAAGTAATGCTGCATATGCCTTTTGAAGTAAAATTGTGTCATCCTTTTTGAGTGTATTATTAAAAGCTAAAAATTGGCATTGTGTGGCAGGGAATGACCCGATCTCCTCCCACCACTGCCCTAGGTTGTGCCAATAGAACCTTGGTTTTGTACCAATTTATAGTTCTGACGTCACATGTTACGTTATTTTAATACGTTGTGTAGACTCTCTTGCAATGAGGTCTTCAAACTATGCGTTGGGTCATCTATTTTTAAGACAGTTACAGATAGCTATCTAAGTTCTCGAACTCCCGATACACCCTTTATATTTTTGTACTTTCTTATATCTAAATCCAGCAAATAGCTCCCATGAGCCTTCAGTCAATTGCCTTTGTATTCACATTTCCCGCCTCTGTCTGCATATAAGGCTATCTTCCAATCCCGTCGAGCCTTGCCTGCGTAGCAGACTGTGGGGCATATTCCTTGTCAGTCATATCCCCACCAAGTCTGCCAAAGTGAAGCCTTAAAGGAGGAGTGAACAAACGGAGTCCGCTCCACCGGGTACGTCGAGCCCGGCTAACAATTAAAATAATACGTGATGATAAAGTCATGAAGAACGTTTCACCTTTTGACAGCACTATTATTTGTCACGGTCCAAAACTGAACCATTGATTTTTAGTTTATCAAGCATCTTTTAAAGTAAACGTCATGAACATACCCTCCCTTGAGTACAATTGAAAATATCATACCTGTAAATTACGAAATTGGTAGCCTATACCTCTAGAGACCTTACCCCATGGTGCCGCTTACTCTGTAAAATAAATTGGTAAATTATATATACCTTTAAATATCCAATTGTTGAGTGATACCATAATTTTTCCTTTCTTCATCCCTGCAGAGATTAAAGGCTGGATATCTCTCTACATGTTATGATATCATCGATTCAAAAACATTCTTGATTTAAGCTAAAACTTGACAGGTTCTGTACGTACATCAGATCCTTCTCTTGGGGCTCAATGCGACAAAATATTTAAAGCTTTGGACCTTTTCTATATTTAGCGTATAAATCCGTGTATCCGTGTATGTTTCTGTCGATTAACAATCCATGGCAAAACGCCATGAGCAGATGTGTTTAAATTTCAAAATGAACTAACTGTGTACTTTTTGGTACGTTTTTACAGGTGTTGATCGTAGTTGTAAGAGTACAATCAAATAATGACAATGTCATTCTTAAACCTCGCGGGTTTGAGGCGAACTTGAAAAAAAACTTGAACTTAATTTAAACTCACTTCTAAATTCTAAAAAGTACTAGCACCTTGGTCAGGAGCCAAATGATGCATTATACATACTCATAATTACGCGAGGCCGCCTAGGTTGGACCTTAGTTATGGTACATTAACTATGGTTAAACAACAATTTCATTCATGGAGCTCTTACGTAATAGCTATATGGTGTAACATCATCGCAAATAGATAGTTACCACCGATTTTGTGTTCTTGTTTCGTAATCTTTACCCCATTATTTTATTTTCATAAAGAATGACTTATTATTATTGCTGGGTTAAAAAGTTCAATAAAAATTGGTTGTGAAAAGACATTTGTACGTAGCTCTAATTACACTCTGTTATGAGACTCATTCGGGATGGAACGTACTGTAATTGGAACATAAATCGTTTCGGATGAAGTAACCAAGTCATTGTCATTTACATAACAACGCCCTGAAGGTCATGTTAGGTTAGTACATGGAGTTTTACGGCCCAGTTTCTAACCGATTGGCTTAAGTCGGGCCGGCCACTTACTTTTTCCAGTTGTGGCTCTCTGGCTTGTTTTCCCTACTCCAATGCTTATGCTGAGCGCCAAGTATAGTGGCAGTACTGGCAGTAGATCCCGTTTTTGAAGTCTTCGGTATCACTTGACCATGCAGTCGTGACGACGTGAATACACAAATCAACCTCGGATAGGCGCCAAATGAACAAGGTATTATACTTGTATTTCGATGCATGAACGAGGACTAAAACGGGGCATAACTGGTAAGCGTATACCGACGAAAGGCGTATCCACCCTAGCCTACACTAGGTTTGTCTTCGTATAGCAGGGTGTTGGGCATATTCCTTGTTTAGTCATAGGGGGACTGGGCAAAACCGAGTCCTCTCCGGGAATGTAACATTGGACAGTGGCGTCGCCAAGCTTTTCATTTTGGAGGGGCATTGGGGACACTGCTAAATTTTGCAGGGGACACTGCTAGACATCACTGTGACTCAAGGCGTTGGAGGCGCCACTGAAAGTGAAGAGCTAGTCCCCATCGGCCGGGGATTAGGGGCCCGCCTTAGGGTCCCTTTTAGGATCTAGGGGCAGGATCCTGGTGGGGGTCGAATCGGCGAAACCATGGAAGCTCGTGTGTTTTAGGGTATTGGTAATGTATGAAAGTCCTCATTTAATGGTAATTCCATCGACGTAATTCTGCGTGTTCTCAAAATCATTGGTATTTTCAAGTAAGATTTTTCATTGGTAACAAAATACTTCCACGAGCGGAACCAGCTGACATTTTGATAACTTGAAGGGGTGGGGGCTGAACTATAGAGAAAGCAGTAAATGGGCAGTTAAATGCGATTCTCTCAAGAAAAGATGTAATCCTGTCGAAAGGTTACCTGAGCTGAGCACCACCACAGGCTGGGGCTTACATAAGATTTTTAGTTTCCAGGTGTTTTGGGCGATATTTTTATGGAACTGAGAATTGCTGCCATTTCTTTTCCAAAGAGGAATCAAACTTACCGTCGAAATCAGGTTGCCACACTCTGACTACAGAAGACAACCCCTGCTTAAAAAGCCAACTCTCAGTTTGGGTGGAGGGGTGGGCACAAAGGGAGCACGAGGGCGTCGCTTCTGACACTGGGTCAGATCAGAAATCAAGCACTGATGACGATGCACGATGATTAACCCTTTACGGTTGTGCTCCAATCGGGGCATATTTGCGCGCCTCGGGAGTGGGCGGAAAAGCGGACGTAGCACGCCTCGCATCAGCTTCCGTAGGCAATTGACCCCGTGACCTTAAACTATTGTCTCTCTCATTTTTGTGGCCGAATTTTCGGGTAGCTGCTCGCAGTTTCGAGCTCCCCGTGAAACAGTAAAGATGGGTGACCGCCGCTCTCTCCGCCTGGGTCCAAAAGGACCCAAACAACGGTAAAGGGTTAATGTTGGCATGGTAACTAAATCATTGTTTCAATTAAACAGTGTCGGCTATGATGGGTCGGTTTTGATGTACCATGGCGTAAATACCTTTTATCTTTTGAGTCCCAGCCTTCATGCAACTCCTACCTTTATAGTCCCCAGGGCCAACGAGCACCCAATCGGGGCATATGTTCGAAAACCGGCATGTTTACCATTTCTATTAGTTTGCAACCAGGTAACACAAATTTGACAGCAAGTTAATTGTTGCGGGTTACAGTTACCCCGAACATTTCGTTTTATCCGTAGGAAGGATAAGATGAATATATATTTTCCCTGCCAATCTAAACATTAAAATGGAAGTAACTTCCTTAAGCCATGTATTGTTCCTAAAACCACAACCTGATCATTCAATCTTCGTCACGATATTTAATCAACCTAATTTAGGGAAGGAAAAGTAGTCCAGGCTAACAAGTAAAAACAGTTCCCTAATAACATATAACCGTTCATTCTAAATTGTTCATATTGCCATCCGCACAAGTTAGATCACTATGCATTGTTCTTAATCTCAAAAGCAAAAATCCTGTTTTGTTAAAGGAAGGATATTTAGGGCTGTAAATTATTGTAAAGCGATACCACATTGCAATTGTTTAGAAGGACTTGTTTACAACAGATTGCCAAATGGTTTTCTCCGTGTGACAATGCATTACTTCATATCAAAACAATAGTGTCCACTTTTCATCGACGGAAATAATAATAATAATGGGTAGGTTTTTTTTTTTTTTTTTTGTAAGGTTTTTTAAGTGTGAAAACCACTGTACTATAGGGACGTAATTTGCGACCCGCACAGAGCACCAAAATGTTTGATCTCTTTAAACATCGATTTAAATTATGTACCTTAAGTTCTATTGTACAAAATTTTGTATCTTTAATTTCTATAATGAGATTAGAAAGGTGGAAAATTGTTTAAGAATCTGCATTTTGTTTTGGCAAATCTGAGATTGCTCGGCGACCAAAGATCTTTATTGCCCCATAATGTTATCTAAGGCCTACGAATTGAAGCTCCCCCACCCAGTTTTGAAGGTCAAAAACTTACATTGAAAAATATGGAATTTTATGAAAAAGAAAATGAAAATTCATGAATATAGCTCTGTAGTTGTCAGTTTCCTTTGATGATCTGGTAGATCACACATGGGCAAATTTCCGATTTTGTCTTTTCCAGAGCTCGGGAAAGCTTACCAAACTCTTTTCCCTTTTTGAAACGAATAATTACAAAGATGGAGCTTTTATTTGAAAGAACTCGGAGGAAAGAGGTTGGAAGAACCTGGCACACTGTAGTTGACTGGTGTCACAAATGCCAAATTTCCTAATTTTTCATTTTTCACAGCCTGGGCAATCGCCCTGCCCCCTGTAGCAACGCCACTGATTTGTGTTCTTTTTCCCGTTGGAGAAGTAGTTCGGGGAGCAACTCCGCCCCATGGCTGTTACCCTTGGACTCAGCTTCTTAGAAGCGGATGAACTGAATGCAAAAAGTCCTCCTGTCCCGTAGGCTGTTAATTGGAAAAATTAAGTTGCTCAAAGCAAACTACTCTTTGGTTTTCATAATCTTTTTCACAATCGAAGTTTGTTTTGTTCAACAGTTTGGACGGGTACGGTGCGATCACGGACTTATATAAATGGACAGAGCATGTAATGTGTACGTCCAATCCTTAAATGTTCGCCACCGACTGGGACAAGAAAGGCGCATCAAGACGGTCGCTGTAATATTTTTAGCAAAATTTTAACTTGAATGGGAAACAATATCATTTTCCTGCGATAAGTGGAGTGATTTTGATCTAACCTTGCCATATTTTAAAAATATTTCATCTTTCTTTCAAAATATGGAGGTATACTTGAGCAAGTCCAAGCCATTTTGCTGCACTTTTTCTTTGTACCGATGGAAGAGAATCCTGTAGTCAACTAAAAATAAGGAATTATTTTTACTCTTTGTGCAAGCCTTCTTTTATTCTCTTGATTGGTATATTTACAAGTAGGCTATATGAATTTTTGAATTTACTCCCGCAAGAGAAATTGTGGTAATTGTAGGTTAAATGTAATATTATCACAACGACTACTCTCTAAAAAATAATACGTAACACTTAATTAACGCTTGAAGTGTTAATGGCTAAACTTTTTACAGTGAAAGTGTGGGACTTGTTGCTTTATTGACACAATCTTTTTACAGTGTATTGTTTTATTTTAAGTCTGCAAAACTAATCGAATCTTTTTTTACTATAAATTAATTCGGAATGAAAGGCTTTAAAATATTGCTTTACGCCGTAACCTTTGAGCGCGATATCAACTTTGTAACCATGAATTCAAGGGCAAAACGATCAAACATTTTCAGTATCCCTTTCTAAACATTTGTGGTCTGCATCATTCCCTTTATAACCACATTGAGTGCTAAAATATATTCGCGATTGCTTCCTCTATAAGATTATCGGGCTTCATGGACCCAATTATGCTTCCAAACGGAGTGAAAAGAGAAGCAAAAGAACTATTGTTGTTTAGGCAATCAAATTTGTAACCCAAATACCTTTCTTCTTCTTCTTCTTCTTCTTCTTCTTCTTCTTCTTCTTCTTCTTCTTCTTCTTCTTCTTCTTCTTCTTCTTCTTCTTCTTCTTCTTCTTCTTCTTCTTCTTCTTCTTCTTCTTCTTCTTCTTCTTCTTCTTCTTCTTCTTCTTCTTCTTCTTCTTCTTCTTCTTCTTCTTCTTCTTCTTCTTCTTCTTCTTCTTCTTCTTCTTCTTCTTCTTCTTCTTCTTCTTCTTCTTCTTCTTCTTCTTCTTCTTCTTCTTCTTCTTCTTCTTCTTCTTCTTCTTCTTCTTCTTCTTCTTCTTCTTCTTCTTCTTCTTCTTCTTCTTCTTCTTCTTCTTCTTCTTCTTCTTCTTCTTCTTCTTCTTCTTCTTCTTCTTCTTCTTCTTCTTCTTCTTCTTCTTCTTCTTCTTCTTCTTCTTCTTCTTCTTCTTCTTCTTCTTCTTCTTCTTCTTCTTCTTCTTCTTCTTCTTCTTCTTCTTCTTCTTCTTCTTCTTCTTCTTCTTCTTCTTCTTCTTCTTCTCCTTCTTCTCTCCTCGAGCCCTAAGTGCCCGTTCCTAACGGTGGATGCCCAGGGGGAAAACCCCCCTAAGCTCAGAGGTTTTAGAATATCTTTGTATGAAAAATTAAGTTTCTGGATAGATATATTGCTTATTTTTAGGTTAATCCAACTGCCAACTGACCTATGTTGGGGGCAACGCCAAAATCTGAAGGAAAATGCCCCCTTTTTCCCCCACTCAAAATCGGACTGTTGAATGTTGGGTTATTTCTTTGGATGAGATCTGGAGTCGGAAAAAATCACCACCCTCCCGGGAGGGGGGTGGGGGTGGGGAACAATCCCGTACGGCCCTGAATAGTATACATTACGAGCCAAAAGGTGAATACGTGACTCTTATATTCAACCAAACGTTCACTTGTCATTTGGACGGTAGTCAAAAGTAACGACAAGTGACGTCATCGGTTTGAACACCTTTAAAATTTCGGAACCTAGTCTTGTTAGTCGCATACCGTTCTCTCCCTCGGACGCTTCCAGAAAGGAAAACAATTAGCGGCAAACTTGACGTGGTTACATATATTGATACCTACGAAATCTTTCGTTATTCAGAACTGAAAGTTTTAAGATGGCATTTAGGCAAGGAAAGTCATTTCATTACCTTCAATTGGCTGTTACAATATCATGTCTTCAACAAGGTAAGAGAAATATTGCATTTTTATTAGTATTCTAAAACCAATTCATACAGACAGAGTAGATAGTCTGAAATAATCCAGTATGATAGCTATCTCTACGAAGAAATTTTTCCACAGAAAGAAGTTTCACTTTTTGATTCTCAAGAATAATTAATCTATAGACTGTGAGTCTCAATTTTGTAAAATGCAAACGGTGCAATATCCGTCACTGTTATAATGTGTAGTATTTTAATTAGAAAAGGGTTTGTTTGCGTTTAGTGGTGGCCGAATGGTTCAATAATAACTTACTGACTTAATAATAGCTATTTTCTTCGTATGGCAAAGTGGTACATTTTAAATGCAACATAAATTGTTATACAAGTTTATTTGATGATGTAAGGATTCGTTAGTTACATGAGGTTTTACGGCTCAGTTTCTAACCGATTTGTTTAAGTCGGGTCAACCTTTTTCTAGTTTTAGCTGTGTAGTTGTAGCTTATTGTCTTGGTTATGGAATTGAGGCTTTGCAATTACGTCACGCAACCGCCATGCTGGAGGACATTCATGCCAAATACACGTGGTTTTGTGCCGAGCGCACTGCACAGTGTGCACTGTGACATGCGCGGTGTATACAAATTCAACGAGCAAGCGCGTCCCGTATGGTTTACTACGTAGGTACATGTACTCCAACATGGCCGCCGGAGAGTATTATGACGTCATGTGAAAAGCCTCTATATGGTACCAGGGGTAGTTACTGAACTCGGTCTGTCAGCAAGCCAGTCGTGAGGTCAAGTAAACACATGTGAGTTCTAAAATCAAGATGGTTGAACTGTTGAACGATGCGTAGTAGTTCCCTTCTAATATGCAAAATAACACTAGCTGACCATCATAGTGTAATATCAGGCGCGGATCCAAGGGGGGAGGGGAGGGGGCGCCTACGGCTTTATGTGCCGTCAACCTGGTGTAACCAGAGTTTTTCATTAGGGTGGCGAACAACATGGCCGATCTAGGGGACGGGTCAAAGGGGAAGGGGGTTTTAAATATTTAAGAAGTACCCACAGATTCAATCTGGCGCATCACTTGAAGTCATCTTTTCTCCCATTACAAAAAATATCTTTTTCTGAATCCAGATCCCAGTCGTAGTCCTTTCCTCGGCCAATGTGCCGATTTACAAGCTGGCTAGTGGAATACCCTACCGTACGTATTGTTCAGTGGCCTAGCCACGGGGGAGAGGGTTGGGGTTCGGGTTTAGAACCCCCCCCCCCCTTATGACCCAACCTTTCAATGCAAAAACTACCTAAAATTGCGGTTTTCTTTCTATCCTTAGACTTCTCCCTCATGCCGTGCCCCAAATCCCTCCCCCATGACACCAATCCCCCCATGACACAATCCAATCCTGGCTACGCGCCTGGTATTGTATATGATATTGATAATGTCGAAGTTTATTGACTTCATATTGCCCAACTCTCCTCCTTTTACAAGTTGTTTCCATTTGCTACAAGGAGTATTTTGAGTATTTCCAGGGAACAGCTTTCTTCGTCAAATAGCACCTCGCCGACACTTTGAATCGGGGCCCTGTTGAGCAGCTGGAGGATCGGCTTTGAAGAAGAGGAAAATATGTTGGGTACCCATACTAGTATACCAGTTTGGCGTACCGTAACTAATCCACGTAATATGCGTGTTATCATGGTTCTGTCTTATACGTGTTACACATATATGTTTTACCTTGGAGACCTTGTAACCTCTCTCCAGTTTTTGAAAATATTTCTTAAACGGAAGTATTGCCGATAACAGTGTGGTGTGATGAAAACTTTAAAAATTAAATGTCTAAACAACAATAGATTACTGACCTTTCAAGTGACCAGATGATTTATATCTTTTGTTAGAGATCTGTAGGCCTAGGAAGGGTATAGGTTTCATTCATACAGATTTGTAGTGTAGCTAAAACTTTCGTCAGTGTATATTGCAGTGGCGTAGCCACCGGGGGTCAGAACCCCCCATGACCCAACCTTGCAATGCAAAAAAAACCTAAAATAGCGTTTTTCCCTCTATCCTTAGACTTTCCCCTCATTTCGTGCCCCAACCCCGCATGGCACCAACCACCCCCCATCACACCACCCCCTCCCCCCATGACACAACCTAGCTACGCGCCTAGTATACTGCATAGCCTATGCGTTTATCATTGAATACTTAGGGGTAGTCTACTCTGTTGTCATCCTAAAGTACAAATATACCAGTAGTCTATAGGAATCCTCAATTGGTCTATCTCTTTGGTCTAGCACATCAAATTGGAAAAAAATCAAAGTAACTGCGGATATTTCACCCCATGTAGTGAGAGTACGCTGAATACGCGGTAGGACCTTGTATGTTCACCATGGTATGTCTTGAAGCATGGCCCCCACCCACAGAAGAGTCCAGGTTTGGCGAACGTTTTTCCCCAATATACCTCCCAACATTTTCCTTCGCTTTAAGTCCCCCTCCCCAAGTTAAACATTCTGGCCCCGCAACTGCACTCGATCCACCACCAAAAGTTTTTGGAAGGTTCATCGTGGCAAAAAACCAACATCCAAGCTTTTGAGTCACACGCTACACAGATCATTTACATACTTCGGGTCCTGGCCCAAGATACCCGGGGTATCGGACTCGGTTTTCTCAGCTCCTCAGTTTGTTAGGAATATGACTGAAGAGGAAAATGTCGTACAGCCTGCTACGTAAGCACGTTACAAGAGTGAATCAAATCTAGAAAAGATTATTGCAGGATAATGCTTACCGATATTCTAGGTCAAGCTCATATTTGGCACGCATGTTTACTTCTGTTGAAACCATTACAGCGATTTGCTGGCCACAGCTAAAAGTGCAAGAGCATTCCCTTAAGTTGAAGTAGTGTAGTAGATTGTCCTGTTTCGTGATTGGCTCTTGAGAGTCGTGTAACAATATTTTTTTCTCCTCAAATGTAAAATGTACTGGGAGTAAATCCTTGAGGGGCTTTGAATGTACAATATTGAAGTCCTAAATTATACAACAAAATGCTTTGAAGGGAAATAAGAGGGAAATTGTGAGATTTAGCTGCCGCTTCTAAGCAAATTTTGGGCGACTGCTTTTGCCTTTACGATATACCTTTCGGAAAGTTGATTCACTGTTGAAAATTTTGATTTTTGGATATCCTCGTTGCAGCCAGGCGATTATAATCTCAATATACAGATAGACACTTCCTAGTATTCAAAGGAGCATCATCATTATCTGCACTCATTATTATTATTATCTATCATCGCTTCGCGGCCTTTTGGCTAAGATCATCTATAGTATCTGTTCTTTTCATCCAGTCAAGGATGGAGCCAAAAAAGACAGACCAATGATGTAATTGGTCTGAGGGACGTGAGGTTGGTCAGCTAAGTGTTGTCCTTTAGTGGACTTAGCTTCCTTTGGAAGCAGAACTCATTTACGAGTATCGTTTGGTTCCGCCGAACGGGTTTCCACCACATAGTCGGGAGGATTTTCTGATTTTAGAAAATGTATCATTATCTACTCTTAAAAATCAAACGAGTGAAATTTAATCAAAGAGAGTGTCCAAAATGATAGCTGACGAATACTAAGGATATTCAGAGGGAGTGGAGAGAAAATCCACTCCAAATAGAGCTACCGTACTCTATATCTCATGGGTGGATATATCGTTCTACTTGGAGCGAAATTCACTTTAAATTCACTCCAAATATGGTATTTATATCATGTTTGTAAAATTTTGCTCCGTTTGGGGTGAATTTTCACTTCACTTCGGGTTAAAGTCACTCGCACTAAGGAGTGATTATTTTGGACACTCTTTTTGGAGTGAATACTGTCACATGACCCTGGAGGGTCAATCATGAAACAGGACAGTGTACTATATACTCCTTCAAGTTGGGGCGACTGATTTGTTCTTTAATATCGTCCCGGGGAGCTTTACAAATATCATACTGAAATATTGTAATTTCCACTTGGTCTCTCTTTTTATGCTCGATTAAACAACTTAACACCCAGTGTATCACTTAGGATAGAATTGAGTGTCACCAGAGAAATATCTAAGGCCTTTTATCGCCGCATCGGGAATCACCTGAAACTTTTCTTTTCATCGAATCATCGAGAGTCAAGTACTTCAAAGAGGGCCTGGCATTTATCGTCAAAATCAGTCACTGTTTAGATTTAAATGTTACTAGTCCCATGAGCGAGAGAGAAAGCAAAAACTGTAATTTATTACAGAAAGGACATTTTGTAAAACAATTAGGGGTTAATGCGATTATGTGTCAGATCCTAGATTGACTTAAAGGAAGAAGATCACGTAAATAAACCTCTTTGGGTGGACGACTAATAAACCTTACGATTGAAATATTATTTAAAAGGGTTAATTCAAGTACATGATCATAGGCCAATTCAACTCACAAATTTAATAAACATATCGATAACTCATTCAGTCATCAGGTCATATTCTAGAATTTGTATGGACAAAGTTTAAAAGGCGAGACGTTTCTTTTGGTATCCGACACGCAAATATTTTTGCAACGGAACACAGGTACTTGTGTCCATCACTCGGTGTACAAAGCCAACTGTGCATAGTATCAAGTGATACAAAGCCAACTGTGCTTAGTATCAAGTGATACGATAGTAAAAGTTACATCGTGCCGAGTTTAAGTCAACTTCGCGTGGAAAATGCAGGCACGAAGTCAAAGGGCGGGTGACGAAAGGAACAGCCTCTCTCCCACCCACCCCGAAAAAAATTGGTAAATATATGTAAAAGGGCTGATAATGTCATTTCCAGCGATCTGGTATTTCGTAATTTTAAACGTTGATTTGTTCGTTTTTTTAAATTTGTCCGAGTAAGACAAAATTCTAAAGTGTTAAATTTTGTAGTGTTATAATTGCCAACTGTTAGTCAATTCTTACAGATAGTATTCCTTTATGTACAGTCGGGAAAGCTATGTGTAAAGGGCACAACAAAAGTCAAATATTTGACGATCGTGAAACGGTAAAATGATAGCCCTATAAAATATTTTCCATGTCAGAATGTGGGAGTTTAAATTTTATTTAAAAATATAAAAATCCCAATAATAAGTCCATAGATTGCTAACGTCCATTTGCACAAGCGAACATTTCCCTTGTCTCTGTCATCAGGATGGGCCGGCATGGAGTTCATTTGCGGAAGGTACGATCTCACTCTGTCGATGACCAAAGTTTGTGATAACGTCTGGGATTGCGCGGACGGAAGTGATGAACTACCAAGTCATATATGTCGTAAGTATTAGGTTTCTATGTAATATATCTTAACAGGTTATTCAATTGCACAAGAGAAAGTAAAGTCGATCCTTATGAAGATATCGGAAGTTGGCCGTCACCACACCACTTTTGTCACAAACCAATTTTTCACGACAACAATTTTGTCACAACATCACTTTTGTCACAACCCCCATTTTGTCACGACACTAATTTGTCACAACACCAATTTTGTTACAACACCACGTTTTTCATGACACCACTTTTGTCACAATACTAATTTTGTGTCAACTCCAATATCGTCACAACACCAATTTGGTAGCAATACCACGTTTGTCACAACACCACTTTTATCTTAATACCAAATTTGTCTCAACACCAATATCGTCACAACATCAGTTTGGTAACAACACCACTTTTGTCCCTACACCACATTTGTCACAACCACCTTTGATCTCAATACCAAATTTTTCTCAATACCAATATCGTCACAACACCAAATTTTTCACAACAATTTGTCACAACACCACTTTTGTAACACCCAACCACTTTTGTCACAACGGAGGTCATGAGTTTTGTCATAAAAGTCGCTCACTCTTGTCACAGTTCATGTTAGAACTGACTAAAGTGGGCGGCTGCTGAAACAAAGCTCCTGACCTCCGTTGTGACAAATGTGAGCGATGATTGCGACAATTGTACTTCAGTGTGACCAGGAGCTCTGACAACCCCTTGACAAAACTGGTTGTTATAAATGACCTAACTGTTAAACAGACCAGCTTGGCGGAATTCATGCAAGTACGATATTGATTGGGGTAAACAAAGACTATAAGCAGACTACGCAGATTATGAATGGGTTGTCCTCATTCCAACCCTGCAAAAATATCAATGACAAATTTTTAAATATGACGAGTGGTCCCTGCCCCCCCCCCCCATTACCTCCCGAAACTGTCGCAAAGCGTCTTCCATGCTAATTTACTTAGAAGCGTACGTTGTATTTTCTATTTCACTCTTTTAGCACCTATTGGACCCGGAGAAAGTGTAGTGATCACATCACCTGGATGGCCGGGAAAATATCCTAACAACGCCAGCGTCACGTGGACATTTGCCGCTGCAAGAGGCCTTCCCCTCTTGCTAAAAATAGCACACTTTAATGTCGAGAGGGATTACGACTTTCTAATCATCGGAGGGGCATCTGACCCTTCTGATATGGGCTCCGTGATGACTTACCATTATGGCCATAATAAATACACACGGCAACCGTTCGAAATGTTTGCTAACTTGACGGGTAACGACGACCTTTTAACTCAGCACGTATGGAGGTCAGAGGTCAGTGAACTATGGATGTATTTTGAAAGTGATTTCGAGGTGACACGTGATGGTTTCGAGATGGTTCTCTATACACCAGAAGGTAAATTTAGATGTTTATCTAGATATCCTTGAACCTAGAGTAGTCATCGGAAAAAAAATTGTGCCATGCGGCCCACCGAGGGACGGTCGGTTTGTGGTCGGTTTTCACCCCTTTGAGGTCCCCCTTCCTAAATTCCGCCTCTCGGTAGATATCGAAGCTATACGGGGTCTTGGTTTTAAAAATGTCATTAAAAATTTTCTGACAAACTCAAGAGCATATCAACGGCAAACCGTCATCAATTTATACACAGTTTAAAAACAGAATGATAATAATTATCTGTCACCTTCAAATGTGAAATTTATTTTGACTGCAAGGCTGAATTGATGGCTTGCCTCCTAATTGCCGTGATCAAATTCGAGTCTGTAAATCCTGACTTCGTATCGGAAAGACTCTCAACAAGTATACCTAACATTTATCTGTTTATAGGCCTATGGCAGTTCCGTTTTGTCACTGATGACACGAAAGTAAACGGATTGTAGTCAAATAAGTGTGATAATGTTTGATTATAAACGGACCCTTTTTGAGAAGATGACAGGTATTTTAAACATACATAGAAATCAAATAACACCTCCCTGAATTTGGCCATCATCTATGTTGGCCGCCTTTTCATTTTCCGTTTATCCGACGCCAGTCATCATATCAAAAGAGAAATGCAGTCCCCCAACTTGACAAAGCATAGTAGACTGTCCTGTTTTATGATTGGCTCTTTAGAGTCATGTGACAGGAGCCTATTTTCCTCCCAAAATATGTAACTAACTAGGTGTAATTGATTGGTTTGCCTTGAATAAGAAGTACTGAAGATTTAAAATATTAAGAAAGATCTACGTTACAGAGAAATTCAAAGAAAACTGTGAGATTTAGTTTTGCTTCAAAATAAGATTTGGGCTACTGCTCTTGCCCTTTAAGTTTGTATCACTTAATTTTCACACATCACATTTTTTCACGAACAAATTTCCCTAACTTGCACGCCTACACCCCATACACACATCCACACATACACATACACACACAAACAAAAAATTTTTCTATGAAAATATCCGCAACCCCAATGTACGGAGCTTTAATTTAGGAAGTCGGCATGGTGAGAAAATTTATCTCACCATGTCTACATCGTAATTCAGGAAGTCGACATGGTGATATAATTAATGTTACCATGTTAACATCCTAATTTAGGAAGTCGGCATGGTGAGATAATTTATGACACCATGTCGACATCTTTTGCTTAGGAAGTCGATATGGTGAGATAATTTATGCCACCATGTTGACATCTTTTGCCCAGGAAGTCGACATGGTGTGATAATTTCAACTATATATGTCTATGTATAGCCAGTTGCCCCAGGCGCGGATCCAGACATCCCAAAGGGGGGGGGGGAGTGGGCGGCTGACATAAGAGAAAGAATCGAAGTGAGTGAGTTGCACTGCTTATTTCCCGTATGTTTAATTGTTGATCTGGCCGTAAACCCTCCCCGCTCCCCCTGGATCCACGTCTGGACTGCCCGGATGCCAGAGTGCATTTAGTGCACTATATAAACATGTGCACGCATTGCCAATGTATGGTGTCCGTGTATGCATCACAGTCATGTGTACTGTACGTATATACGCACACCTACGGATTGCTTTGCCTTGTATATGCACACTAACAGAAAATCCAGGCGTACGATCACGAAATGCAGCACGCAGTGACACTGAGTGAATATACATAGACGTACTTAGTTGACGTTATCTCGCCATGTCGACTTTGTAAGCCCAGGGTGTAAACATGGTAAGATAAAGTATCTCACCAAGTCGACTTGCTAAGCAAAGGATGTTGACATGGTGTCATAAATTATCTCAACATGTCGACTTCCTAAATTAGGATGTTGACATGGTAACATAAATTATCTCACCATGTCGACTTCCTAAATTAGGATGTTGACATGGTAAGATAAATTATCTCACCATGCCAACTTCCTAAACACAGGATGTAGACATGGCAAGATGAATTATCTCAACATGTCGACTTCCTAAGCAAAGGATGTCGACATGGTAAGATAAATTATTTTAACATGTCGACTTCTTAAGGAAAAGATGACAACTTGGTCAGATAAATTATCTCACCATCATGACATGCAGACTGGCACTTTAGGAGCTCCGTACCAATGCTACCTAAAGCATGCAAATGCCTGAAACGGTTTCAGTCACATACACATTCACATTGCGCATTGTCCCATTATAGTCCTTGTAAAGGCTATATAAGGTCATTTCGGGTCATTGCATGCAGAACGGTATAGACGAATTCGGACAGCAAGTGATGCTCTGATTTTAAGCGGCCATAACTGGGGTCTATCATCGTCTAATCTTTCGATTTCCTTGATTGCCTGTATCATGGATTATTGCCCACTAAATTCCCTCACAATCACTGAATATGAGGGTTTGACATTCATCTAGACAATAAATGACGACGATTTAAGGCTGATGGACCCTACTAATGGCTGCCTACAGCAACTAAAAGCAAGTCCTAATCGGATTCGTGTATTCGTTAGTTACTTAGTTAGATGGAGTTTTGCGGCCCACTTTCCAACCTCACAACGGTATAGGAAATACTCGATTTTAAAAATTATACCGTGTTTTTCTTTTTATTCATTCCCTTCATTTCTTTAACATTTTTTTCTTATTTGTCGGGCTTTCTCTTTCAGGGGGTGGAAACTCCCTGGTTTCAAGTATGTAAAGCATGTTTTAATGAAAGAACCTCTTATATCGTACGATCGAATGTGTGGTCTAGTTAGTAGAGTATCCGACTTTCACTACGAAGGTTCTGTTTTCATTTTGCAGACCGGGCCAAAACCAAAGACTTAACCCCGGAAGCTCCGCGATATTTACAAAATTGGGGTTATAGAACGAAGCATTTCTCTGCCTTCACATGGAATTTAATGAGTATTAAACTGACTGCAAACTTCACCATTATTTCATTGAATTTAGTCTTACAACTGGCTCGAGGTTCCCGTGGCTATGACAATGCATTCGTCTTTCTTTGAGATGAGAAAACATTTTAATTACACGTTGGTTAACATTTGAATTTCTCTTATGAACTTCTTTTCAATTGATAGCATAGCTAAAGCGTTTAACCTATCATCATTCGTACTTAGTGTACCAGCTGGGTGAAAACCTACGTGATGACGATACAGACAGTATTTGCTGCCTATGTGGTCCTAGTCGTTTTATTTCCAATTTTTCTTCAAGACTCCTCTTTGAAAATGGACAAGTTTATAAACTTTTGACAGTATCAATGGCGTAGCTAGGATTTTTTCCGGGGGGGGGGGGGGGCAAAGGTATGAAATTTCCCCAAAATTTTTCCCGGTGAATGTGTATGTATTTCATGTAAAAAATACAAATTTACAAGTATAACAACATTACCATGTCATTATGTAATATGACCTGCATTTTTAATCTTAAAGTATAACATAGAGCATTGGAAATAACAGCTCTAGTATATTAGTATATCATTTTGGTCAACACTATCTGGATATGTATTAACGCAGTGGCGAACCCAGGATTTCTCTGAAGGGGGTGGGGGGCTTGCAGTATGGTCTAAGGGGAGGGGTGTCCGGAAATTTTTTGACGTTTTCAAGGAGCCTAGATGCAAAATGGTGCAAGATTTTCGACTTGACAGGAACAGTGTTAAAAGTTGAAGTTGGTGGTTCATGAGGATAAAACTGAAACTTTTGTGTCTTTACATGCATTCCTATGCCATTTATGCTACCTTACGAAGTAAAACTTGTCATTAAATTTGCACACTTTTAGGAGTCAAAATAAAGGAGCATTGATCGGTATAGGATTTGTGGTATTTCTTGGCCACAAAACGTTATTGTCATAAAGATTATCTAAGCGGAGCGCCACCATTGGTTGGCGCGGAGCGCAGAGAAAATTTCGAAAAATCAGACCCCTCAGATGGCCGGAAACAGCATTTTCCAGACTTATACGAAGAATCTACCCATTCACTACCTTCTTTTGTCGTTTGCAAATAAAATCCTTCCTTAAAAATATGTTCGCAAACTGCAAAGAAAGTTAAGGGGTAATCTGACCCAAAAATGTAATTTTGCCTGAGCGAAACGCCACCATTAGTTGCGCGGAGGGTAAAAAGTTTTCGAAAAATCAGACCCCTCATATGGTCAAAAGTAGCGTATTCATGCTTGTAAAGAGAATCTAAACATGTAGTATTAATTTTGATCGATGCCACCAGTGGAAAACAGAGTCTACCCTTTAAAGTAAAAATTGGAGCTTATTTGACAGAATTTGCCTATTCGTAGGAATTAAAATATTGGCATCACTGAGGGACGTACTTGCAGAGACAATCCTTCTCCTTTGAAAATTTTTGAAAAATTGGGTGTCCTTATATGCAACCTGGTGCCACATATGCTACCTTTTGAAGTAAAATCTGTGTTACTAAAGTTTAACTATTTATTTTTAAGAACAATGAAAAAATGGCATATGGGAGGGGGGCATGGCACAATGGTTCCCCCTTCGTACGCCACTAAAAGGAGGCCTAATAGTGGCTCGATTAAACAGGATACCCTGTTAGAACAGCAGTCTGTTAAGTGAAGAAGGCTGCAAGGTACTCATGGACCCGTTTATTGTTACACCCCAAGTGAGCAGAAAGCTATTTTCCCGAACTAGCCTGTAAGCCTCCAGGGATTAGGATAACAAAATCTAACTATGCCAATGGATCCTGTTCATTCTAATTTCTAGACTAACTTTAAGTTAATCGTTGGCCATGGATTTTTTTCAGTCCCATCCATCGTTATGTACACAGAGTAAAATCGGTATAGCTACTACTACCTCGCGGGACAATATAATGAACTGGGTGGGTGGGTGGGGGGGGGGGGGTCTACGTCAGTGACTTGTCAGTTTTCACTGAATTCTCAAAGTGTACAACGCAGAGACTGTGTGCAAGGGGATAAGTTCTGGTTTACAGCCTTTCAGTGTTAGTTGTACTGTATCAGCTGTTGTTAAATTCCTCAGTGAATAACAGCTTCATGTGCACTGAAATGCACTAATCATAAAAACCGCGCGTATACAAGAGAACGTTTCAATCTGCTACGCGGCGAGGACATTTCTGTGGAACGCGAGTAGGGCCGGTTCATGCGACACTGACAAAATCTCAAACCTGGGTTAATATGTTGCATGAAAATACGAATTACGTATGAGAAATGTCTCAGAATTTTTATTCTAACAAAAATTTTGAGAAATTTTTGTTAGAGTAAAAAAATTCATCAAATTTCCCCAAATTATTATTTTTTTTGGGGGGGGGGGGCAACTTCCCCCCTGCCCCCCCCCCCCCAGTAGCTACGTCACTGGACAGTATTCATGTTGCATTCAGGCCTCACATTGAGAGGGTTATGGGAGCTAGATGAGACTTAACACACGAAGAGCCCCCGAGCACGATTGAATGCACATGTATACCCAAGCTGCAATAAGCATTTTGACCTGACTCACCGTGATTTTGTGAGACCGCAGCATAGCTTTCTACAAAGGATACACACCTGGCTGATTAACGCCTTCTTAGCTACCGGTGATGCATACAGTGCCACGAAGTGAGACCAGGGAGGGCAAGTGAAAGGCTGCCCGTAATTCGAAGAAATTGGCCACTCACCTTTCATCATTTCAGCAGATCAAATGAAAGTGCGCATGCTCACAACATGTTGAGCGGGGCAGATTGCAATGGGATTGGGGGAACCTGGGGGACAACTTTGCTGTGGGGGAACGTGTTCCCCCGTCCAACCCCGT
This sequence comes from Holothuria scabra, assembly GCA_037179385.1. NCBI lineage: Eukaryota > Metazoa > Echinodermata > Holothuroidea > Aspidochirotida > Holothuriidae > Holothuria > Holothuria scabra. The sequence goes on from CM074199.1 coordinate 3,488,717, forward strand.
GGCTACGCCACTGGTACTCTGCATTCTTTGAATTAGCTGTCAATCAAAGAGATGAGCAAATTGAGAATTTCGGTACCCCTGTACCAAAATTGTAGTTTGGGGTGAGAGGTTTGGCCCTTTAAGCCGGGTCAGCCACGGCTTCTTTTCAGTTATGACTAACCGGCTGAAAAAAGTCGTGCCGGGTTAAACCAGAAGGCTATAAGTTGAGGTGTAAACCCTATTCTACGTAATCTATCCTCTTAAATCAAAAGAGTGAACTTGGTCACTCTCTGTTGAGTGGAAGGTGTAAATTCACTCCATTTGAGTGTTAATTCACTCCCAGAAGGGTGACATCCACTCCAAGAAGAGTGAAATTTGATAGAGGAAGAGGGGAAATTCACTCTTCCACGAACGCCTGCAATGATCCCCCTTTTTTACGAGTGATCACTGTATGCATCTAGAGTGAAACTTCGCTCGTTTTGAGGAAATTTCAATCTTCTTGGAGTGAATTATCACTCTAATGGAGCGAATTTACACTTTTCAAAGAGTGAATAAGTTCACTCTTTTGATTTCATAGTGTAACCCTCTTATTGTACTCTTCAACGTGTCTCCTTCCCTTCTGGAACCAGTCATAAAATATCTCGGCTATGGTTTAGTTTAGTTTCGTGTATCTGAATTTTTCGAAGCCTCCCTTGCTATGGACAGATTGAGCTTTAATACCAGTGGGGATCAAGGAACTTGTAATCGAAGTAAAAAATAGCTGAAAGATTAAGCCGATGTTTGGTTGCATGCAGTGGTGGAGCTTTATAGGGATTTTGTTCAGAGAGACAGGATTGACCTACAGCTGAGGGGCGCTTTAACACAAACTTTTTTAAAACTGTAAGAAGGGCGCTTGCAGATAATTTTGGACCGTAAGGAGGTGGTCTTCTTGGCCATATGAATGTTCCCCCTGCAGCTGATTACACCTACTTATTGAAACACAAATTATAGTCAAACAGTGCCTGAATAGACCAATCACGTCAGTCAACAATATTTACGAATATTTAAGTAATATTTGACCCAGTTAAATTAGCCTCTAACAAATATTAATCCTCCTTGACTTAGTTTTAACTGATATTCTTTATTCCACTACTACGAAATCTGTCAGATATTATCACAAATTAGTCAAATATGAGTGACTAACGTGGTTAGTCAGTCATTTCAGACACCGCTTGACTAATTTGTGTTTACAGTGAACTTTTCCTCGCCATGCGTTTGCCAAGTAGGACAAATGAGAAGGTCTGACCTTCCTTTGTAAGGGGAAGCAGTTAAGTTTTGCTCCAAGAAATCCTATCAACAATGTGTGAATGTCCAATCACCAAAAATACAGGTACGCTAGCCTGCATTTCCTTCTTTCCGCTCTCCTTCAGAGGTAGTACTTCCAATCTCCTACCACATCGCCATTTTGTAAACATTTACGACAATTGCTTTTCATTCTTACAATATGAGAAACAATGATAGATCCAAGATGTTTTGAAAACATCGGTTTTTGGCACGTAAAATTGATTGAGAGAGGTCAACGGTTATCAAAATGGTGATTTCCAGACAAGTATGTATTTGATAAGTTCTTATTCGTATGTTATATTTATTTTTGTATGAGTGAGATAGAACATCTACTTCAAATTCGTGGAATTCTATTTTAAACGATTTTAAATGATATCAGTTATATTTCAGATTCACAAAATATGAGTCATTCCTAGTACAAAAACAAGCATGTCAAATTAGACATAGCCTTGGTGTCAATTAACGTATTTTAACATGTAAAATTTCGCAGGTGCATTTTTATTTACACAGTGATGAGGATCATGTGGCAGACGTTTATTTAGACCCTATCGAAAAGACGCGCACACCTCCCATGAGCGGGTACACGAGTGAGCGCCGTAAAAAGTTTCCTACCCAGACTCCAAAAATGGTCAAAGTAGTGTATGGGCTGGCAGGGGAAAAGAGATGCATGTGCTCAAAAAAACAGGTCCTCTTGCCATCTTGTTTTACCCTCCCCCCAAAAAACAAAAAACAAAAAAAAAAAAAGAAAAAAACGTGGAACCGTAATAGCGTCGGCCAAGCAGGTGTGCGGGCGGTTACCTATTTTATAATCAAATGGCACGCCATGGCAATCCAACATGTCTCAAACATAATTATAAGTCAGTTACGGGAGCATATCCCAATTAGCTGGTGTATTAATGCGTCCGTTTGTTCGCCCTCAGATAGAGTCCCTAAAAGGAGCACTTTTTTGATATGTTATAAAATGAACTGGGGTTTTCTGTAAGTTTCCTCTGAAAGTATATTAAATGAAGTACCATCGGTGAAAAAATGGGCTTAATTGAAGCACTTTTGTGGAAATTATGGGCCTTAGAAGCTGGCGGAGGCATACCGAGATTTTAGTGAAAAACAAGGCTTGGAAAAGGTGGTTTGAACTTTGAGGTGAAATAGCAAAAAATCTTCACGGTCATGATATGGTAAATTGAAAGTGCCATGAATGGCCAACTTGTCAGCTTTCATATGAGGGGTAGCTTGACCCTGGCGAAAACTTCGACAAGCTTTTAGAGGCCCGTTTACTTTTTGGGTTTAGTGTGTAAGTCAATGGAGGAATTAATGGGGGTATGCTCCCTTACCAGTCTATCTCTTGTAGTGAATGGACGTTACTAGTAGATTATTTAAGTGACACTAACTGACCTAAAATCATTATTTAGAAAGGCCCGCAACTCACTTTTACATCAAGTTAAGTGGACCATGTATCCCATACCGGACCTTGGACCCAACATTCCTAAACACCATGAAGCAAACTTGAACACGAACTGAGTATCATAATGACTCATTATATATGGTAAATCAAAAATTTTAAATCACTTTGCAGATTTTCATAACATGGCTCATAGGGCTCACATGGCCGGCCCCAAAATTTAAGAACACCATTGACAGATCATTAATCAGTTATCTTTCTAACATTCATCGGAGGAAAAGTTAAACCATTTGCTATATTTCACAAAACGGACCCTATATGGTCCATCTTGGACATTGGCCTCCACATTTCTGAAAACCCCAAAGGAACTGCTTTGGAGAAACAAGATTATTGTAAAAGAGAGTCTGTATGGTTTCATTTTTTCGGAATTTCAAAGAAAGGACTATGGGGCCACCTGGGCCTTGGAATGATTCTTCCAAACACCATGAAAAGATCATGAAGGAAACATAATTATGCTTAATTCCTAGGAGGAGAAGCACGTTTGCAAAAAAATCTTGAAATGGGACTCAGCGACCACATGGGACCTTGAACTAAAAATTTCTGAAATGTTTAAATTGGAACACGGCCCAGGAATAATTGTGTTCATATTTCAGGCATGAAGCATCCATGACGCATGTGGTTTGACCTAAAATAGGCTGAAAAAGTGGATACACTGCAAATTGCACCCAGAGTTCTCAAAAAGACTGAAATCGGTCCGTGATCCATCGGACCACATTTCCAGGGTCTGCACTGGAAAATAGGTCTGGGGAGACGATAATTCTAAGCAAGTTAAAAAAAATGTTTGTCCCCAGGACACACATTACTGTAATGATTCTAAGCGAACGTAAATTTCAGTCTACGTGGATAACTTTTCTTAGCGAGTGACATGATTTCCAGGTAAACATGGTCGATCGGACACAGTTTTCAGGGAATTAGACATGATTTTCTTTTACACCGGGACTACCGAAGACTTAAAGAAATGAAACCTACCGCAATTGCTTGGTTTTCAGCAAAAGCAATGGACGAATGGAACCCTAGGAAAGCAAACTAGTGACCCACAACTGGAAAAAGTCGTGGCTGGCCAGACTTAAACTAATTGTTTCGAAACTGAGCTGTAAAACCTCATTTACCTGATCGACTGACTGACTGACTGACTGACTGACTGACTGACTGACTGACTGACTGACTGACTGACTGACTGACCGACTGACTGAATGACTGACTGAATGACTGACTGACTCAGCAGGACAGGCGATTTGAGCTTCTGTGTGCCAATTCAAGGCGTCGTTACGGCTTTGTACGGTGGGTGAGCTGGGTCTGCGGATCAGAAGACGCACCTTACGTACTATTCATTATGCTCCTTTTCCCAAACCTACCCAGGAAACTGTCACTCATATTTAGCTGAGAAGGAAGGCTGAACCAATGCACCAATGTGTTTTCACAACTTGAAGTCGACTCTCGTTCAGTCATACGGATTTGTTTCTTTTCCCTTCCTCTCACTTGAAAAAAATTGCCATAAAAATAGGTTTTCCAACATGCGCAATCATTGGCTATAGCAATACTTAAGACAGTGAATTATTTACCCCTCGTAGAGCCTTCGTGGCTGTCGCGCTCGCACCGTGCCTCCCCTTGACAGCGAAAATTTGTACGAAAAATCTTTGTCCGCTCCGCGGAGTGTGAACTGGTCTATTAGCTTGGCTCATACAAGTGAATACCGAGAGAGTAAATCACAATGTAATCAAATAAAATTATTGATTTGCCCTAAGTTGGTCGAAAAAGACAATACTATTAAGACTTTCTGTTTGATTTTGTTGTATTTTATTGGATACCAGTATAAACAAATTTAACGTTTATTACAGCTTGCCTCACAGAATAGAAGAACGAAGTTATTGTTTTATAGCTGATAGGGCTGTATGATGACCGTAAAATTTAACAGAATTTAAAAATGTTATCAATCGACCTCTCCGTGCTGATATTTGCTAACCTTGGCCATGTTTATCTTTTTGATTGATATCATAAATAACTTTTGACGAACTCACCCAAGTCTGGCATTGTCTGTTAACTTGCAAGCAAACTAAAAAGTAAAAGTAAGTCAAGGTCACGCGCCACGTTATTTCTTTGTAACCCCATCAGATATCCTAAGCAGAGCCAAATTACTGTCAAAATATTGATACTTTCTTGAGGACCTACTTGACAACTTCACGGGGTCTAAATCATTTTGGTGACTGACTGCTATACTCTTATTTCGTGTATTTTCCCTTTTAATGAAGTTTGATTTCTACGAAATTTATTGCTTCTCTAAAAATATCACTACTATAATGTGACACTTGTAGTAGTATCATACTCCCTGATCACACATAGCAGAAGTGGCTTGATCACATATCTTCATTTAGGTAACAAAGGAGTAGAAAAAGGCGCCAGCTAAGCGGGCTGCGGTGTGCAGAGGGAAAAAAAATCTGTCATAATTCAGATCCTGGCAGCGTTACTGCTGTTACCATGAATATTGGTGACTAAATTTTGGAGCTTTCAATTTAAAAGGAAAGTGTGGTTACCCCAACATGAACAAGTGTAGTAGACTGTTTTGTTTCATGGTTAGCTCTTGACAGTCATGTGACAGAGTTTTTTCTTCTCAAGTTAAAAATTTACTAGTAGTAACTGCTTGGTTTACCTTGAAAATGAAATATTAAAGTCCTAAAAAAGGCTAACATATTATGAAAGAAACTTAATATACTTAATAATACCAGAGAGTTCATAATACTCACTTCATAAGAAGAAAGTTTTAAGACTTGATCATAAGTTACTTCAAAATAAGTTTTTAGGGAGACTGCTCTTGTCGTTTTACGTTCAGTGCCTGGATACATAAAGTGTGTTGTTTCCAAACATATACATGTGAAAAAAAAAATAAATTATTTCCGTAAATCCTAGAAAAAATCAGAGGTTTAGTCAGAATGAAATAAAACCAAGTGTGTCTCATTTGCGGCACTGAGAATCATGAATTTTGGACCAAACCAGCCCAGGACGGTGTAATTAGACAATTTTAAGTGGAAGTAAAGTCACTCCAATCTTGACTACTGTAGGGTGTCTACTAAACTAAGACCACCAACTACAAAACTACCGTAAGTCCCAACAACATTAAACGTGAGGAAAATTAATATTTCCCAAGGGAGTAAAATTATTTTCCAGCAAGAGAGTAAAATTTCCCACAATTCTTGCCATATTTTCAAGTACAGAGATATAGAGATTTAATTCCTTCCAATTGCCAAAAATTCTCTCCAGATGCCCAAATCTCCCAGGAAGGAGCCTCCCAGCTGCCCAACTTTTTCACCCATGTTCCTACCAAGGACTAATTTTTTGCTGGGGTTAGCATCCTGAAAACGGTTCTTCATATGTCGAAAAGGGTTCGCTAAGCAAAAATGCGAACGAGAAACAGGTCAAATAATTTTAACTCAACTTAAAGTATTGAGACATTTTGGAAAAAAACTGGTGAGATATTGTTCTTCATTCGGGAAACTCTAAAATGTTATGATTATGCAGATGCTGTCCTGTTCAGAGATAAAAAAAAAAGTTGTTGTACACCTGTTCGCCGTCAGAATTGTCAATTTTAAAAGCCACTATGAGCTGATGAGCCAGCGGAGAAAACTTAAACCCACTCTCTCGGTAGCAAGAGTCGCCTTCAAATGATATTCTTTTCTCTCCGTATAGTTTGTGACCCAACTTGGAGCTACTTTGAAGGTTCGTGCTACCGCCTAATGGATCCCGTGATGCAATACAGTGATGCCTCACACTACTGCAGAAACATTAACAAACGAACACACCTGGCAGTTATACAAAGCAAAGAGGAGAATGAATTCGTTGCCATGGTAGCAGAAGCCAAAAGGGCGTGGATAGGGGCCTCGAGGAATTTCCAGAACAGTAGTAAGTAACATATGCATATAGCCATCTAAGTGCAGTCATTCGTCATCCCAAACTTCAATTTTAGCAGTGTACTTCACAGAAGTTCTCATTGGCACAGCTCTTTGACTGGCAGCAAATTTATTACAATTTTATTACAGAACATGTACCATATTATTAGTATTCTCACTACACATTTGGGTTTTGTGTACTTACCATGAAGCAATAAATTAGAATGGGGTCTGAAATGAGCAGGAGTTGTGGGAAGGGCCAGAAGTAAGTACGTTGGGAGGATTCGAACTGCCAGGGCCGGGGTTAATGAATAACTGTCTTAAGCAAAATCACCATCTTTGAACTTCTGGACACTCCTTCTTAGCCCCCACCCCACAAGTTCCCATAGACGAAGTAGACAAAACTGACAAATTGGCGAATGCACTGTGAGTGGTAAAAAGTGGTCAAGTTCATAACATATTAATTGAGTAGATGAACAATAATTAACAAGGCGTTTCTTGATTGTCGATTGCCATTATATTGCATCGATTGCCTTCTTTGTTACGGATAGGGCTTGTTGCAACAGAAAATATAAAAATTTACCGACAAAGTAAAAACAACCGATAATGTAAAAACAACCGAAAGTGTAAAATATATTAACTGATAATGTAAAAATTCTTTGAACCGATAATGTAAAAAAGTTTCAAAGTAGTCAATTATGCAAAACAACAATTTCACACAGGGTACATGCGCACATACTCATGCCAGTACATACGCACCCATCCACGAACCTTTGTTTCTGAAGCAACTTGTTTGTCACGCAAAAATAATGATGTGGTGTGCTGCACAGTGCTGAAATTTCTTTTGTTAACCATATGTTAATTATCTCTTAATTAGTCATCGGATAGTTTACGGTTTGGTAATTAATAATGATGATTATCAAGGTCACAATTTAAACCTTCTAATACAAAAACTTCAGAACAAAGTAATGTTACAATTGTCCTTGAAATAGAGATTGTAAAAACTAAGTGTACCATTAACCTTATATAGCAAGTCCCTCTCATGACAACACAAAATTTGCATATCGAGCTTTTGTTTATGAATAATTAAGTGCAAGTTATAAATTGCCCTGTAAAATGGTCAATTTTTGACGGATTTTGATAGATGCGGCTATTTTCTTTGTTTTTAATGATTTTCACATCACATGCCCTTTTGTCATTTTCATGTCACACGACCTTTAAGTCAACTCAATGTAATCATGTGATACAGAATTAAAGTGGTGAAAAAAAAAATGTAAAACAAACTCTGACTGTCGCTTAATATACGCAGTGTTGAATTCTACCTTTTCCCCTGAACAGTACACTCAAATCTATTGTTTTTTTTCTTTTCTCATAAATAGAAGAATTTTCTTGGGTCAACGGAGAGAAGAAAACGTTTGATAACTGGAGAACGAAAGAACCGAACAATTTTAGCGGAAAAGAAAACTGTGTGGAAATTAATTATGTCAGAAAGGGTCTTTGGAACGACCATTTTTGTAACAAGAAAAAGGCCTACGTTTGTGAAACGCCTGCGCAATATTGAGAACACTTTGATAAGCTGAATTCACTTTCTGAGTTGTACAATAACTGAACTTACTTTGTGGAACTCCGAAACACAATTTGAATATTGTTCGTTTCCTCTTATATAGTGTATAGGTGTTGGAGAGGGGGCAGAAAAGCTCCAATTCGAGCAGAGGTTGTTATAGTTTGTAACAAATTTGTGACGTTTTTACATGAAATTTCAGCCGAAAGATTTCTCACCCAAGACACCTCATGATTGAAAACCGCCCCCTATCCTATATTTGTGTATAGCCCATTTTATAACATGTACATAGTATGAAGTGGTACAACTGAAATGACGGAGTCATGTAGGAATCAAACCCCGCTCACATTCAGGTTGTTAACCAAATTTGACAGATTGATTAACAGGATTAAGGTTTCACCATTTTTATTGTGAATGGGGGCGCACTTCTACACTTGTTGCAGAATAAACCCTTCACCCAGTGCCTAGTGAAGCATTTGCGCGGGAAGCAATAAAATGTGGGAGCGACATAATTTTTAAATCGTGCAACTCAGCCTACCCTTTACCAAAGGACTTCTCAGTATTTTGTTTTTTGACGTTTCCTGCCAATGAGAGTCATTTCAAAACTTAACATGAACAATTGTATGTAACTCATGTCAAGGAATGAAACCGTATGTACAGGAATAAGTATAAAAATCTTGGTATTGATAATTGGTGATGTTCAACTGTTTTAAGCTCTAACCGATACTGTGCCCTCAATATAGGGCGGATGACACTTAAATTTCCTTAGTAGTGGAAAAACGTGTGTGTGTGTGGGGGGGGGGGGCATAACTTGTTCACTACGAATGGCATAAAGTCCCCACCCCCTCCCCCGCTTTCTAAGTGTGAAGTGTCTATCAAGATATATAAAGGAACTTCATAACGTTTTCAATTTTATATCAATGAATTTACAGTGAAAGGGTTTATTATGAGGAAAATGAGTTGGATGATGACCGTATAAAGAACAACCTTATATTACTTACGTAACTTGTATTTATGTGTTTTTGATTTTTATGCTATTTGAATAAATCCGACTGCAAGGTCAAGCGGTTGGTTAGAGCATCCGGCTTGTCAAACGGGAGGTTTGGAGTTCGACTCCTGGACGAGTCATACCGAACAGTTTAAATGGACCCTATACTGTCATTGTGTTTGGTGTTTTGCATGATCAATATAGGAAGTATGGATTAGGGATCGCTTAAATCGATTGGGTAGAAACTGAAAAAAAGAACATTATCCAACTATTTGAAAAATGTAAGCAAATGTCTACGTAACTATCTGTATGACATAGGCCTTCAGTAATGTACCCATCGAAAAATAAAACAGCGGTCAACTTTGAGAGAGTCAAACGAAGCAACTATCTCCTTAAAGAGGGAGGGCGCTATAATGAAGGAGGGAAATAAACTTTATCCTTTCACCCCAAGCAGTTTCAATTTTCCTAACTTACTAACTTAGACCCCTCCTACAATTGTTTAAAATTCATCATCCAGACATAATCCTAGTTTATTGCTTGATTCCTAGGCATACAAAAGCCAATTGCAATCAAAACACTTCCCGTATTGTACAGACATGTCGTGCAATATGAGCCAATATGGATTACTGTAGACTACTACAAAAATTGTACTTTGGGGTGAGAGGATTAGTCCTCTCACCGAAGTGAAAGGAGTATTTTGTTAGAACCACATAGGCCTATTAGAATCCTACTCAAAAGAGTGCTACATTAAACTAAGAATTTGATAAATTTTATGTTGAGACTTGTCTTTAACCATTTTCACACATTATATAGTAATCACCGAAAGTAGTTTAGAGAAGAAAAAGTACAGTGGTCAAACAATAGTGGAAGTATTTTCTAGTTCGTTGTAACATTGCTGCATATTTATTCAAACCACTAATCGAAAACGCAGGACGCTTTTGTCACAGATGGCGAAATTATGCTGTATTATCTGGCCAGTTGTGATTGGAGTAAATGTTTTGTAACTTTTGTTCAATCCAGGGGGTGAGTATCCGGTCAGTGTGAACTTAAACGGTTAACCTGTGTGAAGATGTGTGATAGAAAAAGGCAAGGAGGTTGTACTAATTGTATGATATGGCACGCGCTATACGCAAAAAAATAAATAGCAAAAAATAGTTCTTTTTCCTGTTTTTATTTTTGTATTTTTCTAGTTCTTGCCAGCAAGATTAAATAGCAAACCTAAGAACCGTTTACCTTATTTTCTCGGTATAATGGACATTTCAGTAAAATATGGTAGTGCATTAAATTCTAGGGGTTCGGGGGGGGGGAGGGGGGTAGTAAGTGGGGTGACAAAAATAAGGAGCATGGATGAAAAGAAGGAAATAGTAGCGACAGCATGCATGTTCAAAGGTTATCACTTAGCAAGTCATCCCTGTACCCCCCCCCCCCCTCCAAATTCACCCCAGGTCATGCATTATAGGCCTACTGTCAATTTCCCATACTCTGTTTGTCGGTAATAAAGCTTCAAAATTCTAATACGCCCAGGTAAGGCACCAAGGGAGAAAGCTGCCAAAAGGGGTTTAAGTTTGGGAGCAATTCGAAACTTGTACAGCATCTCGAAACTTGTACAAGTTGTACAATGTTGCCAAAATGAAAGTTGGACCCTTCAAATGTAGGTTTCTTAAGAAATCATAGCACAACCATTTAGTACGTGATATTCAAATTGAGGATTTTCCAAAGGTCCTCACCGTACCGCGACACCTCCAAAAGCTCGGTTAGTGGCGCTGTTCTTCAATATCTTCTCTAGAGAAACGTCATGTTTAAGCTTTACTTCTAAATATTGGATTATCTTATTGCTACCTTCTGGAATGTTAAGAATCAAATTTAAATTGCATCACTAAAGAAGAAATCTTTGGCAAGATGATACACATGCGTGCATACACAAAGGTAAAAGCCGTGCCATACATGTCATCTGAATACAAAAAGATTTTAATATAAGTTGTGAAATAAAATTTTTACTAATGGAATAAAGTTCATTGTTGTAAAGTTCTTCAATGTTCTTCTCTTGAATCCAGTACAAGTTTGTTGCTTTGCTACTTTCAAATCTGAGTCGTTTTCTCAGTTTGGTCGATTCCCTCATCAGTTAGAAATTACCCCCAATAAAATTAAGAGATATTTGCCACCTTTAACTACAAAATATATAAAATTTGTAAATGATTGTGTGAAGGCTAGCAACGGGATTTCTCTCCTCAACGACTGGAATACATCTATATTCATTTTCGTTTCAACAATACATCACTAAATCCGGGTTGAAAGGTCACTAAATCCGAGTTAATAGGTCATTTAATCCTGGTACGTTCAGGTATTTGTGATATATGTCTGGAGGAAAAAGTCAAAATCTTCAAAGAAGATAAACATTACTTCAAAGTGTCTAAAATGTTGGGTGGTCTCCTTCTAAACAGTTTCAGGAAATATCGACTGTATAGTTTCATAGGCTATGAGAAACCTCTCTTGGCAAGATAGTAAAATATTTGGAGAGTAAATTACTCCCACAGTTCTCTTTAAGTTTGTCAAGCAGTGATGCTAAAACTCTCTGCCTCACATGAACTGTCTGAACTATTTCTGAGAGATACGTTGTCAGGAGTACCGGTCTCGTGGATTTCGTTCAAATCATAAAAGCTCGACTGGAGAAAGTTACTGTTCTTAGCAGTATCTGAAGACATGAAATTTCTGTAGAAAGGGACTGGAAAAGAGTCGTGAGTGGTTTCATCTAGTCTCTGTCTTTTAGTCGTTCCTTCAAACACATTGTCATCGGCATTGCGTACTTCGTCGTGTGGATCTCCATTTGTTTGTGACAATACTTCTTGTTGAGTTGACGCGTCACGTGGGTTGGCTTGGGGTAGATTGATAGCTTGGATACTGTCTTCGGTAAGTTGGGACTGAAGGTCCGATCCGCCAACTGGGAGCTCTTGAGAAGAGTCCGCTGACGTCAAGGGAAACGCTGTCTTGAATTCATCTACGACTGCCCTCTGTCTTAAGGACTCCTCGTGCGTTTTGTTACTTACATTGTGATAGTAAGTTGGCGGGAAACTTTGATGGTGGTGAATGGTTGTCACGGGAACGTGTGAACGATCAGTGATGAGGTGATTGAAGTTAAAGAGATGTTTATCGTTTAGCTGAGAGGTGCCGTTGCCGATTGCTGGAACATTCAAGGGAAATCCGCTACCTAAAGAAACGTGCTGCCGTCTAGAAGTGTCACAGTTGTTTCGGCCGGAGAGGCTAAAAATGAAATGATAGAGAATCAATTGTTATATGCGGAAAGTCAAATGTGTGTTGTTATTTTATCAGGCGCAAGATGGAAAGAACTTATACAGTTCTTCGGTTTATTTTATGCAAACTAATTAAACAATGGTAGGCTCTTCCTTTTCGCCATTTACTAAGGAAGTTAGATCTTAAAAAGCAATACTGAAAAAAAAAAACAATCGTAAATAAAACCAGACCGGTGGTAGAAAGGTGGGAGTCAAGTGGGTTAAGCTAGTACGTGGTTATTATTTTATTAAAAAAAAAAACATTTACTTGAAGGGCGACTATCGCGTGTATGCTGGATGCACCTTCGATTTGATTACTGGCATGGTAGTTTTAATCCAGGAGTTGGTTCTAATACAAATGTAAAACACTCGAACTTAAAGGTCAAGAACAGTTACTTACTTATTTTAGAGCACAAGCTTGATTTCACAATTTTCTTCTTACTTCTTTTCAAAGTCAGAATGTTTCATCATATTTTTAGGACTTGAATATTGCATATTCGAAGTAAACCCAACAAAAAATGTTGACACGTGACCCTTAATGGCCAATCATGTACAGGACAGTCAAACAATTGTGTCATATGATGCTTCATCTATCTGTCATCATATGATTTGAACGGAGTGACCATGGGTCAATTTTAATTACATTCTTCACAAAATCATTATAAAACGATAACAAAATCTTTTCGCAATTATTTCTTTAATTATTAAATCCCCCGAAAATCAACTTTTCTATTGCGTCCTGCGTTTCAACATTAACTACATGTAATCTTTTTTTTTCAATGCCTTCTGGAAACCAACACCATTGCAATGACCATTTATCAGTATAAATACAACATAGCACCATTCCTTGTAAAAGCCACTGAAAATTAATTATTATTATTATTATTATTTTCTTGGAGGGTAAACGTTTCCCCCCTTCCCTTTAATGGAGTAGGGAAAACAAACCAGTGGGCCACAACTGGAAAAAGGCAGTGACCGGCTCGACTTGAACCAATCGGTTGGAAACTGGGCAGTAAAACTCTATCTAACTAACTAACTCCCCTTTAGCCCCTCCAGGAGATTAACCCTTTACCGTTGTGCTCCAATCGCGTCATATTTGTGCGCCTCGGGAGTGGGCGGAAAAGAGGACGTTGCACGCCCCGCATCAGCTGCCGTAGGTTATTGACCCCGTGACCTTAAACTATTGTCCCTCTCGTTGTTGTGGCCGAATTTTCGGGCAGCTACTCGCAGTTTCGAGCTCCGCGTGAAACAGCAAAGATGGGTGACAGCCGCGCTCTCCGTATGGGTCCAAAAGGACCCAAGCCACGGTAAAGGGTTAATTGGGGTGGCATTACGATTTTTCTCTAACGCCCCTAATTCACCATACTCGAGTGGCGTAACTGCCCTTGTACCATCACAAAGTCACCAATTCTCACGACCTCACAAAATGTATTTCTTGAGCGACGTCTTTTGAACACCTCCGTTGTTTCGTTTAAAAAGATATATGCATCTAGTATACACCTAGCAATTTTACTCTGAATGATATGGAGCTACTGGCAGTGTTGCCTGCGTGGCAGACTGTGGGGCATATTCCTTGTTCGGCCCTTAAAGGGGACTGAACAAACCGAGTCCGCTCTGGCACTGGCAGTGGCGTAGGCAAAAGTTGTCGAGGGCACGGCAGGTAACGGTAATTTTACTCAGCTGACACAGATAAGGTGCCTTAAGGGGCGGGGAATGTTTTTGCCATAGAAACTGGCTAAAAGGGAAAACGTGCGTCCTAGTGAACTTATGAAGGTAAATGTGAAGAAATGGAATTTCATAATGGTAAATCATGTCCCTAAGCAGCGTTGTTCGTTGTTGATTTTTTTAAGTTTGTATTTTCAAATCAGATTTTTTTTTATTTAAGTCATGATATTTTTCAAATGATTTCAGTTTGTTAGTGCTTTAAATCAAACAACCCTGTGTCCCTGAAAGTGTTGTCTTCCTCAGTGCGAGGAACTAGCACACTAGCACACTAGCAAGACGGTTACCTTGAATAACCGTCTCGGAAACCTTTGGCAAAGGGATTGTAGTCAATCTTCAGCTGCGTCATCTGTTGAAGTAACAAAAAATAGAACAGTTAAAGGCATATTTTCATCATCCCAAACAGTTCCAATTCTCCCAACCTACTTACTTCTAGCCCCTCCCACATTTAACTAAAACTCATCTTTATCTAGACACAATCCTTGTTTATTGCTTCATGGCTTGTCCTAGTGGCCATACAAGTCCATAATGTGTAATCAAGACACTCTCAGTGCCCATGCTGTGTAATTTAGCTATGATGCATTGTTTGAATGTGATGCCAATCAAAGAGCTGTACCAATTGAGAGTTTTGATATATGTATACTGAAACTGTAGTTTAGGGTGACGAATGACTGCCTTTAAGATCTGGTGGACCTATATCACTAACATTAGAAGGCAAAAACAGTCGCAGTAAACTTATTTTGAAACGACTTCCACATTCCATAGATTTCTTCTTATTTTGCTTTCAAGTATCTAACATGTCATTTCAGGAAATAAATATTGCATATTCAAGGTAAACCAATGAAACAATCTCCTAAATTTCATAATTTAGTGACAAAAATATTGTCGAAAGACTCTCAGAAGTCGATCATGAAACACGTCATACTACACAAATCGGAATTGGGGGTAACTTTAATTCTTCTTTACGTGAATCATTTCTTCAATTCTTTTGTTTAGCTGTGCCATGCGTAATTGTACATTATTTAAAAGCAGACAACTCTCTCCCCAAGCTACAATTTTTGTAGTAGTCAAAAATTCCCAACTGACACAGCTCTTTGATTGACAGGAAGTTCAAAAAGTAAAATATACTGTAGCTCATATTACACAGCATGTGATACACTCAGTGAGAGTATTTTGATTACACATTGGGGGTCTTGCGTACTCACCATGAAGCAATAAACTGAAATTTTGCCTGGATGAGGATGAATTTGAGACAGTTGTGGGAGGGGCTTAAGTTAGCAGGCTAGGATACTTGGAACTATCTGTAGGTCCCTCTTAATTTAGTGCTTTGCATTCTTGAATGCCAGGCTATTTCGTAAGCACACACGCCAAACTTTGTACACAAATAATTTACCTGAGGGGGCTGATGCATACAGTAAAGCGGATACCTTTCAGGTGCTATTTATAATCGATATATTGATGAGGCTGAGGTGCGTGATGGGCACCAAAATTTTGGTAATTTGTAAAAGAACCATGAAAATGGGGCTTGATCTAGTAGTAAATATATACTTAGTCGTCAAGTAGAAGTCAGAAGATGGCAAAATGAAATTTCAGATTTTCAAACTATCGTCTCTCTGAAAGGGGTGGGGTAACTATCGTAGCTCTGATTGGGGGTGCGGAAGGTGGGGGTGAGACAAGCCCACACCACCTGACACGACGTTCCTGAGTCTTATGTACCCTACTTATGTCACTTCTAAGGGTGCTTATGTTATTATCCTTAAGAGGGCGCCACACAATTTGCTATACCGAGAGTATATATAAAATACTCTTAGAAGCTATGTACTTACATCTGTGTTCTGGTATGCGGTGACGGCGTAAAACTGAGTTTCTGCAAAACTGTGGGTCTGGAGCGTACGGCGGTGCGTGACGTCAAGAACGTGTATTCTTGGCTGGTATCTATGCATGGAATTAAGGACAACCTGAAAAATAAATCGTCAATACAAATGTAACTGAAACAATCACTTTTCGTGACCTCATTGGGTGTCTGCTACATACGATATGAATATACATTGTGAGAACGTACATCAAACAGAAAAGCTTCCGCCCTCCTTGAAAATTAAATTTTTTGATAACGATTAAATGTCTTAATTGCCATGACGAATTTTTTTTTATATGAAATGGCGCTAAAAGTTGGACAGAAGAATTTAACGGGGTGAGGCTTTGAATCACAAGGTTTGGCCAGAATATTACAGAGGTAGTTCTTGCCCAACAGAGACATGAACCACTGACATATGATGGAGCCAGGGTCTGGAAGTGGGCTCTGTACTGTTTCACTTGGGTATGCGGCTTCAAGTAACACGTTATGGTTGAGGTGAAGATGAGATGACAAAAATTCAGCACCAAATTTTGATGTACTGACTGTCACGAACTAAGTAGTCCTACTAAGGCCAGACGATGGTCTTCTCAGACGTAATATGTCAATGGAACGACTATTGAAAGGTCTCAGTGAATTCAGTCGGAAAAAGAAGTTTATACGTGACTGTTTGATTATCGAGAAGGGAAATATTGCAGAGTCCTAATTCCTATATCATGCATATTTCATGAAAGTTTTATTGACAGCATTTTTATGTTAAATATTAGAAATATCATAGCATTAGTAAACAATTATTGGAAGAAAACGAAGTATCGAAAATAAATCTTAAGAGATATTTCTGTTATTTAAAGCTTACAGTCATTTTCAAAATATACAATAATAATTCTCACAAGTAAAATGATGTTGGTATGCCTACTGTATGAGGATCCTGTTTGCAGTTGGTGCAGTTCAGATGTAACCATAACATGAGCTTGTTCCCACATATTATTTGGTAATTTTAACTATCGATTACCAACTACCCCGCCCACTAAACTTGTATCAGGTTTGTGCCATTATACGCGGTGTCCACATAACATTTCTCTTCATGTTCCCATTATAAGAAATCTTTACGTTAACATAGTAATCTTAACACTTACGAAGTTCTCGTGTTTTCCTTTGTGGTTGGTCAATTTTAGTTTGTTGAAGACAACTTCATTCCGCATCCAAAATGCACCAGTGTTTGGTGAGTCGGGATGAACGTAGACATTACTAGCTGTATGAAACAAATCACATTTCATTATTACTAATTATACAGCAACGCCAAACTTTGATAGGACCTCTACAGTGCAAACTTGATATTCGTTCCCTCAGAGGAAATCATGCACAGTATATGAATGCTCTATAGAACTGTTTAAGCCACAGAAACCATAGCACCCTCAAAGAATAGTTGAAAGTGGCAGTCAGACTTTGGCAGGGAAAGGGATGGAGGAGCGGTAGGGGGAACTTGGCTCAGCCACAATATTAAGGACGCCTATGTTCAACTTCCCCACCCCACCCCCATCCCCCAATATTTGCAAAGTGCGGTTTTAAGAAGTGGGTACATGCAGCTTAGAATACTCAGGAAATGCTCTTTCTTGTGCACTGCGCGCCAACCACTGGTGATGCTCCGCTTAGATAGTCTTGCTAGCCAGCACTCAACAGCCCAATATTTTTCCGTTCCACCGTGCCTGACAGAGAATATGAACTATAACCATTTGTTCCAGCAAATCGTTTACCCCCTTCTGAACTGATAGTTTACAAGAATATAGAAACATTGAAGAAGTAACTCAGGTAAGAAGAAATGTTAATTTTCTATTGATTAATGTTGAATGATAAATCTAGAATATTTGTCGGGTATGAAAAAGAAAGTCTACACATATGTAAGAGCAGACAGCCTCCACTACCAATCACGACGTTAAACCGTTTTTAAGGATCATTTTTGTGAGAATAGTCCAGAGTCAAATTTGGTTTTGATATGTTAAAAAGGAATATACTTTAAGTATTCTGGTGAAAGTTGCATTCATTTCCCATGTTCGGTTCTCGAGATATTAGTAATTGAAGTTGGCACATTTTTTTGAGAAAGTGAACTTGGAGCAAACATGTGTGACGTCATGGATTCACATTATTGGCCGGTGTTTTGTTTTTCCCTATTTTTCATCCTATTTGTTTGACCTTGAATTGAGTAGGCATGCTACTTTGCCCCTAGGGCATATAAAGGTTTTAAATTTCCATTGCTCAGGATGCACCTATGGTATCAATGTATTAAAGTTTAGTTGCATAAAATTCGAGGTAAATTATAAAGAAAAACAAAACATCATGCCTGCTTGGTACAAGTTTATTCTATGTTGAAAATTTGTCATATTCAATTGCCAATATCTCGAAACCGAAAATGGGAAATACATAGAAATTTCACCAGAATGCTTAGAATATGTCCCTTTTCAACATATCAAAAATAAATTCGGCTTTGGACTATTCTTTTAAGCCACTGTAGAAAGGTTCCCTCGGTGTTATTAGTTTGCCAGACGGTAAGTATACTGTAGGTATAAATGGTATACGTAGGGTGGTAGGAGGTATAGGTGAGGGCCAAAATAGACTTAAGCCACTGTAGAAATGTGGTCAGGTGGTGGATTTTCAAAAGCAAACTCTGTTCGCCGCTTTATGGGAATTTTCGTTTCGTGGCTGAGCTATTTTCGCCGGACACATTCACTCATAAATCAAAAGAGTTTACTTGGTCACTTCCTAATAGAGCGGAAAAGGTGATTTCACTCCATTAGAGTGTTAATTCACTCCCAAAAGAGTGAAATCTACTCCAAGAGGAATGAAATTCACTACAAGAAGAGGGAAATGGGAAATTCACTCTTCCACGAGTGCCTCCAATGATTAACTTTTTTTAAGAGTGATCACTGAAGGCACTCAATCAAGAGGGAACTTCGCTCGTTTAGAGGTAATTTCACTCGTTTTGGAGTGAATCTCACTCTTCTGGGAGTGAATTATCACTCTAATGGAGTGAATTCACACTTTCACTCTATCAAAGTGTGACTAAGTTCACTCTTTTGATTTTAGAGTGTTGGGTATTGCATAAAACTAGGGTTGGCATACAATGGATATGGGCGTCAAACTGCACTCATAAGTGAGGGTGGAGGCAAGGCCGGTTCCGTCAAAAGTTTACTGTGTGAAAATGAAAAGTCAATGGATTTATTTCAAAAAGAGGGCACACGATACTGGATGTGTGAACAAACCTGACGGTTTCCCCTCTTTGTTCACTGACTGCATGGTCAAGTGGTTGCAGCATCCAACTTTCAGTCGGGAGGTCAGAAGTTCGAGTCCTGGCCGGGCCATACCAAAAACCGGAACATACTGTCAATGTGCTTGGTGCTCAGCATAAGCAATGGAGTGGAAAAACACGCCAGTGAGCAACAACTGGAAAAGGCCGTGGCCGGTTCGACTGAAACCAATTGGTTGGAACCTGGGCCGTTAAACTCCATGTAACTAATTGACTGACCTACTGACTGACTGACTGACTGACTGACTGACTGACTGACTGACTGACTGACCGACTAACTATGTTCTCAGCCTTACCAATCAAATAAGCCGTGCTCCTATTTGAGTGAACGCGGTACATCAACATGTTTTATGAACACATTGCGAAAGTGCGAAAAGGTCACCAATGTTTACAAGTCGGCCTGCCATTTCGTATCGCAAACTAGCACTGTATCACAAAAACAGGAGATCCGGGGTCACTTGATCTACCGATGTGTTCCCACTGCAACTTTGATCAAGCCCGGTCTATCTGATCTACCCCAACAGTCGATCAAAATCGATGGATCTTGATCTTAAGTGAGTGTTGTTGATCTGTGTTCCCATTAGAGTTTGATCTACCGCTGTAGATCTTGATCCACGGCGCTCACTCAAATGTGAACACTTAAGATGTTATGAAAGTTTACCCGAGGGGAAAGGAAAAGGAAAAGGGAGTGGCGCAATTTATCATCAAACCCTACAGCAAAGACTTCTCCTAACTTTTTTTTTTTTATTGAGGGCAGAGTTGCCTCAGGGGTTGGCCGAAATGTCTTGGGGTCGAGATGCTTAAGGTCGCAGTGGTGGAGATGTTTTGGGGTCAAGATGTCTCGATGGCCAAGTTATCCTTGGGCCGAGATGTTCGGGTTGTGTTGTCCCAGGAGCCGACTTGTCCGGACACTCAAACACAGTCCCGTACTCTTATGCGAATGTTCACAATGGATAAAGATCCTATGGATCTAAAGTGACGTCACAGAAGCTTTCCATTTTACCCTTGTTTGAGGGCAATCCCCGTATGTACATACAGTCGTGCCCTCTGACATTTCGGTTGCTAACCACTATTCTTGACGCAAGCGACTGAAGTTAATCTTACCTTTCGGAATGTTTTCTGCCTGTCCACACATGGTCCATTTCCCATTGCTGTATTTCCACTGATTGGGGTCGGCGAGCACCATATCTACGAGTACTTTGTACTTAGTGTCCGGTTCTAGCCCAGTGAATTTGAATGAAAGCTGTGGAAACATTCGTCTGTGAAACGAGAGGAGAAAATACGATTTAACTATGCTTGCGTAATCAATTTATACTGTCACTGAAGGTAGCGGGGACTACTTGTATGCCCCATTGACTTACACACTAAATTAGGCTACTTCCGTGGCCCCTAGCTCCTTGTACAAGTTTTTAACTGGGACATGCTACCCCTCTGGTCGAAGGCCACAATGTGGGGTTTGCACGTGGTGCTTATAAAATTCCCAAATTATGACTATTGAACCTTTGAGCTAGAGAGCCTTGAATGATAGGTACGTGTTTCCAGCCATAATATCTACTCGCGTGCGACATTTCACAGTGCGGAGTAATACAATAACAAATGACACTAAAATTGTTCAAATAGCACAGTCTCTAAAGTAATGAGTGACACACTCAGAAACAACATTCCATAAAAATTTTAAGGCACTTCATTTGTCAATAAATATTTCCCAGGTACGACTTTTGGAGTAAGTGGTCCGCTACCTGTAGTAATTGTTGACCCTTCTTTGGGAGGGAACTTAGTATTCCATGACCCCGTCTACCACCTATCCTCGAACATATTTTAAAGTTTAATCCTCTCACCCAAAACAGCTCCAATTCTCCTTACTTTCTTCCTCCTACAAGTCTAATAGTCATCCTTATTCAGACACAACAGCACAATGACAATCTCAGTTTATTGATTCAGGGTGAGTATAGAAGACCGGGACCCAAATGTGTACAAATAAAAAACTCTCCGTACAGAATGATACGCTGTGTTATATGAGTTTCGGCGCTTTTTTAAACTTATGTCTGCATTTTTTTTTAACTTGCTGTCAATCAAAAATCTGAGCCAATTGAGAATTCCTGCTGACAATTACAAAAATTGTAGTTTTCGGTGAGCGGATTAGCTCCTAAATTCAGAGGCGGTTGTCATTTCGCATTTTCCAGGGAATTTTCCAGAGAAAACTCTCCCAGTAAAAACCGTGAAAAAGTGGTAAATACCGGTACAAAACCACCTCCGTTTTGAAAACTATTATCACTTGACTGCTACAGCAGGCAACATGATACTGCATGCGCATTGTGTAATTGCACATGGGGATATGTTTTCATAGCTTCACTGTTATAACTATTATTATCACAACCTCATTTGAATTTTTGTGGATAAAAGAACAGTTTACATAATGCACTCATTTTTTCACTGCCTCTCCCCCCAAGTACATAGGCCCACATTCTGTACCTCTTGTCCCAAATTATTATGGCTTACAAGCCCCTCGTGCCTACTGTACACTCAGACGACTTCATTCAAAGGAAAAAAAAGTCTATTTAGTGACTTTTGAGGAAGGTAGAAAGGCACACGGGCCAAACATAGACCTAATCCACTCACACCAACAGACCTATTTCCAAACAGCAATTACAAAGGATTGTGGGATAGAGTTTAGGTGTTTGTCATTTTTGTCAATGGCATTTTACTAAGGTGAAAATTGACGCATACCCCAAACTCTATCCCACAATTCATTGCAATTTCTATTTGGAAATAGGTCTTTACTTTTAACTCCCCTAACATTTCCTTACTGAAGCCCCTCCCACAACTGTTTAAAACTCATCCTCATCCAAGCACAATCTCAGTTTATTGCTTAAAGGTGAGCACACAAGCCCTCTAACCTTTGAAAGGGCCAATCCTCTCACCGCAAACTACAACTTCGTGGTGGTTTACAGACATCAGGTTCAAACAATGCAAAGTAGCATAGCTCATATTACACAGCATGTGCTGTACTGAGAGTGCTTTGATTACACATTGGGATCTTGCATACTCACCTTGAAGCAATAAACTGAGGTTGTGGATGGATGTAGACAAATTTTAAACAGCTGTGGAACGGGTTTAAGTAAGTAGGTTAGGAGAACTATAACTTAAGGTGAAAGGATTAAGTCTTTAAAAAACAAACACAAACAAGCAAACAAACCATTAATCTAAGATGACTATTGGTTATGTGTGTGAAAGTTTGGACTTACTCAAGTCGTCAAAAATGAACAGATTTTGCAAGAAACTTGATTTTTTTCGAAATAATTAAGGGAAAAGTTAATGTCACTAAACGGATTGAAGGAACACGATATTATTTATTTATTTATTTTTTGGGGGGAGGGGGTGGGGTGATTCTAAAACCTGTGACGACGCCACGCCCGTGATACACTAGTAAAATTTAACGTCACGGCTCACAATCACGTCACAACTTGAATAAGGTTCTGTACTTTTTCAATGTTGTATAAGTAACCTATGGTTACTCCGCATATTCAAGGACACGTGCAAATAGTGTAATAATATATAATTGCTGTGTTCGATATTGGGTCCTGACCCAGATTCGGTAGGTCACATTGGAATTGAAGAGGTTACTTCATTTTATAGTTGGGAATAGCTTCTTTCAGTATTAATTAAGGAAAGATAAGTGGACTCTGTAAAATTTCAAACAAAGTTTACACTTGAATGGGAAAATTCTTATCATTAGTATATCTCTAATACCATATACCTGTACGTAAGTACGTATAAGTATACTAAAGGCTACAGTAAGATTGTTGCTTGGAAAGACGTCAACATGGCAGTAACGGGTGTCGAATTGAATAGTAAAAGACATCGATGAAGTTTGAAACTTTTAGAAAAAGTTGATGAAATCTTTATTTGACGAAAGTACCACTGAAATCACATCCCATTCCATTACTTTCCCCCTCCCAAAAAGATGTTTTCTGCTAAAAATAAAAGGGACGGAAAACACCGTTTTTGAGGGGCGGAAAGTAGCGAGGGAGGAAACTAACTGTAACCGAGTAAGAGTACTACAACAGCTTGGTACAAGGTGTAGTATAACTTAAAAAAAAGCAAAGAAATACAAAGATTGTAATTTTAGACATCACACACTATTGCACAATGTACCATTTAAATTTTAGTAAATAACTTTCAGCATTTTATATCTCGGCTCAGGAGTATCCTATGAAGATGGGAGTTCGACTGTTAGCATTTAATTGACATTATTTTCAATATATATTTTTGAAATTTTACACTTGAGGTACACTTTAAGTTCAAATCGTTAATGCTGTTGTGGCTACACCGGCTCCCCGACCACATCGTCGACTGTGCATTCTATATCACCATTGCACGTGTATTTCCATTTATTACTATAGCTTTTTTGGTAGAACCACTTGTTAATAAAAAAAAATAAGTGTTCATTTTAAACGTATATGTATACTATTGTATACTTATAAGTGTCTAACGATGTACACCCGTGGTGTTATATCATGGCCCCGGTATATTCTTTAATTGTACCAATTTTACTCTCTGATTTAAAACTGATCATTACAAGATAAAATAGGATCTACACAAGTGCTTACCTCCCTTGCTTTGTTACGATCATTTCGGTGCCGCATTGATCAAACTTTATCCACAACTCCTGGTTACATAGAAACACACAAGCTTTAGTTGGCAGTATCGACATTTCATTTAAATTAGGGAGTTTCACTGGCGATGACGTTTGTCCGCCTGCTGATTCTACCTCCTGACCCGATGATGAAGGTTCGTTGTCCTCTCGTCTGGAACTTAGCTCTTCCGGGCCTGCAGGCTCTTCTCTGTTTGGAGCATCAGCCCCTCGTCCGTCGTCGGTTGGGCTCTTGTTACTACTAGCTCTCTTCTTTGTGACAGAGCATGGTGTTTCCTGGGCTCGAGGAATGACGGGCTCTTGACTTCCAAAATACGGCATACTGTAGGCTGAATATGGTAAAAAAGGCATCCCATTATACGATGATGGGTACCCCGAAATTTGCATATTTGGTAGTCCATTTGCCATGTAAGGTGTTGCATGGTAGTAAGGTACAAAGGGGCTGGTTGAGTTATTAAAATATGATTGCCGGGGGTGGTCATTAACCCCGACCCCGACGTCCTGACCAACAGGTGTGGGCGCTGTACGTTCATATTCGTTCGCCATCAGCGTAGGATTTCGTTGCCATCCGTTAAACCCGGCATCTTGCTGTGAGGGGAATGAGGGTGAGTTGAAATACGAAGGAACGAAGGCTGATTGAACCGAAGGTACCATTTGTTCTGGTGAAGACCCCTCATGTATCATGTCCGCACCCGTACTTGGCAGATCCAAGGAGTTTTCATTCACACAATGTTTTAAAGTATCGATTTGTATCGTACTTGAACATGGCCTTCCTACATTCTCAGATAGTCCAACGAAAGAAGCACTTCTGGGTTGAGCAGAATAAGTGACCGACATTCTGATATCCACGAATATTCCTGACAGGCCTACTTTGCCGCGAACTTTGCAAAAGCAATATGTCTGTCAAATTTCGTCAGCTAACAGTTTCGCTAATTACCTGTTAAACTATCCAACACAAATTCGAAGTTGTCCATGCACCCATAGGTGTTAAGGAGTTGCGAAGCACGTTAGTATTAACACATAATCAGAGCCCGAACTTGAACGCTTTTCACATCAGTTACGTAAGATTCTTTAATGAAGGAAATCAAGCTTAATTGAACGATACCCGGGAAACGCCTTGCTTCTATACGATTTGTGAATGAACTTCTTTCATTGGTTGAATGCAGTAACACCTTGTGAGGTTATGTGCATGATTGACACTTGACCACAATAGGAGAATAGAGCAGTTGGCGTGTACCATTGTGACGACAAGTGAAAGGCTTAGCGAAGGCTATAGGTGGGCCTATACAGTATACAAAAAGGCATTTTTTGAGATAATCCCCAAAGAGGACAAACCTTGTCCGGAAATAGAGGAAATAAATGGTTACAGTCACTGTGGGCATGGAACTATTGGAGTAACTCAAATATAAACTGAGGAAAAGACAGTTTACTCTTCGAAGTGTTAATAAACTTTACCAGATAACGGGGAATCGTGGGAAGATATGCTAAGGAAAAGTTCCCAAGGCTTTCTTTCTGCAACAATTTTAATTTCTCCTTGTTTGGGTTTTTCACCTGGGGTGATAAAACAACAAGTCTCCTTTCTCTGTTAGCACATACCAAACATTAACTAATACTGGGCTGATGTACTCTGTTTAACACTAAACAAAAGAAAAAAAAAAAAAAAACACAGAACGAAAAAACGGGAAAAGAAAGAAGAAATACCATCCATGCAATGCAATGGAATGCCACAAGCCAATTTCAAATTCCTCGTTAAACTGTGTGCAACAGCTTGTTGAGTTGGATCAGTATACGCTCAATGTAATTAATGATTGTAAAACTAATAATTTTAGACCAGAATCCATTCAATAGGGGGCAGGAAGGGAAACGTTTGATTTCATCAACCGGCTTAATTAATTTCTGAACCATTTTTTTTAAAATAAGTAATTGATGCTGGTTGATAAATGAGATTGTAGTTAGTGGCCATATTATTAGATCGTTTATACACTGTTAATACAAATTAGGCAAAACGGGGACTCAACTGACTAACCAAGTTAGTCACTAAATTTGACTCATTTCTGAACTGACCAATTTCTGTGTTATAACCTTCAAATTATAATCCATAACTTGCACAAATATTTCTTGGTCAATTAGTCAAAATTGACCAATGCGAGTAGTCGATTCAGACACTGCTTTGACTCTTTTGTGTTCACCACTTTGCAGTCACGGTGGTGGTGTCACGGTCCTTGCTATCAGGCCCTTAACCAAACAATAGACAACGGGTCAAACCAAACTCAGCAGGCGTATAGTCTTGGAAAAGAATGCTAAATTGCGAAGGGACGAGGCTATCGTCGCAGAGCAAGGGAACAGGCCAAAGAGCCGGGGTGGTTGTGGCCAATAAATGCATCCTTGTTTATGAAGCCTTCCTTCTCATGTAAGCGCTGTCCTAAATACTTTTAAACATCAAATAATCCATCTGACGTTATTTTGCTTTACCATATACAGGGCTTGCGGCCCCCATAAGCAATATCTGACGGTCCGCCGGCGGCCGACATGACCGATTGAACATTCGAATGTCCACTGGCTTGAACTGCATGATAGGTGGGCAGTTTTAAACCAATTAGCCTCATGCACATCAGGTGATCATCAGCAAACTACCGCCCGGGACATTTCGCCGACCGACAGCCGAAGTGACTGACAAGAGACCGTCATAGAATAACCCTCCGAGCGGACGAAGTCTTTTCGTTCGATTCATCCCTGCGAAAAACCAACTCTGAGAAGCGGAAGCCTTAGGGGGCTGCAGCAACAGAAGCGCTACGCAGTCTAGTCATAGGACAGACCAAATTTGCTACTACTGCAGCACAGACCAGCTTAGGGCCGGTAAGTCCATGAGAACGGTAGGGGGGGGGGGGGGTGGAAAAGATTGCTATCCCCACAATACTTCAGATGGGTCTTGCTTTTTCTAAACAGTATGCCTTTAGATTATTTTCTTCCTTCAAAATAGTAAGCTAAAATAAAAAAAAAGCAAGCCATTACACAACTTCTTGACAGGAGTTAAGTTTTAAAGTGTCGGGGTTACCCCATCCATCTTAATTTGGTTCAGTGAAGGTCCCCGGGTAAGCAATGAAGGATTATATTGTGAATTTCGTGTAACCTACACATTTTGCTGTACCGGAGCTATCGCTTTCATTACATATCATATATATCATTGACATTCATGGCATAGTCAAGTGTGTAGAGCAAAACAAGTCAATGAGACACTACGGAAAATGGGCCATGGCCCGGTGTAGCTTAAACCAGTTGGTTTGAAACTGAGCTGTAAACATATCACCTTTATACAGTTATAAAACTTCCATTCGTCATCATGAGAAAAGTCTCAGTGACAATGAAATCGCCTTTACGCGTTCAATCATACATAAATACCGCAATCAGACAGTCTATCACCTAAGGTTTTGGCATCACTATCGATTTCTACTTCAGATAAATGAGTGATTACTTAGAATTCATTCTCTGTCATGAATCAGGAGCATTTTCAAAAAGACACTTTATTTGAAAGGCTAATTACAAGCCAACTGGAATCCAATGTTTTATATCAGATCGAAAGTATTTGTTTGGCGAAAGGGTTTCGAGAAGTAGCAGTTGCGTTATGTTTTGTGTTTCCATGAAACTTAACTTGAATGATTGATAATTATAGCCCTTTCCTGTCATTGGCGTACACAGGATTTTGCTGAAGGGGGGGGGGGGGGGATGTAATATGTTGAGTGATTGCCGGCCTGTGGGAGGGGTCTAAGGGGGAGGATCTGTCCCTCCTTTGAAATTTTTTGGCTCTTTGAAGGAGCCTAGATTCAAACTGGTGCAAGATTTTCGACTTTGACAGAAATAGTGTTGAAAGTTGAGTTTTTGGTGGTTAAGGGAGATATGTAAGACTGAAAATTCTGTGTCGTTACACTCAATCTAATACCATGTAGGATACCTTTCGAAGTAACATTTGTTTCGTAATTTGTACACTTTTCGGAGTCGAATAAAAGAGCATCATCAGTGATCGGCTTAGGCGAACGAGAGCATTTAGTTTGGGTTTTTCTTGATCACAAAACGTAATTCTGCCATAAAGACTATCTAAAGAGCACCACCATCAGTTGTTGCGGAGGGTGCAGAAAATTTCGAAAAATCAGACCCCTCACGAGATGGCCGGATATAGCATTTCACAGACTAATACGAATAATCTAAGCAGTCGTTTTCTTCTTTTGTCGTTTGCAATAAAATGCTCAAAATAACTTAGTTTGCAAACTACAAAGATATCAGAAAGTAATCAAAAAATACTTAGACCCGAAAAATGTGATCATCCCAGCGGAGCGCTACAATTGGTTGGCGAGAAGCGACGAAAAATTTTAAAAAATGGTGACGTCTCAGATGGCCGATGGAAAATTGCATTTTCAGCTTGTAAAAAGAATCTTAGCAGTAATGTTAAGCTTCCGTTTGCAATTATAAAAAATGAGCAATTGCTAAGTGATGAGAAAATTACTACATCAAATGCACCACAACCATTAGATTAAATGGTCTTGAATCTTATCGGGAAAAAAACTGTACAAAGGAACTGAAAATATGCTAATGTTTCTATATGTGTGAATCTTGGCTTAATTGAAGATCCACTGAATTCATGAAATTGTCTATGTGACTGCCTGAACTCTCGACTATAAACGATTTGACTCCTAACATTTTGCCTGATGAATGGCAAATTATTGTTCACCTCACCCGGACCATCCTCTCTCCTGCCCCGTCAATTACGTATATGCCGGCAGGGGAGAGGAGTCTAAGGGATGGGCCCGTCCCTTTTGAAAATTCTTGAAAAGGTAAGTGTCCTTACATGCAATCGGTGCCGTAATACACATACTACCTTTTGAAGTAAAATTTCGGAATTTGACAAAATTTGCCTATTTTTTAGAAATTAAAAATAAAATTTGCATCACTGATCGAGGGGAGGGGGAGGGGACTTGGCAGGGGCCTAATTCTTCCCCGTAAAATTTTTTTGAAAACTGGGTGTCCTTTAATGCAATCTGGTACCTTTTACAGTAAAATCTGTGTTAGTTAAGTACGACTTGGATCTGTGGCATCCGTGGGGACATGGTCCAACATCGCACTACTGCATACGTCACTGCCCTTTGTATGTACAATGTAAATGATCTGAAGGTCAAGATTTTGGTTGTTCAGGTACCGATACTTAGGGAAGAAGTGCTCTCCCTCGGTTAATTAGTTAGCTAGTTGGTTCGTTCGGTAGTAGTAAGGTCGTAAATTCGGTCGATAGTAACATAGTTATTTCGTCAATTAATTAGTTTGTTAGTTAATTCATTAGTTAGTTCGTTCGTTAGTTTGTTTGTTAGTTATTTAGTTAAGTAGTAAGTTAGATGAAGTTATTAAGTGTTGAGGTTTAAGTTACGCTCAGTTTTTAACCAATCGGTGTTAGTTGGGCAGGCAAGGGTTCACTCAGTGACTTGTTTTTCCTACTCCATTGCTTATCAGGCAGAGCATCAAGCACAATGGTGGTAGTCTTCATTTTTAAAGTCTTTGGTAAGACTCGGGAAGGAGTCGAACTCCGAATCTGGTTAGATGCGAGTAGTGGCGTAGCTACAGGGGGCAGTGGGAGATCCCCCCTCCCTGTATCTGGAAAACGAAAAATTCGGAAATTTTCCTGTTGTGACACCAGTCAACTATAGTGCAGTTTTCCGACTCTTCTTTTATGAAATTAGTGCTAATTTTCTCCAATAAAAGCTTCATGTTTGTAATTATTTTTGTTTCAAAAAAGCAAAATTTTTCGCACGCTTGACGCGCAGCAGACTGCCACTTCCTGTTTGGTAGTGCTCGCTCATATATAAGTGTGGCAAACTTTTCCGAGCTCTGGAAACGACAAAATCGGAAATATGCCATATGTGACGCCAGATCAAGTGCCACCGGCAACAACAGCCAATAAATGTTCTTTCATTAAATTCCAAATTTCTCCAATATATGCTCATGACTCTTAAAACTTGGTCGGAGAGCCTCAATTCGTAGGCCTTAAATAACATTATGTACCAACAACGATCTTTGGTAGTCTTGCAATCTTAGCTTTGCCAATAGGAATTAGTGCAGAATATTCACTAATCCCCAAACTTTTTAATTTTCCTAACAGGATAATCCATTTTCTGCTCTAACTTGAAAGCTCCATGGTTTCAATAACATGTTTAAAAGGGGATAAAAATTTCGGCGCGCTTCGCCGCCCAAAATTGCGCCCTTTTACAGTGGTGTTCACACTTAAAAAAAATATTCGGAAAATTTTGGTACTTGCCGCCCTGGAAAAAAGGCTAGCTACGTCGCTGGAGGCGCACTGTTAAACAATGGGTGAGCGCAACCAAAAATTTGGTTAATTGCAACCAACTCACCCACTTGTTCAGGAGTTGCGCAAGGAGTTAACCCGACGGGGTGACAAAGCTCCTCGACAATGGGAACAGCATTTCGAAGGCCCCCGACAAAGGCGATGAGTTGCCGGTGGGACGTGACAGGCAAAATGTTAGGAGAGCGTAGTGCGCTTCAAAGTTTTGACTTTCTTTTGAACAAATATTTTAAAAATCCTGAGTTTGTTTTGAAGAATATTTGAAATTGTTGGACGAAATTTAGCTTTTTGTAAGGACCATTAAAAATTCGGGTTGTTTTATGAAAGATTTGCCCTCCATATGAGCAAAACCAAAAAAGTTATATCGGCGACCGGAATTCGTTTTGGGTTACGCATTTTATTATATGCCTACGTAAGGCGCTCAGGCAAAACTGGAAAATTTTTTGAAAACTTTTGAACTTTTTTGAACTATTTGAAAATGAAAGCTTATATTGGAGAAATTTTGGAAAGTAGACCTAATGAAACAAAATTTGGTTTTGGTAAGGGAAATAGAAAAAATGTGTTTTTTTCTTATGTGACCTGCCTTACAGGAGCAAAATTAAGTAGAATGTCGGGATGTTTGAGGTTGGCTTAGCAGGTTTTTATTGTGCGAAGTATCCGACCACCGAAATTAGAAAATATTTCCATTTTTTCTATTTTTAAGATTTGAACAAGCTCAAAATCTGAAATTTATATTGGAGAAGAAATTGTAATTGCATTACAGATTTTTTTTTTCATTTTTATCGAAGAATCTGACCTTCTTATGAGAAAAATCAAGTAGGTCGCAGTGGCGGATCCAGTTTGCTAGGAATATATATATATGGAGGGGCAGCTCACTTTGTGGCGGAATGGAAAAATATAAGGGGGTGAATACCAGAAGAACTAAACGGAGCGCCACGCAAGTAGTTGGCGTGGTGAGTACAAGGCAAAATTACAAACCTTAACAAACCCTCTAGATGGTCGGATATGGCACTTTGCGAATGAGAAATACGAAAAAATTGGGCAATTAATTTTTGCACCTGCAACCACTTAATAAAATCGATTTTATAAATAGCACTTAGAAAAATTTTGGAAATTGCAAACTCGTATAGACAATCGGAAATGCCATTCCCAAGTCTCGTAAGCAGAATTTGTGCAGTCTTCAATAAAATAATTTAATAACAAAAAACCTAAAAAAAAAAAAAACTAAAAATGTAAAAGTGCAAACTGATCAGAAATTTGCGTAATAAAATGCAAGGGGCAAACATATTTAGTGCCGAGAAATATAAGGGTAGGGATATCATTAAGCATCACATAGGTCTACTTAAGTTGAAATGGAGCCCTTTTATTGTTTTATGAATTGAAAAAAGCTCAACATTTTGGAAAGGGGGACGGGCCCCCCTAAATCCACCCATGGGTCGCCGAAACGACGTGTAAATTGTTGGGGTTACGTAGCGACTGAATATCATCGTGCAGATTATGCGGACGATATTGGGATATTCCTGAAAAATTTTGACTTCCCTTGATATAATTAAAATATATTTAAAAATGTATAGGTTATACATTGAAAGAATTTTATGGCACAAAAATTGAAAAAAAAAAGTTTTGCTTGAAGGGGAGAATTGAGTCTCTATTAAAGATCAATCTGCCCAAGTTCATATGGGCAAAAACCAAGACTGAAGTTGGATTAGGTTTCATAATATTATTTTTCGTACAGTGTGAATGGGGATTTTTTTTCGATTTCAGTTTCTTTTCAGAATGTTCTGGAGCTCATATTGTAAAGTTTTGGGATTTACGTAAAGAGCATTGGGAATTTTGAAAGTTTCCTTGAAGAATACGGTCTTCTCGTTGGCAGTGGCAAAATCAATAGGAACCTGAGGGGGGGGGGGGGGGGGCTGAAATTTACATGATTTACATCTTTTATTGTATGGATGGTGGCTCCTCGACAAAATTGGACTTTCACAGACAGGAGGGGGGTGGCCCACGATGGCAATTTCTTTTTCTAGTATCCCCTTCTCTTTAAACCTCCTCCGATGCCTGTCGGAGCTTTAGTTTTCTTATCTTCCCCCTTACCTGGATAGCAGCCAATAAGGCATATTCCTTGTTCAGTCATATCCCTTGTAGCTTTGGAAACTGATAAGCTGACAAAACAGAGTTCCTCCGTGGGATACTTTTTCCCACACCTCACAATTACTATGTACGCCACTCTTTTGCACAAAAATCAAATTGGTCTATGTGTGCTTGAAAACTCTTATTTGAAAATAAATTTGTATGTTAAGCATGAATTACACGCCAAGAAAAAACTGCCTTTCATATAACATAAATTGTGATCAAATTTACTTCGACATTAAGTCACGTAATACTACAATTTTTTTCAGAAGATACAAATATTGCCAAAATTTCAAAAGTGGATTGACATCTTCCTCTTTCTTCTCGAACCCTCTCCATGACGGCAATCACTGCATATGTCTGGGGCCCTTAAAACTTATGCGTATACCAAAAGGGACCCATGGAAAAGAAGGCTAAAGAACCCGAGCTCTAACCAACTAGCTATATATGAAGCCGACGGTGCTACATACTGGTGATAACTGCTCGCGATGTTTATAGTTAGAGCGGCTCTTTGAGTTGGTTCATGAAATTCAACAAAATTTTCCAAACCTATTAAGTTTTCTTCACAAAACAATGACAAATGGTCAAACTTAGACAATCCCCATACCCTACATACAAATAACTGTCTTATGAGTGAGTATTTAACGGTTCAAGTCCGTTTTCAAAAAATTCGTGACCAGACACTTTTTCAAATTATGTACAAAACCGTTACCAAGTCAGGACACTAGAAAATTCAAAATTTAACCGTTCCTTTTCTGTGACTTTTGGACTTGAAACTTGACTTGTTATGCTAAGTTTAAACGTTGTTGTGAGGCAGTGACCCTTTGAGACTCTTATAATGTTATCAATATCAACTCAATGAGCCTCTTTTTAAGCACGTGAATAAACTTTCTCTCAGCGGTCACTGAACTTTCAGCTTAATACTAAGAAAGATAAGGACAGAGGAAACAGGAAATGAATTTTCATGCTATCAGTAAGTGTCGGTATACATGTGTGCCCAGCAAACATGTTACGTCATCACAATTAGTTCACGTTAATTAAGCGGATACGAGTGAAACGTTGGTCAAACAGTGTAATATACACGAGGTTTGCTGTTAAACTTGGTATGACCATAGGACGGGATGCAATATAATGAAATCAAGCAGCCTGGTTCTCTTTCCATCAACCTTATTGATCAATTGTCTCTACCGTAAATGTGCAAATATAGAGGTGGAGGAATTCCCAGAAGTGGTCAGAGCAGGGAGCTTCGCAGCTGACAGAATTTACAATTTTTCTTAAAGATTAAAAATCAGTAGCGTCGCCATGCAGAATGTCAAAAGGGGGAGAGGAACTAGGGGCAAAGAAAAATGTTGGGGACAAAATTAATCGCGCGCAGGGTGAAACCAAACACAAAGCTGGCTCTCCTCTGTGTGAAGTCCAGGGACCCTCGGAGTCTCTGAGGCTTTAGCACATCTCTGGTTGGAAAATTAAAATTCAAAAGGGGGTATTATTTATTTTTCATATCTCATCGCTACTTGAGGGGGTGAGATATTGATATCACTTTCCCGATTTGGGTATAAATGGCGATGACAGTTAAAAATGACTTGGCTGCCAGTGTTCCCAAGGTACTAGTCTAAGGATCTAACCCAAGATAAGGCAACCCAGATAACCGAACCGGGACTCCATGTCTGGGGAAGGGTCAAAAAGAGTCCGAGTCTGTGTGTACGTGTTTGCACTGCTTGTTAGCACGATATCTGAGGTAAAATGACTGACACTTTTCATATTTGCTGTGTAGCGTTATCAAGTGAGAGGCAGTACTTTATTGTTTTGTTTCAGGTCAAAGGTCATTTAAAATCACCAGGGATCAAAACCCGAAAACTTGTAACACGATATCTCAAGGTGACAATGACCGACACTTTTAAGTTTAGTATATGGATTTATCATGCTGAGAAGAACAACCTTATTGTTTTGGTGGAAGTCAGAGGTAATTTAAAGTCACCGTAGTTGAAACTACAAAAGTCGTGTGATTGGCTTGCAATTTTCAATTTTTTCCACCGCGGAGAGTTTGAAGTTTGCTTTAACTTTTTTGCTCATTTTGTCCTCTGAACTGCCTTTTTCCCGCCCCTTCCCCCAAGTTTTCCCCCACCAGAACCTTTCCCATCTACAGGCCTGAACGGCGTGTTATCTCAAGATAGCAATGATGCAAAACTTTTCATAATTGGTTTACAGATTTGCAAGGTTGAGATGAAGAACCCTCTTGTTTTTGGTGGAGGTCAAAGGTCATTTGAGGTCGATGGTCGTAAAACTGTGAAAACCTCGAATGCACAACACAATGTCAATTGTGTCTGGCTTGCCGTAAAAGGACGGAACCTCCCGGAAATACTTTGCCCGAGAGTCTCAGTTTTCCTTTGAATTAATCCAATTTTACTCATTTTGTATCCCTAAAAATACTCCCCTCCCTGGAAAGATTCCCCCTTTCAGTAGGCCTGCCTTGCCTGGAAATGGGTCTGAAACGCTTGTAAACACGATATCTCAAGGTAGCATGCTACCCCTACCTTTTATTCATATCCCTTGGTGATTCTTTTCTTAGGTTGTCATGGCCCCCAACTGCCTCCTCTGTGACACTGATTCCTCGATTGTTTTGTATTTAACTGTGAGAGAGGTGGGGAGATTTAACAAGGGGACAAAGCCATATATGATATATAACAAAGATCATGGGCGTCCGCAGGTATGGGCAAGGGGGCACTTGCCCCCCTGGAAAATCAAAAATGTGAAAAAACGTATTAAACATCAAAGCAAAAACCCGAACAAAACGTGTTTTCCAAGTTTCTGTGCGAAAAATAGGCTTTAGAAATGCCATTTCCGGCGATCTGGGAGACATTTTGGGCTCAAATTTTCGCATGCTTTGTGTCAATTCCTTGTGACTTGGAGGTTTTGCCCCCTCTAGAAATTTTGCCCCCTGCCTTTTTTCTGCGGACGCCCATGATAAAGATGTAAATGGCTTGGTCAACTGGTCAAGTGTTTACCTTCAGTGGACGTAAAAGCTTCTTTGGCAAGCAGTTTAAAGTTTAGCTTCGCCGAACGGCCCCTTGCCAGGCTGTCGGGAGGACTTAAGAAAAAAAAATACTGAGTGTAAAGCTAACATAACACCGTCCGAAAAACCAGGCACTTGAACCAAGTATGGACAGTAACACAGAAAATAAAAAGTGGGTCACTATCTTAAAACTGAGGCAAGTTTTCCACACAGTTAAAGTTTGGTTTCACCCAACGGCCCTTTGCAGGATTGGGAGGACTTTGAAATACAACTCATCGGATTTAGATAAAATACAAAACTTCGGCGGACGTTGAGCGATCTGGCGATAGACATCGCTTTCGCTGGCAAAGAGATTTGACTCCCTATCTGCGTTACTTCTTCTTTAGTCCTCCCGACCCTCTGGCAAAGGGCGGTTCGGCGAAACCATACTATAAAGTAGAAGAAGCTATAACGCCCACTGAAGGACAACCTGTGACCAACCTCACGGTTCTCAGACCATTTACATCATTTGGTCTGTCATGTATGAATCCATTCTATAGACTGGATGAAAAGAACAGATACTACACATGATCTTAGCCAAATTTAGAGGCTCTGTGAGGTGGACTTTGTCTAAATTGCCTTTTTGGTGTAAAAAAAGCATATTAATTGTAAAGTAGGGTTGAACCCCTATTTGGCGTTCGGGTTGGCTATTCAGCCTGGATTTATGTGTAGTGTTGAATGCACGTTCTGCAGGAAAACAAGGGAACGTCGTGTCCTATGTTCTGAGCTCAGTCTGTTATCCCACGCTATATCCAGTGCACCATTCCATGCGTCAACGAATTACCGAGCTGGCTTATTGGATTTCCATGTAAAACTCTATCATAAGGAGTAGGGAGCAGGCGGGTGGGCATGAAGCAATCTGGTTGCACTTTCACAAGAGGGGTCTAAGATGCGTTTTCGCCAGGTGGCCCCAGGATTTGCTCAACGGGGGGGGGGGGGGGAAGCTCCCGGCCGACTGGGAAAGGCAGCATTTCAAAGCCCATGCTAAGGTGATGACTTAGTCCCGGAGGCACGTCACTTGGCAAAATTTCAGACGCGCGAAAATTTCTGGCTTTCTTCTCAACAAATAATTTGAAAATCCGAGCTTGTTTTTGATAAAAATTGAAATTGTTGAAAAAAATTTGGTTTTGTAAGGACCATAAGAACCTGTCCTTCATATG
The DNA here is from genome assembly GCA_037179385.1 of Holothuria scabra. Classification (NCBI taxonomy): domain Eukaryota; kingdom Metazoa; phylum Echinodermata; class Holothuroidea; order Aspidochirotida; family Holothuriidae; genus Holothuria; species Holothuria scabra. The sequence continues at coordinate 3,525,400 of CM074199.1, forward strand.
TAAAAACCTTGATGTGCAATAGCTGAAATTCGTTTTAGGTTACGCATTTTGCCTTGCAGCCTCGCCATTTGAACATCCATAATTCGTACCTGTAGATGTGTTCTCAATTGCAATTCTCAAAATGTCTAAATGTTTTTATTATACGCATATGCGTCCTGCGCAGGGAAAGACTGCCCCCAAAATTCCCGGCCATACCTGAATTTCAAGGCAAGTGTCCGGAAAATTTCGTTTGAGTTTTAAAAGACCTGGCATGACCTTATTACAAAGGAAGGTCCAAAGGAGCATGAATTTTTCTAAAATTTTGCCCAAAGTATAAAAAGCATTGTAGTCACTACAAGAAAAATAGATCTGATGCTCTTATATCAAGAAAAAACCCTTAGTCACTCTTTAATGGAGTGAAAAGTGTGAATTCACTCCATTACAGTGTTATTTCACTCCAGGAAGAGTGAAAATTCTCCCTTTGAACTTCAAGGCCCTTCATCAAGAGTGAAACTTTGCTCTGTTCAAGTGACTCGAATTTCACTCTTCTTGGAGTGAATGAACAATCTAATCGAGTGAATTCACACTTTTTACTTTATTAATGGATGACTAAGTTCATTCCTTTAATTTTATAGAGTGTAGAATGCACATGATTACTTTACATTCATCAATAGTAGCGCTACTTCTTAATTGTAAATTTTACGATCATTTTGAAATGTGCTCATTTCCGTTGAAGTGAAAATTTTATAATGAAAGAAAACTGAAAATCACGACTGCTTAGCTGCTACTTACAAGCCAGAGAAATGCCACTTCCGTCTATCCGAGAAATCACGATTTTCCCCAACTTTTTGGACGCTCCAACGCACCAACTGAAGGTGGCCCTCCGCTTAGATAATTCAGGCAGAGAATCATTTGTTTCCAATACTCGAATGCTCCCATACATCTATTTTCAGATAAACGTTGCAACCTTGTCAGTTGAGCATTCTGTGTAGACGAATTCGATGGTTATTGAAGTGAAATATATTCTTTTGCAGAGGGCATGCATTTACCATTATTAGTAAATGCTGTTGTCTAGCTAGTACACGGTAACATGGCTGACATATACGAAGATTTCTCCCTTAGTCAGTGTACGTGTAGTTTCATTTAAAAAATGTGTTATGCTTGGAACATTTTTGACATATTAGGTAGCTCCTCCTGTATGGGAAAGGGGGAAAATTCAGCATAAATATGTACTATGTGGTTATTTATAAGGTGACAGTTGCGTAACCAAACCTGACTGTCCGGGGGGCAATAGCGTAGAGGTTTCCCGATTTGTACTAGTTGAGCTTTGCTAGTTTGTGGGTGTCTTAGGGCCTTAAGGGAAGTATTGGGGGGGGGGGGGCAATGTTGGACCTAACAACTCACCCTACCCCATTACTCAAAAGGTACATTTTCACGCTAAATTGTTTTGCTTTTTCTACAAGCAGGAACAACTTTTTTTAAAAATTAATCTGTTTTTATTTCTTAAGTGTGAAGACTACTGTGTAAAGAACGTACCGAAAATTTGAGTCCTTGTACACATGTGTAAATATGGAGCTTGCATTGCAGAAAATAGATTAAATTCAGGGCTTCCTTTAAGGAAATTTGCTTATTTGGGGACTATCGAAGAATATGCGTTTCCTATTAGCATACATTTGAGATACCATGTAAACTTCGAAACTTTGTTGTATTTTTTAGACAAAAATGAAAGCCTATACTGAAGAAAATTTTAGGTGTAGCGGCTAGGACAAATTATCCACTGACTGCTTTATGAGCGATCACCTACAGCTTTAAGACTTGCTATTTAAGGCGCGCAAAATTTTGCCTTTTTAAACTTATAATTTTAAATATGGAACTTTTATTAGGAAGAATTTGGAACTTTATGAAGGAAAACGTGGGAAAACCGCACTGTATTTAACTGGTGTCTCAAGTGGCAAATTTTCGAATCTTTCACTTTTCCGAGCAAGGGCGCAATCGTCCAGGCCTCCTGTAGGAAGACCACTGCTCTGCAACATTGAACATTGATAAAATCTTGACACTTCAATAACGAGAGAATCCATCTACAAAGACTACACAACTGAAAGGGTTAAAAGGTATCTGATGAAAGATGTGTATGTGAGCATTTGAGTATGGTAGGCCGGGTTCCCCTGCCTAGAATACGAAGTCTTGCTAGAAAGACTAGCTTCAGTTGGCGCGGAGCGTACAGAAAATTTTGAAGAATCGCGACCCCTCAGACAGCCGGAAAGGGCATATCTAGGGCTTGTAAGTAGTAGCTAAGTTTTCCGAATTTTCTTGCAAATGTGAACACCACTGTATTAGGGATGTATTGGGGCACGCGAAGCGGGCCGAAATTTCTGTCCTTTTGAAACAGTAATTTGTTGATACTAGCTTGTATTTCAGAAAGCTTTGAACTCTGGGTTTCCTGTGAGGAAGTTTGAAGAGTTAAGGGGGGGGGGGGGAGGATTATTGAATCTGCATCCTCCAAATATTGGGGACAAATCTGAGAACTTGACGATTTCTTATCTAATGTCCTCCCGGCTGTCTGGCAAAGAGCAAGAGAGGAAAGTTTTTCCTCCGTTGAAGCGGACCCCAGATATTATTTTGTTAACTTTAGTCGACTAAATGAATGTTCATATATTTCTCGGAATGAATGTTCATATATTGACCAAAACAGTGTTCCATGAATGCAGATCAGTCTTGCTTTTGATGTTATGTTGGCCCATTCTCTTTCTGATGTCTTATATTTCTCTTTTTCCCTCACCCCTTTCTTTCCCTTCCCCTCCATTTCCGTTTTCCTTTTTCTTCTGCCTTTCTCTCCTTCTCTTCTCTCTCCTTTCCCTTTTCTCTTCTTCCTTCTCTCTTCCTCCTTTTCCTTTCTTCCCTTCCCCTCCCTTTTTTCCCTTTCCCGTTATTTTGCCTTGTCGGGGAATGGGAAGGGGTTTCCCCCGTGCCCCCGCTGGTTTCGCCACTGGGGGGGGGGTAGGGTGAGGTGCATAGTCCAACATTGCTCCCACACTTTCATATTGCTCCCTACGCCTATGACTGAGTGAATCACTGTGATATGCAGTCAAGATCCGAGTCATCTGCATTGTGTTGAAAAGGGACTCATTTCTAGATTCCAAATTCTTCTTGACGTCATATTAAAAAGTAATTTACTGGACTGAAAGGGAGTTATCTTTCTGAATGGAATTATAATCTTAACTAATTACGAATGCAGTTAGTACCAGGACCGTTTCCCTAGCTGATGTCCCGTGCCCCAAGAAGTGATTGCCATGAAAACCCCCAAATTGGTATACCATGTCACGGCGGGTAATGTTAAACGTTCGTATATGTCATCGCATGAGAAAATTCCATCCTCCGCTCTCACATTTCTTCTGAGATGAGAAAAGCCCCCCAAAATGAGAATAAAAAACAACTGAAACCTAGAATTAAGAATGAAGGAAAGTATCGAAATCGTTTGAAGAAGATATATTTATTGATCACATGCGAATCGTTCCTTCCCATTCCAAAAAGGGAATTTTCATTGTTAAACCAGAAACAGCATGAATCCTTCCGCATTACCGTAGTCAGCGTCACCCTATCGCAGGGAACGTGTTTCTTATGATAAAAAGACTGTGTAAAAATATTCCAACCCTGGCAGGGTCACCATTATTAGGATTAATTTTTCGAAAAGTTTAGCACGCATGATCAATGTCCCAGGCTTTAGCAAAGGTCACGTTGTGCAAAACGTACGGGGCTGTCAAGCGGCAAGTCCCGATAAGTTTTGTTAAATTGTTGATGTTTGGAAGCTGAACAGAGCTCTATATTTGGCGGAAGAAAGCAAAACAGAGTTCAAAATGACGTTAAGTGTATCATACCACATCTCTAATTTGCTAGAGAAGGTAATTTGTTCGAACTTATACATCATATTTATATCCTAGTGTTATGGTTGGTATATTGCAGTTAACGTTAGGAAAATACCCTGCCAAGCCCGCATTATAACAATAAGACATTGTAAACCTTATCCTGTACTCATAGGCTAGCGTTATTAGCATTATTTACACTACCGAAGTTATGATCTGAGGCACTCAGGTAGTGTAACAGTTGTAGGCTAGGCCACGGTCACTGCTAGTGCTATTGCAACATCCCTTGCATTCCAATTTGGAGACCCAGTGAAGTTAGGCCCAGCCCAGTAGTAGTCACAGGCCAGTCGTCCTAGCGTTATAAAGTATATATAGGCCTAGTATATATATATATATATATAAAAAGGAAAAGGTAAGACACACTGCCTAACACCAACACAGTGCTTCGCAAAAAACTGTTCATAATTTCTCACCTCATGAGTCATACTACATTTACCCCTTCAGATCCCTCGAGAACCTTCCCATCATCTTCTTCTAAAGAAACACAGCAAACTTTAAAGGGCCAAACCTCTCACCCCAAACTACAATTTGGTACCCGGGTACCTAAATTCGCAATTGGCTCAGCTCGTTGATTGACCGCTAATTCAAACAATGCAGAGTGCCCATCCTTATATTATACAGTATAAACGGTACTGAGAGTGTTTTGATTATATAAATTGAGTTTTTCTCTACTCACCCTGAAGCAATAAACTGAGATTGTTTCTGGGTGAGGATGAATTTCAGACAATTGTGGGAGGGGCTTCAGTAAGAAGGTTAGGAGAATTGGTACTGTTTAGGGTGAGAGAACTGGACCTTTAAAAGTTGTCTTAAACAAAAAACCTCACATCAAATGCAAAAATCTTCTCGTCCGAGTCATTGCTTCAACACAAGAGACGGTACAGAAAAACATACAGAGGTCCTTTGATTTACTTTGCACCAGATAGCATATATTTAGCAACATCAAACATGCAACATAATACGCCCCATATAGCATCCACAGAATCTGGACGACAACCACACCAAGACAAACACAAGAAGACAAATAAATTTTCTAACCAACTAGGCAACAAAAGAGACTTACACATAATATTGCACAACTAATTATCCTAACAGAGACAACAGAATTTCCAAAATCTAACATAACATAAGGTTTCACGGTATACCGGTATATCCGTAAGTACCGGTACTGGTACGGTACGGTACCACCAACCTCAAGGTACCGAAGTATCGTGGAGACTCGGTACTCAACTGTAAGGTGAAAATCTTTTCTCAAAATTATAGCATTTAAATTAGAATGATACTAAAATGTAACAAACGTCCATTTGATAAATGCCCCATGTCTCTAAACATTATAATATGAACAGGGAACAGTCACTTGATAATCATTTCGCACCATTTCAGTCACAAATCCCCCCTAAGAATTTCGGAAATTGCCGTTTTACGTTACTTTCGCAGAACTAGCACCATCCACACTGAAAAGGAACTTGCTTTCTATCGACATTCTGCGCAATCTCAGAACGATCCCTGCCAGCGCTAGCTTCGCCCACGCCTTCACATGGTGTATTTAGACGGACACGATTAGTCAACTGTGCGGTGAAAATCTTTTCTCAAAAATAAAGCATTGAATTTGAATGACACTTGAATGAAACAAAAACCCATTTGATAAATGCGCCGTGTCTCTAAGGATTACAATACAAACAAGGAACATTCACTTGATAATCGTTTTGCGCCATTTCAGTCACAAATCCCCCTACGAATTTAGGAAAGTGCCGTTTAACGTTACTTTCTCAGAACTAGTACCTTCCACACTAACAGGGCCCTTGCTTTCTTTTGACATTCTGCGCAACCCCCGAACGATCGCTGCTCATCAGCAAATGCTTTCACATAGACCTTATGCCAGTTAGCTGTAATATTGCACTCTGGGAAGGATTATTCCAACACAGTTCCCCATCAGCATTGTGACCATTGGCCTTCTCCATGGTGACGATTCACTTCTGTGGTCCCATACATGGAATAATCCTTCCCATGTTGCAGTTTTGAAGCGCCCTCTATTTAATTGGCATAAGGTCTATGGTGTATTGCGAATAGATACCATGCGTTGATTGATAAAATTCACTTTGATTACAATAGCACACAACATTATACGAGTGCGAAATTCGTTGTAAGCAGACAAAGAATCATAGCATTGCAAGCTCTGACATGAACGTTGCATCGACGATTTCTGATTTTAACACAGTGATTCAGTGGGACCGTTCCATAACGTCCACTGTCTATGTCTGTGGGAGAAAAACTTTCATACAAACGCAACGAAGGTAATTTCAGAAATTACTGTAACACGGTGAAGCAATGGGACTGAACACACAGTAAATCCTGCTTAAATCATTGGCTCGTGTGTTCAGTTCAACTGATCAACTCACTTGCTTTGTTGTATTGCTCTACGTACCGAAGAACAGTATAGTGTTATTGTACAACGGATTGCTGCGCGATGCATTCGTAAATTCAATCTTGAAGCGCTTTGATTTAGTTTTGATAGCGATAACTCGGCGGGAAGAAAGCTTGATGAATCAGTCTTTTATGGAATTATTTTTGTAAAGTTCTACTTAAAAACTTTTGGTTATACTTTAGGAGGGGGTTGTTATTATTTGCAGAAATTATTTTTGCAATCTTCATTACAATCCTGAGTGCTCTTGTCATCTTGTGGGGTCTAGCTCCGGTGCGGACGTGCGGCTCTGATTTATTGTGTGTCCCGAAATTATCGGACGCTAAATTTGCAGAGAGGTTATTTCTTTTTTTTTGTTTACCGATTTGTTTAGTGTGGGGTGACTAAATGTTATAAAAAATACTGAAACCGGAGGCAGGGATTATCAGAAGACTTCACTTATGTCAATGCATGGTATTTTTTTATGGATATTTTGCATGTGATAAAAATCCTACTTTTTTACTCTTCTGGTACCGGTACTACAGTAATACCGATACCATTTGTGGCGGTACCGACGGTACCAATTATCAGTGGTACCGTGAAACCCTAACATAACATTAACCTTTGAACTCTTTACAATTTAGTTCCTAAAAGTGTTTCTTGTCAGACATTTATTGTAATTTTAATTTAATATTTTGAGGGGCAGGAAGCCATTTTGGCTCATCAATGGCCCTAGGCCTATACCAAAGAGAGCATGAATGAACACCGGCAAGCTTTGCTTTCGCCTTTCAAATAATGTGAGGTTCATGAGGCAGGTGCTTTCAAATCCCTCCCAGTCCTGACTCCTTGAACCACCATTGGATGGATGTGAGCAAGAAAACTCCACCCCACTCAAAATCTGGATGGGGTAGGGGTTGCTTGCTCTGCTCAACAGCTGAAATGAGCAAGCAAAAAATGTCCAGAAAGGAACAACTTCCTGATTCAGACAACCAAATCCCCAATTTCGTGGATCACAAGTTTTAACTTCCTTAGCATCACTGGGAACTCTGTGCTGAACAAGCCAATTTTCAGACTCCAGAAAATTTCCTAGTGGTTTCACAAGGATTTGTTCCAGGGACCTCTAGCTTGCAGGGGCCCAATGATATGGTAGGCGTTCTCTAATTGCTCTTAAGAAACTCAGTGAAAAAAAGAAGACGGTCAACAGACCTAGCCCTTGAGTGGAACCCAGCAATATGTTCCAATGCTATCCACTGCATTTCTGGGTCCTTGACTCCTTGCCCTGTGGACACAATAGTTTGTCAACTGTGGCGTAGAAAAAAAAAAGTCTATGCACAATGTTTCAAGTTGTAGTTCGTAGTTCACAAATTATGGTTTGTCACATGTTGTCATATTAGGTCAGAACTTGATGCAAGAATGTAGTTAACTGTAGCACTTCCATTGTGAGTGTCTAAACTGATACATAATTGAAATGCTGACTTGCCACAATTGACTAATTTGATCAACTTTCTTGGCAAGCAGAAGTGCTTCTCATTACATACTGTATTGTGCAAATAACAGTTTTGAACATCTCAAGATGAACATAGACACTTTTAATGCAATTCATGTTAATAATGTGGAACACCATATGAGTTCAATGTTCCACTATCCAGACACAAAGACCAAGTGCTGGCCTCAGACCAGCGGGATAGCGGTTACTTCAAGTCCTGTTTTGTACAAATTAGGCCTGCAGTATTGAACATCTTAAGTTAACATGAACATTAACACTTTTAAGAAAATTTGTGTGAATGAAGTGAAGTACCATAAAAGTTATATGCACAAAGTGAAAGGTTTCGTTGGTATCCAGTGTTCAATGTTGTTGTTGCTGATGTTGATATGATGATTAGAACAATTGTCATGTATATGGTAACCAGGATTAATTGCTAAAGTTTACAAACTTATGATTAATCTGTTATAGTGATTGCATTTCATGATCACAACCATTAATGTGTTTGATTTCTTCCTAGATGACCTCTAGTGACAAAGACTTTCGATTCATGGCCACAAATGACCTCATGACAGAATTGCAGAAAGACTCCATCAAACTGGATGATGACAGTGAAAGAAAGGTTTGTAAAATTATCAACTTACTTCTCATTTTGTCATTACAGCTCTCTCTCTCTTCTTTCTCTCCCATTCGTTCAGCTAATTCCCTTTTCCCAACCCTCCTTTCATCTGTCCCATCCTTTCCTTACCCATCCTTCAGCTGTCTCCCATCTCTCTCCCTATCAACCATTTTCATTTTTCAGATTGCTGACAGCTCCATTTTCGTTGTTGTCTGATTGTTCCAGATGTCCAGCTAAAATTCCACGTGGACAACCAAAAATTAACTTCAAGGGAAAGGTTTTGTTTATGCTGGTGTGTTTACTCCAATTTAGTCCCACAGTTGGAGTGAGAAATACATACGCCTAATTTGATCATGGGGGAAAAATTGTATGCAAAAAAAAGAGAGAAAAAAAACGTGTAAGGGGGAAATTGAAAATGGCCAAAAATCTTTCCAAAGTGCTTTTGAATTTCATATTCACACTTTTTTAATGGGATTATTTAATGGTATAGTCAATTCCTACAAGTCCACACAAAATACATGGAGTTAGTGCATACTGTACTTCAAGTGGTACTGACTTGCATGTATTTACATGTATCTTTCTGTTACTTCGTATTTATGAGGGACCATGTGTCTACGTATTTATTGTGTATTTGCTTTGCCTAACCATTTAAGCATTGTACCAACTTTACCTAACATTGTGAATGTACTCAGGGATGTAGCTACAGTGGGTGGTGCTGGGTGGTGATACCCAAAATAAATCTTCCTAATTAGACCTAAAGCTAACCCCAAATTCACTCCTAAAGTAAAATGATGTAAAAAAATAAAAAAATAAAGACTAAAAAATGGGGCAGATACCTTGGGGTGAGGTGAGGTGCTTCTTCCAGATCAAACAATTGCTTGGCACTCAAATTTGGCTGGCTACATCCCGATAATGTACTCTATATAGATGAAGGTAATAACCAGTATTAGAGCTAAACAATTCTTTTCATTGCCATTCTCCTCAGGTTGTCAAAATGTTATTGAAGCTTCTTGAAGACAAGAATGGAGAAGTACAAAACTTAGCTGTAAAATGGTAAGAAGCACAGTCATCTAAAGGGCTTTAAAAGTCTTCTTTATTCATGTTAAAAAGCTGGAAGAGGCTAATTTTTGGTGTTTTTATTGAAAATGTCTCCATGTCTGCTTAAAATGGACCCAAAATTTGCCAACCTGTATAAACATATGAGTTGACTTGTACCGCAGGACTATGAAATTGAAATGAAAAATTATTATGTGATGTCATGTTGATAGACAGATTTTATCGGGCTGCACTGTCTGATAAAAAATGTATGTCGGTGTGATGTCACAGAAAAATCAGTTAGCATTTTATGTTCATAAGCATGTGATGCAAATCATATATTCACACTGGTTGACAAAATTTTGGCTCTTTTAACTAGAGGTGGTGAAAGTTTAAAGAAAATTTGGATCGGAATCCAGTTTGAATTTGTAGTATTGTGTTGTAGTGTGTGTTGTTATTTTGCTTTGTCCATACTTGTCTTTCTTTGCCCATCATGTTTTACCTTTTATTGCAGCTGTGACATTTGAAACATTGGAATTTGCTATTTGAGAAGTTCAGGTTTGTATCCTATTGCATGGTCTCATGCTCCTGTGCTCAAGGTAACACCTTGTTACCCCGTTCATGAGCAACGTGAGAACGCCCAGTTACCATGGGGTCAGTGTTTAAATTTTGATCCACCACTGAACGAAGGGTTTTGTGGTTTTAAACACCAGTGTTTGTTTAAATTATGCAAGGCCACAGGTGTTCATGGAGCTAATTACCCATTTTTTCCAACATTTTATAGTACTTGGTATGTGAAATATTTGACCTTGTTACTATGGTAGCACTACCCAATCAACCAAACTCAGGGTACGTGAGAACACACGCTAGAAAACACAGTGTTAACCCGCGGGTTTTGTCTTTTTGTAAACACTGGGTAACACAAACTATCATGGGGTATGTGAGAACAAGCCTGTAGGGTAATGGAAAGTGTGGTGGTTTTTCAGACTTCCTTCATATCTGTGGTCACTAAGTGTCCTTTAATATCTGGATTACTAAAAACTTTTTTATCCCTTATCTTTTGTCAGTCTTGGACCCTTGGTGTCAAAAGTGAAGGATTACCAGGTTGAAATTATTGTAGAAACCCTTTGTAACAACATGCTCTCAGATAAGGAGCAACTCAGGGACATCTCAAGCATTGGTGAGTAATAGTTCAATATTTTAGAGTTCTCAAGGAACAGGGGGTTGATATATGATACGTGCACCATTAACACAAGAAAATGCATCAGAATTGTGGATCACTTTGAGCCTCTGTCCTGAGGAGCTAGATATTCAGATCAAGCAGATTACAAGAGACTTCCACTCATGTTGCATTGTGTATACATGTAGGACCCTCAGCCTTTTGTAAAAATTTTTGCTCACATGAGTCGGGCTAGATGCAAAATGGTGCTACACTTGGTGCCAAATTTTAATTGAATGATTCAAATGATTCCTAAAAGTGAATTTATGTTTTTTGTCTTGGCAACCAAAGTTTTGTGTGGGTGGCAACATTCACAATGGGCACAGATAAACATCCTTAGAGATTGTCAAGGCAGTGTAGCTAGGGGCTTATGGAGAATACTGCATCTCATTGATAAGAAGGCGAGGTATGTTGTTCAACCCCATCTGTTTAAATAACTCTTTGATAAAACAAGTTTATGTACAAAATGTATGAGTTTTAGTCTCCAGGCATTCTGCAAATAACACTCTTCAGAATACTATGGAGTGTGGTAGGTGTGCTGTTTTACTAAATTATAAAAGATGTATATGAGCTCCAGATCTTCATCTAGGTGTGCAAAAAATCACACTCCTCACAGTTTATTCAGGTGAGTGGTGGTGTGCGATTGCATTTTCCCACCTTAAAATTGAAGGCCTGCTTGTGCCAATGTTAAGTCTGAAAATGTATTTTCAGGATGTCTTCCCCTTTTGGCTTGATACTCATTATGAAGAAATTTGTTGTTGTTTTGTTTTTACTTTTGTATTGTGTGTATTTATCCTGCACGGTTTGATTGCCCAGATATTAATGGTTATTGTATGTTTTGTGCTCTTCTTTCCTGGGGCCTCTTCACTGAAATTAATTTTATGATATCTTTTTTGCAGGATTGAAGACAGTGATTAATGAGCTTCCTCCATCATCAAATACTTTAGCTACAAGCATTTGTAAGGGTATAACAGGGAAATTGACCAATGCCGTAACCAAGGTATTTATTACGTACTATGTCTGCTTGATACTCTCTCATTAATTTGTAAGGGTATAACAGGGAAATTGACCAATGCCGTAACCAAGGTATTTGTTACGTACTATGTCTGCTTGATACTCTCTCATTAATTTGTAAGGGTATAACAGGGAAATTGACCAATGCCGTAACTAAGGTATTTATTGTATCCTATGTCTGCTTGCTACTCACTCATTAATTTGTAAGGGTATAACAGGGAAATTAACCAATGCCGTAACCAAGGTATTTGTTGTACCCTGTGTCTGCTTGCTACTCACTCATTACTTTGTATGGTTATAACAGGAAAATTGACCAATGCCGTAACCAAGGTATTTATTGTACCCTATGTCTGCTTGATACTCTCTCATTAATTTGTAAGGGTATAACAGGGAAATTGACCAATGCCGTAACTAAGGTATTTATTGTACCCTATGTCTGCTTGCTACTCACTCATTAATTTGTAAGGGTATAACAGGAAAATTGACCAGCGCTGTAACCAAGGTATTTGTTACGTACTATGTCTGCTTGATACTCTCTCATCATTTTGTATGGGTATAACAGGGAAATTGACCAATGCCGTAACCAAGGTATTTGTTACGTACTATGTCTGCGTGCTACTCACTCATTAATTTGTAAGGGTATAACAGGGAAATTGACCAATGCCGTTACCAAGGTATTTGTTACATACTATGTCTGCTTGCTACTCACTCATTAATTTGTAAGGGTATAACAGGGAAATTAACCAATGCCGTAACCAAGGCATTTGTTGTACCCTGTGTCTGCTTGCTACTCACTCATTACTTTGTATGGTTATAACAGGAAAATTGACCAATGCCGTAACCAAGGTATTTATTGTACCCTATGTCTGCTTGATACTCTCTCATTAATTTGTAAGGGTATAACAGGGAAATTGACCAATGCCGTAACTAAGGTATTTATTGTACCCTATGTCTGCTTGCTACTCACTCATTAATTTGTAAGGGTATAACAGGAAAATTGACCAGCGCTGTAACCAAGGTATTTGTTACGTACTATGTCTGCTTGATACTCTCTCATCATTTTGTATGGGTATAACAGGGAAATTGACCAATGCCGTAACCAAGGTATTTGTTACGTACTATGTCTGCGTGCTGCTCACTCATTAATTTGTAAGGGTATAACAGGGAAATTGACCAATGCTGTAACCAAGGTATTTGTTACGTACTATGTCTGCTTGCTACTCACTCATTAATTTGTAAGGGTATAACAGGGAAATTGACCAATGCCGTAAGGAAGGTATTTGTTACGTACTATGTCTGCTTGCTACTCACTCATTAATTTGTAAGGGTATAACAGGAAAATTGACCAATGCCGTAACTAAGGTATTTATTGTACCCTATGTCTGCTTGCTACTCACTCATTAATTTGTAAGGGTATAACAGGAAAATTGACCAGTGCTGTAACCAAGGTATTTGTTACGTACTATGTCTGCTTGATACTCTCTCATTACTTTGTAAGGGTATAACAGGGAAATTGACCAATGCTGTAACCAAGGTATTTGTTACGTACTATGTCTGCTTGATACTTACTCATGAATTTGTAAGGGTATAACAGGGAAATTGACCAACGCTGTAACCAAGGTATTTGTTACGTACTATGTCTGCTTGATACTCTCTCATTACTTTGTATGGGTATAACAGGAAAGTTGACCAATACCGTAACTAAGGTATTCATTGTACCCTATGTCTGTTAGCTAATCTCTTATTTTGGTGACGTTCGAGCAGATTTAAAGATGGTCTTTGTTGGAAGCCATCTGCACTTGACGAAATTTTTACTGATGTTTTGCTTTGTTAGTTCGTTAAATTGACCTTAACCACATACCAACATGAATGTGCTATATAGTGTCAGCTAGGGGGAGAGTCATTAATCTAACTGGGCAGTATTGGCAGTTGGGCACAGGAAATACAAAAGTGACTTGGCAATATCTTCCAGTTAAATAATTGGCTCTGCCCTTGATAATAGTGTTAAATGGTGGGGTGACAATAATCTAAACAGTGCAAAGATGGGACCCTTCACAGCCAGTGCCAATTAACATAACATCACCCTTTTCAACCAAGAGGTTGAAAATAACATAGCAATTTTAGGAAGTAGTACATGTACGTGGCTGTGAGTGCATGGAAACTTTCCAGGATGTGTAATGTTACATATCTGGCTGCAAAAGGGTTAAATTGTCTCGGCAAAAGTAAATGAAGAAGTCCTGTCAAGATGTGTAAAGTTTTGGACAGGTTGAAAGCACAAGCCATGAGTTATTTTCTGGAGTTTGTCTTACATGTTTTTACTTGGTGGGAGTGGCAGCTCTATGTTTTGAAGCTTTTGTCTAAGTTGTATTTATTGGTTGTTAATATAAATATGTGAGAGAAAAGACAATCTCATGATGATTCTTATAAGAGTTTTGTGATCTTTGGGGTCCAAAAGTAAGATTATCAATCTGGACCGATTAGTTTTAGGAGCCTGTAACTGTCAAGATAAATTTCTCCTTGATACAGGTTTGAAACAGATTTGAAACAGATTTGGGGTGTATTATACCAACCAAGTGTATTTCTTTACTTTTAAGCTGTACAATTGTGTGATATAGTGCTGTAGCTGGGGTCAACAAAGTTGTAGTTTTTCTGCTAGAGAGGGAGGGGGGGCATTTATCCCCACCTTTCAAGAAGAAGATTCGTAATATCCCCCCCCCTTTTGTAGTCCATACTGTTAATAAATTGTCAATATCTTGGTTTCTTACTTAAAAAAAGAGGACACTTTTGCAATGAGATTTGAACTTACACAAGTAAGTGGCGCTTAAAACCCTTCAAATCACACTTTACAGGGGCCTTGAGGCCAGCTTTTGTCCCCCTGAACCAACTCATAGCTTTAGCCTAGGGCAGCATCAATTTGAACTTGGGGTTTAGCAGTAATAAATTCTCCCTTCCTTTTTGGTGTTTTTGGTGTAATCCCTGAATGAGTGATAAGTTATACTCCTACATGAATAATTCATTTGTTTATAGTTCTTATACATGAATAATTCATATGTTTATTGTACTCATACATGAATAATTCAAATATGTATTGTTTAAATCATTGCAGCAAGAAGATGTGTCAGTCAAACTGGAGGCTTTGGACATTTTGGGAGACCTGTTGAGCAGGTTTGGAGGTCGGTAGATCTAAACAATTGGTTATGATACCACTGGTATAGTGAATGTTATGCAAGTTCATCAAAGGTTGTGTGACATGAAAATGACAAAATTGAGCATTTAGTGCAAAACGTTGCAAAAACCAAGAAAATAGCAGCAGTTTCCATCAAAATCTGTCAAAAATTGACCATATTACAAGGCAAATTCTGATTTAGACTTCATCACTAATAATAATGACATCACTATGCAAATCTTATGAGAGGGACATGCCGTATATGGTTAATGTTCCCTTTGTTTTTACAATGTGCATTTCAAGGCTAGTTGCAACATAGACCTATTTCCAAAAAGCAATTACAAAGGATTGTGGGATAGAGTATTGTGTTTGTCACTTTTGTCAATGGCATTTTACTGTGGTGAAAATTGACGTACACCCATAAGTCTATCCCACAATTCATTGTAATTGCTATTTGAAAATAGGTCTATTACTTTATCCTGAGAGTTTTATTTTTGTAGTTTAACTGTGTTCTTGAAAATCATCAGTATCAATGACCAAACCACAAATTATCTGATGAGTAATTAAGAGATAATTCATATAGGGTTAACAAAAGAAATGTCAATGCCGTGCAACACTCAACATCACTATTTTTGCATCAACAACAATATGCTTCAGAAACATTCAAAACTTTGAAGAGGTATACCTTAGAATCGTAAAAGATGGCCTTGGCCTGAAGGAACCCTTAATTCCAGCCCTGAGTATAGCACTTTGTGACACTCTTTAAGTACAAGTTATATTGCAATGAGTTCAGCTGCAAGTGCTTGTCCCCAGCTTTTGGGAAGTCTGATTTTTGTTATCAGTAAGATTACATTACAGAAACTTTAACATGTTTCTCCAAAATCTGTGAGAATAGTTTTGTAGAATAAGATATTGTTTTTATTTATTTGGCAGCTGTTGAGTTTGTTTAACAAAAGATAATTTATACCTAAATATTGCAGTGTACTGTTATGATATAATTGTATGTTGGACAAGAATGTTAAAGACACTTTTCAGGGATGTGCCTATTACATTGTGAGTGCTGGGTATTCTGAATCTGAACACATCATTGGGGAAAGAACTAGGCTTAGGCTAAGAGAAGGGTGTCCCACTCCCCACATTGGAAAATTTTTGATTTTCACTGTTATCTGCTCAACACTACTGTGGATGTTACTGAATAATTCTGAATAATTGTAGGAATTTTTATAATGGGTTAGGAAACTGAAAACCAGTGCTGGGTGTTTTTCATAATTTTGGGATGAGTGCTGGTCAACACCATGGTACCACCCGGCATGGGCACATGCCTGCTTTAACTTCATACTGTATCTTAGTTATAATTAATTTTATCTTTCAGCTCTGTTACTAAGCTTCCACCCTACCATCCAAGCAGCCTTACTGCCACAACTGAGTAGTTCAAGAATGGCTGTAAGAAAGCGAGCCATCATCGCTCTTGGTAAGGATAAAAACTCTCAGTAATGGGTTTGGAGGGAAGAGCAGTCCTGCAAACTTATTTTAAAGCAACAGCTATATCTCAAAATTTTCTTCCTATTTCTCTTCAAAATATCTTCTATCATATTTTAGGACTTCAGTATTGCATATTCAAGGTAAAGCAGACAGTACCTTTATGTAAATTTCTAATTTGAGGAGAAAAAATGTCACATGACTCTGAAGAGCCAATCATGAAATAGGACAGTCTACTACACTACTTCATGTTGGGGTGACTGCACTTCCCCTCCAAGTACTTTGAAGTTTGTCACAGTGTTTAGCAAGAATTTAAAATTGGGGCAAATGAAGTTTGATAAAGATTTGTGACTGTGATTAATGTCAATTACTTGACTTCAGAGAGATGTATAACATTTTATACTGAAAGCTTCATGTGTAATCTTTTTCTTCCTTTTGTTCATAGGCCACCTCGTTCTGAGCTCTAATAAAAATCTTTTCAATGATTTGATAGAATTTCTCTTGGGTGAATTAAGTGCTAATACAAATCCATCAACTACCAGGACATTCATACAGTGTATTGCATCAATCAGGTAAGTAGGTTTAGAGGGGAGTTTATGGTTGGGGTTGAAGTTCTTACCCTTACCCCATCAACTACCATTTATGATACAATGACATTCATATTGCAGACTTGAAGGTAAATTTTCAGTTAGGGGTATAATGAGACATGTGTAGGTTTATAGTTGATTAAGAGTAAAAGATGTGTAGTTTAAAGTACCCATGTACCAGACTTATATTGCAAGTATAATGTTTTGGGTTTCTGTGCATGTCCCTTGTACGAAGTAAACAGGTCATATCTTTATATATGTCTCCAGTAAAGCTTGGTGAATTATGCAAGTTCAAGTTTATACTTGAACAAGTCCAGTTACAGGATTCATGTTACAGTCCTAATGATGATCACCATTTATGCACAATTTATAAACATGCTGTTTAAACATTTGTCAAATACAAACTGTTTGAAACTCTTCCTTTTTAGTCGACAAGCTGGTCATAGAGTTGGAGAGCATATGGAAAAGATTATTCCTCTTATTGTCAAGTTTTGTGAAGTAGAAGAGGATGATGAACTACAGGAATACTGTCTCCAGGTTGGTTGCTAACTTCAGTTTGCTGTAGAAGTTCTCTTCTAAAGTTTTAGTTTTAACGTAACAATGTAATGAAATGACTTCAAAGACAGTAAGTTTACTTTGCTGTGAAAGTTGTCAACTTACATTTTTAATGTAACATTCTTGGTTACTGTAGTAAGGTACTTCAAAGACAAGGACTTGAGTTTGCTGTGAAACCTCCCATCCAAAGTTTAATAAGGTACTTGGTTCGTAATGTACTTCAAAGACTCCAACTTTAGATTGCTGTAGGAATAATCAGCTAAAGTATTAATTTAATGTAACATAGTTGGCTAAGGTACTTCAAAGATACTAACTTTGGTTTGCTGTAAAAGTTCTCAGCTTAAGTTTTTAATGTAACATACCCCCTTAGGAAGGTACATCAAAGATCTTATATCTATCTAACAAATGTCACAGAAGGATAGCTTTCCAGAGAACCAGGCTCATAAGACCTAGGGATCAAATGATTTGAACTACTGGCTACATGTAGTTGCCAGGTCTGTGGTTGTTCAAATGTTAAAACTTTTTCAAGAAATTAATTACTTCAAATACTTCCTTGAAAGTATGGAAAGGTTTACTAGAAACATTTCATTTGGCTGGGTAACATTGCTATGATTGTTAAAGAGGCAATCAGAGTTAGTGTTTATATTTTTTTTTCACAACTTTTATTCTGCACCACATTTGCACATTGACTTCAAAGTAACAAAAAAAATGATCTGTGATCACGGTCTGACATCTTGATTGGTTACAGAGTAGTGGAGGATGTCCAATCTTACATCTGTCTGGAATTTATTTTACCAAGCAACAGTAATTAACTTAAAATTAATGTTTCTTGAAACTGAAAGATCTCTTCAGTGTTTCTGTATTCAGATAGAGAATGTCCAATCTTGCATCTGTGTGGAATTTATTTTACTTGAAAAATATTCATAAATTTTCATTCAACTGTAATGAACCCAAAATTAATGTTATTTCTTACCTGAAAGACCCCTTCAATGTTTGTTTCTACATTCTGGTAAATAATCCATTCAGAAAGGGAAAAACTAGGTATTGGAACAAAAGGTAACTATTCTCTGTCAAACTGTGATTGCCCCTTTAAATACTTGAATAAATCAAGTATCTCATAGAAATTGGACATGTGTTAATCTTGTAACCAGAACTTATTTTAAGGAGGTATGGACATTGTCTTTTAATTCTAGTCCAGTGCTACTAATGTATTACTTTTAATTTACACAGGCTTTTGAATCCTTTGTCAGAAGATGCCCCAGAGAGATTTCCCCATACCTTCACAAGGTGAGGTCCTGTTTTCAAAACTTCTTGTAAAATAATAAAAGGAGTTGAAATTTGAGAGAAGTATTAAAGTATCAGGATCATTGAGGTTACCTCACAAGCTTGTCTTCATAAATAATCTCTAAGCGGTAGATTTTGAAATATTCTGCATATCGACTCCATTTGGCCAATAGAGGACAGTGACCAATATCTCACTGTCTTTGTAGTGAGTAGTGAGATGAGCTGAATGACCATATTCTTTCAGGGATGTAAGACTTCCGGATAAATCCGGAAATCCGGATTTTTTGATATTTGGCCAAATTTCTCCCCGGGATTTTACGTATGATGCCACACAGTAAGCAGCGTTAGTTTTCACGATGGGAACTTATAGTATCAAAGCCGAAGCCCTGCTTTATGTTTAACTTCTGGAGAGTGGAGCTCACCATAGAAATAAAAGTAAGTAGCAGTGCGGGATTTCGCACCAAATGCAGCATACTGCGTTGCTTATTAGTAATTTACGCCCGTAGATAATTCGCCTACGTAGGTTTGTCGCAACACGCTACACATCGCACTCCTCTTGTAAAAACTCTGTGGTTCTTTCCCGCGTTGGATTTTGCAACTAGGCTATCTGCTAACTTCTGACTAGGTCTGTGTACATGGCCCTCGCTGTACGCAACGATCGATACGATACATGAACCGAGCGACCAAGTCCTGCGTACATGTACATCATCGATCGCCGCGAGTACTTTGCTCCACACGATAGTAACGGGTTTACAACAACTTACAGGTGGGCTGCTGTATTGAAAAATATCCCGTTAATTTTGTGTATTCAAGTAGGATTTGACTTTTTTATTGCTTCTGTCACCGAGACTAACTTACCTTGGACATAACTTCTGTGGGATTTTAGCAAAAACTGAAGTAAGTAGATCGACTTAAGTTCACTTTTATCTCCATTAGATGTAACGTTATTCATTAACATTAACTTAGGCCTAGGTTAGGCTAGACTCTACACATACAGCCCTACGTTGTTAGGCTGTGTGTGTACTGTGGCGTAGCCTAGGCCTATTCAAATGTGGTCAAGTTTTATGCTATATAAAACTTGAGCAAATGGGTGCTTAACCTCCTCAATTGCTGGAGCTTCCGGGGGCTTCGCCCCCTGGACCCCAACTGGACCTTTGCCCCTGGACCCCACCAGGGGCCCTTAAGCGGGCCCCTGGACCCCCCAGCAGGAATGTTGCAGGGCTTCTGGCGACCATGTGTGTGGGCCAGCGCATAGTTGTGGGATTTTTTTTTCTGTTGCCACTTGCATCCCTGATTCTTTGTGTCAACAATCTCTCAACACTGGAGTTTTGCAAAATTTAGGTATTTTTTTTTCTGACAGTATCAGAGGAAGGTCATGGTAAGGGTAAAAAATCAACACTTGGGTTTGATCATAATTTTGTGCAGCTTGGTAGCAATGACTTCCGTGCCCAGTGGACCTATGTCACCCACCAGGTCTGCAGTTGCCTTGAAATTTTTAGTGTGGGCTCTTTGTAACTGTTGGCAATAACGTTGTGCACCCAAACTAAGTGGGGTTTGAAAGTTTGTTTATGTATGTATAGTTGATGTTTTTCAGTCCTAATTATTTATTGGTAGGAATGTACTTATGGGCTAATAAGGTGACACTGATCTACACGCATTTAAGGATATCAAAGATATAGAACACTGCCCTCATTATTACAGATCATTGAACTATGCCTGAAGTATCTCTGCTACGATCCAAACTACAATTATGATGATGATGATGATGAAGAAGAAGAGGATGCTATGGACACTGAGGTGGATGAAGATGGGTAAGGGATGATTTTGGAGTATCTCCTCTGCAAGCCTATTCCATTTTGGACATGGAATAGGCTTGAAGAGGAGGTACTTTAGACATGTGTGTCCTCTTGGAGTATAGTGAGCACAAATGTGGTGGCATCCATGCAAAAACTTATATTTCACGGAACAGGTACATACTTATTGTGTATATGTAATATATGAAACATGGCTCAGTAGGCGAGATGGACCCTCTTCTGTAGTGAAAGTTAGTTAAATGAAGCTCTTCTGACCCTTACAAATTCCCCCTATGATCATAAACCATCTAAGGAGTTTACCAAATCTCTTCTATCAAACCCCAACCTGCCTTCAGAAATTACCCCAAAGTACTAATGCCTTTATAATAATCTGAGAGAAAAGATACGCCATTTCCTGACATCATCAGCATGATTTTGGAAAGTTCTTTCAATATGCTCCAAACCAATGGATTGTGATGCTATGCTTAGATGGTGTTCAGTGAGTTTTGTGCCCCACTCTTAGATCTTTCTGGCTGCAAATCTGACCATAATCAACTGTCAATGGTTGATTTGGGTAGTTATGATGCTGTCTTGGTAAGTATTCCAAGTTTTAGCCTTTTACTGTGGGTAGAGTGTGCCAAACTTGATTCCTGGAGTCATGTGCAACTGTTTTGAAACTAATATGTTCTCCTTTATGTTTTCATAATTCTGACCTAAAGGTTAATGGGCAAGAGCAGTCATCTTAAACTTATTTTGAATTAACAGCTTAATCTCACAATTTTCTAATTGCTCTTCAAAGTATCTTCAAAACATTAAGGACTTCATTATTGGGAATTTCCAAGGTAAAGTAAGCAGTACCTTTGAGTAGTTTTCACATTTTAGGAGGAGAGAGATTGCATGCTTGAAGGGTCCATGCAAGGGATGCATGAGGACCACAGACGTCCTATATACATGGACAGAACATGTAACATGCACATATATGGGTAGATTGTCGCCACTGCGTGGGGCAAAAAAGGCACATCAAGATGGCCACCATAAAGCTATAATTTGAATGATTTGACAAGGACTCTGTAATGTTTTAAACAAAAGGTGAACTTGAATGGGAAACAATATCTTATTCCTGAAATTTGTATGTGCAGTGATTTTGACCTTACCTTGCATTGTTTTGAAAATATTTCAATTTCCTTGCAAAATCTGTTGTTTTGACCTACTTGAGCAAGTCCAAACATTCACACATAAAAGCATAGCATACACCCATCTTGCTACGCCTATACTCGTACATACAGTAGCAACAATCTCCTGTGCAGTACGCTCTGTCCATGTATATAGGAAAGCTGTGATGAGGACACAGCCAAAGTGCATCCAGTAAGAGCATTAGCCCCTGAGCCTGAATTATCATGTTTTAATGCACAGGTCCATCGTTGTTTAACCTTGTTTCTTCTTACAAAACAATATTTTGATGTAAAAGATAAAAAGAGATTGAATCACATTTGTAAATAACCACATATAGACATCAGTACTATAACCCCTGGTAAAATATATTAGCCCTAGATGAGTGCCTTTATCCTTTACTGTGAGTTCATTGTTGGATAGCCCATGGTCACGTGACCCTAGTGGACCAAGAAAAGTTGGGTTTTTCAAAAAGTATGACATAAAATGGATCGTAGTTTGATTTTGTGTTTATCCATCCTTACCTCAGAGAGAGTGACGATGAGTACAGTGATGACGATGATATGAGCTGGAAGGTTCGTCGAGCCTCTGCTAAATGCCTCCAGGCTGTTATTGCATCCAGACATGATATGCTACCAGACTTTTACAAAACTGTATCTCCAGCTCTCATTGGAAGATTTAAAGGTAAAACCAGTATTCCACAAATTTAAGTTCAGCTATTCTTATTGAGGGAACCTTAAGTCTCAAATACAAACATACTCTAGATGGTGAAACATACTGTTGAATTCTGGCACAGGTGGTAATGTTGGATGTGCTGGCTGATGAATGTTTTTTGAATATTTTTTGAATTGAAGTCTATTTACCAAAGATCAACCGTGAAGGTTAACTGTTAAAGTTATTTCCTGATGTCATCAAATTGTATTGAAACACATTCTGCACAGACAAGCCAGTCAGCCACAATTGGGAAAAAGGCTGCATGTGGCCGGCCCATCTTAAAACCAATTGGTTAGAACTCAAATGGTAAAACTCCATCCGACTAACAAACTCTTTTTCGTGTTCATTAAAATTGAATTTAGTGCTTTCATATTGTTTAGATTTATCAGTGTTTATTACATAATATGCCTACCTGGTAAAATTCTCCTTTTAATGCCTTTTGCAGAAAGAGAAGAGAATGTGAAAGCAGATATATTTCAAGCGTATGTTGCCCTTTTGAGGCAAACAAAACCTGTGAATGTAAACATTTCTGACCCAGATGCAATGGAACAGGAAGAAGGGTGAGTCAATTTGGGGGTGGTGGGATAGAGGAGGTTAGGAGGAAGGGTCAAGTAGTGGAGGTTGGGAGGGAGGGTGGGGTAGTGGAGGTTGGGAGGGAGGGTCAGGTAGTGGAGGTTGGGAGGGGGATTGGGGTAGTGGAGGTGGGGATGGAGAGCAGGTTGTGGGGTAGAAAAATTGAGAAGCAGGGTGGGTAGTGGAATTGAGGGGATGAGGAGAGATTGTAGGGCCGTGGAGGTTGGGAGGGAGGGTCAGGTAGTGGGTTAAAGGAAGTTAGGAGGCAGGGTGGGGTAGTGGAATAGAGGAGATGAAGAGAGATTGCAGGGCAGTGGAATTTTCAAGTTCAAGGGTGAAAGGGTAGGATAGTCCCATGGAGGATGTTAGAAAAGAGGGTAGGGTAGTGACATAGAGGAGGTTTCAAAAGAGGGTAGGGTAGTGACATAGAGGAGCTTTCAAAAGAGGGTAGGGTAGTGACATAGAGGAGGTTTCAAAAGAGGGTAGGGTAGTGACATAGAGGAGGTTTCAAAAGAGGGTAGGGTAGTGACATAGAGGAGGTTTCAAAAGAGGGTAGGGTAGTGACATAGAGGAGGTTTCAAAAGAGGGTAGGGTAGTGACATAGAGGAGGTTTCAAAAGAGGGTAGGGTAGTGACATAGAGGAGGTTTCAAAAGAGGGTAGGGCAGTGGGGTAGAGGAGGTTAGGATGTAGTGTAAGATAGTGGAATAAAAAGGATGAGGAGGGGTTGTGGGTATTGGGATAATGATACCTAAGAGGAAGGTTTGAGTAGTGGAACAGAAGAGATGAGGGAGGGTGTTATAACGTAGATCAGTAGGAAGGGTAGAGTAGTGGATGAAGGGAGGTGAAGGGGGGGGGGGAGATACTGAGGACAGGTCCGAGAGTAGAAAAACTATATTACGTTATTCTTGTTTGGACTTATTATTTGTTTGGACTGACTTGTTATGTGTTCCTCTTTTAAAGTAGGAAATAATAGTGATTTTGTGTAAAAGGATTAATGTTCAGACTGCATGATTTTGGGGGATTGGGTGGTATCATATTTGTTTCATATTTGAGAGCTGCAAAATAAAATGGAACAATATTCAATGTAACAACATTCAGATGTAATGAATTGATTTCATGTGAGTTCTAAACAAAGTGAATATTTAAAAAAAATTTTGAAACATGTACTAGGTTTTGAAGTGTGAAGTGAGTGTGTGTGTGTGTGTGTGGGGGGGGGGCTGCCAGGGGGGTGGGAGAAAAAGTCTGGACATAATTATTTTAGAAAATTAAGGTATTTACAGTTTACAGTAACCGTAAATGGGGGAATTTTAAAACGGTCATGGAAGTAATGGCAGTTTGTCATTTTATAGAAGAGTTGATACTTAACAGGAAAGGTATGAAACTTAACATTACTTTTAACATAGTGGTGTATATGTTACATTATTAAACAAACATCGTTGTCAATTGGTTAGGGCATCTGACTTTCTGCCAGGAGGTCATGAATTTGACTCCTGGCTGGGTCATACTAAAGATATTTAAAATAGAACATATACTGCCATTGTACTTGGTGCTCATCACAAACAATGGAGTAGCAGTGCAGTGAGCCACATGAACTGGAAAAGGGCCATGACCAGTCCAACCTAAAAACCAGTTAGAAACTGAGCCAAAAAACCTCATCTCCCTAATTACCATATAAATTTCATCAAGTTTTCTTCGTGTAAGTACTGTTTTTCTTTTGTTTGTCTAGTCCTGTAGCAATGCTGAGGCAACAAGTTCCTGACATTGTTCGAGCCATACATAAACAGATGAAGGAGAAAAGTGTGAAGACAAGACAGGGTTGCCTTACTCTACTGACTGAATTAATCCATGTCTCACCTGGAGCCTTGGCCAATCACATCCCTTCCCTTGTTCCTGGTATCCAGTACTCCCTTGGGTGAGTTGAATCCTCCAGTGAGTTAGTTAGCTAGATGAGATTTAACCGAACACTGACACCACTGTGTCATATAGTGTCAGTCAACTTGATATAAAGTTAAAAGTTAGAATTAATTTTCAGCTATGGTTCAAGTTCAAGTTTGATTTCCCATTAGTCACCTCTTACAACAGATGGGAAATACTGTGGGCATATTATACAACCCCCAGCCCACAGGGGGAAATCCCCCAGTGAGATGGACATTAAAGAATATGCGAGATGGTATTCCCTGCCTGTCATGAGAGGGGGAGACCTTTTAACAGATTTGAACAGTATTTGAAATCGAACTTGGACCTGAACTGTATTTGAAACTGTGTATATTTATGTGAATTTTTTTATCTGGCTAACACTGCAGCACACATTCATGTTGGTATGTTGTTCAATTCAATCCAACTGTCTAACCATGGGTGAGTTTTAACTTTAAAAAAATGCCAGTGATGTAATTGGACTTGGTCAAGTGTTGTCCTTCAGTGAACGTATAGCCTCTTCGAGAAGCAGTTAAAGTTTGGTTTTGCCAATTGGCTCTTTGCCAGAGAGTCTGGAGGACTTAAGAAAATGTAACTTCAAAAGAATGCTTTCATCTCATTTTTCAAATTTTTTAAGACAGCTCTCTGGCTAAGGCCTTAAGAACTTGCTTTGTTTTGTGTGACTTGCATAAGTTGAGAGACTGTATGTGTGATAGAGGTTTCAATCCAGATCACATCCCCTTATTACAGGAAATAAATTTTTCATTCGTTAACTCACAACAATGATGCTGAAAAAAATGTGACAAAATGTAAAAACAAACTTTGATCGGTCCTTAAAGGGAAATATTGCATTTGTTTTACAAGAAATTTCATGCTTTTAAAACCAATATTTATTGGCAAAAAGTGATAAAAAAAAAGTAAGGCACTTTGGTGAAAGCCTTTTTTCACGAAATAAGTTTCCCTCAGATAGAAATTCAGTTGCTTGTTGCTGTAGAATAATTTGTTCACCCAAACTTTCAACATTTCAAAAGATGCAACTTCTATAACTCTTCTTGTGCATGATATTTTGAGGAGATGAAGCTATTGCTGGAGTTTATTTTTGAGACCGAATGATTTGATAATGACTAGAGCTATTTCCTTTTAGTGCTATGTTGGAGCATTTTAAATGCAATATTTCCCTTTAAGTTAATTTGTTGGTGCATGTGTGAAGTGAGACTTACTAAATTATTGTGCCTTTACAATATTCTCATAGAAAACTTGCATACATTTTACATCAATTGTTTCATTATTGTTAAATTTGTTTCCTTTTTTCAGCGATAAAAATGGTAGCTCCAACATGAAGATAGATACACTAACCTTCTTGAACTGCTTACTCTTGAATCACAACCCTCAAGTGTTCCATCCTCACCTCGAAATTCTTGTATCGGTATGAATATTAGCAAGTATTATATTATGCAGTAAAGTGGGATTACTAACTATATAAGATAATAAAAATTTATTCAGCCTAAAAGTCGGAAGTCTCTAAGCACTGAGATAATGCCTTTGTATAGGGTGTTTTGCTGACATTACAAGCCCCGCCCCTTTTAACTGACAAAAACTAGTGTTGTATGCTAGCTAGTGTAGCCACCTGAGAAGCAGCCAAAGACCCATGTGTGACTGCTGCACTAAAATGCTGTTAATTTTTTTTTCTAGTGATGTTTGAATAGTCATAATAGAAATACAAAAAACATTGTTCAAGGCAGTGGGGGGGGGGGGAATTGGGAGGGGGGAGGGTAATAACATGTTTCTACTTGTTGTTGAGATTGATTGTACTTAAGGGAGTGGCTGACTTGTGATTGACAGCAAATTTAAATAATGCAGGTTACTGTAGTTCATATTGCACAGCATTTACTTCACTTATGATCTTCTGATAACACATTGGGGTCTTGAAACACTCACCCGGAAGCAATAACTGAGCTTTTGTCTGGATGAGGATGAGTTTTAGAGAGTTGTGGGAGGGGCCTAGTTAAGTAGGTAAGGAGAGTTGGAACTGTTTGGTGTGTGAAGATTTCACCTTTAAACTCAGGAAGAGAAAAAATTGGAACATTTTGAAATTTTGACATATGAAATGATGAACATTTGCTAACCAATTTTTGCTTGGTTTTTGCTTACAGCCAGTCATAACTGCTGTTGGAGACTCATTTTACAAGACCACCTCTGAGGCACTGTTAGTAACACAGACACTTGTCAAAGTCATTAGACCTGTTGGTGAGTAGAAATCAGTCCTTTGACCACATCTGAGGCACTGCTATTAACACAAACACATGTCTAAGTTATTAGGCTTGTTGGTGAGTAGAAGTCAGTCCCATGACCATCTTTGAGGCACTGCTTGTAACACTAGTACTTGTCAAAGTTATTTAGACCTGTTGGTGAATGGAAAATGTTTTAATGACCACCTCTGAGGCGCTACTAGTAACTAAAGTACGACCGATCATCTGTTAAGTAATCGGCATCTGGCTGATTATTCTGTAGTTGGTTAATAAGTGGCATCGGTAAAATTTTGCCATTTAACTGATCATCACCACCATTTATTTGCAAACTGGAATAGGGCTTAAATATACTTGAAACTTGCTGATAATTTTGTTATAATTCCTGTAAATACTCAATCCTTTAGGTTCCTGCCAAAATGATATGCATTGATAATCACAAACGTATACTTTCACTCCTGTCACGGGCACAGTCATTGTTTATTTTTCCCTATGCCTCCGTAATATTACCTGGAATTAGATTTAGAATGGCATTCAAGGTGTATTTCTCACAGTCTCTCAGAACGCACCATGTAAGTTGCCATGCAAACTGTTCTACAGAAACACAAAGTACAGACTCTCCCCAAGCTATACCCGAGCTTACCATGTATATTCTGTTCAATTGCTAGTGCAGTGCAGATGGCACTTGCAGAAATTGTTTGTGAGTCGGTGGCCAAAATTCATGCCTGTGTTTTGAAAGGGGGGAAGCTAAACATATTTATTTTACTTCAGTATATTGTTGGGCGATGCATTTTATTCAAATGTGTTGGTTCTTTCCATCCCGTAACAGGTGTTGAAACCAGTTTTGATTTCACCCCGTTTGTCCTTGATTTATTTGAGTGCACCCTGACACGACTCAAGGCAGCTGACATTGACCAGGAAGTTAAAGAAAGGGCAATCTCATGCATGTGAGTAATCGGCATTATTGTTTAATCAAAAAAGGCAGAGTCAGAGCTCCCAGCTCTCCCCGTTAACCTTTTGCTTCACATGGTATTGCTGCAAAACCATACTTTACCAGTACTATATACATATGGGTTATATAAATATGGCTGTATCACACACTTCCTTCATACATGGACATGACATTAATAAGGGTTACTGTGAGGGATCTCATACACATGTTGTAGTATATGCATTGCTGACATGGAGAAGATGAACCCTATTGTTTTTGATAATTTATGAAACACTGTCAATTTGAAAAACATATATTTCAGCAGCAGGGAACCACTAATCTTTTTGGCTTTCTGGATATTTTTCTGAAGTGTTTTGACTGACCTGCAAATATAATTGCAAATTCTCAGGGGTGTCTGCAATAATCTTTATGTTGTACATTGCAGGGGACAAATCATCTGTAACCTAGGAGATCATCTTTCATCTGAACTTGGAACCTGTCTCCCAATATTCTTGGATAGACTGAGGAACGAGATCACAAGACTGACCACTGTTAAAGCTCTTATGATGATTGCTGGCTCACCCCTAAAAATAGACATCTCCCCTATCCTGGTAAGATGAATTGTCTTTTGGTGGATTTTGTCAATTCCTCTCCTTAGAAGGGTTAATCAACGAATCTAATCGGCTTGAGCAAATGGAATTGAGTACCGTCAGGCCTTGTGATTACTACAATGATGTTGTTGTTGTCACAGTCTTAGCAATTACTAACACTCCAATGAATATCACCATACCAGGTGGGCTAACACCTGTATTTTCGTGCATAACCTCACTGAATTTGGACAAACTTTCTTGGTTCAAGATCATTTGGTATTTAATTTGGCCACTGAATTCCATTCTGCTGTCAGATACAAACCAATCCTCAATTTCTCAATTTCTGAGGTGTGAACCAGCCAGTGTCATAGAATGTCAGAGAATCACCACCCCTTTAAAGCTTTGATTTAAGTTAGAAAAAGACCAAGAAGGCCAGGGGTTTTATAGCCTGCATAAATAAAACTCCTAACTGTAACAGTATGAAAAAATTCCTGAGAATTGGTGATTAAAAGACTATTCCAGAGCCAAATTTTATGTTTGATATGTAAAGGAGGAATATATAGAGGCTTTTCACATGATGTCATAATACTCTTCGGCGGCCATGTTGGAGTACATGTAACTATGTAGTAAGCCATGCGGGACTCGCTTGCTCGTTGAATATGTACACACCGTGCATATCACAGTGCACACTGTGCAGTGTGTTCGCCACAAAGCCATGTGTATTTGGCATGAATGTCCTCCAGCATGGCGGTTCCGTGACGCAATTGCAAAGCCTCTATACTAAGTGTTTAGGTAAAAGTTAAAGGGCCAATCCTCTCATCCCAAACTACACTTCTTGCAGGGGGTAACAGAAACTCTCAATTGGCTCAGCTATTTGATTGACTGCTAATGCAAGCAATGCAGAGTACCAAAGTGTATGTTACACAACGTGAACTGTACTGAGAGTGTTTTGATTATACACATTGAGCTTTTTATACTCACTCTGAAGCAAAAATGAGATTGTGTCTGGATGAGGATGAATTTAAGACAACTGTGGGAGGTGCTTAAATAACATTGGGAGAATTGGTATTGTCTGGGGTGAGAGAACTGGGCCTTTAAATTCATTTCCAATGTACGGTTCTTGAAATAAAAGCAATTGTAGTTCACCAATTTTTCTGTAAAAAGTAAACTTGAATCAAGCAGGTGTGATGTCATGGACTCATGTTGTTGGCCAATGTTTTGTGTTTCTTTATTTCCCATCCTATCAGTTTGACCTTGAATTTATTAGGGATGCTATCTTGTCCCTAAGGCATATAAAGTTTTTAAAATTCCATTGCTTAGGATGCACTAAGGTATCAATATTTCAGAGTTAAGTTGCATAAAATAGGTGGTAAATTATAAATAAAATAAAAATATTGGCCCACAGTGTGGATCTATGACATCCCACCTGCTCGTTTCAAGTTCATTCTATGTAGAAATTTTGCCACATTCCATTGCTATAACATCTAGAGAACCAAACATGGGAAATGGAATGAAACTTTCCCAGAATTATTAAAATATTTCCCACTGTAAGGAGTTACAGTCTTTTAGATTTTTCAATAGAACTTAACTGTCTTATCAAAACCTCAATCTGAAGTATGTTGTATTACAGTGGTATATGTTGATTTCAGTCAGTATAAGTGGATTTAGATTGACATATGTGGATTTAAATTTGTATATGTTTATTTAAATTGATCTATGTTGATTCCCCGTGATATGATACCGATTGCTCATTGCTCATCACATAACTAAGCGTGCAAAACGCAAGTTGACAAAATAGGGTCAGCACAAATTAGCATGCAGTTCACAACATGAGGTCAATACAACTAAATCCTACAAAATGTTAGGCTTCAGTTGTGTGAACCCAATGTTGTGTTTTTCAGAATTAAGTTGTACTGACCCTATTTGTGTTTAGCAGGCTTTAGCTGTATACTTTGAGCCAGCGTTGCGTATTGTCCTTGCTGACAAGGAATATCTTGCACCTATCACACCTACTGCAAAAGTAACAGTTACAGTAAACTAAATGTATATGATTGCACAATAAGTTATAGCTGCATTGTCCTTATTACTTCAAAAAGAGGTTTTAGCTGGATGCCGGACTCAAAATAAGATTCAAAAAGGGCATGGCCAAAATGAGCAAAATGGCTAATGGGCTATGTTATTTCAATGGGACATTTTTGAGGGACACCGCAGCAGTCATGAAGGGCCCAATAGCCATGGCTATTGGTGCTGTCTGATATTTCAATCCCTGTAGATGTAACAGACAATTCTTATCTGTCTTGTTTATAACATTTCTTTTAGCCACAAGGTGTTCCAATTTTAGCCACTTTCCTCAGAAAGAATCACAGAGCTTTGAAACTGTCAACCCTAGGAACATTGGACATCATCATAAAAAATTATGGTAAGTGGCGAATTTTATTTATTGATTTGTTCGTTAGTTCATTTGTCCATCTGTCCATCCATCCATTTGTTCATTCATTCATTTGCAAAAAGAAATACGTTTTTTAAATGACAGTTACTCTAACAATGTGGTATTGCTTTTGGGAGACTCAGATGTGTAGCAATGTTTAACAATTTAAACCTTCAAACCCCTTGTCCTCTCCCCTTTAAGTCACCTTTGTGATGCTAAAGGAAAAGCCATGTTATGCTCATAAAAAAGAAGGTTTGGGAATATCCTGTGAAGGCAGCATATTAATAATTTGCTGGGTTCTATGCCAGTGAATCATTTCAACTCTTCTTGTTACAATCAATGAATCAACCATCTTTTGAAATGTTTGTCTTAGTTTTAAAGTGGTGTCTGTGTGAGAGATATTTAATGATTGTATAAAAACCAAGTCTCTAATATGCTTATTTGCTTTAGTTTGGTCTTTAATTTGCTACATGCCCAGCTGAAGTATTTAGATATCTCACTCCTGTTGCTGCAGGAATAATAACTGCTTAACTTGACCCAGACCCTGGACTATAGTGATATTTACTGGAATCTGGCATTATTTAAACATATTTTTAAACTTTTTCATTTATTAGATGATTCAGTTTGGAGCTGTGATTGTGTAAGGATTAATCCTTAATGATTGTATGAAAAAATGAACCCTTTATAAAAAGAACTGGTGTCTTGTGCAAGTCCTCTCCCCCATGGGCGTCTGCAGAAAAAAATTGGGGGGGGGGGGGCAAAATTTCTAGAGGGGACAAATCCTCCGTAGCACCATGAATTGACATGAAGCGTGTGAAAATTTTGGCCCGAAAAACCTCCCAGATCACTGGAAATGACATTTTTAAAGCCTATTTTTCACATAGAAACTTGAAAAACATGTTTTGTCTTTGCTTTTTATACGTTTTTTCAAATTTTTTATTTTCCAGGGGGAGGGGGAAAGTGCAACCCCTTGCCCATGCCTGTGGACAACCATGCCCTCCCCCCTCTTCCAATGCTAGCCCACCATGCCTGCTACAAACTTCTACTGGAACATCACTGAAAATATTCATCTTCCTGTTGTACGTTATTCCAACATGAGTTCCCATTTGATGCCCATATCAATGGTCATTCTAAAACTTTATAAACACTATGGCATGTTGGTATGAAAAGTTAAGAAACATGTTTCCCTTGGTGGCAGAGACAGCATTAAAATTTCCAACTTACTTGTGGTTGTTCCTTACATCATTTCAAGCAATTCCCATGTACAGGATAGTTGCGATAAACTGCTAATTGATGACAAATTTTTGCTAATTAATATTTAGTGATTTCATGACATGATCACAGCCCTAATTTCACTTGGTTTACAGTTTCAACAGTTTCATAAGTATTTGTTGAAATAAAAATGGAATACCAGGTGGGGTGCTGAGGTGGTGTGTGACAAGTAGTTTACTCCTGGCTATCGCCTATAAAATGCACATACAAGACTTTTGTTCCTCATCCCACAGCTGGCACGTTGTTGGCGCCACATAACAGACCATATCCCTCCATGGTTGTCCCTCTGTGGGCTAGGGTGTAGAATATGACCACAGTATTTCCTGCCTGTTGTAAAAGGTGACTAAAGGGATGGACTTAAACTGTTTTGTCTAGATGACACCATATAACTCATTCATGTTGGCATGTCATTAAATTTCATCTAACTGGCCAGCTTATATTTTTCTTTTACAGGAGCATTGCTTACAGAACCAATGATTGATGGCATCTTGGCTGAGATTCCACCTCTGATAAATGAAAGTGACCTCCATATTTCTCAGCTGACTCTTAACCTTTTGACCTCCCTCTGTTGCAAGCATCCTAAGAGCATGGCAAAGGTTCGCGATAGCATCATGAAAGAAATATTTATATTGGTACGGTCCCCTCTACTGCAAGGTTAGTTTTACTTTTGCTGTTAGCTTAAAAAGGGCTTATTGAGCTGATACTGGTAACTGAATAAGACTGTCAAAGGGTCACTACCACATAACAATGCGAGTAATTAGCATAATAAGTTAAGTGTTATATCCAATAGTTAGAGAAAGAGTTAAGATTTTGAATTCTTTGGTGTCTTGACCATAGAATGGTTTTTTGCATAATTTGGAAAAGTTTCTGGTCACAAATTTTTGAACACCCAATTGAAACTTTAAGTTACTGCTAGTAACTGTTACTTGTATGTAGGAATTGGGGATTGTCTTAGACTGACCATTTGTCATTGGTATGTGAAGAAAACTTAACAGGTTTGGAAAAATTTGTTGAATTTCATGGACCAACTCAATTTCACTTGTCCCTATTGTCAATTTTATTTAGAGTGGAAGGTTATTTATGTAGTGAAACTAATAACTATCAGGAATCTGCCAGAAATTCTAAAAAGAAGAAGAAAGAAAAAAAAGAAAATGTGTGTGTGTGTGTGTGTGTGTGGGGGGGGGGAGAGGGGCAGGGGGAGGTGCAGGGGGGGGAGGTGGGACAGATTATTTCTGCCAAGCCCCAAGTCCAAGTTGATGCTTCCCATGTTAGTGAGCTTGCTTCATCGTCTCTATAGACCTTGTGCATTGACAACATACTGACGTCATCTGTGGGGCAAAAGAAGAATTCTCCCTGCACTTATAGTGGACTTTGCATATATCGACTAGTTGACAAATCAGCTGTTTGCGTTTGTTTAGTTTGTTTTGTCCCCAAGCCAGGCCCACATCACATGCACAAGGTCTATAAGGTGCAATCTGAAGGATTTTAAAGGCTATTTATGTAAGTTTGAACATTGTGTAAAGGTGTCCTCTTCTTACATAAGAACCCCAAGATACTGAAATTTCTTTTATTTTTGTGGAAATGAGGCGGTTTACCCTGTTTCTCCTGGAAAGTGGGCTTAAATTTGGCTTTCCCTTCCCCTTGGTTGAAACCCAGCCCATCATAAGTACTGCCCTTCTTACAAAGTTAATTATTTTTTTCCAACTATGAAAAAAACGTGTGAAAGATGCAGATATTAGCCACAGATCAGGACAGGTTGATATGACACCTTTTTAGAGCCAAGAGAGATTGATGACGTTTGATACTTTAAGTTAATTATTTTCACAGGTGGTGCTTTGAATTCACTTTTGGCATTCTTCCAAGCATTGGTAGCCACAAAGACCCCCAAGATGGAGTTCAGGGACCTACTAGGCCTCCTGACTGCACCCATATATAACCCAACAGAGATGACACAACCCAGTGGTGGCCAGTATGCTGTACACAAACAAGTAAGTATTAGCATGCACACTTTTATACCACTAAACCTGGTTTGATTCCTGGGCTGAGTCATGCCAAAGACTTAAAACGGGAACCTACTGCTTCCGTGCATGA
Source organism: Holothuria scabra (assembly GCA_037179385.1). Classification (NCBI taxonomy): domain Eukaryota; kingdom Metazoa; phylum Echinodermata; class Holothuroidea; order Aspidochirotida; family Holothuriidae; genus Holothuria; species Holothuria scabra. The sequence continues at coordinate 3,559,861 of CM074199.1, forward strand.
TGTTCTGCATAAGCAATGGAGTAGGGATAAAAATCCAGTGTCTCACATCTGGAAAGAGGATGTAAGCGCAGCTAGATTTATCAAAGGTGTAAAACCCAATGGCTTTATAGCACTAAGCATTGGTCACTCACACTTGGATGGTGAATAAAATCATCAAGATGTGTTAGAGGATGGGGGTTGTGTAGACATAAAATTTTTCTAGGTCTGGAAGAGTACTTCAGCTAGTTTAGAATCATGATATTTGGTAGAGAAGGAAGTGAATAATGTAATGTCAACTTTAATGTTAAGACTTCAGGATAATCCTGATGTGTTCATATTTATGTTTTTCATAATTCAGTTATTCAAACTTTAATTCATTTGTTAATTTGGATAATGTGCAAAAAGGATACCATTGATTATAAGAATGATTATGGAATAGAAAATAGCATTATGGTATAGAAAATAGTTTATTAATACAGCTGTTAGGTTTACAGTAACCAAAGAAGCCTTAAAACTTACAACAATGTGAACATATTGATTGTCTGACATTGTATGAAAAATACACTTTTACTAAAAATTATCAGAAAAAGTGTAGAGCAACTGCTTGACCAAAATATGGTCAGTCTTTGCCTAAACTTTAGTGATTTCTATACATATTGTGAATATTTGGAGAGGATAAGATTTGCTTTGCACCCTGAATCCTAGAACTCATTGAGTTCAGCCCTCGTACACTCATTGTACTTGACAGACTGCATGATCATGTGGTTAGAGCACCCGACTTGCAGCCGGAAAGTCAGGAGGTTGGGATTTCCCATGGGTGGAAAAAGTTGGGGAGCTGGGAGGCTCTTTCCCAGGAAATTTGGGCATCTGGAGAGAAATTTTTGCAATTGGAAGGGAATTTCCCTTTTCTTTACATGGACATATTGGTTGAATTACAGGAAATTTGCTACCTTTGTGAGAAACAACTTTCTCACCTTCCTGGGAAATAAACATTCTCTCCAGCCCTGGGAGTTCCAGTCCTGACTGGGTCATATGGAAGACTTTAAAATTGGAACTGATTGCCATTGTGCTTGATGCTCAGCATAAGCAATGGAATAGGGAAAATAAGCCAGCGAGCCACAACTGGAAAAATGCTATGGCAGGCTCGTCTTGTACCAATTCGTAAGAAAGTGGGCTGTGAAACTCTGTCTAATTCACTGCACACAGTTTATCATCTGCTACACATTTTGTTTTCTAAGATGCCAACGTTGGCAACTAGGCTTTTGGTCTGTGTTTTAATTTTGTATTTTAATGTGATTTTTCTCTCCGTAGGCATTTAATTCAATCGCAAAATGTGTCGCTGTTTTAACAATTTCGTCTGCTGGGGAAGGAGCATCTGTTATAACCCAGTGTGTCAATGACTTAAAGGTGAGAGCCAGTCTGTTTAAAAATTTTGCATTTATATTTGACCTTCTTCATCTCTTATAATTTTCATTAATCATGTCTGAATACGTTTGAGTGGTACCCTTTATTTTCCCAATTCGCAGAACCCTAAATCATCGGACTCTATCAGCCTGTTTGCCTTGCTGTCATTGGGAGAAATTGGAAAACATGTGTAAGTCATTAATCATATTTCATATGGCATCTGGGAAATTTCCTTTGGTGGTGTGGGTTGAGTTTCTGTGGTAGGTATATGTATTTGCATGGAACCTATCAGGTTGGATTATCAAGCAGGTTGCCATCCAGAAGTTAGTTAGATGAAGTTAAATGGCCCAATTTCTAACCAAATGGTTTAAGTCAAGCAGGATTTTTGCTTACCTAGGGTCCTCGGTCTCAGAGGCAGGTAAGTTCCCCTGGGTGCTTGTTTACAGTGGGATGTGTAGTATTTTATTAAAATTGTCAATAGATTAAGTTCAAAAGAGAAGTCACCTCCAATTTATGCAACAATATTGTTTTGTAAATCTATGTTAATTCCAACGTTTACGAGAATGTTTTGCATGTAAAAGGTATTTTGTTGGTATAAATTTACTATACCACTGAAAGTGAGGTTTGTGAGGAAGAGCATTATCATTTTGTGTCATGTTCATCATTAACTAGTGTCAGAAGTAACCTTGCTGCAATATTTACAAAAAGTTTTTATCTTGAGGCTTCAATATCCTCATAGCTTCTGGAACTAAAATTACTTATTTGTGCTTATCCAAAGTGCTGTGATTTAAGGTGGTCTGGAAAGAGTGCTTCAACAACACTGGAGAGATCTTCTGAAACTGCAACAGATATTATTCAATATTTTGATGGAATATGATTGATCAAATTGCTCTGTCTTTGAAAAAAATAACTAAGTGTGTTCAATTTCCTTATGGGAATGATTCTGTAACCAAGAATGAGGTGAATTGAAAGAATGGAGAATGGGACTGGAAGGCTGTCCACAGAGTTTGGGGAAGAAAATGGGAAGGGAAGCCTGGGAAGGATCCAGTACTTGAAGGGGTCAAAATATGGAAACTTTTGTTGTAAGTCAGCAGGATCTTTTCATCTGTCCATTCATGTTTACCTGTCTGTATTGGGATAACCGATCACTGCTTACAGATGATAACTTGCCTGTTTTTTGCCAATTTTTCAGTGATTTAAGTGGTAACAAAGAGCTGAAGAATGTCATCATAGAATCGTTTTCATCTTCAAGTGAAGAAGTGAAATCTGCAGCATCATTTGCTTTAGGTATGTCAGATTTTCTGTTGAGAAGAAAATCAAATGGTTAACACATTCATTATGTTTGCCCCTAATATTACCTGCCCACCCAGAATGATGCTGTCATCAGCTATGATCCACCATGCTGTACCTGACCACCCACCATTACACTATAACCTGCTATGATCTACCATGCAATCCATTTTCTCATAGGCATACAGTGATAATTTTTGTGGGGAGGGCAAGAGCAAATTTTGGCCAAATAAAGAACCCTTTATCATGTTTTGCCCGAAGGGACCAATTGTTTTTGCCTGAATTGGGTAGGCGAGTGCCCTGCCTTGTACGCCTATGCATTTTCTTGAAAGCTGTGACGGCGTGGGATGGTATGTTTGTAGGCAAGAGCAGTGGAAGGAATGCATTGAAGAATGAGGGAAGCAGTGGGATAGATTAACCCTTTACCGTTGTGCTCCGATCGGGGCATATTTGCGCGCCTTGGCAGTGGGCGGAAAAGCGGGCATAGTCAGCCCCGCATCGGCTTCCGTAGGCCATTGACCCCGTGACCTTAAACTATTGTCTCTCTCGTTGTTGTGGCCAAATTTTCGGGTAGCTACTCGCAGTTTCGAGCTCCGAGTGAAACAGTAAAGATGGGTGACAGCCAAGCTCTCCGCATGGGTCCAAAAGGACCCCAAACAACGGCAAAGGGTTAAAACAAGCCTGTGGAGTGTGTTTACTGCAAAGCTGATGTCACTGTCTCTACGTGTGTGCACATAACCCTTTAGCCGCGTGGTGCAGGTATTTTAGATTAACCCTTTACCGTTGTGCTCCAATCGGGGCATATTTGCGCGCCTCGGCAGTGGGTGGAAAAGCGGGCGTAGCCCGCCCCGCATTGGCTTTCGTAGGCCATTGACCCTGTGACCTTAAACTATTGTCTCTCTCGTTGTTGTGGCCGAATTTTCGGGTAGCTACTCGCAGTTTCGAGCTCCGTGAGAAAGAGTAAAGATGGGTGACAGCTGAGCTCTCTGCATGGGTCCAAAACTACCCAAACAATGGTAAAGGGTTAAAGGACTGAATTTTATTGATTTTACCAAATGTTAGGAAGTTCATATTTTCATTACTCCCTGCCTTGATATGATATTTGGCTGTATTGATGTAGTTAGTTCATTCTTTAGATAGAGTATTACGACCTAGTTTCCAACCTACTGGTTCAAGTCAAGCTGGCCACAGCCTTTTTTCCAGTTGTGACTCACTGGCATGTTTTCTGTACTCCATTGTTTGTGTGGAGCATCACCCACAATGGCAGTATGTTCCATTTATAGAGTCTTTGGAATGACTTGACCTGGGAATGGAACCCCAGCCTTCTCCATGAGAGCTGCATGTTCTTACCCTTAGACCAAACACGGGGCCGGCTGTATTGATGTGAAAAATATTCCATGTCTTGAAAAATTTGTGGATTATCTGGATATGAAAAATGTGTTTGTAGGTATATTGTGTTTGAAGCTTTCATAGCAGAACATGTAATAGGGAGGAGGTACTTTTCTTGTGGGCTGTAGAACAGGTGTGTACAATTAGTGTAGACCATGGACTTCCTATATACATGGACAGAGCATACTGCATGGTACATTGTTGCTACCATATGTGTGAGTATAGGCATAGCAAAATGGCTGTCTGCTATGGTTTTGTGTTAAGTTTGGACTTGCTCAAGTAAATCAACAGAGTTTGCAAGAAAGTTATAATATTTTTGAAAGAATAAAAGGTAAGGTAAAAATCACTAAACATGTTGCACGAATATGATATTGATTCCCATTCAAGTTTTAATTTTTGTTTAAAATACTACAGAGTTGTTGTCAAATCATACAAATTATGGCTTGACGGCAGCCATCTTGGTGCGCCTTTTTTGTCCCAGTCGGAGGTGACAATCTAAGGATAGGACATACGTGTTACATGCTTTGTCCATGTATAGGAGGTCGGTGATTAAAACGAAAACTTTAGAAGAGAACTACAGCAAATTGAAGTTAGCAAGCAACCTGGAGACAGTATTCCTGTAGTTCATCATCCTCTTCCGTTTCACAAAACAGCATGAAAAATGAATTCTAACAGTCCAACTCCCATCTTCATAGGACATTTGTGAGACAAGGTATAAAATGTTGAAATTTATTCACTCAAATTATTAAAATGGTGCATTGTGCAATAATTTGTGATGTCATTATTGTACTACTCAAATTACAATCTTTGTATTTCTTTGTTTTCTGAAAGTTACTGCACCTTGTACCAAGGTGTGATAGCAATCCTACTGTTAGGGGGTAATGTAATTAATTAAGCCCTCTGTGTGCAACATGCTATGCAAGCAAACAGGAAGTGTTCGGGGTCGTTAAAATATTTTTAATTTTAGAGGGAAACAAAGCAGGTAATGTGAATTGCACAAGAAGACATCACAAATTATTGTGAAAGAATTTCCTATGAAGATGGGATTTGCACTGGTTGAATTCATTTTTCATGCTGTTTAATATATATTTTTGAATTTTTGGACTTTTTGAATTTTTTGACTTCATGCTGTTTAAAATATATTTTTGAATATTTTGACTTGAGGTACACTTTAAATGACTTGCTTGGTAATTATTCTAACCAACAAATTTTACATTTAATTTTATAGGAAGTGTGAGTGTCGGTAACCTGACACAATATCTGCCATTTGTGTTGAAAGAGATTGAACTGCAACCTAAGAGGCAGTACCTACTGCTCCATGCTTTGAAAGAGGTGAGTGATTGTTGAATATTTATAGATAGGATAAAGGTTTGAGTATTGAAATGCAAACTAAGAGACAGAACTCACTTCCTCTCATGGTAAATTCATATGATAGAAAATGCATTCTTTTAAGCTGAACTTAGTACCATCAAATATGGTGCATTCCTATTAGGTAGTAAGCTTGAAAGATACATATCATGATTTAGAAATTCATCCTGTCTTGCTTAAGAGTGGCAGATCTGACATTCATATGCATTAAGTGAGAGGTGAGTTTGGTCTATGAATATTCATTGATGAGATGAAGGTTTTAAAATTTAAATACAGCCTAAGAGGCAGTGCATACTGGTCCACTCTTTGAAAGAGGTGAGAATAAGTTTGAATATTCATAGTTAGATTAACGGTTTTAACATTGAAGTACAATCCAAGAGACAGTGTCTTATGCTCTACTCTTTATAAGAGGAGGTATGATCTTTAAATATTCAGAGGAGGCCTAGTCTTGTGCAAACTGCTGCACTCTTTCAAATAGGTGCTGCCTATGCATATGATTGTAAGATCTAGTCGCTCTTAAGCTAGAAGGAATATATGTTGAAATTGTGATCTGTACTTCCAAAGTTTAGTACCTTGAGAAATGGAACGTAACATATTTGACATATTTGAGTTGTTCCAATTGAGAATTTCTGTAGACTATTATAAAAATTGTAATTTGGAGTGAGAATTGACTGCCTTTTTCTTTTCTCAAACAGATAATTACATGTCAGAGTTCAAGCAATGCATCAGTGGAGCTGCTGACCCCATTTGTGTCAAATATTTGGTAAGGCTGATTTACAAACAATATACATTGACCCCATATGTGTCAAATATTTGGTAGGGCTGATTTACAAACAATATACATTGACCCCATTTGTGTCAAATATTTGGTAGGGCTGATTTACAAACAATATACATTGACCCCATCTGTGTCAAATATTTGGTAGGGCTAATTAACAAACAATCTACAATCGCCGCCAAAACAAATGAAACAAAATCCCTCCGTAGCAGATATTACATAGCCTTTTAGCCATATCTCATGGTGTCGCTCTCCCCCTTTCTCCCACTTCAATGTTGGTTGGGAAAAACTGACCAGTCCAGAGAAAACAACATTGAAACAGGGTAAACGGGTTTGTTTCATTTACTTTTGGAGGGGATTGTAGAATTGATATAAAGTGTGTATGTTATATAATATGCACGACATTCATACAACTTAACACTTGACTGTCTAGTGTTTACAGCATCCAACTGTCATCCGGAAGGTCTGGCGTTCTCATTTTGGCTAGGTCATACGGAAGACTTAAAAACCGAAACCTACTGTCATTGTGTCTGGTGTTGAGTATAAGCAATGGAGTAGGGAAAATAAGCCAGTGAGCCACAGCTGGTAAAAAGGCTGTGGCAAGCAGGAATAAAACCAGTTGGTTAAAAAATGAGCTGTAAAACTGCATCTAAGTTACTAACTTTACTGTTATTTCCATTCTGATTGGCTGAAATCCATTCTAGACAAATTTTGAAAGAGTTGAGATTTTGGATTGTCCGGTGAAACCCTCTTTGGTGGGTTTTAAGCATATGGATAATTTATCAAGCTGTTAATTTTAGTGTTGTTACCTTACTGCCTGATTAATCAAGGCCCACAGCTTGGATTACATATTGTAGGGATTTCTCTCCTTGTAACGTGCCCTTTTGACTACTTATGCGGCTCAGTGAATGTCCTCATTTATACACGTCCAACAGGAACGAATTGACATAACAAACAGCTATGCAGGCAAAACAGGGGATTGCGGAATTTTCGCCTGCTTGTGTGGCTTGGTATGAATACTCAAGCACACACAGGTAGCACGTATTAGAATAACGAGCAGCTACGCATGCCAAAGAGGGGATTTTTAACTTAAAATTTCTGACAATACTGAATAGGTTTGTATTTTGATATTTATCGAGTGGTTGATTATTTTGGTTAAAAAATATTGCTAAGACAAGTGTCTAAGCTTTCAAGCTGTAAATGATTTACCAGAAAGTACATTTTATCTAGAACCTACAACCTACTACTGTTGGAAACTTGCTAACATCTACCAGGCCTGACTTGAATGCTGCTGCACAGGCTTAGTCTTCTTTTGAAGCAATGATTACTCTTTTGAAAATCCTCATTTATTGAACTTTCAGCTAAATTGATCCTAGCGGTCTCAGCATTGACTGGGCATGTTTAAATGGTTGAATCAGAGCTAGAACCATCTCACGACAGTCTGTTGACTGCTTGGAGGATATGGTTGCTATGGTTTGTTGCAATGCCATTAAGATTGAGTATAAAAATTTGGCAGCAGAACTTGCTCTCAAGAGGGTTATAGCGAAGACTTTAAATTGAAATTCACTGCCATTGACCGTGCTTGTATTGGCATTCAGCATGCATAAGCAGTTGAGTAGTTTAAAGAAGCCAGTGAGCCAAAACTGGAAAAAAGTCTGTGGCCGGCTCGAAACTAAGCCATAAAACTCCACCTTAAAGATTTGAGCTTGGCAAGCCATTTGCAACTTATTGCACCTAACTTAGGGTTCATTCAATAATAAAATCAGTTAGCGTTTAGGGACTTTTTCGTCTTTGTTTCCTATTGTCTTTAGAGGCCTTTATTTGTACTTGCCTGCAAGTACAGACCGTCTAGTTAATACAATCATTTGAACAACCTTAACCTTACTCATCTGATATTCTGTAAACTTTTTTATTTGTCATTACCAGGACGATGTTGTTTAACCACTGTGAATGCCCAGAAGAGGGCACTAGGAATGTTGTAGCAGAGTGCCTCGGAAAACTAACCTTGATAGATTCAGCAAACCTTCTTCCTAAATTAAAGGTAAGTGTTTAATGTTAAATGAAAGGGTTTGAAGGTAGAAGGTGCTTGCCCCAAAATATTCTGGGAAATTTGTCAAACTCCTGCAAACTTCTTCTCATACAACTTTGTAGCCCCTGAAGATGTTTTTGAACAGGATTGTTCCAAACAAAAGGTGAGCCACGAGTTTTTCTTCATAAATTCAAAGCAGCAAACAAAGCTTGTTTTTATGATTTTTTCATAACTTGAGTTCTGAATCACACTTTTAAATTGTCTTAAAACTAAAAAATTATCCGTGATCACGGCCTAATGTTGTGATTGGTAGAATGTAGTGGAGGATGTGTTTTTGTTCCCAACAAATATTTAGAACTTTTCATTCAGCAGCAATTAGAATATAATTAACATTCCTCCAAAACTGAAAGATCTCCTCAATGTTTCTTTATTCTGGTAAACATTAAGTTTAGAGGGGAGAATGAGGTGCCTCAACATAATGTGCAATATTTTCTGTGAAACATTGATTGCCCCTTTTAAACTATTCAGAAGCAATAAAATGATAGACGAAAGCAATTTATGAATTGTGTATGGTGGGGAATACTTATTCTGGTTGGTGTGCCTGCATATTCACTCTGCATGTTTGGTTACAGATTATGTTGGACTTTACAGAAGTGGTTTGTTTCCTACATGGTTAAGGCACCATACTTGCAGTTGGGAGGTCTGGAGTTCTAGTCCTGGCCGTGTCATACTGGAGACTTTAAAAGCTGAACCTTCTGCCATTGTGCTTTGTACTCAGCAAAAGCAATGGAGTATGGAAAATAAGCCAGTGAGCCACAACTGGAAAAAGGCCCTGGCCAGCTCAGTTTGAACCAGTTCGTTTGAAACTGGTCTGTAAAGCTGTACCTAACCTAACCTTCATACCATGGTTTAGAAGGACACATTTACTGAAACACAGTTACTAAGCCTTTAGATGGGTCTGGTGTAATTTTGTCTTTCGTGTTCCAGCTTCCAGCCTGCTGTTACTTTTCTTTTCACACAACCTTGTGACCTGATTGTAAATCTTTTTTTGCTTTGGAATGCAAAAAGCACAGGAATAGGGAATTGCACAGCCAATACTATCCAAGTAGAGAGTGCTGGGATTGGACGGCATGGATTGTACAGACAAAATTTGCCCCTGACTGCCTCCTAGATTGCAGGAAATCAATTTTCCCAGGCATTGTGCTTTGTTCTTCTTCCAAGTTCTTCCAGGGTTTTTAGCAGACATAGTCTGAAGATGCATGCAAGGTACTACAGTATGCCCACCCTAGACATGTACAGTATGCACTGTAGCCTGCCATGTTGTAACACTTCTGAAAGTCGCATACGAGCTAGCTGCATAGAAGCTTTAGAGAGAGGCAAGCAGTTACACTTTGTGACGATTTTATGCATAGTAGATGGCCCATCCCACTAGCTAGGTTCTCAATTTATTATAACAAAACAACACATACAGTTACTCATTAAAAAGTTACTTCTTACGTTTCCTAAACCCCTTGCAATCAACTGAGGTCAATCCTCAGTCCACTGGTAGATTGAGATGGACTACTGATGTAGCTAGTTATGTGAGATATATTGACACACCAACACCAATTTGTAACATAGCATGAACTAAATAAATAAGCAAAGTTTAGATGTTTGGTTTCAAATACAGTGCAAACATGGTGCAAATTCTTCCCTTCAGTCCCCTCTCACTGCAGGTGAGAAATATTGTGGTCACATCCTACAACCGCTGTCCACGGGGCAGGGGGTGGGGGGGGGGAGGGGGGATGTAACAGGTGAAAGTAAGTTGTTGCATAATTTGGTGGGTCAAAGTGGTTTGACGGAAGAGGGAGAAGCGATTGCAGAGATTGCCTGTTTGCATGATGAATTGAGGTGTGCATACTGTCACAATATATGTGCAGAAGTATAAATTTTGTCTCTTTCAATTTTACAGGATTCTTTGAGGACTGAGTCATCTCATGTTAAAAGTACAGTTGTTACTGCTGTTAAATTTACTATTTCAGATCAAGTAAGTACACTATCACAGCAAGTAATAGCAGGAGAACTGCGCTGTCTTTAATATGGCTGACTTTAAACAATTGGTTAGAAACTGCGCTGTAAAAAACTCTCTTTAAAGTGAGGACTGTTTTATCTTTAATATGAGGACTCTGTTTCCTCTATGTTATGTTAAATAAATATTCCTATTGTGGAAGATGACCAGCTTGAAGGGGAGATGCATGACATTAAACTGATATGATCTGTTCAGAAGTTATTATCTGCCAAAACTTCTCCTGCCCATTCAGCTGGCTTATCTATTCATGCATCAGAAAACCATCACGGTGTAGCAAAGTAGCAAAGTCCTTGCAAAAAAATGTTACAAAAAGGTGGAAATTCTCCTTTAATTCCGTTACCTTACATGGTCTTTGGTTGAAAGCTTAACAAACTTGGCAGGGTTTCCTTTTCATTCTGTATGCATAGCCATGTATGTAAAGAGATTAAGTCATATGAAAACAGTGTAGGACTCACACAAGATTCCTGCCTTTAAAAATCTATGAACCCGATACTGCAGTTTTTGCCCAAAAAGGGCTTTTAATAAAATTCTGATCCTGACTTCGTGTTTCACACCTTGCTCTTGTTTGCATCTAGCCTTCACACATAAACTTGAAGACCATGCATATTGTTTGCACTCAGCTGAACTACTGTCACAATGGATCTATTACATAATAATAGTTGGATGCTCACACAATGGTTCATTGTTGATCCAGGCTAGCCAGCAGTTAATCCTCTTAGGGGAGCTGCCAGCTAGGGCTTGACTTTCAGATAAGATTATTAGGAAATGTAACAATCTTCAAGCAAAGGACATTTACTTCTTCGTATAGACATTCCAGCAAAATGTTGTGTGGTCTAATATGCAGAGGGTTCTCCTCTTATTGCAAATGTCTGCAGATTGATTCCCAGGCCCTGGCCATTACAAATACTTAAAAAAATGGAACCGACTGCCATTGTTTTTGATGCTCTTAGTCAGCAATGGAGCCTACTTGGCAATTGTTCTGTGTTAAGCAGAACTGTTCTGTTTTCTTTGCTTTAAAAATCAGAATGTTACAGGTTTTTTTTCAGCTTTTAGTATATTATCATTAAGCTAATAGTAAAATGCAGAATGCTGAATGTCAAAAACTTTGCGTTTTAGAACTACTGTTAGATGTTCTGTTTTCTGTGTTAGTTGTTCTGTTTCGTATGTAGGATGTTCAGTTTTCCGAGATGGTAATGTTGGCAAGTACGATGGAGAAAGAACAACAGTTCAGTGCTACACAACTGGAAATTGGCTGTGTGCACCACTAGGTTAAACCAGGTCATCTAAGTTGAGTTTTAAATCCCTGTCCAACCTAACCTAGCAAATTTTGTGCCAAGGTGTTAATCTGTCTTGTGTTTAGCTCCTAAAATCAACATACTTTTAACATTTGTGCCTAACCTTAAATTCTGTTGCTTTCACAAACTTTCTACCTTTTTGTTTTTGTCATTAGCCCCAACCTATCGATAGTTTGTTGAAATCATGTATTGGAGACTTCTTGGAAACAATGCAAGATGATGATATTAATGTAAGGCGAGTGGCTCTTATTACTTTCAACTCTGCTGCTCATAACAAACCAAGCCTCATCAGAGATTTGTTGGAGAAAGTCTTGCCTCACTTGTATAATGAAACAAAAGTCAAGGTAAGCTAAATGATAATGAATATGCATGCTTTGTACCATTGTGACTTTGAATATTCAATAGTTTGATAGTTCAGGTGGTTTACCTTAATCAAATAATTTGGTCTCCAGACAGTATGGTCTACCTGAATCATATAATTTGGTCTCCAGACAGTATGGTCTACCTGAATCATATAATTTGGTCTCCAGACAGTATGGTCTACCTGAATCATATAATTTGGTCTCCAGACAGTATGGTCTACCTGAATCATATAATTTGGTCTCCAGACAGTATAGTCTACCTGAATCATATAATTTGGTCTCCAGACAGTACGGTCTACCTAAATTTTAAGATTTGGCCTCCAGACAGGTTTGACCTCTAGCCAGAATGCCTACTTGAATTGCAAAGCTTGGATAGCAATGCCAGTGACGCCCATAGACTATCTGCCCTCACAATTTGCATAAACTGTAGACACTTCTTTGGTAGTCTTGGTGACGTGACCCAGGCTTAAAATGAACGAACTGCATCAGGTTATGATGGAACACGTTCAACAGGGCTGATGGCATATGACCCAGTGGAATTGAAAGACATCTAACTTGTGGAAGTGTTCACACCACCAAGACCCCAGCCAGCACAGCAGGTGGTTGTTGTTGTGTTGTGGGAAGTTGTGGCAGTGTAATCTGGGCTTAAAGTGTGGCCTCCAGACAGTATGGACTACTTGAATTAGAAGATTTGGCCTTAGGAGAGTATGGCCTATCTGAATGATACGATTTGTGCTGCAAATCCTGTCATAAAAATGTTGTCTTCTCTTGCAGAAAGAGCTCATCAGAGAGGTAGAGATGGGTCCATTCAAGCACACTGTAGATGATGGATTAGATATTAGAAAGGTAACCTGAACATTTTTCTGCATTGCTTTAAATATCTGCTTTTATTTTATCCGATGTACGTCTCTAGTTTTGGAGAGTCAATTAAAATATTGTTTTCGAAACATTGTTTGCCCTATTTGTGGTTGTTTGCCATAAATGGAAGAGCCATACAGTCAGTACTTCACGGCCCTCCATTTCAACCTTTCTCTTATTCATACTGTTTGAACCTCCTTCTTTGAATGAGGAAATAAATGATAATGTCTTTGTGATTGGTGGGTTCCCCCAAACCATGGATTAATAGACCAATGGCATGGTAAGTTCTATACACATGCAGTAATTGATGACAATGCAAGCACCTGAAGTATGACCACTTAACATAAATAGATTCATTTGATCTTTATACATCAAATTTAAACCTTTGGTAATAAAGTTTAAGCATTGCAAATTCAGTCTTGATTCATGGTTCTGAAATCAAATTCACCTTGCAAGTAATAAGTCAGCTTTTGGCTCTCAAATTGTTGTATCCATCACCTTTCTGAATTGTTTACTTTCACCATAGTAAGGTTAACTTTCTTTTTAGGGTGTTGTGCTTTCACTCCAGTGAGGGTTACTTTCTTTCACTCCAGTTAGCATTACTTTCACTCCAGTGAGGGTTCTTTTCACTGCAGTTAGGGTTATTTTCACTGCAGTGAGTTTTAATTTTCTCACCCATGAGGTTTAATTTTCTCACAAGTGAGGTTTAAATTTCACTCTAGTGAGGTTAACTTCAGTAAGGTTCTAATTTCACTCTAGTTAGGTTTACTTTTTACTCCAGTGAGGTTTACTTTCACTCTGGTGAGGTTTCCTTTATCTCAGTGATGTTAATTTTACACTCCAGGGAGACGGACCTTCTCTCCAGTTAGACTTACCTTCACTTCAGCAGGACTTACCTTCACTCCAGTGATATCAGAATGATTCTTTCATTAACATGAGGAGAGTTGGTAACAAAGGGGATGGTCAGTGTTTTTCCCTTCAGAAATCTCAATAGGGAACTGTAGATTCCATGTCGCTGTCCTCACCTACAATGAAATGACGTTACTTGTGTCTATGCCACTTCGAGTGCAACGCAGAATAACGCTACTGTTAGTTATTAAATGGGAAGGGCAATGCAGGAGGTTACATCTTTCGGTTGTAGGCTTGTAGCTGATGTCTGCGCTGTGAAATCTTAATCTCACTTGAATCTGTTCTTCTTGCAGGCTGCTTTTGAATGTATGTACACATTGCTGGACTCTTGTCTAGATCGCCTGGATATCTTTGAATTTTTGAACCATGTTGAAGATGGGTTGAAGGACCACTATGATGTCAAGGTGAGAGATTTTCCCTCTTGCAAACCTGCTAGTAGAAATTTGATTACTCATATTTATAGCTAATGATTTTTATTTGACATTGAAATGGGTAGTTACAATTGTATATCATTCATATTTTGCAAAATATCAGATGGAAAGTTAAAACCATGTCCCTTAATAATTTACTTAATACAGGCCTTGAATTTTGAGGCATGTAAATGTGATTGCATACCATCTTTTGCCTCAGATCAATGTGAGGAGTATGAATTTTTGCACACCTTGAGGACGGAATGGGGCTCATGTAAATCTAGTAAAATTTAAGCAAACAGCACAACTACCACAATCCTTAATTTCCTGAGGATTGTAATTTGTTGCACACTCACTTTGAAAATCTAAAACTCAAGACCTGTTAAAAATTCAAAGAAAAAAAAAAGGAGGTGTGAATCTTGCATGAATGACATCACAAACTGTTGTGTAGTATTTTGTTTGAATGTTTGGTGGATAGAAAAACAAAGAAACAAAGAAATACAAAATATGTAATTTGAGTACTACAACAATGACATCACAAGTTATTGCCCAATGTACCATTAAAAGTCGAGTGAATAAACTTAAACATTTTATAACTCAGCTCAGTAAGGTCCTATGAAGATGGGAGTTGGACTGTTAGAATTAATTTTTCATGGTCTTTAATATATATTTTTGAATTTTTTGACTTGACGTACTCTTTAAACATACTTTTCTAGAATCTCATTTCAATATTTCTTTTCCTTGATTTAATCTCTTCATCAGATGCTTACGTATTTAATGCTTGTCAGGCTCTCAACCCTCAGCCCTAATGCTCTTCTGCAAAGTAAGTTCCTACCAATACAGATGTTACCTTGGTAAAGCATTATTTAGTGTGATAGAGTGTAATCTTTGTTCTCTTTGTCTTCTCTTAAGGAAAGAAAAAAATTGAGGTTTGTGATTGATTTCTATGTTTTAGTCTGAAAAGTTAAAATAGAAGGTTAGTCACTTGTCTCAATATATTTAAAGGCCCAATTCTGTCACCCTTAACAGTACCAATACTTGTAACCTTCTTACTTAGACCCCTCCTCCTACAATTGTCTGAAATTCAGCCTCATCGAAACACAATCTCAGTTCATTGCTTCAGACTGAGTATAGAAAAGTTCAATGTGTATAATCAAAACACTGTCAGTTCAGTTCATGCTGTGTAATATAAGTTTTGGTACTCTGCATTGTTTGAATTAGCTGTCAATCAAAGAGCTGAGCCAATTGAGAATTTCTGTGAACCCTGCAAGAATTGTAGTTTGGGTTGAGAGGATTGGCCCTTTAAATTGGAAATGATTGATAATAGAGTGTGTGTTTTGAGATAGCTGCTTTTGGACCTGATTGTTTACCTTATAAGTTACTTTTTCATATAGTTTGCTTACTTTCACCAGAAACCAATCTCAACATGTCAGGATGTTTGCATGAATGAGGGAGGGGATATTTGTGATAAATGAAAAGGATATTGAGTATTGTTGTACAGCGGTATATGTGAAAGCAGTAAAATAAACACTATTAGAAGAGCTCATATTAACATTTTGATTGCTGGAAGGTTCTGTTTTGAAGCATCAGATGACTGTTGTTTGAGTGATCTAGCCAAACGTTTAGTCTTGTTGATACCAGAATTTGTTTTGAGTACCAACCTCCACATATTTGCTTGAAAACATTAGATGCATTTGTTCTGTTACAGCTGATATAATGGAGACTTTATGGCAAAAAAAGATGGTGGGGGAGCAAAACAAAACTCATGTAAAACCATGGTGGTTCCTGTCATGTAACATTGAGTTTTATGGACATCACTAAGTTTCTCAAGGGATAACTCATTGGCTCTGCACTTACCATTTGTTTTTTCAGGGGTCCTGTGCCCTGGAAATAAATTAGGGCCTAAGCATGGTCTTAACCTTCATTGAGTGATGTTTCTGCTAAAAAATATCTGTTGACATCTCTAAGATTCATCTCATTATTTTGACCTGCAGGATTTGACAGATTGATAGATCCTCTGAGGACAACTCTGACAACAAAAGTCAGGGCTAATTCAGTCAAACAGGAATTTGAGAAGCAGGATGAATTAAAGAGGTCTGCAATGAGGGCAGTGAATGCCCTACAGTCAATCCCAGACAGTGGTAAGTATAGATGCAAAGAGGGAAGGGGGTTAATCGGAGACTAGAGACAATTAAGTTAACAAGAACTCCACAAGAATGAACTGATAAAGTCCGTAACAAGGGTATGTTAGTTAGTTAGATGGAGTTTTATGGCCCAGTTTCCAACCTATTGGTTCAAGTCGAGCCAGCCACAGCCTTTTCTTCCAGTTGTGGCTTACTGGCTTGTTTTCCCTATTCCATTGCTTATGCGGAGCATCACACACACGGCAGTAGGTTCCATTTTTAGAGTCTTTGGTATGACTTGACCTGGGAATAGAACCCAGGCCTTACGTGTGAAAGGTGGATGCTCTTACTGTTAGACCAAACACGTGGTCTCAACAAAGTCGGTAAGGAGGGTATGCCTCCAAGTCACAGACAGGAGTAAGGACCTGTGTTTCCAAGGAAGAAGTTGAATTGATAGTCAAGTGATGGTCTGATTTCAGTTGGCCATAACTGAGGGCCATTACTTTTAGTCTTTAAATTTTGGTGCTTACCTATATCATGGATGGTTGTACACTGAATTGTATCTTGAGACCCTCAATTTCACTGTACATGAGGGTTTGAAAGCCATGTAGACAATAAATGAAGGCCATTTAAGGCTGGTGGATGGCACTAATGGCTGCCTACAGTCAGTGAACATAAGCCCTGATTGGATTCCTCTATAGGCTGAAGTTTGCAGAGAGAATGGAAAGCAAGGGAGAGGGTGTCGAGATGGTAAAAGGATTATTGAAAGAAACAGGAAGTAAAGCATAATTGTCACAGCTTCTAGTTGGCAAAGTACTTTTTTAGGTTACTATATTTGTAGTTCCATTACTTACTAAAAGATATAACGGGTACATACTGTATAATATAGGTAAAAAAATAAGTGAAAATGCAACAATACAACCGAGTTAATTTGCATCTGGAAAACTTGATTACAAAAAAATGGTAACCACACACTGTCCATGATTGTTTCTGTGCTTCTATTTTGGAATGTAGTCAGTGTTATGTTAAGTTTAGAATGAAGTCCTTTAAAGTTATTTGGCAGTGGAGCTGTAAGAAAAAGCTTGACTAAATCTGTCAGAAAATATTTGCTGAAAGAAAACACGATATCCTCTCCATGTACCGAGATTGGATTGATAGGTCATGTTGGTTTAACTGTTTGACTTAAATAGGTTGAAATAATAATAATGATTGAATTTATATAGCACCTATTGTGTATGTTCAACATCTCAAAGCGCTTCATAATCATTACCCCTGGTCATTGGTAACTCGTCAGACCCACACTATAAAAGTGCACATCCCTTGCTGTTAGTACCCAGCACAATGCCACTTCATCGTGTCCCCAGGGGGACTTCCCATAGGAGCAGCCACATACAGCGCATCACAATACAAGCTACCTCACAGGTACCCATTTAACACCTGGATGGAGAGAAGCAATCGAGATAAAGCATCTTGCTCAAGGACACAACATAATGACCCAGGTCGGAATCAAACCGGCAATCCTTAGATCACAAGTCCAATGCCTTAACCAATAGGCCACCACGCCCTCAATATTTGGCTTTATTTGGCTTCATTCAAGTAGTGGCACTCTCTGGGTCTTGTGGGATGCATACCAGTGTTCAAAAATGTGCCTTAAACTTTTAGTATCTAAACAAATTTTCCTTGGAAGGGTGTTTTTCCACCACTATTGATGCCAAAAGTCGGTTGTCGGGATACTATTGTATGTGTCTATCTGTATTTTATCTAATTCACTGCCAGCAGCCTACTGAATCAAGGATCATGCGCACTTACAAATTGAATTATTGTTCTTCTTCATTCCTTATTTAATGTTACACTCAACAGGCCTTGAGTTGTAAATTTTACAGGTTTGCAATAAATCACACTCCCTACAGTGATTTGAGGCTAGTGATGGGTGTGTAGTATTTGCATGTCTCAAAACTCAAAACCTGACTTGAGATAGGGTTAGGTGTCTTAAGTGATACAGTCTGCATCTTTTGCTAGGTTTATTTCTTTTTTTTTTTTAATTTACCAAAAATGTCAACCCCCCCCAACACCCAAACATGCTGTTCAGGTCCACTGGGCAGAAAATCAGTTCCTCTCCCATGTGAAAGGATTTGGGAAGTTTCTCCTGTACAGGTAATGGGTCCATT
Organism: Holothuria scabra; assembly: GCA_037179385.1. Classification (NCBI taxonomy): domain Eukaryota; kingdom Metazoa; phylum Echinodermata; class Holothuroidea; order Aspidochirotida; family Holothuriidae; genus Holothuria; species Holothuria scabra. Next base: position 3,578,291 of record CM074199.1, read on the forward strand.
TTTCTACACAGTGGAGCAAACTTCCTGTGTGGGTTACTGATGACTAGTGAACCTGTGAAAGTTACTTGGAATTAGTCAATGGGGCAAACTTTGTCCCGTATTTGACTCAGGGAAGCTTTGATGAAATATTAGTGGTTATGGTAACATATTGTAACATGTGTGACATACTTTTGAATCAGTTTCTATGTTTGTGTATTTTTTTTTTTTTGCTTCATCTTGCAGATAAAAGTCCCCAGTTGAATGACTTCATTGGTCAGATCCGATCAAGTCCCGAGCTAGCAACCATCTACGAAAGTGTGCAAAAGGACACTACTTCTCATAGTAGTGATTCTTTAATGGACACTAGCTGAGTCATCACACAGTCTCCGGTTTATAGGAAGTCATTGTTGTTACGTTATTTCCCACGATGCTGTAGGAAGAATGGAGTCAGCTCTAGTCCAGAGTACCAAACTAATTGGCACAGCTCAACTGACCATACAATTTTATTTTCTAAAGCCTATCATTGTAAAAAGCCTTTTGTCTTACAAGACATCATGAGCCAAGCTCACTGTTAGAATATACTTGTCTGAGGGAAAATTGCAAATTGGCATCAGGTTTTTGTCAGCTTTTGTTGCCATTATAGTTCACCAGAATTAAAATGTAGAAGTTGAAGAAAAAATTAGCTTCATAATTGAAGATAAGTCTAAGCAGGGAGCTGTTATTTGGAAGGAGGTTGCTCACTTTGAATTGAGGTTTTCACTGTCAAGGTTGTACAATAATCTGCAATTCTCTTAGAATTTCAATAAGCTAATAATCCATTACGTAATACAAACAAAATCATTTTGTTATCTGCTACATCTAATGTCAGTCTGAAAATCTTGAGTTGCTTAAAAACAAAAAAAATTTTAAATTTAACATTTAAGGGATCAGGAACCCCCTTGGCTTGTAGAGGACCCTTGCTAAAATGGGAGTGGATTCTCTTTTCGACTAGTGCTGAGAGGTTCAGGTGTGTACTAACCACTCCAAATCCTGCTCCCCAGACCACCATTTAATCTCCCCATCTGACGAACATGAACATATCCCAGTCTTTAGCCACTTTCCAAAAGGCTGGGTGGGGTGGAGGTTACTTGCTCTGCACCTCTGCTCAACAGCTGAACTGAGCAAGTGAACAACTTACTGAATCAGACAAGTTCCTAAAACAGGCAAGTTCCTAAAACAGACAACCAAATACCCAATTTTGTAATTCACCAATTTTAAACCCCTCATCATCACTGTGAAAAGCTATGCTGAACAAGCTGATTTTTAGACCCTGGAAAATTTCCAAGTGGTACCACTGGGATTTGATCCAGGGACCTCCAGCATGCAAGGCAGTATGCTCAACCACCAAGCCAACACCACTCTGTGCATCTAGTGGCACAGTGCTTGTGTGGGTCAGAGTGTTTCACTAATACTGTAGCCGAAAACATGAACACTATGTTATACCCGGTCATCGGGAAATCTCTGAATTGAAATGAAAAATTTCGACTCCTGTCTCTATAGCTTATTTGCATGAGGCTTGGTCTTTAGGAAAGAAGGTACAAACCCAATTGACTAGTTTCAGTCAACCAGTGGTCTTTAGTTTTGTAGCACCTGCTTCTAAGTTGGTCACAATGTCAACCTACATACCAAAGCATTTCTGTGGAGAAAGCCAAGTGCTATAGAATTTCAAAACTTAAGTGATGTATTGATATCAAATAAGCAACAATGGGTAAAAGAAAAAAAAAAGCAAAATGATCTCCTTCAGTCTTAGAGTATTAGCATGAATCACAAATTTTCCCATCTGTCTCGTTCCAAATAAAAGCTCCCTGGTTTTAGGCTTAATCTTGCAGGCAGTTAAATGAAATACTCCTCAAGTGGCCTAGAAGTATGTAGGAATCCTAAAGTTACCCACAGAATTGGTCATGAAAGGGAGGGTTAAAATCTTTCATTAAATATTCTGCAATATTTTGCTTCAGTGTTATGTGTAGACAAATTAACAGATTGGTCTCAGTTTTGATACCAAGCTTACTGGACCCTAGCCACTGTGCAGAACCAATCCTTTTTAAAAATTGTTCAGTTTTTTGTGTAATATTGCATTGTTTATGTATGTTGCATAGCTTTACAGTAGGGTCTGTGTAAATGGTGGAGACACAATTATGAACATGGTGGTGGCACTAGGGTACAGTTGTGGTGTACTTTGGACAGATCTCATTTCCAAAATACCAGTTATTGTAAGGGAAAGATAGGAGAAAAGAATCCAAAGTGTCAGTCACATCAGCAAAATTTTCATATTAAAGGCAGTCGATAGTCACCCTTTAACTACAATTTTACCAGGAATTACAGTTCAACAGATATTCTCAATTGCACAGATCTCTGACTGACATAAAATTATAAAAAAAAGTAAGCAGAGTAGCTCATGTTACACATCTTGTGCTGAAAGGGTTTTGATTACACAGTGAGTCACAACTGGAAAAAAGGCTGTGACCAGCCCTACTTAAACCAAGCAGCCTGAAACTGAGGTGTAAAACTGCATCTTACTAAAAACACAGGGCATTTTGTGCTCAACAGGGGATGGCCTGAACGAAGGAATAAACTTGGGACTGTGTCTGGATAAAGGTTTAGGACATTTGTATGGCCTAGAACAGGTTTCCTCAATTAAATTTTCTGGAAGCACCACATTGGTAAATGTTACTGATATGGGGAGGGGTCCCCCCTTTCGAAAATTTTTGCATTTCAGAAGGGGCTTACATGCAAAATTTGTTCAATTTTCCAGGCCATCATTTTTACAATCTACTTTTTCTGTCGAATTACCGGTAACGGTGAATCAAACAAACACTGACTCTAATGAAGGTAAACAGTTACCGTGATTTTACTTTCTTGTGAGAACAAATAGAATGTTATTATATCCTCGTCGGTATGTGATGTCAATCTGTGGGAAGTATTAGATTTAATTACCTTTTTTTGAGACAGGACAATTCTTGTCAAAAAAGTTATGAAAAGTTTAATTTTTCAATATTGTCCCAGTAATTTTTTGCGCCACTTTAAACCTTGCACGCCAAACCTTGCACGCTACAAGTGGCCTGCACGCCACTATTTGAGGAAGCCTGGCATAGAATAATGTAAGTTGGGAGAATAGAACTGTCTGGGGTGATGAGTAAATGTCTTTAAAACCATCAAAAATTTTCATTGATAGCTTGATATAGCTTTGTGTTTGATGCTTAACATACTATCTGCAGGGTTTGTACAGGTCCTGCAATTTGGCAATACTAGAAAGTCATGGGAAGTGAGCAATCTTTAAAAGGTCCTGGAAAAGTCAGGGAATTCTAGGAAGTAGACTTCATTGTCCCAATTTTCTCAATTTCAGATACATCATTTTGCAGAAAAAAAGATAGAAGCATGGGATCAGACTGTTTTTAAAGGTCCTTGGAAGTCATGGACAAGTCATGAAATTTTGTCATTTTGATTGTGTATGAACCCTGAAGGTATATTTGCATAGTAGAAACCACAATTGGTCAAATATTCTTCTTACAAAACACAAATCCACCAGAAATCTATTGTCTTAAATTTCAGAACTAATTGTTAAGCATCCATGAAATACATTATTGAGCACCCTTCTTTTTCATTCATATAGGACAAGTAATAACGAGTGTTTTTTAGCTAGGCCATCCTAATAACCCTACCTGATTACAATTGCTCAGTGAATAAAACTGACTTTCAGATCCTCCTGTTAGGCTACAAGGTAGAGCAGGTGTTTGGACAGGATTAGGTAGAGATAAAGCATTTTCTGATAGAAGCGTGGCCTTGCTATAAAGATTGACTTCTGTAATTTAATAGATTTCTTTTCATTGTAAGTCAATTATCTGGATATTGAGCTGATGCAGTAATTCTTCTGTAGTACTCTACACGAGGGTTAAAATATGGTTCTTGATGTAGAACCCTTTGAAATTCATGAAAATGCTGTTATTTGAGTATGACAAAAACATAAATTCCCCACCATTCTAGTGCTGGGACTTAACCAGTAAATATGACACTTCTGTGGTGCATCCGGGGGGCTATATAAACTACAAGAAAAAGCTAGCTTCAAATTCTTCCCCTCAGTTGAACGCAATCATGTGCATGAAGTAAGGTATCCTTAGCATTGTTCACAAAATCCTCGCCAAGCACAGTGCCATCAGCTTTCATCAATTCCTGTAAGCCTTAGTGAAAACTGTTATTTCCTAATTCCCTGCCCTATGTTTTAATGGAGCTGTATTTCTGATTTTTAGCAGATAGCAGGATGATTCTAAGTCTTCAATTTTTTTTATTTACTACCTTGGCAATCATTAACTGTGAATTTTAATCATGGTGGATACCATGACTATGGAGTATTCTCATAACAAACGTGAATGCATTGTTGAAACCTTCCTTCTTTTGTTCAGCTTGGTTCCACTCTGTTTTGACTTGTTGTGCAGCTAAATTTTTTTTGCACTTTGTAAAGTTGTGGAATTAAAATGAAATGTCACAGAAAAAAACTAACCTTCCAAAAAGTGTGTCATTTTTTAACAAGTCTCTTAATTCCTTTAAGGTCAAGAGCAGTACCCTCACAAGGGAAGTAGTGTAGTAGACTGTCTTGTTTCATGTTTGGCTCTCTAGAGTCACATGACAGTATTTTTTTTGTTCTCAAATGTGAAATTTACTAAGAGTTAATGATTGGTTCACCTTGATTATGCAATATAGAAGTCTATATAAAATACTTATAAGAGAAATAAGTAGATTGCAAATTTAGCTGGTGCTTCAAAGTAACTTTGGGGGCAACTGTGCTTGACCTTTAACTTTGAATGTTTCTTTAGATGAAGTGATTTAGAGTGACCACTGGCTGTAGTTGCAAGTTGTATTAACATCTGAAGTCATTACAAGTCTTTAGTTTAGTCAAATTCAAGGTATGTAGAGTCTTTACAGTGGTACTCATAGTCTAAAATTACAAGAATATTTACTTCAGGTATTGAATCTTATTCATCCAACTCCCAATTGTCACAGCATGTTCCATTGGTGAGATAGGAAATGTTTACTTAAACGAAAGCAGTCCATCTCAGAATAATTGGAGATGTCCTTGTAACTCACAAAGCATGTGACCTTGAATGCTCTTGTTTCCTTGCAAAGCATGTTGTACAGAGAGGGCTTACAATTCAAGTCACCCCTTTTACATTTAGCACCTGATCACATTTTGGCACAAGCTGCAGGACGAGATGTAAAGGATAATACCCATTCTCATTGTGACAACCCATTTTGTATGTCAAGATTATCAATATACAGACCCCATCAATTCCATATCCCGAGCAGATATTTGTATATTTTAAAATTACATTTTTTTTTAAAAGTTACATTGGAGTTGCATCGTGCTTGTCAGGGTATTTCAACAAACAGAGTACCACCTGTAGGCAGCAAATGTCCAAGTTTTGAGATTTTTTCAGGTGATTGATTAAAACAGGGTAATTGATTAAAACAGTTTTGATTCAAGTACATTTGGAACACTGGTGCATCAGACTGAACTTGTAATGAGTTCCACAGTATGACAACATTTCTTGCATATCATTGATACTAGCTAGCCAGGATTTAATTGGGGGACAGTCAACTGGGTCCAACTGTCTGCATGAGTCAGGTGGTACCCCTTCCCATTTGAGAAATTTTGAGTATGCAAGTACAGTACCTCTGATGCAATCTCACATGCATCATCATTCAAAGTCAAAACACCAGTTTCAAAGCCATGACATGCAATAAGTGAAGAATTGAATTGTAACCCTCATAGTCAGCTACACATGGCCACAGATTCAAACTGCTGAAACATTGGTTCAGAGAAGACATACACAAAAATTTCTGTAGTAAGAGGGTTGTGACAATCTGGGATTCTTCCAGAGAACAAGTGCATGTAAAAGCCTCATTGCCACAAATAGCAAAGACTACCCTTTGAGAGGTATTGACTTCACCTCAATTTTGTGGGCTCCAAGAGAAAATTTAACCAGAGTGAGGAACAGACATAAGAGACTTCCTCTTTTAAGAGGATTTCCTCTTTTTTGTTTTCCTTTTTTTTTTGTATTCATTCCTTAAAGACCCAAAATGTTCCTATTATGTGTTAAAAATCTCAGCTATTAAACTTGTACACACAGCCCTTGGAGTTGTATCCAATCAGAAGTCCATATCATAATGACATCGATGCCACAGGTTGACCAGGGCTTCTGGGCCCCCAGTCCCTGTCTCTCAATTTACTCTTTTTTGAGAAGTCTTAGGCTCATTGTCTCCTTTTGATTCCTTGCTGAAGGCAGGCAAGGAATCTATGCGATGGTGATGTCGTGTGTATGTGATGCTTTGGCTTGTAAACACGATATCTCAAGAAGGGTAAGTGTGACTATCCTTATATTTGGTGTGTGGGTTTGTCATATTGAGTAGATGATCCCTATTGTTTTTGGTGGAGATCAAAAGTCATTTGGGGTCACAAGAGGTCAAAACTTTGTAAACATGATATCTCCAGAACGGTACATGTGACTAAGCTCCAATTTGGTGTGTGGGTTGGTCATATTGAGTAGATGATCCCTACTGATTTTTGTGGAGGTCAAAGGTCATTTGGGGTCATGAGAGGTCAAAACTTCGTAAACATGATATCTCAAGAACGGTACGTGTGACTGTGCCCATATGTGGTGTGTAGGTTGATTGTATTGAGAAGATGATCCTGTTCGATTTTCCAAAAGGTCAAAGTTCATTTGGAGTCAGCATGTTCAAAGCCTAACAAGCTTTCCTGCACAGTCTTTCAACAAAGGTCACTTGTAGGGTCCTGTAACTTGTCATGTAGATGGCACATAGTGAATACAAGGTCTCATAAGTTTTTGGTGGAGGTCAAATGTCATTTGGGTTCACAACAGGCAAGGGGGATCTCAATGTAGGAAGATTGGATGCCTTGCATGTGTACTTTGTGGGCACATTATGGAGCCCTGTTTAATGAAAAACATTGCAAAGCAATTCCAATGTGAAAAAGGCTTACATTACAGTGGCAAGGAATCACCAAGCCATTTGGCTTTCTGGTGTTGGAAGTCTCAAGCTTATCCCTGGATGGGACAAGTGGAGCCCCTAAGTGAAAGGTGAAATGCTTTGATCACAATAACCTTACCCATGCCTATTTCTTCAGGTTAATGAGAGACTGACCATATTGTTTACCCTGTGATTGAGCTGTCAATGTAAGTCACTTTCTTGTTGACTGCTATGGATACTCCTACATTTGTTAGAAGCACTATGCTGTGCTAGACCTGAAAACTTTTTTTGTACAAATCCTTATTCTATGCTTCTCAAGGAAAGTTAACTGTACAGAATGTTTGAATATGACTCCCACCTTTGCCTGAACATTTTTGTAGAATCAGACTCCATTTATTAACTTTTTTTTCTTTAGTTAATTTTGTCCCACCATTTTGCCACTGTCTTTTCAAGGTGACACTATATCATACAATTCCTGTTGTAGTATTGTTAAATCCCTTCTAACTCACTCATCGTAAGTCAAAATACAAAGACAAAGCTAAGACAAAAAAATTTTTTTTTGTGGTTTTTATTCCTTTCTTAAAATGAGAATAAAGGAATTTATTAAGTCTTATTTTGTCAAAATAACCATGTACCGAACCTTGTTTATGCAAATGCTAATCCTGCTGGCACTGGCATCCATATCTTTAAAATAAAAATCATTATAATACATGTTCTAATGATGTAAATGATTCAATTAATCATTGAACAAATCTTTTTGACAAAACAAGCTTAGATTCCAATTTATCTCATCTCATGTTTATATTTTGAGAGTCTATGGGATGAACTTTGGGCGTCATCATCAGAGCTGATGGAATCAGTCAAAGAGGCCAAATCCCATGTCATCATCAGATTCTTCCTCTGATTCCTCTTTCTTTTCTTCCTTCTTCTCCTCTTTGGGAGCGTCTTCTGCTGGTGCTGCGGCAGGAGCAGCAGCAATGAAGGCTGTTGGATCAGCTACAAAGGCTTTGGCCTGTTTAAATGAATGTTTAAAATCTCCATTAATCTTTCACTTGTTATAACATTTGGTGCTTACTTGAGTAACAACTGCACAGCAAATAGAGAACCTGGGGATACTCAATCATTTTTCAGCATTTTTACAATTCCTTCCTCTAACTAGACCCCTTGGTCTTATACCATAGACAACCTAAAACATTTCTTTCCAAATTTCATTGTTATCTACTGCATAAAGGAGCTAGAAGTGTACCATCCCCCCCCCCCCAAACCCAAACCCCTGTAAAACATGAATTGAAAAAAGTTCCACAAAAGTTTTGATCACGGTGTAGAAAGACCAACTATACATAGCAGCGCTGAGAACACTGCATGGTAACAGTTCGCTGGATATATTATGCAGCTTCCTCATGCTGAACGTTGAACGAACCAGCTGTCACGAAGAATCAAGTAGGCTACATGGGCAAATAGGGTTGAACTTGAAGAAACAGACATGACAGGAGAACTGGACCCTTTAAAATTCCTGATGGACCCCATAAATTTAATGTTTCATACTTTTAAGGGGTCCAAACACCTAGGCTGGGATCCACTAAATTCAAAGCCCAGCGCTAACCCTGCACATGACCTGTAGTTTGAAACAAAGACAGGCAATGACAGGTCAACCTGTGTCATAGAGTTATGTAATAAAGAGGTTTTTCACCTTGGGACATGTATAAACCCTTTCCTCTCCAAAAATTTCCTATCTTTGTCATACATCTATATATTAACAGGATTTTCTGGAGACCAAATTCATTGACTCCAAAATATGTGAAAAAATTTCCTCCTTCAGGCAGTGAAAACTGCATCTCTATACAATATAGCATTTAGAACTCAGAAGATACTCCTTTTCAAAATACTGCAATTTTTTCTTGGGATCTGGTGCACTTTGGGAAATCTGTAATGTCATCAAGGAACATTATTTAACACTGCATTCAATTTATTTGAAATTTTGAAGCTGCTGTGAAGGAAATATTAATCAGCATTGTTTCTTATTCCACACACTGGGTGAAGAGTAACGGTAGATTTACGGGAAAAGGTATTCAAACATTCCAACAGTATCAAATTGCAAGGACAAACAGGACATTTAATTATAAAGGAAAGCAAAAGGAATCTGACACAATGTGCCCACGTTTCAGGACTTTCTGTGGCTTTGTTGAAAAGTGGAAGTGTGGTATAACAGAAATAACCAATCATTGAAGTGAGATATCTCGAGTTGTGAAAGGGGTATTAGGAGTTAAGGACAGGGTTTGATGGATATGGTCTGGGACATTTTTGTCCTTCTTGCAAGACTGTAATGTAAAACTACTAAAATATGGCTTTAACTAAAGACTTTATATACAAGTTATCACATGCCTTTAAGAGAGTTGTCAATGAAACGATCTGTAAAACAATTTACAGCACAGTATAAGATCTAAAAATTACAATAAATGATAGGAAGTAACAACATACCTGTTCAGCTTCTTTGAACTCTATGTCAGTGGCAACCGCCAGTGCTAAAAGGTTCTTAAAACCATTCACCAGGGAGTGTGGGGCACTGGCTGCGGTTGGGTAACCTATCTGCAGGCACAGGGAAGCTATGTTACGTACACCCTGAGGAAAAACAAGAGCAAAGAATGACACTGTCTATGCTGATATATTAAATTCTACAAATCTTTGCCTCCTGGTAATCTCAGTTCTGACAGTGGTATAAGACAAGTACAGGTTAATTTCCAGAAACTGTTACCCATGATTGCCAGCCTAGGGGAGGGGTCCCCAGGGAACAATTTAGCATTCAAATTTTGTGTAGCAGTTTTGAATATTTTTGAGGTCTTTCACACATTGTTTGTGAAAATGCAAGGGTTACGCACACAAAAAATTGCTACACAATTTCTCATTTATGTAGCAACTTGGCCTGTTTGTGTAGCAAATTGCGATGCGATACTGGATAAATTATTCCCTGGTCCCCTCTGAGAAAATGTCACATGAGCAAAAAGCAGAGGTGGGCTACAGCACTGACTTTTTTGTTTTTCAAGTAGTTTCATGTAATGCAAAGTCATTTATGTTTAAAACAAAAAATTAACAATATTAAACTCTCCCCACTGTTTATAATTCCAACCAAGAGGGCAAGACATTTTGTCTAATAAAACTGATGCCTGAGAATTTTATTTTAAAACTTATTTAAGACTTTAAGACTATCCATGGTTTCTATCTGGAGATTTCAAAATAACAAAAAATTCAGTTTTGTTTACCAGGGAACACAGGTGATTCTTGAAATACATCTACAACGACAATCTTCTTCTCAACAAGGGACATCTGTACATACTAAATTTTAAGACCTGTTGGTTTTTCTTCTTAAAATATTGTGCTAATGAGCAGAGTCTTAAACACACACAAAATCACATAGAAACATGCATACACACTACCAAGAAATGCTAAAGGAAAACTTTACTTATAATTAACCCTCAAGAGATCCAACATATTTCAAATTACCCTCTAATTCTTGGGCACTGATACAAGCTGCCATGTTCTTCCTTGGACTTGTTACAAGTCTGTTTTGATGGTTAAAACAATGGAAAGTGTCAATAGTTCATACACAAATAGTGTTTGAGTTAGGCAATGAGACTGCCAACACCACCACAATGATTTCAAATCTATGAAAGAAAATTCTGAGTCAAGTGGAAAACATGAAAAGCAAAAGTTGGGAAATTTTTTGTTGTCACTTTTTCTCTCTGTTTCCATCAAATTCTCCCTTCCATATATTTTTGGGTGTGAGAATTATTTTTTTTCTGAAAGTTGAAACACAATGTATCTTTTCAACAACACATTATCCCACCAGGAGGGATATACTCCCACAGACAATTCTGAAATTTGCTAGACTGTTGAAAGAATCACAGTAATCTAACAATGGTGCTAAATCGTGAAGAACCAGCATATACTGTCTATATCAGGCTTTCTCAAATAGCGGAGCGTGTGCCACCTGTGGCTGACAGAATATTGAAAATTTTAACTTTTCATAACTTTTTTGACAAGAATTGTTCTGTATCAAAACTAGGTACTGTAAATGAATCTAGTACTTCTCACAAACTGAGGTCACATACTGACAAGGATAAAATATAACGTCCCATTTGTTCTCACAAGAAAGTAAAATCACTGTTACCGTTTACATTCAATAGAGTCAAGAGAGTGCTTTGTCAATTCACAGTTACCTGTGAATGGACAAAAACCGTTAAGTCTGTTAAAATTTTTGCAGGGAAATTGAAGAAACTTTGCACCATTTTGCATGTAAGCCCCTTCTGAAATGCAAAAATTTTCAAAAGGGGAGGATGGCAATCAGTGGCGCATTTTATCAGTAACATTTAGAAATGTGGTGCTCATGAAAATTTAATTGAGGAAGCCTGTTCTATATAGCATCTACCTACCTGAAGAAACTTGTCTTGTAATTCTTTATCAGTGATGTCCAGAATACTGGGATGAAACACTGACCCATTGTCATACACTGAAGGTAAGAAAAGAAAATAGTACTCCTGTTTAAAAGGGCTCATTGTCATACACTAAAGGTAAGGAAAGAAAATAGTACTCCTGTTTAAAAGGGCTCATTGTCATACACTGAAGGTAAGGAAAGAAAATAGTACTCCTGTTTAAAAGGGCTCATTGTCATACACTGAAGGTAAGGAAAGAAAATAGTACCCCTGTTTAAAAGGGCTCATTGTCATACACTAAAGGTAAGGGAAGAATGCTTATTATTAGCACAATCAGTCAAGTATCATATCCAATAGTTACAGAAAAGAGTTAAAATTTAGAATTTTGTGGTGTCCTGACTTGTAACAGTTTTGTGCAAAATTTGATAAAGTGCCTGGTCACAAATTTTGAAAACTGAACTGAACTTGTAAGTACTCACTTAAGGTCAAACTATGAGATTCTTTGTATCTAACACAACTAAAATAGGCAAAGAGGGTGGAAATTCAATGTTTCCAGCCTTACTACTCACTTCCATTCCATAGCACAATTGATATCAACATAATTGGTCTTTTCACCCCACTGCGTATGTCATTTGATCCAAATATTGCTTAAAATTTTTTTAATAAGCAGGGACTGAAACAAGTCTTCTCACATGGAAGGGTAGGGCATTTCTTTTCTCAGTTTACTATTAAAGCAATAATACTTTCTTTGAGGGTTATTTTCCTCAACAAGTTAACAATTTGGTGGTGTAGTGAATTCCATGCTGATTTATGGAAATAGTGGGAACTTTTGAGGGTCGATGAAGCTTCATTTTAGCACCAGTTTCGACCAGCAAAAACCAGTGTAGGTTGTTACTGTCCCTTCCAGACCACTTGTAGCCACAACCCTGCATGCTTCCAAATAATGTATTATCCACTCTGTTGTACTTGGCAAAGTTTTCCACAACATACACAAAGACAACATAAGGGTAAAATTATTTAATCCAAGTTCAGACTTATTTGCAGCAAGTCTTTGGTCAACATCCAATCACCACCCCAGTAGGTTCAACCATTACTGGCTCTGGGGCTTACGGTGGCCAGACTAGCAACGGCTGCATTGTCATCATAACTTGAATCCCTCCCCCCCCTCCCTTCTATTGGTCTTTTTAAATTAAAAGATCAGAGTATTCACAAAAGACATGGCTGGGTACCTTAAAAACAAAATGAACGTATATTCCATCTTCCCTCATTTTGGCAATTTAAGTATACATGTTTACCACACTTAAACATTAAATGAGTTCACCTTAAAACTTTGTATAAAACTTGATCAATATTGACAAAGAATTACTCCAGGGTTAGAATACTCCAGGGTTACCTAACCTATTCAGCTAGTTGGTATTCACAAAGTGCATACGTATTTCAAAAACTTGGGAGTTGTGGTGAATTCTAACCAGGACTCTATTTTCAGAGAAATTTATCCCCCTTTGGGAAATCATTTTAATATTTTTATTTCTATGCAAGAAAATCTGGTTGTCCAAAACTTTTTTCACTCCACTTTAAAACTGTGAGAGGTTTCATAAATGATTGGTCTTGATGAATAAATCAGGGTTACTGCATGTTAAGGAAAATAAAATTTCATGACTTTTCCATGACTATTTCATGACCAAATTATATCCAAGGTTTTAAAACAAACTTTAATGGAGCAATGACCTTGACAAATGAATGAATAAATTTTATTTTCACTTAAAAAATTAGAAGACTGATCTGGGCTAAATTTCGTGACTTTTCCATGACTTCTGTCATTTTTGCAATATTCTATGACTTTTCCAGGTCTGGAAAATGAAAATAAAATTTCATGACTTTTCCAGGCCTCTGGAACCCTGATAAAAAGATGTGACGTTTGAGAGACAACAACACTGAAGTCTGAAATATTGCATGATGGCAAAAGTCAAAAGATTTAATCAGTCAGCAGTATTGTCTTCAACTGGAGATAAAAGCAAGCTGATTTTTAATTCCTACTGAGAAAAAAAGGTTAAAACATCAGAACAACAACTTAAATCTTTCCTTGCTTATGATGGAAGTTTAAAAGAAGGGTTTAAGGTCACAACAGGATTTGGTATGTTAGAGGGGTACTTATTCTGAACATTTTGGTGAAATTTGCATTGAAATCCGATGTGTGGTTCCCAAGATATGAGCACGTAAAATTTTCACATTTTCAACAAAAAGTGAACTTGAAGCAAGCACATATGACATCACATCCCCACATTAATGGGCAGTCTTTTGTTTTTCTTTAAACTTTATACTGGATTTCCTCCTCAACAATCTCGTATTATTAAAATGTGATTGCATAAGTGGCATGAGAATTTTACAAACTTTGCATCCCCCACAGGGAGGTTATACTCCTATTAACTTCAAGGTCAACACAGCAATCTGATAAAACAAAGGGAAACAAAACATTCCTTGTCAATGTGAGGAAGTGATATAAGCTCTGCTGCCCTCAAATTCACTTTTGAACACAAATCTACTGACTTCATTTACTGATATCTCAAGAAATACATGTCCGATTTGAATGGAACTTTAACCACACTGTGTAAATTTTGTTCTTCTTTCACATACGAAAATTAAATTTTTTGCTTTAACTTCCCCTTTAATTGTCATGGACAATTGGATAACCATGAAAATTGAGTCCTGTACTAAGACAAAGCTACACTGCAGCACTTTCCACAGAAAACCGTGCATACCATTTTGTCATCTTTTAAAGTTGGTCCAACCTGTATTATCATGAATTTGTCACTGTCATGAAAATTAGTTTCAGCCTAGGCTTTCCTAAGTTAACCTAGGAGCAATGCTGATCTTTATGATTAGTTATCATGACCCTGCCTGTACTTGGAAGATAGTTAAATAGATAAGAATTTTACAGCCCAGTTTCCAACCCATTGGTTGAAGTTGAGCTGGCCACGGCCTTTTTTCCAGTTGTTGCTCACTGGCTTGTTTTCCCCACTCCATTGCTTAAGGGGAGCATCACGCACAACGGCAGAAGATTCCATTTTTAGAGTCTTTGGTATGACTCGACCTGGGAACAGAGCCTGGACCTTCCGTGTGAGAGGCTGATGCTCTTACTGTTAGACCAAACATGAGGTCCTCTGTACTTGGAGGAAAAAGATGATGCATGTAACTCAATAAAGGAAGTGAAAAAGATATCTAACAGGAAAAAGAAGAGTTGGGCTTACCTTGTTCAATGACAAGACCATAAGAAAAGGGGAAGATCTTCAACATGTTCAGAAGAGTTGCTTCTGATGCTCCTACTTTCTCATTGACCTTGATAAGGTGGACATCTGACTGTTGAAGGAAAAAAAGAGCACCAAAATAAAATAATAAGCTTCAAAATTTCAAGGCATGTCAAATCAAAGTCACATAGTTTCATATTGTGGTGTTGTCATGGTGATGCTTAAACCTTTGTTAGGGCCAAGTAGTCCTACCCACCCCTTGACCCAAACTTAGTTTACCCAAATAACCAGTCCATACAAAAATGTATTTGCGAACATCTTTTTAAACCCGATTCTTTCAACTCTCTTTGTTGTGTAACTTTTAATAGAATTTTCCCAATTTATTCCAATGTAATTCAATTCACACATGCTGGGTTTTAAAGCGCTGATAGTAATGTTGCTCTGAGAATATCAAATGAAATACTTTCCCATCTATTATCCTTGAGTTTTAAGCACTGTTTGTGAAGAGTGTGATCTTTTGCACACCTACTTGAAATTGAGAGTTCATATACATGTTTGTAATTTTAATCAGACAGCATACCTACCACACTTCTCACTTTCCTGAGGAGAAAAAATTCGTAGCACACCTGGAAATAGTAAAACTCAAGGTCTCCCATCCACTCACAAAACTTCACCTTGAATCACTCTGAAAAACTTACCAGAATTTCAATGGTTCCCCTGGCAATCTTGGTGGCTATTGACAAAGCCTGGAAAAAGGAGGTCTTCTCCGGTCCTAGACCAGTGTTCTGAGCTGGTACTGTCACATCAATGGGGGCAATGGCTCCAGCTTTAGCAGGGGCTGCCACCTGTCAATCAAGCATACAGTCATGTAACTGTCCCTTTAAATGTTCAAATGTGAAAGTTTATGGCAAAACATTACATCGAAGCAGATTATTTCAAATTCCAAGCAGAGTTATGATTTCAAAAGTAGAAATTCCATAATAGCATACCTCTGAGTTCTCACAGAAGCAAATTATATACATGTTTGATTTATAGGTAAGCCAAAACTGGGAGGATGACACTAATGACCAGTGGCATAGCCATGGGGGTGGTTTTGGGGGTTGAAACCCCATGACCCAACATTGAAAAAACATAAGTGCAAAAACACCTAAATTTGCCTTTTTTCCTCCCTTCCCTTAGACTTTCCCCTCATTTTGTGCTCCAGAACCCCCCATAACACAATCCTGACTATGCTACTGCTGACAACTCAAATTACAACTTGCCCCCAAAATACAGTTCAAAATACAACAAATCTGTGCAAATGTCTGTGATTGTTTGGGTTCTGTTTCCCATTTATACTGGGGAAACAGAAACGGAGAAATCACACCCTTGAATATACCTTTCTGGGTACGTTGCTGAAACTAGGCAAGTAGCAACAGCAAATGCTTAGAAAGGATGAACCACTGATAACACAGAAAATAATTCATGAATAATAAGCCCATAGCTTTACTGTTTTGAGTTCATTTTATTAGCTATAAAAGAATTGCATAACATCTCTTCCTGTACGAGGGCATTTCTTGCACTAGGAGTATACCCAACCAGGGTTTTTAACAGGGGGTTAGTCTGTTTTAACTGAAGACAGGTCGGCAATTTACATCTGCCAGAATCTAGAGGTGTAGGTTAGTTACTAGTTTCTAACTAATTGGTTTAAGCTGGGCTGGCCAGAGTGTTTTTTTCCGGTTATAATTCCCTGGCATGTTTTCCCTATTCCATTGCTTATGCCAAGCACCAAGCACAATAACAGTAAGTTCCATTTTTAAAGTCTTTGGTATGACCCGTCCAAGAGTTGGAACTACAGACCTCCTGGATGCATGTTGGATGCTCTAATCACTTCACTATCCAGTCAATCAAAAGGTGTGGTGTCCAAGGCCTGTCTATATAGCACACCAAATGAGTCTGTGGCTGATGACAAATCTACATCAGCTAGGATCTAAAAACTTAGGGTCCTATGTAGCACACCAGACACCAGGTCCTGAATTTTGAGGTGAGGGAGTGCAATCATGCATTAATCATTCACCTTAAATCACTGTGTGGAGTATTTTTTGCACAAATCTAGACTGAGAGTGGGAACACAGATATTTCAACTTACATGTAATAATCCAGTACACCTACTATACTTCTAAATTTTCAGAGGAAGGTGATTTGAAGCATACAAGAAAAATCTAAAATCCATGGCCTGGAGTCTGTTGTGACTGATGACAATTATGAATTGTAGGGTCTAAGGTAGGGATCATCTATATAGCGCACCAAATGCTGACATCTCCCCGATATATAATGCACCATCTGTGAATGGTAGCTAGCCTCCATGTAACCTGTATTTTTATTGGTTTTTTAACATTGCCTTTTATTGCCATCTCTGGTGTCCCTTATATTATGTGAGTTGTCTTCATTACATTTTGGCCATCTGAAATACAGTGAGATATGCATCTCTGGCCCAAGGCCTGATTCCATCCATCTAAAGAGATATCACATTGACCTTGGGAAAGGTAACTTACTTAATACTGATACAAGATCAAACCCAGTATTGTACGTTGTACAACCTATTTACATGTTTTACACACACATGGCAATGTTACACCTAAAACTCACAGCATAAAACATGGTGTGCAATGCTCCTCCTCTCTTGATTTGAGTAACATACAGGTCATAAGGTCTATGGCTAAGTTATCAAACAGGTTTGTATGCTCAACGATGTTAGACTAGATCTCTAATTTCTTCTGGGAGCATCAGAATAAATGAATCTGTAATACTGACCTTGTTTTCCATAAGAAGCCTGCGGACATCAGTAAGATCGCCCTTGCAAAAGACGAGTCCTACATTTCCTTTCAAATGTGGGAGAAGGCTGTTGAGAATTTAAGAGAGACATTAAGAACATGATTAAAGCTGAAACCTTACCAGCTCAGCATTTAACAAGTCTCCTGCATAACAGTTTTGGGCAAGGACACTGCTCTAAATGACATACCTTAAACCTTTCTACCTACTACTGTATTGTTTGCCAAATCCCCTGGTCTAACAGTCTGGGCAAGCATACAGCTCTAGATAACATAGCTTAATCTTACTAGCTCAGCCTTTGACAATGATCACAAATTTCCTGGCCTTACAGTCTTGGGGAAGACACACTGCTGAAGAAATCATACCTTAAATCTGGGACAAGCACACTGCTGTAGACATTACAGATCAAACCATTGTACTTGCCTGCATTAGACAAATCCCCTCCTTAATGTCTGGGGCAAGCCAACTGCTCTTGATATCACAGCTCAAATCTTACTAGCTCAGCATTTGACAAGCCCACTGCTTAACTGTCTGGGGTGAGAACACTGAACACTCCAAATATCATAGTCCACCTGGTTAAGTATCCCTGCGAAATCTTCTTTTGGGAAAATTCAACCGCTTAAGTAGAAACTCATATGGGGAAGTAGATTATGAACTGTAGCCAGACAAAGATGTTGAAAGTGGTACATGCTTAATTATTGCCACTTTTTCCTTAACATTTTCTCAGAGGCCCATTTTCCAGAGTCTAATATTGTCTGTGATTGTTTGGGTTCTGTTTCCCATTACAAAGGGGTACAGAAACGGAGAAATCACACCCTTTTATATACCTTCCTGTTACGTTGCTGAAACTATGTATTAGTAACAGCAAATGCGAAGAAAGGATTGACCAGAACTGCTGAACTGCTAGAATAAAAGAGGAACATCACCGACTATTTGCTCGCGCAAAACTCTCAACAGATGGGGTCCAGAGTCGCCTTAGGGGCCCCATGGTGGGGTTCAGTGGGAAAAGGATTTTGAGTTGTTGTCTGGAAAACTTTGAGCAAGCAGCAAGTAAAAATTGACAAACTGATTGGTTTATACCATTCTTAAATCTACAATTCCTACCATTCCTACCAACCTATCCAATTTCAAAACCCACCTTAACATTGAGACCTTATTTGATTGTGCACTTGGATAAAAAAACACTTACATGACCACTTCTTTCTTCAGCCCCCCCAAAATCCACTATTTCAAGAAGCAAATAAACATTGTACACATATGACCATAATTCCACTTTAACTTAAATTCAGAACATTTCAGCAAAACCAGAGAGCAGCAAATTTTGACCTATAGGATGAACTGTTCCTCTTAAATCAGAACAGATAAATCAGGCAACTCTGGCTGAACTAGGGAATAACTTACGCTTCCAAATTGGAGTTGTGTTCCATGTGTCCACGAATTGCTTTTCTCATGATGGTGTTTTTTCCCATGAGAACAACTGCAAGAATGAAGGAAAGATGCGAATGTCTATCAAAGATACCTTACACTGGTTTCTTCTAAACTGGACACCAGATCAGGATTGTAGTCCTATGGGTCAGTGCAGATGGTAACAACACCTGCTGGTATTTGCTTATCAGTACTCATGCTAAAATGAATCCTCTCTGACCCTCACAAATTCCCAATATTACCATCAGACATGAATTTACCACTTTATCTCTCCAGCAGTTCTCCAATTATCTGAGAAGTTATCCCCAGTCAGGTTGGTATGTAGGGAGTGTAGGGGGACGGGGGTACAGGGGGATTTATGTATATCTTCTGTTTATTTTGTGTCCACTCTCTTTGGGAGTGCTTTTGTTTCTCAAGCCCGGAAGGGTTATAAGAGCACTTCCACCATATTGTCTTTTGTAACTTCTTTCAATGTCTTTTCTAACTTCTTATGTGCTTATATTACCTTGTTCATTTACTGTTGTGATAAAACATAAAGGATAGATTCCACTTCTCATGCCTCATAATATGTTACTTCTGGAATGCCTTTGCATACAATGGTCTCAGTAGACCAGAAAATGTTGCTTTGTAAACACTTCTTAGCTAACTGTCCTTGTAACCTTACTACAGTACAGTTTAATATATACCAACATTCCATGGTGCAGAATGTGAACACTGCAGAGGCATACAGTATGGGGAACACAAAAATAATAAGCTTTGGTTATCATTATTTTACAATATGAACATCTAGCAAAACAGATATGTATTTCTTAACTGTGCAAATTTCTTTCACAAATCCAAAACGTTGATGAACTTGAGGAATCTGTGATACTTCTCAACTCTGCAGGGTGGCAAATACTTAGCTTTAGCAACTACAAACTTTTGCAACTATTAGGCATATAATAAAAAAGATGTTTTCATGTTCTTTATGTAACGTTCCACTTGATCGTTCTGAATACATAACGACTAAAAACCAACAGAAAATAGAAATCATTTAGGTCTGGCATGAACTTTAACTGATTTCAAACCTTTCACAGTGGATTTTTGAAACTTTTTTTGCAATTTTTTCCTTCATCGATTCCTTATTACCCCTGCAAGGTGTGTTTTGCTTTTTCTCATTAGTATTTAAAAATATTGGTCTTATTTTAAATATGTCTTTTTTTTCAACTGGCAAAGGAAAAAAGTTAAAAGAGTGGGTGTTTTTACCCCAGTTCACCCAACAGAGAAAGAGCTATTTCCTGCAACTTTGGACGCATTTGTTTGCCAAGATTTGTCTGTGACATGCTCTGCACCAACTGATAGTGGCACTATGGTGAGAGATTCATTCATGAGATTTACGTCACCCACTCAGGTCTGTCTAGCTGCAACCCTACACTGGATGATATGACGGGGAGGGAGGAATTAGCAAAATTTTCCTGATTGGCATTTTCTATTCTTGTACAGTGAATATTGAAAAAGGAATAATTTAAAGAAAGTATAAAGAACTTAAAAATAAGAAGGCCAAAATGCTTACTTCCATGACCCCTGAGAGACATTCTTATTTGTTGCATCTGCTTTGAGCCTACATTGTCAGCTCTGACGATGAAGCACTTCGGATATTCTTCCAATAGACCCTAAATGAGAGGAAAAAAGCAAAACAAACAAGAGCCCAATGGGCACTGTGGTTCCTTGCTAGATATTATGAGAACTGTACAGCCAGTCTGTGAAATAGAGCTAAGCAAAAGTTCATACTCAATGTTTGTAACATCTTCACAAGGGGTATTTTAGTACTAATATTACATGAAATCAAAGATTAAATTTCTGTGGCCTTACTGACATTCAACTTTTGTAATGCTTGGTGATCCTTCAAAAACACTACCTCATTTTCATATGTATTTATGCCGTAATCAAATTTGATATTATCACCAATAAATGATACACAATGTGGTCAGAGAATGAAAAACACCCCTTGTATTTCTCTCACAAGTTATTTTCGCCTGCTCTCAAATAAAACTTGCTGTTACTTTAAAACAATCTACCACTTGTCCTGTTTGCTACCTCTACACAGAAAACAGGGTTTATTCAGCAGTCAAGCAGAAAGCAAGTGATTAATGAAGTGTGATAATAGAATGAGGATAAGGTTACCCCACAGAGCACAGCAGTATTAAAGAGACATATTGCGAATCCATGCATTGCTTCCACTGGCAGAGAGACCAGTTTAATGCAGAGTGACCTGTGCTCAGTGAAATCTACAGATTTCAGTTATTGCCCTCTTAAAACTTTGAATGATCCAAAATATGTGTACAACCCGAAGGAATCATTACTGAATGAACAAAAAGGACAAATTTCTAAGGTGTTTGAGTGCGTAAGCATGCAAAACCAGGTGAGATAAAAAATCTATTGAAAGTATCTTTATCTAGCTTACAAGATTTTCTAAATAACATTTCCAACAGTTGACCTCCAGTGACCTTGATGACCTTTGACCTTAACCAAACACAGATTGATTTGAAATCTGTCCTTTCTACCTTAAAATACTGTGTTAAAACGTTTTCAGTGTTTGACCCCTGGTGACCTCAGATGACCTCTTGACCTTCACCGAACATATCCAATTTCATCCTTACACCATAACACATCCACGCACCACGTATGACATCTATCCAAGTTTCCTAACTAGAAATATCCTGTTGAGAAGGTTTTTAGTTTTTGACCTCTCGTGACCCCAAATGACCTTTGACCTCCACCAAAAACGATAGGGCACACCTTCTCCCTATGATGAATCTATGTACCAAATCCAAGTTCCATCCAACCTTCCCTTGTTGAGTTAGAGCGTACCGAAGCAAGTGTCACACACACACACACACACACACACACACACACACACGCCAACCTGACTACATAGGTTCCTTTGCTACCGCAAGGAACCAAAAATGAACCCAAAATTAAGTATTACTGGAAAACAGAGAGTTAGTTAGGTAGAGCTTTACGGCCTGTTTTCAAGTAAAGCCGACCATGGCCTGACTTGACCTGGTAATAGAACCTGGGCCTTCTGTAGAAAACAGAGAGAAAATGCGTCTACAGAGAATTTGTGAGTTTATGTAAGCTAGCAGGTAGGGTATAATTGTTTAGCACAACTTTGTAAGTGATACTACTATACAATTGACAAACTTACTGTATACTGATGATGTAGAATCACAGGGGATACTTACTTCAAATTTGTGATGACAAACTGATATTTATAAAGGAATTATTTCTCTTAATTGGCAAAACTGAACCAGAACCAGTTTTATTAGCCAATGCTACAGCTACTTTAAATTAACTAGTTAGATGGGATTTAATGACACACCAAAGCAAATGTGATAGTGTTGATCCACTTGATAAAAAGTTCAAAGTTTAAGTTTTCAACTATGGTTCAAGTTTGGTTCCCCTTAAGCCCCCTCTTTCGACAGGCAGGAAATACACTGGGCGTATTCTACAGCCCCCAGTCCACAGGGGGCAGGACAAACATTGAGGGATTTGCTTGGTTTTGAAGCTCCTATCACATGCCAGTGGTAGGATAAGTACTATTGGTCTTGTGTGTGCATTTTATAGACTACAGCAAGCCGTTGGATGTAATATCCAAGCAAACCAGCTTTAAAAATATGAACACTTTCTGAACCAAACAATCAATGACTTACTGCACCCCCTCCCCCCTCCCCAGCTCTTTTAAAAATTGATGAAAAGTTTTTTCTCCACCTCGAATGTGATGTCTCCACTTAGAATATGATTTTTCTAAGGCATTTGCAACTTGGCTACTGTATCTCAGACAGTAGGAAGTTCCCTATAACATTGTAGTGCAAAACTCAAGACCTGTGTTATATGAAATTAATTGGTAGGCTTACAGTATGATGAGTGCATATTACTCAGACTGGTATGTTGAACGTGAGAAACAAGGTTTCTTCAGCACATTGTCAAAGCGAGCTGGGTATATCATCATTGTAATATGCAATATAATAGTCTGTTGTAAAATAATTTGCTTGAGTGCTCATTCAAACTTGACAAGGTATGACCAACTTCTTTCAAAGTTACTGGCACAAAGTAGAGATACCTACTTCCTAGAACTGTTATATGAATGAGTGTCATCCTGTAAGGGGGTTCCAAGGGCGTGGGGGTCCACTCAATTTATTTCATTTAACGATTTTAGGGTCGGGAAGTGATTTTGGCCACAGTGGGCCTACAGTATGCCCAGGTGGACATGCAGGGATGAACACCGGCAAGCTTCACCTGTTTTCGACTCGTGCTCAGAGGATCACAAGGCAGGCTTGTACTAACTGCTACCAATGCTGCTCCCTGGACCCCAATTTTATTTCCCCATACAATGGACCAGATGGTGGCAGCATTCTTTAGCCACTTTGCCAAAAGCTAAATGGGGTGGAGGTTACTTGCTCTGCACCGCTGCTCAGAAGCTGATCTGAGCAAGTGAACAACTTTGTGAATCAGACAAATTCCTAAAACAGACAACCAAATATCCAATTTTGTAATTCACCAATTTTAAACCCTCTCAGCATCACTGAGAACAGATATACTGAATGAGCTCAATTCTAAACCCCAGAAAGTTTCCAAGTAGTCCCACCTGGATTTGATCTGGGGACCTCCAGCTTGCATGCCACTACTCTCAACCACAAAGTGAACTCCATCCTAAGGAAATGTTTCACATCAAGAGTGAAAAGCTGTAGGAATATTTTTCTGGTTTGCAAGAATGGATATGGTCATGCAGTAAAAAAATAAAAAAAGATTCTAAAAACATTAAAACCTCTCCTCCCCCTTGGCCATTCCAATTACAGGCCCATTTCAAACAGCAATTACAGAGGATTATGAGAAAAAGCGTACCAAGATGGCCGCCTGCTATGGTTTTGTGTGATAGTTTGGACTTGCTCTTTAAGTAAATCACAGATTTTGCAAGAAGGTTGAAATAATGCAATGTAAGGTCAAAATCACAGCACACATTGCAGGAATATGATATATTGTTTCTCATTCCCCTTAAACATTTGTTTAAAATACTACAGAGTCATCCTCAAATCATACAAATTATAGCTTTAACCCTTCACCGTTGTTTGGGTCCTTTTGGACCCATGAGGAGAGCCCGCTGCCACCCATCTTTACTGTTTCACGCGGAGCTCGAAACTGCGAGTAGCTACCCGAAAATTCGGCCACAACAGCGAGAGGGACAATAGTTTAAGGTCACGGGGTCAATAGCCTACGGAAGCTGATGCGGGGCGTGCTACGTCCGCTTCTCCGCCCACTCCCGAGGCCCGCAAATATGCCCCGATTGGAGCACAATGGTAAAGGGTTAAGGCAGCCATCTTGGTGGACCTTTTTCTTCACAGTCGGTGGCGACAATTTACGGATAGAACGTACGTGTTACACTCTCTGTCAATGTATATTGTCTGTGACTGTGATATATGCAGTGTGTACATATTCAATGAGCATGAGTAACGAGTGGGGTCTAATGTGTAGAAACCTGCACTCCAACATGGCTGCCAGCGAATATTATGACATCATATGAAAAGCCTCTTTATTTGCAACAATGCATTGCTGAGGAAACTGTGATCTGCAGTCTGCACTTACCACCATCTTTACGATGTAGTCTGCCTTCCATTTTCCTCTGTCTTCCTTGGGCATCTTGGCTGTGCCTCAGGGATGGTGTTTTAAAGACAGGGTGAAATATAAAATAATACTGGTGAAGAAAAACAAACAACTGTGATAAAAAATCTCAGTTCCAATGGTTCAACTGGCTAAATATTCAGTGTTTAAATATATACACTATAGTGTAGCTTTATATGCAGAGGAAAATGATCAATACACACAGACTTGTCATTTGTCACTCAGGTAGATGGGAGTTTAACGGCCCAGTATCCAGCAAATTGGTTTAAGACACTTGACGTCTAGCTGGCCACAGACTTGTTTTCAGTTAAGGTTCACCAACTTGTTTTACCTACTCCATTGCTAATGGTGAAAGAGTTATATAGTGTCACCAAGATGGATAAGTTACATTGTTGAGGTAAAAAAATCTAAAAAAGTGAAACAAGGGGTGAGAGCAAAGGCAGGAGTCATGTCAGAAACTTCTATAAAATTTACTTTGTTTGAAAAAGCCAAGAATAAGGGAAGGATCTGTTCATTCAAACAAGGTATTCAGGTACGGCTGGGTGTATATTTCTGGGGAATACGAGAGTATTCATAGCAGTCAATAAGAATGTGGGTGACGGTAACTGCACTGTCACAAGGTATACAATATGGTGCTTCATTCTCTGCCCATTGGGTTCTTTTCCTGTAAAAAAAAAACCCAGAGCCTGCTTAACTGGTCAAGAATCACCAAATGCTACATTCTTTTGGGCTGGCACAAGTATTATGTGATTTTAAAATTCCAGGTGCATATCACTCAGACTGGTATACTGAACGTGAGAAACAAGGTTTCTTCAGCACAATGTCAAAGCGAGCTGGGTAAATCATCATTGTAATATGCAACATATCATCTACTACATGCAACTTATATGCTGACGACATGTTAGGATCATGAAAAGATTGCACAAAATGTCAAAAGAGAGTGAGTGCCATGTTAATGATTTCAACCAACAATATTTATAACTGCCTTGAACATTTCTGCAAACTGTAAATACCTCGAAGAAATAACAGTACCTACGGTCTTAGACTATATCAACAAGTAATTTGAACTAATGGCAACTGAAAATCACCTTCCTTTTGACCTGAACCAACCCTATAAAACCAAAAACCTGAATCCAAAAACAAATTGAGATGCACTTGTTTTAAATGACCTTTTCTTAGAATGGATGGTTCGCCACATGGCACACTTTTACACCTTTATACCCACAAATATTACTTTCATGTGGTCAAATCTGACTGGTTTAAACCAGATTTAAACCGGTTTTAACTGGGCGGTTTATTCCATTCTTAGCATTCCTTCCTTAATGTTATTTACAGTAGGACCTATGCAATGTTGTCATACTATGTCATTGCAAACAAAAAACAGTGATGCCCGTGGTCTAATGCAGCAAACTTCTTTGCCCACGCATGCAGTAGACTTATGTTAGGCCTATGTGCTTGTCCGTTTTTACCTCCAAACAAGGCATCATGTTTTGATTGGTGACGTCATATGCATACATTCCATTGCAAAATTTAAATTGTCCCATGCATGGTGAATGGTTCAACTGCATTGATTCTCACCAGCCAATTACAACTTGCCCATTAACTTATCTGATTTAGTGTGTGCAAATACTCGACATAAATTTTCCCATCGAGTTTGTGTTACAATGATTGCACTTCACATGCATATATAGCCTGCAAGTAGGGTTGTCGCATGCACGCAGAATTTTTCTCCTAAATTCTCACGAAACTACTCACACCCAAACATGAAGTCGCTAAAACAGTGTGTTTAAAAACTGAATTAACGACACTCAAAATTGTCAAAATTTTGCCTACACTGTAAAATTAGTACACCAAAGACATATTTCTACAATAATATTTCACCAAAAAAGCTTTAAAACAAAAAGAAGAAAAAATATGTTACAGTTTCTAACGATCCCTTTGAAGCATTGTTGCAACGGTGACAGTCAAATCTTAGGGCGGAAAGTAATGTTTGAACTTACATGTGCTAAAAATAACTGTTAAATTCAAATTTCAAATCCAAGTAAAAGAAAGAAATGAAATTTGTGGATAGGCCTAGGCCTAAAAATTTTTCAGGATCCTAATCGAAAAGAATAAATTGTATGACCTTTTTTCTAAGCGACAAGTCTAGTCAGAGACTCATATATTTGTACGTATAGCTAAGTAGTCCGCTGGTCTATAGGTAGGCTTATGCTGCTTGTGTTAACAATTGTTCACAGCACTGAATACCGTATACCTGCACATAAACTTGTATGTAGGCCTATTACTGAAGTCTACAGTGAGAATGTTGCTTGGAGAGATGTCAACATGGCAGTAACGGGCGTCGCATTGAATAGTAAAAGACATCGATGAAGTTTGAAACTTAAAGGAAAAGTTGATGGAATCTTCATTTGACAAAAGTACCACTGAAATCATATTCCATTCCATTACTTTTTGCCTCCCAAAAAGATGTTTTCTGCTAAAAATAAAAGGGGCAGAAACTAACTGTAACACGTAGATCTACTGTGTAACACTCATATTAATAGTAGGCTTACTGACTAGCCTAAGTAGTAAAGTAAGTAGGCCTAAGCTAGTATTATTTACCCAAGAACTAGCCAAGTCCACGCCTAATGTTAATCCTTTCACCTTGGGGCTAACGTTAGGCTAGGGTAACTCAGTAAGACCGTACCAAGAACATGGATGATTTTGTTGGATTATTATGTTCGTTATAGACCGAATGAGTGGAGGAAACGAAAATTGTGCATAGCTAGATCTTAAATGATAAAGATATTCCAGGGATCATCAATATTACAAGGATTTCTACCCATTTATAGGGAAATTGTAAGGGGGAATCGAAATGTGCATGCTTACTCACTTCAACAACGTGGGAAAGAGGATAATGGAGGTCGCTGTTGCAGAAAATCAAAGAAATCCAAATGAGGATAAACTACGGTGGCTTAGTTACGACATGAACAAAAGACATCCCGAATTTTGACTTCTATCAAGTTGTAACATTTTATCAGTAAAATAATGGATTTGGGTAGGGTCCCGGAATTTCTCTGGTGAACACATTTTGGTGTAATGAACTGACCACAATAGAAAAATAGTCATTTCTATATTCTCTCATTCCTCCGACCTGTAAATGACTACACAGTATAATAATACGTACGCGACAACCTCAAGATGTTTGTACGTCATCGGACAGATGCAGATACAGATACAGATACGGGGTACTAATACGGTACCTTAACAAAATTGATCCTTCTATTAAAGGCCCGGATCTCTCAAATCAAACAATACCAATTTTCCTAACCTTCTCACTAAAGCCCCTCCCACAATTGTCTGAAATTCATCCTCATCCAGACACAATCTCAGTTTACTGCTTCAGGGTGAGTGTAGAAAAACTCAATTTATACAATCAAAACACTCTCAGTACTTTGTAATATAAGCTTTGGCACTCTGCATTGTTTGAATTAGCCGTCAATCAAAAAGCTGAGCCAATTGAGAATTTCGGTACCCGGGTACCAAAATTGTAGTTTGGGGTGAGAGGTTTGGCCCTATAAGGGTATTTATTAAAGGGCCAAACCTCTCACCTCAAACTACAGTTTTGGGTACGGGGGTACGGAAATTCTCAAGTGGCTTAGCTCTTTGATTGGCGGCTAATTCAAACAATGCAGAGTACCAAAGCTTATATTAAACAGAATGAACAGTACTGAAAATGTTTTGATTATATAAATTGAGTTTTGTTTTTCTATAAAATAAAGTTGTGAAAAAATAAAGTTGGCTCTGGACTAATAATAAACCTATATAAATTATTCTTTCGCAGAACAACCTTTCCCTCATCCTCCACCTGATCTTGACGATTGAATGAGCGACAGACAAGCCAAAATTCCGTGATAACATTTCTTGAAGAAATCGATCTGTGTCTAGACACAAGTTCATCTCCACGTAAAAAAATGCTTTTGCACTTGCAAGATGCTTCTACCTCCTGAAATTTTATCAAGCATGATTTTTCAAAAGAAGGATAAAGCAAACAGATTTGCGTTGTTTCTTGAATGTTGTGATCCTTTAAAATCCCAATTCAGTACAATTAGCCAACGCATACCAACAATCAATATGACAGGACCAGTGGATAACTAAGGTACATTTGAGATGCTACATTGACATCGGATACATCTTGGAAACTGGCAGCACTTGGTACTTTGCAAGGGATGATATAGTGAAAAGGTGGTTTATGGTGTTAACATAAATTGAGACCAGGAAATGTCTCCGGCAGATGAAAGATAAACATTGTGTACGACATTCTACAATGAACTAAATTAGAGTGCACGGAAGTTTTTCGGAGGTTGTTTGTTTTCAAGCTCGAACGATATACAGCCCGTGAAACCGAAGGTCCACGAAACCGAAGGTCCGCGAGCGCGAAAATGAGAAAATCTTCGCAAGACTGACGTTGCAACCCCGTTGACCTGCATTTATTTTCGGTCTTGCGAACCTTTTCACTCTCTCGTTCTCGCGAACCCTGTCACATTTTCGGTGTTGCCAAGGTTTCTAATGTCGGTCTCACTGACCATTTTCCGTTTCAAGTTTCGGTCTCGTGAACCATAGGCTTCTTGAGATGCCCCGGTTCGGACGAAGTCATTGAACGCCTTGTGAACATGACTGGTTGCTTTAAAGTCCGTCATAAACTTCGTTTGTAATTCTAAAAGAAAGAGATTATTTGCTACACTCTAAAGATATACCTGTTAAAATTTCTTCAAATTCCGTGTCAGATTATAGCACCAACACAATCCTGCTGAATTCAACCTGGATTTTTCCCCATATGAACGAAGAAAATGAACGATGAAACTGTGTTAACACTCAAAGAGCAGTCAGGTATTTGGTTAAAAACACCAGTTTAATGGTGGATAGGATAATTGTTCCCTTGTTAAAAATAACCAGAATTGTGTAGGCTGGGGTGCTACATCAACATAGACCTGGTGAAATTCCACAAGACGTTTTTTAAAGTGTAGGATTAATTAATGGTTTTCCACACCATTGATAGCAATTTTATTTTGACTACACATGCAGGGTGCTTTCACTTACGTCACAAGCCCCGCCCCTTTTGACGGACTAAATCTAGCGCATACCGGACGCATTTAGTGTAGCAAGCTCAGAACCAGATGACGACACAGGTGTGACTGTTGCATTGAAACACCATTGATTTTACCCGGCGGTGGGCGTGGCTTACCTATTGTGACGTAACGTGAAAGCACTCTATATCTGCTGGTCTCATGCACATAGTGAAAACAGTCATTCTGTGGACAAAACAGTTTGCAGATGCAGTATACCTGAAACGGATGACGACACATTGACGTCATTCTTGGGGGCAAAACAATGGAACACGTGGCCGCACGCATGGGAATTCGCAAGGATTCGCCCTGCACTTGTAGCAGATCATGCGCGTATTCGACTGATTGATAAATCAGCTGCCTGCATTTGTCTGTGTTGGTTTGTTTTTGCCCCCAAAGGAGGGTGTACTTTCCGCTCTGTGACATCATATGCACAAGGTTTATGTAGAAAAAGTCACCTTCGGGCAAGTCATGGCCGTGAGGGACGGGGGGGGGGGGTGCACCTTCCCCCATTTGACCAAAACCTCGCTGAATCGGGCAAACTTCGGTGCCTTGGTCAGGCAGGGACTATACCCTGGTGTGGAATATGGAATCGGGCAAAAAGACACCACCCCCTGAGAGAAAGAGTCCCTGCCGTTCGTGGGTAGAGTTACCTTTCTTATTTCACGTCCTCGGCTTCTTTACCAGATGCTATTTAACATGCAACATGTGTAACGAGGATATAAACAGATAAACGGACCTTCAGTCTTAATTAACAGAGGCTTTGAAATTACATCACAAATCCGCCGTGTTGGAGGAATCATGCCAAGTACACATGGTTCCGGTCAGAATGCACTGCGCAGTGAGCACTTTGATTTACGCAGTGTACAACACGTTACATGTTCTCCAACACGGCCGCTAGGGACTGGGAGTATTATGACGTCATTTGAAAAGCCTGTATTGAAGGATGATCCTACAAGCGCCAATTAAAGGCGGTGCTCAACATAGGTAGCCTTTCAAGTAGGATTACATGTTTCCTCAGAGGGTCACATTAGATTCCATATCACATGCTTTATCTGTTGTTCAGCTCCCTTTTAAGATGTCTGACAGATCCACTCCTTTTAGTAGTTTTGCTACCAATAAAATCTTACTTTAAGTTATCCAACTAATTTTTAGAACCAGTTTTCATTCGATAAAATTACCTTTGAAAGACGACTTTAATACCCCTTCAAGCCCCTTTAAACCCAGGAGCTCCCCTGCCAAATTCTTTCGCCCCCCCCCCCCCCACCGAATGGAAAATTTGCCGTCACTTGATAAGTTACGCTCCTCTTGTCCAATGTATATGTATTTAGTGGTGGCGGAAAAAAGGTCCATGCGCCGCTTACGGCCTTCATCGTGATAGTCCATCACAAATCGCACAGAGGGACTCCTAACGTGTGGTTCTTTTTAACTGAATTAGATGTAATTTTCCAATGACAGCTAACAGCCACCAGAAAAACCGCTAAGATAGGTTATATACATGTTGGCATTGACACAGTAGCCCTACTTCAGTTAAGTGAGACTGATATTGAAATGCCAGAAAATTGTGACCAAATTTCTCTTGCAGAGTCTGGTGAAACCGATGCCAAATTTTTCTGAAAGTATGATGTCTTTTTTATCGTATGTCGAGCAAACTGGATCGTTAGTTTAAATTACGGGAAAATAATTTAACGAACGCTATGCCGGTTTTAATTTATATTATTGATTAAACAATATACTTAATTGTGGCAATTTTTCCAGAGCCCGAAAACTTTCCCTTCATATTGACCGAATGATCACAGATAGAATGTAGTAAGATGGACCTTCTTCCCAGCCCCTACCTTCTAAGCCTATTCATAAATACAAAAGTTTTACAGGAATGGGCCTGTTAAAATAGAAATGCTTCAAAACCCTCTTTTTCATGGAGTTTTTTGCACGAAATATTCCCATCACCCACCAGAAACATCAGAAAAACTACTCAAATGAGTAACACATCTTGGCCTTTATTTAGTCGCCGGCTACCCGCCCAGTTTAGTATTACGTGTGCAAAAACCCTTCGTTGGCGATCAATCAGTTTTGTCGAAAATGCTCACTTTTACGACACTACACGAAGATCCGTCTTGCTTGAACGTGCATGGGTGGCATTGTGTAGAACTTCATAGAGTTTCTACGCACAATAAACGTCGCGCTCAAGTTGAAAAATGGATCCTCTACTTGTCTTTATAATCATGTGAGGTTTTACTAATGTTTCTCGAACGAATCCATCATCCTCTTTTTTTTAGTAATTCCTTACGTCTTAACAAATTAATAGAACCTAGCCTATTGGGCATAGGTTATTATTGAGTAATTGGTAGTTTCATAGTAACGTTTAGAGTGAAGT
The DNA here is from genome assembly GCA_037179385.1 of Holothuria scabra. Lineage (NCBI taxonomy): Eukaryota > Metazoa > Echinodermata > Holothuroidea > Aspidochirotida > Holothuriidae > Holothuria > Holothuria scabra. Next base: position 3,610,335 of record CM074199.1, read on the forward strand.
GAACAAATCATGGTTTTCCAGTCAGTATCATGACTTTTATTGACGATTTTATCTACGGGATGACTGCAGCCTCAGCCCGACGGTAATGTTGTCTGGATTATTGTCATGAATTATGTGCATATATCTACTGGGCCTGGTAAAATTTAGCAAATCGGGAGTCGAAAGATTCAGAAGTTGTTTACAAATGAAAATAAACAACACCGTGGCAGCTATTTGGTTCTATAATATAAAACGTTATAACGTTGCAATAGTGATTAATGAAACTGATCGTTTGGTTGTTAATTTGCTATATTTGAACTGATAAGGGAGTAATCGCAGTTTCAATAAATATAACTCTCTACCCAAGTCGGCAGATGAGTATTCAGGGGCATCGGTCATGTAGCCCTGTCACTTTAAGACTGTCCTTTGAGTAACTGCTGTCAATAAAAGGCCGGTGGTGACGGACTTAACAAAATTATTATCAGTTTTCAATGTTAGTGGAGACGGCCGTCCACAATTGGAGCTATACTGTCTGGTTTTGCTACTGAACACGAAGTAAGATGTAACCGCTTGACCTTAAAGTTAACATGAGTCCTCTTACCCTATGTCTTGCTAGAGCAAGTCTGAAGTTGAATACAGTAAGGGGCATATAGGTATATGAAGGACCCAGCTGTGTAGGTTTAAGGGCAGTTACTCATCAACCTATTGTTCAAAGATCCAGTTTAATCTCTAGCCCCCCCCCCCTCTACACAGTGGCGGTGCTACAAGGGGTAAAGAGGGGGCATTTTCCGGTCCAGATTTTGGCCTTGCCCCCTACTTGTCCCCCAACTTATGTCAGTTACGAGTTGGGTTAACCGTAAAAAATAAATAATATACCTCTGCTGAGACTTTTTTCATCCAGAGATATGCTAAAACCTCAGAACTTCCGGAAACTTCGCCCCATCCCTGGAACGGACGCTTTGGGCACGGTTTCGAGCAGTGCGCCCAAATTTTCCCTTCAACATTATACTTTGCCTGTAGTTTGACCGCCAAATTTTGACATTCTAATGCCGTCACTGTCTCAACATGCTCAGTGAAATGGTCTTGTATATTGTCGGGGGAAAGCTATAAAACGGAACTGAAGCAAGCTCAATACGCATTTTACCCTATTGCGACTCTTGGGCATAGGCGAGATTACGGGTTTCCCCCTCCCCCACTTTTTTCCAGAAGTTAGTTTTTTTACGTCTTAGTCTGGTTGCTTTTGCTACAAAAATATAAACTGGAACTGACAGAGCTACGCGAGTGACACTTAATTAAGTTGTATAATGTTTAAACAGGTCATATACTGCATTGAAAACTGAATAAAAACAATATTCTTTCAATAAATGTCTCAACGCTCCTCCTTTTCGACACGCTTCGCATGCACCCGTTTTAAATATTTCAGGATTCGGAATTACTTCTTGTAGAACACCTCTTCCATTGTCACTGAAACTTTTCACCGGTGCCCAGGCCATACACAGCTGAAGCTCTACAGTAGCTAGTGAAAGGGGAGGCAGGGAGGCGGTCATCTTCTGGTCCCCTTCTCTGACCAAGTGCCCCAAAGCTTTCTGAAAGGACGATGATCTTATTTGACTCTAATCTGGAGCTCCACCCTTTTTCGGCTAAAGTGAAAAGGGGCCCACCCTTTCTCTAATTTCCATTATTTCATTTGAGATGTCTCAAAACTAGTCCGTTTTTTGGCGTGTTCTGCGCGTCCCATCACATATAAGAACTCTATAAAAATCTCACGAAAAGGACTCTACATGAAACCAACGGCACGTTTTTGCTCAGTAGAAATATCCTCAGGGATCACCTTTATTCAGCTGTAGTGAAAAGACACCACTCTTTGTCTTATTTTATTTCAATTTCACTATTGAGATGAAGTAAAAGTTCATTTTTCGGCGCGCTCCGCCCCTTTACAGTCAACGGCTCTGTGAAAGTCACCTGAAAAAGACCGTGACTATATAGGAAACCACAGTATATGTTTGTACTTCAGTAAGAATGTCTTTTTTTGGGGGGAGGGGGGGGGGGACCGTCATTCAGCTAAGGTTAAAAGTGGCTCATCCTCTCTCTAATTTTCATTTATTCACATTATTGAGATGTCTTAAACATTAAATTTTCGGCGCGCGCCCCATCATAGACGAGGGCTGAATTCACATCACATTGAAATCCCCCTAGCGTTCTGAAAAGAAGATCTGGGGCACCAAGGAGGGAGCCCCTGAAGAACCTCAATTTTAAGTAATCCATTCTCCCTCCTCGCACCCTCTGCATTATCGATTCCGGCCGACTTTAATCAAATGGAGTAAGGATATAATTGAAGAAAGTCAAATTGTGACATTTGTGTTTTGTTAAATGCCCATCTTATGTAATCTAAAGTTGAAGATAAAATGCGTCATTTGAATGCCTACAATCTCGTAAATACCCAGGAGCTGGACCCCACGCCGTTAGGGGGAGGGCTTCGCGTTCCTGCGGCGCTGTTTGGTAGTCTGCATGAATTGCCCCCCCCCCTACTTTCAGAGATCAATTCCCGCCCATTCCCTTGGGCAGATTAAAGACGGGTGTATATTGAACTATGATGAAATTGTGTGAATGCCCGAAACCCGACTATAAGTGATTTCACTTGTATTAGTTATATCTTTTTAAAAATGTCACGTTAAAAGTCGGTTCTAAATGAATTTTAATGCAGACGTATAGTGAAAACGTTTTCACATTGAAAACGTCCCAGTAGTTTTCAAATTTCGCCCGAATATTTTACCGTTTAATTTTTTGCAACACTACAGTATGAAATGGGGATGACGAAAACTTTTTTAACACGCAGCTCGAATGTGTCGCAAATGTTTATCGTTTTTATTATCCATGAAAATTTTATTTTGAACATAGCGTTTTCTGTTTTCGGACAAAGATTTGAAAGTATTAGAATAATCGGCCATTTTGTTAATTGTGTTACACAAGATTTTACAACGGTTTAAAGGATTGTTGTTTCTTTTAAGCCACAGGCTTCCCAAATGTGCCGCGATTTTTAATCTCTTTGATCAGTTGATTTTTCGTAAATACTCTACCGGTACGTTACCCTGGCTATGATACTCTGCTATTTTCGGGCAAATGAATGGTTGGAAGAATTTGGATATTCGACCATTAAAGGCATTATGTTGTGAAAGACTGTGAAGTAAAACCCATGAATAATAGCTTTTAATAGCTTTTTCGGCTTCCCGAATGTGTAGCAAAGTTTTGGAATTCAAGTTGTTGATTCTCCATTAAAATTTTACCGCGACTATGACGTTTCTTTCCTTTTCGGGCATATCTTTTTGAAGATTTCGGGCACCGAAAACCATGCCATTGTTTAAAACTTAAGTGACTGTCTGATTTTTTTTCATATTCCTACCCGATTTTTTTCCAAATTCCTGCCCGAATTTAAGATTGCATGGAAATGGGGGACAGACTGCCCCTCCCCCTTCTCTAGTACGCCACTGTTTGCAGGCGAAAGCTCAAAATAACGACTGTGTATACTCTGCTCACAAGCCCGAGAAATGCCATGTCGGCTTTCTGAGGGTGTCGTGATTAACCAGACTTTCTGTAAGCTCCGCGCCAACCGATGGAATCTCTTCTGCTAAGGTACAGTCTTTCGAGGAGGGTTACATTTTTGGACAGCAGGACGATCTTTGGCATGGAGAGTACCGGAACTCTAAAGACAGTCAGCTCATGTGCAATGTTTAACAAGGAATTTTTTGAATGGCTGTAGCTTTTGTGTCATACTGATGCTTTTATAGAGTTAGAGACTACCGTATGTTAGGGATTACCCCCCGGAGCGAACTCTGTTTTAGCTTCTCAGCTTCTAGGGACATTTCTTAACAAGGAATATATACAGCCTGCTACGCAGGTGAGAGCGGGATTCGCGCCATCGTTAGCCAGTTAGGAAGTGTCTTGTTAAACAGTTCGCATTGGCCCAAAAGAGTTGGTTAAAACGTTCACCAACGGCTGGTCACGTATGAGACAACACACTGAAATCGGAGAAATTTTTCCCAAGTTTTACCCAACTTGAGTGTTGTCACATACCTGAGCAGTGTTGGGATGATCATTTTATTCAACTGTTTTTAGAGTGTGAGTAACAACTTTCTCTATTGGCAAAAGAGATGCTATAGGCCTACGTATGTTTCACTATCAAATAGAAAAAGAACACCTCAACCGTAAGTCACACGTAACGTGTTATTCACAGACCACACATAGTTTCAGACAGAAGTTTTTACTATGAGGTTAGGCTAATAAGACAGATTTTCACCAATTCTGTTTAAGTTTATAGTTCACGGCCTTTTTCCAGTCGTGGCTCACTGGCTGTTTTTCCGACTCCATTGCTTACTATATATGCTAAACACCAAGCACAATGACAGTAGACTACATTTTTGTAAGTCTTTTAGTATGACCCGGCCAGGAGTCGAGCTCCAAACCTCTTAAATGCAATGCTGTTAAGCTTGAATTGGATAACATACTTCATTTACTTTAGGTGGTGTCTATCGAAATTGGGTACAGTAGTACAGCTGGCCTACTTCTGTGGCGTATACAGTGATATGACTAAAAAATCTCAATTTGGATCATAATAACGCCATCTCTTCTAACATTTCCATTTTTTTACATTGAAAAATAATTAAGCACCTCAAGAAGCTAAGCAACTCAGTGAAGTGAGACCAACAGGTATAGCGAGAAACAATTAAAACAGTTCCATTCATTTATGTCTTCAGCAATGAAATCAGAGTTTTTTATCATCTAACATAACGCATGGCACCCATGAGTGACGTCATCTCCTCACACTGATACACACGGCTTCTTTTCTATTATTTGTCTTCATCATAAATTTCGATTACTCTAGGTTATGGTTACTAGAGGATTATCTGAAATAATTTCGGCATATTGCAATTCCTATAACCCTGTATATATACAACAGTCGCAACTTATGAAGAATTAAAATGCAAGTGACGGATGTCCATTAATTGTCAAGAGATGATTGCACAACGGTTTAAAAAAAAAAAAAAAAAAAAACGTTATGAGATAACACCACCACTCGTCGTCAAGTGAAGTTAAAGGGGGAAATGCATACTCTAAAAAATGTTGTGCAAAATTTACACAACACTGTGTGACTAGTCCACCAATCAACAAATGTGTAGGAAGTACACACGGTTGTGTAAAAAAATTACACAACATGTGTAGAATTTACACAACACTGAGTAATTTATACACATGTTGTGTAAATTTATTACACAACCAAGGCTACACATTTGCTGATTGTTGGACTAGTCACACAATGTTGTGTAAAGTCTACACAACATTTTTTAGAGTGTGCAGTCACCCCATCTTGATGCAGGTGTATTAGACTGTCTTGTTTCATGATTAGAAGTCTATTGATTGAGAGTCATGTGACATTTTTTCTTCTAAAAAAAGAATAATTGATTTATGTTCCGTGAACATGCCAGTAGGTAGCCAAAGGGGTGGGGTTAGAACCCCCGTGACCCAACCTTGCAATGCAAAAACTCCTAAATTATCTTTTTTTTTCTCTATTCTTACACATTTCCCTTATGTAGTTCCACACTCCCCCCTCCCCCCCCTTTATCCCCCATGGCACAATCCCGGCTACACGCCTGGAACATGCAATAATTTGTAATATATAATGAAAGATTTTAAAGTATTTCACCTAGGTATTGTTTAAGTCACACTGGTGATGTTGACAATTCAAACCCGTTTTCAGTCAGATGTCTGGTTAGTTAGTTACTTAGATTTACGGTCCAGTTTCCAACCTATTGGTTCAAGTCGAGCCGATCACGGCCTTTTTTCCAGTTGTGGCTCACTGGCTTGAGTTTCCCTACTCCATTGCTTATGCGGAGCATCACGCACAACGGTAGTAGGCTTCATTTTTAGTTAGGTATAATTCAACCTGTCAGATGGCTGGTGGAAGTAGCCCACTGTCATTCCAACACAGTAATTATAATATTGATAAGTACTCTATAACATAAGGAAGTATTATGTTAATGTAGCACTTTGCCAGTTTCCTCGGCTTGATGTTGTATCCCTTCAACCATTTTGTGTATATCCGGCGTGATCTTCAAAGAATATTTCATTTCACTGAGTCCAGGGAAGGGGGTATGAGCAAGAGTCCCACACCTCTGAATACTCGGAAAACCGTTTTCAACAAGAGGATGCGTTGCTGTTACAAAGAGCAGACGGTCAAAAAATTCTACTTCTTCACCTTGGTATTTCAACATCCCCTCTGTTAGTTCTCTGATACCGGTTGCAATCTGGGCCCTGCTGATGGCCTCCATTTGAGGTGGAAATTGTTCTTTTAACATGGAAAGCCATTTCACCTTTGGCATTACAATTGGCAATGTCTCAATCTCCCACTTAACGTCCACGTGAACAGACTGCAAGTTTTTAATTATCTTTGCATAAGGTTCCTCAGAATCGTCAGCGACAAATTTTTTATGAGCCTCAGTGAACATTGGTAAAGTGCTCATTGGGCCCGGCCTATGGATAATTAGAAGCCGTCCCATGGGTGCCATGGTCCTTATGACATGGGAAAACGTTTCGGCCGGGTTCGTCAAGTGTTCAACAGAATCTTTGAGTAGAATTTTATCAAATGGAGCTTCGTCTTTCTCACTTAAACGTTCCGACAATTGCCTGAAATATTCTTCAGCCCCTACATGAGATATTCGAAATGGTAGAAGTTTTTGACCAGGCGTTTCTTCATAATGTATCAGGCCAGGAAAAATATTTACCATAGGTTGCAGGAGGCAAAATTTGTCTTTGATTTTTTCAGCGAGGCTTCCTTTGTTAGATCCAACGTAGGCAAACCGTTCATGTGTATCTAGTTCTAAATGTTTGTGAATTAATTTGAACATCGCCTCCTCGTATATTTCTCCAAAACTGTAATTTTCTTCAGCGTTATATTTTGGTATATCCAGTTGGTTTTGCCAATGTTCGGTGACCACAGAAAAAGGCGGAGGACTCTCTGGCAAAACAAGGTCTCGTGATTCCTCGCCAGAATGACTGCCTAGTGAACGTGAACCCATCGTGCTTGTAATGTTGGTTGCGAGCGGTGTGGAAAGTAAACTTACCGAAGAATTCTAACCAAAAATCACGCACAGCACACGAATAAAACTAAGGTGTACGTACTGTGAAGGGTTGGAAACTGACTATCTCTTAGGCTAAAAGTCTGCGCTGAGTTCTTGAAAGGAAATTTTATCCATGTAAAAATGAAATGTTTATAAGTCGGAAAAACAATCGTATCAAGTGTCCTTCAAAGCTGGTCCATCGAGACAAATCTCCGTTAGGGTATAACTTCCACAGTGTTGATTTTCCGTACGTAAGGATCGGAGCACTTTCAAATAGGCATAGGCCTACAGCGATTCCTCGTCAGCATGCGCATATGTTATGCACCTATACAGCTGTACGATGCCAGGGTTATACTGTATATCACTCGCACTTTCGTATATTATTCACTGGTGTCATAGTTTAATCAAATGATGATTGCGTTACAATGATAAATTCAGTGTAAAACTATAAGTCAAACTGCCGGACAACGCAAATCATTCTATACAGTAAATCCTTCGTAGAATAAATATGAGACATGCTCCCCGTGTTTGAAGTCTGTCTCAAAGATAATGTTAACTGTAAGAGCAAATGCCACAGGGTTTGACTATTGACTTGTTTGGCCACTGAACTGCATTATCCCTTGGTTGGTTCGTTTGAGCTGGATTTACACAGTCCTTTGAACTAACATTGTAATCTTATGTCCCTTTACACTCCACAACAATTTACACACTGTCACATTTGTTGATAAAATCAATATGATTCCTGTTCGACTTTTTATGGAGCCAACAATAACCCACAAAGGGCACATAAATGTACAGTAAGTACGTGAACTCTTTGTTGCTATGGTGTCGAGACGCTCCAGAAGCATGGATTCGCAAAGCATGGTCTCTCGATATTTCGTATGTCTTGCGGATTCGTCGGTGTCTGTCAGTAAGAAGTTCCGTCTCGTTCTAATCCGAAATGACAAGTGTCTTAGATAAGGTGGGGTTGGGAGAGGAAGGGGTTTGGGTTGAACTTAGTAGAGTAATTACCGCCACAACATTTCTGCCCGAGAAAACCTTTATTGGATATTACAAAAGGCAACAGCCAATAAAGAACCACCTTGTTAAACAGTGCACATCTACCCTTAAAATGTCCTGTCAATTACGAAAACGAATCACAGCAGGTTACACTTCTATAACTTTAAATAAACGTGGATTAATATAGCACATCCTTCGTGAGACTGAACTATCATGATTTAACTTGTCTTGTTTAAAAGAGTTGTGCAAATGTTATTTTTTCAGTTAAAATGTCGGGAGTGGTCTTCGTTGTCAAGCAAATAAGGGTTTTAAGTTGACTCCATCCACAATTATTTTTTATGTTCCTTCTGTCTGTATATTTTTGACAGAGTGACAAAACAAATATCGAATGAATGAATGTACGTAATGATGTTAATGATGTATGTGCACCCATTTATTTATTGTTAATATTAAACTTTCTGTTCATATATGAACGAAAATAACTTAGGTTTTTAATCTTACAAAATTACCTGCCCAAAATGATGAGCCGCAAAGGAATTAACTAAAACGGCACTGAAAATAGGATTTGACAATGTTTGGTTCAATATAATCAAATGCGGCAAGTCAAATATTTGAGAAGAGTTCGGCATCCATTTCAACGGAATTGATTCAAATGGGCTTTTGTCTTTAATAGTACTATATATACTGTTACATGACTTAATGTCACTTGAGTCTTGCCTTATTATCCCTAGCCCCCGGCGCGGACGAAATTTCTTCGTCCAGCTCATCGCTACGAAAAAAATCACCGTCCGCCGGCGTTGGAGACCAAATCTGTTCAACTGCGTAGAAAACTTACGGAAAGTTCATTAACATAATCGAAGAACAAATGGATGTTTACTGTAGCCTAATATGAATATCCACATTCATCCAACATCTCTCTCAGTACGAAGAATCTCCACTTGCCAACAAGTGTGTTGTGTTGTAAAGCTCAATGTTCTAACGTTATTGTTCAACGCTACACTAGACGCAGGTTACAATACGGTATCTAATTCGTAGCTTCATATAGGCTTATGAATAATCAATACAAAATTCCTTTTTTGAATCGTAATAACCATATTCATGTTAAGATTTAGGCCAACTGCCGTTGTCCAATACAAGATTAGTTAATATTTATGAAATTCTTGATTTGTCATGGTCTGAACGGAATTTTTGACTATCGCCTGCAGCAGTGGCAGCCACGGAATGCCAAAATGGAGGGGTGGGGTGGGGGGGGGGGGTGAGACCAAGGGCAAAGGATAATGTTGGGTGCCAAGACTTTTTCAAGCGCAGAGCGAAATCGAGCCCAAAGCGCCCGTTCCTGGGGGTGTGGGTCCACAAGGCGAAGCCTCTGGGGGCTCGAAGGTTTTAGCATATCTCTGGGTGAAAAATAAGTCTTCTGGAGAGGTATATTATTTAGTTTTCTCAACTTCTGACTGACCTAAGTTGGTGGGCCCTCTTCCCCCGTAGCGCCGCCACTGGTAGTAAGATGGAGTTCTAGTAACCAATTGGTTATAACGGGCCGGTCATGGGGCTTTTTTCCCAGTTGTGGCTCACTGGCTTGTTTTCTCTACTCCATTGCTTATGCAGAGCACCAATCACAATGACATAAGTTAGGTTCCATATTTGCAGTCTTTGGTTTGCCGCTGCCTCGGTCAGGACTTGAACTCTAGACCTGCAGACCACAAGTCGGATGCTCTAACCACCTGACCCATGCAGTCGGTGGAGGATGAAAATCTCTGTTTATGTGATATCTTATGTATGGTATTTTTTCTTCTTTTTTTTTATTTTTTTTTCTGGACTTCTGTTAAAGTATTACATTCTAAAAAGACTATGGTCAAATTGACCATTGATTTAGTCAACTATGCAGCGACCGAATCTATGGTCAAACCATTGACTTCAACTTTGGTCAAAATTTACTAATTTATGGTCAAATCTAACCATTAATTGGTAACTTTTTGACCGTAAGTTTGAGTCGGTGCACAGTCTGATCTTGATCATAGTGTTTGTAGAGTGTACTCCTTTCTAACGTACACATGTCAAAAACCTAATACTTGACAGCCCTGCATAACTGACTTTGTGTAATGCAGTGTAATTCCATTTTTGATTCCTTGCCGAAGGCAGGCAAATAATCTATGGGATGGCGATGTCTTGTGTGTGTGTGTGTATATGTGCGTGTGTATGTGTGTGTGTGTGACACCTGCTTGTAAACACGATATCTCAAGAAGGGTAGCCCCCAGGGATCTCATACTTGGCATGTCGATAGTCCACATTGAGTAGCTGGTCCCTAATGTTTTTGGTAGAGGTCAAAGGTCATGTGGGGTCACCAGAGGTCAAATTGTAAATACATTGAAAATTGCTTGTAAACAACGATACCTCCAGAAGGAAAAATGTGAGTGATCTCATACTTACCATGTGGATTGCCCATATTGAGTAGATGGTCCTTATTGTTTTTGATGGAGGTCAAAGGTCATTTGGGGTCACCAGAGGTAAAAAGGTCAAAACCTTGTAAAGGAAAGGTAACCTTGAGGGATCTCATACATAGCATGTGGATTGCCCATATTAAGTAGATGATCACTATTGTTTTTGATGGAGGTCAAAGGTCATTTGGGGTCACAGATCGAAAAGTTTCGATCACAAACCTCCCAAATTGGTTACAGTGTGCGGGCGCATTTTGCATTTTTAGGGTTTTCGCTTTATGTAGTAGGCCTATTCGGGGTTTTGTTTTAAGGTCAGGCTGAACTGGATTTGTGATGTTCATACTATTGCACATCTAGTGATTGTTTTTTGACTGGGCACACCCCTTACTTTTGCCGTAAATCATTAATTTGTGGGATTTGATGTCTATGGGCGAAAAGCGTTTTTCATCCCAATTTTACATAATTTAAAGGATTAATACTTCTAGCCACAAATATATTGACACGGCTAAACGCGTTTCTAGGAGCTGCATGTCACAGGTAACAGGAGGAGAAGAATTGGTTTTATTTCGATCTATATTTTTGTCGGAAAACGCGTGAAGTAAAGGCATAAAATGGCCCATTATTTGGGGGAAATCCACCAAAAGTTGACGTCACAAAATTTTGAGAACGTCAAAAATCATGTATTTTAAATGAAAATTGGCATTTTATGAGTTCCTCTCGCCTTGACATATCATTCCAAGGCAAAATCGATTTAGCCTACCTTAATTAGAACATTAAAAAATTTTTGATATGGAATGAGCAAATGATCATTTTTGTACAAAACGTTTCGATATGCCAGAGATGGAAAGCTCAAAAACTTGTAAACACCATATTTCAAGAAAGGTAACTGCCAGGAATCTCATACTTACCAAGTGGATTGTCCATATTGAGTAGATGACCCCTATTGTTGTTATTGGGTGTCAAAGGTCATTTAGGGTCATCAGAGTTCAAAAAATCTAAACCTTGCAAACACTACATCTCAAAAGAGTGTATAGTTGTTGAAGTTAATATCCATGAGCGGTTAGGGTAAAAGGGTAAGAATAATTTGGCATGGGTAATTTAATAGGCATAGCTGTATAATTTTTTGGAACAGTTCATTAACTTCACAATGTAAATTCTGTAGGAGGTAATTTTGAAAATGTATTTGTAAAGTACTGGAGCAAACTCACTTAGGAAGAAGATCTAACTGTATACAGTATGTTGATTCTGGCATGAAATTGTGCCCTGTTAAGTTCAAAGTATTAATACATGAACAAGTGGGCAGAGCAAAATATAAAAATCTTAAAAGGCAAAAGCTGTTCATCAGGCTGACATACATGCTTCAGTGCCCATGGGCATGCTGATTTTGCAGCCACAAGTAAAAAGATTTTCATGAAACTGATTTTCCACTGTTAAATGAAAGTTCCTAGCAGAGTGTGGAACATGTGAGTTTAAACAGTCTGTTTGAGGGTCGTTTGGGGACAAAGTCTGAAAATATTAGAAGATGCTTCTATGCACACTAAGTAGATGTCAATGTGGAACTTCATAAGTGTAAACTTTGAATAGAGGGTACTCTGTGTAATGCACAAGAATCTCTTTTATGACATACTAACATTGTTTTTTCAACTATCTTAAAGAAAACCTGAAGAAAACATTTAGTGGCAAAAATTTCTAATATTTGGCAAACCTTGTGCATACTGTCCTTATGAGGACATGTGCATGCTAGCATCCATGAATTGAAAATGGGAGTTGACTAATTAGATGTACCACAGTTAACTAAATTTATACTGATCATTTGGTATCAAGTATACCCATGAGCGCACATGAACTTTCATTGCCTAATAGAGTGAATCAAATTGTAACTGACCCACTCTTTGCCATTCCCTCACTGTTATCTGGCATAATTTTTCACAGTTGACTGCCAGTTATCCCCACAGTGTCCTGAAGGATTACCTCATACAAACATACTGTACAGCACAATTGACTTAAAGACATGTTCTGGTGGCTTTTCGCCTCCGTCTTGTAAGAAAAACAAAAATATTCCACACCATATCCTTCAAACCCTATCACAATACCATTTTCCTAACTTAAGATATCTCACTCTAAAGATTGGCTAAACTTGTTAAGAAATATATCTGCTTTTCAACAAAACCACAAAAAGTTGTGTAATGTGGGCACATTGCTCTAAATTCCTTTTGTTTTTCTTTATAATTGAACATCCTGTTTTTCCTTGAAATTTGATACTGTTGGAATGTTTGAATATCATTTCCTGTAGATCTAACATTACCCTTACCATAGATAGACTGAGAGAGTACAACCAAAAACATTACTTAATATTGCCTGCAGGAGCATCATAATTATGAATAAATTAAATGCAATGTTAAATTAATGTGCCACGATGACATCACAGATTTCCCATGATGCATCAGATCCTCAGAAAAATTTGCAATACTTGAAAAATTTGTGTCTTCCCAACGCTATCAGCTATGGAGATGCCGTTTTCACCTTCTGAAAGAGGAAATTTTTCTGCTTATTGTAAAGTTAACGAACTTTGTCTCCAGAATATGCCTTTAAGCTTTTCACCACATAAGTGGTGTTTGACTCTTATAAACCCTCAGAAAAAGGCTTATTTTTATCTCAGTACACAACAACCATGACAGCCCATTGTTTGTATATACTCCTATTTCCTACCATTCCCTGCAGGCATTCAGTCCTTTTGTGGTCAAAATGTCAGACCTCCATGAAAGTCACACCTCTGCTAAATCAAGCATAAAATAACTGTCCACATTATCTTGTCTTGTCTGACCATGGAAGTACCATGGTCTGACCACAAATAAAAGTTGTTTGCCTAGCCATTGTTTTGAGATAGAGAAGTTCATGTACACTTGATCAAATTTCTAAACTGAAAGTCATCTTATTTAGAAATACTGTAGCTCGACACCCTTCAGAAACAGTGTCCTTTACTTAGAAGCTGGTGAAATTGAACAAATAGTGTGTTTGTATTAGGATTTTTGTTGAACACAACTTTAAACATTGGTGTCTATCTAGATTGGTGATTCTGCTCTAAATTTCAATATGCTTTCTATAATTTGTTGTTTCAATTTTTTGATAGCATAAAATGTATCAGCATACTGCTTGCCTCATCTCTGCCAATATCTGGATAACCGAACCAAAATAGTAAACCCTGTATGAAAGATTATAGTTATGTCAAATATCAACACTAAGTAGGAAGTTTTGTCTCACATTTATTTTTATCCATGTCACAACCCCCCCCCCCCCCAAAAAAAGTGTATCATTAAGCTTAATGCATAGAACCATTGCTTCAAGATTACCCTTAATGACACTTTTCAAAAGTGTAGATTTTTTTTTGCGTTGCTGCTGTCATTTAAAGGTCAAGAGCAGTCCCCCAAAAGTTATTTCGAAGCAACAGCTATTATCACAATTCTCGTCTCATTTCTGTTCAAAGAATCTTTCATAATATTTTATTACTTCAGTATAACATATGAAAGGTACACCAAGCAGAAACTTCCAGTAAATTTCACATTTCAGGAGGAAAAATGTTGTCACATGACCCTCAAGAGCCAGTCATGAAACTGGACAGTCTACTACACTGCTTCAAGTTGGGGTGACTGCTCTTGCCCTTTAACAGTAGTTTAGGTAATAAGAGCAAGCATAATGTTGTATACTGTGTATCAAACAAGGAATACTTGTACTGTGTGTTATGCTGTGCCTACAGTATAAGCAGACATCTGTCTATCTATCTTTACCACAAAACGAGTATAATTTGCCTGGTTTTCTTTATTACTTTATTTCTGGAAGATCACAATTTACAATCTGAAAAATCTGGCATGAGTTAAACCAACGAGATCAAACTTCAGATCAAAGAACAATCAGCCAGAAAATAGTTCAGAAAATATAAAATAAAATTGAAATTACGAGACTTTCAAATTGAACAGTAATTATATCTTGGATTTGGAAGTTAAGATTAAGTACCGTCAATACGGAGGGTTAGACATAAATTTGATATGATATTTATCAGTTTATCGCATTTCAGAAGAGATGGTTAAATTTGTCAATTAGCGTGTCTAATATATGAACTTGAACTGTACTATTTTTTCCTTTAGTATAAAACCCTTTAACACACAGTCACTTGAGGATAATCATTTATAATTATGACTGGAATATTTTGAGTCACTTTAAAAGAATTATTTGTCGAGAATTCTATACAGCACATGTAGTGTTGTTATGTTTTTGGAATGCAACATACCGATCATTTCATGTCAGTCTATACAGGCCTATAAGAATTTGTGATGACCCAACCATTACAATTTCTATTAAAGGCTTTTGTTGTATGTCTGCGAAGTCATCATTCGTCGTCGCCGCAAAATTGCTTTTAATTAGCTGTAAAAAGGAGTGCACTATTGTCTGATATTACATGTTTATTTTGCTACACCATTGTATGGAACACAGTTCACCGAATACAGAACATTCAACAATTTTCCCTCGACTCTATTTCATACCAACTTTATAGCCACAAATTTTGATCGGGCCAACGCTAGTCTTGTGTCTGTCTATAAGTCAGTATGTCAAAGCTTTTTCTAAAGTCTTCCCGACCCTCTGGCAAAGGGCCGTTCGGCGAAACCAAAACTTTCACTGCTTCATGAAAGAAGCTATTACGTTCACTGAAGGACAATAGGCTGCCTGGCTACTAGCCTGCGTAGCGCCTCTGTGGCTGCAGCCCCCTTTAGGCTGCCGCTCCTCAGAAGAATAACATCGATCGCCGTGACTCCGTTTCCTGTTGTACAATAGTACAAGTGTTTGCCTGTTACATAAACATAAACAGTCTTGCTTCAACCAATCTACGTAGAGTTATGTAAATGAAGTTTCCGTAAGTTTTCTACGCAGTTGAACAGATTTGGTGTCCAATGCCGGCGGACATTGATGTTTTCGTAGCGATGATCTGGACGGAAAAATTCGTCTGCCCCGGGGGCCACATGGCTACGTGACCAACCTCAAGTCCCTCACACCATTTACATCATTGGTCTGTCATGCTGTTATGTATGGTTCCATTCTTGACTTGATGAAAAGAACAGATGCTACACATGATCTTGTCAGTAAGTCAAAGCTATTCACACTATCACACACATGGCTTGATTAACATGGTCCGGGGGGGGGGGGGGCTCAGAGGGTCTACAAAATGCTAGTGACCACACAAAATGATCTGCTAAGACATTCAAGACTGAATGAAGAGGTGGCATCTAGATGTGCAAAACAGTACGAATCCCACGGTTTTGATATCCTCAACTTTGGTTGTTTTTCATAGGCCTAAGCATGATACACCATATATCTTCGGCAGGCCACCATTACTGCAGTCTGTGGGATGAAACCATTTACAGCGGCGGAGCCGGATTTTCTTCAGGGGGTCTGAGTTGTGGTCGCTGTTCTGGGAAAGGGTATGAGGGTGTCTCCCTCCTTTGTTTGAAAAATTGTGCAATTTTAATGGTCCTTAAAAGTAATTTTATGCACTCTAGTATGAGAAGACAAATTTTCTGTAATGTAAAAAACAGGATTTGAGCAAAATTTAGCAATGGAATAAAAAAATCCTTTTACCTCTTCCACCGACCTTGTGCCAAGTGGGTGGAAAACCAGAGTACCAGAAGAAAACCCACGTTAATCGATCGGGATTTGAACCCACGCGCACGTGAATCACATTGCTGTATAGCAACTGGAATAGACCACTCTGCCACTCGACCACCCATGTGGTTATCATGCCTTCAACTTGGTGGAATTTTGGTCACATAGGCAATCTCGACTTAAGATGTCCGTAACCATCGTAACCAGCGTCCGTAATCACGTGATTACACTTGAGCAGCTGTATACACGGTAACTTGATTCAAACTTAAAGAAAGATTTTTAGGCATTTTTGAGGTCACGAGGATGTAAAGACACACCTGACTTGTAAGTATAACCACCCTGACGCACATGTTTAAAACTGGGGTTTCAAAATTTTGGTGACCAAGGGAAGGGGGTCCGGACCCTCTGAACCCACCCACCCCTTGGTCCGTGTCTGAAATTTTCATTGGATTTTGTTCAGATCATCTGGGCAAATTTTTGATTTTCGTTTGGCACTTATACACGCATGAGTAGGAAATCCATTGAGGCATTTCGAATGGGGGTAAAAGTTAATAAGCGAAGCATAGCTTCTAGAATTTCGGTAAGAGGGGCAAACATGGCCAGAAGGGGTGCGTTAAAGTAGAGAAGAAAAAGTTAAAATCGAAAAAAGTTATCGCGTGAATGTAAGTTTGAAACACCAAACATTTAAGCAACGTATTGAAGTTGAATACTTCAAACTTCAAAAATATTCAGATGTCTTTCTGGATTCTCCCGTGAAATCAAGTATTAAGGGGGGGGGGGGGGACTCCCATATACCTCCCCAGCCTCAGCCTAGTGGATGATATTTTGGTGAGATGACAATATTTGAGTAGACTACACTTCATGCAACACAAGGTTATTGAAATGTTATGATGGATGCCGATAAAATAAAGCTAAAACTGCTCTTACGAAGTGCCCAGGATTTTATCAATTTAATTTTGCCGCTTTTTTATGGCTACCACATTTAATTTCTTCTTTCGACTGAAAGTGCTTTCAAAGGTTGCAATTGAATGAAGTTTCTTTCATATTTGCGACAAGACCGTGAATAGGGACGGAAGGGGAAGGGAAGGGGAAGGGAAGGGGAAGGGAAGGGGGAGAATTGCCCAGGGAATTTTCAAATTGTACCTATATCTAATTTCAAAAATATACAGGGGAAAATAAATTCAGGGGTAAAAATTAGGAACTTGCTGTTTACGTAATGATAGCAATCAATCTTGCGTAAAGACTCATTCATGTTTACAAACAAATAACGTCAAGGCTGTTTGGCAACATAGTTGATGAGATACGCGTACATTTCTCCACAATAAAATGTAGATTCTAATTCGGCTAAACAGATTGCCACCCTAATTTCTGGATCCCGGGCAGCTAGTCTGAAAAAATTGGACAGTTATTTGATTTCAAAGGTTACATTATTTTTATCACACGGAAAACTTCTAAGCGTGCCGGACTTCTTTAAAAACATCTCCTTACAGTGAAAGTCACCGCACCTTTCATAACTTCCTGTACAGGAAAATAGCGAGGAAATCTATGGGGTGGGGGGTTCACCCCTGGCCTGTTCGCTGCTACTGAGTTCACTAGCGTAGGCATGATATTTGTTTTGAGTTACATGCAGGGTTGTCTCTCCCCTTTTGGAAATTTTGGAATATTTGAGTTCCCTTGGGTATGCAATATGATGCCCTGGTGCAACATTCTACATCATATGAACCAAGTTCTTGTTCATCTGCAGAAACAAGTGAAAATTGGGGAGAGGAGTGGGGGTGCGCTCCCTGGATCCTTCCCTGAAGTGTGGTAAGAAAGAAAATTGTGAAGATTTCAAATTTTTATATAGGAACAGAGACACATAATGTTTGATCACATGCTTTATTTCATAGCGAAGAAGATACAGTAACAAAAGTATACTCGACACACATTGCATGATTGCAGTCAGACTTGTAGATGGACAGAGCTACGACCGAGTACTTGCTGTCCAAATACTGTGAGTTCGTGCATATGACAGTACTTACATAGCCACATGATCATGTATACGGGAGAGCATGCGCAAATACAAGGTCTTAAAGTCCTAATCCCCTCAGCCCAAAGCCTCAGTTCCAATACTCCTTACCAACTTATTTAAGCCCCTCCCACCACTCTCTAAAATTCATCCTCATCCAGATACAATCCCAGTTGTTTGCTTCAGGGTGAGTATGCAAGACCCCAAAGTAATCAAAACACTCTCAGTACAGTACATGTTGTGTAATATGAGCTTCAGTACTCTGCATTTTTTATCTAGCTGTCAATCAAAGAGCTGTGCCGATTGAGAATTTCTGTGGTCTACAAAAGGTGTAGTTTGGGGTAAAAGAATTAGCCCTTAAAGGCGTATTCTGGAGACAAAACTCATTAACTTCAAAATATCAAGAAAAATTTTCCCTTTCAGGGGTTGAAAACTGCCTCTCAATAGCATATAACGTTTGGAAGGTATAAATTTTTAAAATAATGTAGGTTTCCTTGAGATTTGGGGCATCAAGGGAAATCTGTGATGTCATCGCGGCACATATATTTGACATTGCATTCAACTTATTCATAATTTTGATGCCGCTTTGGGCAATATTAAGCAACAGCGTTGGTTGTTCTCTACCTATGGTGAAGAGTAATGCTAGATCTAGAGTAAAAGATATTCAAACGTTCCAAAAGTATCAAATTTCAAGGACAAACAGGACTTTCAATGATAAAGAAAGACAAACAAAGGGAATTTGAGGCAATGTGCCCACATTACATAACTTTCTGTGACTTCGTTGAAAAGAAGAGATATTTTGTACAAAAAAACCAATGTTTAAGTCAGATACCTTGAGTTATGAACAGGCTATTGGGACAGGTTTTGAAGGTCATGGTGTGGAATATTTTGTTTTCCACACAAGACCAAGATGAAAAACCATCAGAATATGTCTTTATAGAAGCACTCTGGGAGTACACATGGGACTGGTACAAAAACGTGACAATACGAGAACGACAAATACAGAAAACTGGACATAGTGTGCGTTTGACCAGGGAGGTGTTATTTATACCTCCCTGGTTTGACTACGAGTATAAATACAAAAACATGAACGTTAGTACAAATATATGTATGAAACTGGAGAAGGACAAGTCTGGCTGCAAACATGCACAATGCGTCAAACTTGAAGAAATATTTCGTAAATAAACAATGGAAGCTTGGTAACGTACGAAAGCTTAACCCAATTAGGCTTATTTAAAGGGGCAGTCAGAGTTTGACAGAGAATATTGACCGTTTGTTCCAGCACCTCGTTTTCCCTTCTGAACTTATTGTTTATCAGAATATGGAAACGTTTAAAAAGGTTAATTTTAAGACGTTAATTTTGTGTTATGTGTTAAATGAAAATTTCTGAATATTTGTCGGCCGGTAAAAAATACACGCAGATGCAAGATGCAGTCTCCACCACACTGCAGCCAATCACCACTTTAAAGGTGAACACGGATGGTTTGTTTAGTGTTTGGTTTTAAGTCAATGTACAAATGTGGTGTAGAATTAAAGTTTTGAAAAGCCTGCAAAACACTCTGATTACCGCTCTAAGGAATATTCCAGCTACAAAAAGGACATTTCAGTGATAGAATCCAGGGGCCGTTCCACAAAGAGTTACGCACAATCTTAAGTTTGATTCACCATACTTAAGCCAACAGTAAATCATACTTAAGACCGTGCGTAACTCTTTGTGGAACGGGCCCCAGTTGTCATCACTTGCCACTAAGAATCCATCACCCAGTTAGCATTTTCAAAGTGCATCATGTTGAGGTGTCAATTTTGGCCACACTTGTCAGAAAAGATATCATTTTTTTTGCTTGAAGATTAAAAAATGTTACGTTAAAGGATTACATCTTAAACTTTTCATTGTGTTTGAAACTCAAAGTTGTTTTTAACCTTTTAACTTCCAACATTGTTCTGGCGGTAGAACATCAGCTTCTTATGCAAGAGGCTTCAGTTCGAATATAAATTGAGGTGTAAAACCAGCATACCTGACGAACTACTCATCAATAACACCAATGTTTCGATGTTCTCATCAGTGAAAATTATGAGATAAAGAACTTATAAAATTGAAAGAATATAGCCTGACTAAAACCAATGTTGGTCAAACGTGATGCCTGTATATCTGTATGTTGCTGAACAAATTTTCATTATGAATGTACTACCTTTAGATGGATAGGCATACTTCTTTGACTTTCCCTCAAGCAACATTCTACCTTATTTCAAATACGGTTTACACTAATAAGGTAAGGAAATGTCGTCTCCGATCACTTGAGTATCCCTGTATATGCATACTTTGTTCATTTTGAGTCAGACAGGACTGGGGATTCTCCAACCCGACACCATAAATGTTTTGCTCTCCTGCGTGCAGCTCCTACTCCGTCCACATACTCCGTATGCAGTGTGAAAGGATTTATATGTTCTCGTTGGCAAATTGCTTTGAGTTTGGGTTAGGTTTCATTAATTTTATCGTTTACTATTTCCATTATGACAATATTAATTCCAAACCCCCCAGGCGAGAAAACATTCCAGAGTGCTCAATGTCCCAACGGTATATGATGTACGGTGCTAACTACGTAGTCTACTAATTGGTTGAATCAAAGGCATAAATCAAGTCATAGATATCGGCCTAACTCTAGATCTGAAGGAGTAAAACTTATACATTTTAGCTCATTTAATGGTCAGTATTATTTAAGGAACGTTTCTACCGGCCAACATAGAAATTCCGTAAAACTGCCTAAGAAAGGACTTACAGGCCAAATAATAATAATAATAATAATAATAATAATAATAATAATAATAATAATAATAATAATAATAATAATAATAATAATAATAATAATAATAATAATAATAATAATAATAATAATAATAATAATAATAATAATAATAATAATAATAATAATAATAATAATAATAATAATAATAATAATAATAATAATAATAATAATAATAATAATAATAATAATAATAATAATAATAACAACAACAACAACAATAACAATAACAACAACAACAATAATAATAATAATAATAATAATAATAATAATAATAATAATAATAATAATAATAATAATAATAATAATAATAATAATAATAATAATAATAATAATAATAATAATAATAATAATAATAATAATAATAATAATAATAATAATAATAATAATAATAATAATAATAATAAAAAACACACACACACATACACACACAACAGCGCTACCATGTTTTGCCAAATGAATCTTGTCTTGCGTACACCGACTTGTAAATAATCATAAACGTTATCGCACTTCCTTCGTTATAGAAATAAAATCTCCGTCCATGGCACAGGTTTAATTTTCAGATTAAGTTGGGAATTGTTGTACCCTTCTGTCAATGGATCTTGATCATGACCGCAAGGGAATGCGAATTGTTGTACCCTTCTGTCAATGGATCTTGACCATGACCGCAAGGGACGGGAGATGAGGGCGGGACTGCAGCTCCCGTTTGTCCAAAACCTTGCTGAATCGGGCAGACGTTGGTGCCTCAGTCGGTCAGAGATTATGCCCTGGTTGGGGATCTGGAGTCGGGCAAAAAGTCACAACCCCCCTCAGAGAAATACTCCCGCACGGCCATGATCTTAACCTATTAACCAGTGCCTGCTAGAACCAGGGAGCTCTCTTCCAGCTTCCTGCTAGAACCAGGGAGCTCTCTTCCAGTTTCCTAGTTCTAGCAGGGAGCCTCTCTCATCCAGCCCCCTGTTAGAACCAGGGAATTGTCTTCCAGTGCCCTGCTAGAACGCACTTCTTTTTGGTTCGTACACTCTATAAACGTCCGGTTCAAATTGAATCGGAAAAGGATCAAATGGGCAATGAACTGATAAGGGATCAAATTTCTGACTAGATTTTGTTCATTTTGAACCGAGACTAGTCAAATATTTGAACCTTTTTCGGTACAGTAACCATTTGATCCTTTTCCGGTTCAATTTTAACCGGACGTTTTTGTATATGGTTTACAAAATTGTGTGCATGACGAAAACCACTAATTTTATCAAACGAGAAGGATCTCCAATGTACGATTATAACGTTGAAATAACTTACAAAAATGTAAAGTAGGAAGAAAAAAATCAAAACAAGAAGAACTTTAATGAGACCTGTAGATTATTACCAGTTATTAAATAACAGAAGATATTAAAAGCAATAATAAAAATGAGTCGAGCGTATTTGGGTTTAGGTTTAGATAAGATTTTACCGCCCACTATCTAACCAATTGTTTTAGGTCGCTCGGACACGACCTTTTTCAGTTTTGCCTCACTAGTTTGTTTTTCCTAGTTCATAATGCTGAGCACAAATGGCGGTACGTTCCATTTTTAAAGTCTTCAATACGACGAGTCGATCTCCACACCTCGCGACTGTAAGTTGCATACTCTAAGCACTAAACCATGCCGTCGGTCGGGCATATTTGTAGGAGACTTACGCAGGTCTCAAATGTACCAGTTAATTACTTCTTAAGTTATTCTTAACGAAGCTTTGGATGTCATACAGACAATTTGAATATAAAATTAGGAATTACATAGATAATTTTTAGATTACCATAGCACCAAAGAAAATATATGAAGGTAAAAGCATCCGCAAACACGATCAGACACGTTATCGTGTGTATAGCTGTATAGTAAAGACCTCCACGCATCTTATCTGTGTAGTTAACAAAAAAGTGAGAAACAATGCTCATAAAATCAAGAATCTCTTTTGTTACTTTATTTGAAGTGAGTAGCAAAGTTCATTGAATCTCAAGTCTTTTCTGTTACTTTGTTTGAAATGAGCAACGAAACTCATTGAATCTAGAATATATGTTGTAGCTTTACTTGAAGTGAGTAGCGATCGAAGCACACTGAGTTTAAAAATTTCTGTTACTTTATGGGAAGTAAATAGCAAAGCTGACTGAATCTTTCGCCTCTTCTGTTATACTTTATTTGAAGTAACAAAGTTCATTCAATCTAGAATCTATTCTGTAACTTTATGGGAAATGAGTAACAAAGTCAATTGAATCTATAATCTATTCTGTAACTTTATTTGAAATGAGTAGCAAAGTTTATTGAGTCTGGAATCTTCTCTGTAACTTTATTTGAAAGAAGTAGCAAAGTTCATTGAATGTAGAATCTATTCTGTAACTTTATCGAAATGAGAAGCAAAGTTCATTGAATCTGGAATCTGTTCTGTAACTGCAATTGAAATGAGTAGCAAAGTTTACTGAATCTAGAATATATTCTGTAAACTTATAGAAATGAGTAACAATCTTTTCTGTTACTTTATATAAAATGAGTAACAAAGACCATAATCTAGAATCTATACTGTAACTTGATTTGAAATGAGCAGCAAAGTTCATTGCATTTACAATTTATCCTGTAACTTGATTTGAAATTAGTCGAAGCGGTCGAAGATTTAACTCTTTTGTTACTTTATTTAAAGTGAGTAGCAAAAAATTACGCATCTAGTATTCTGTGTGATCTGTTAACTATGACAAATTCAATGTTTGACGAATCAAATGTGCAGCTCGTAGACTTGATTGGTTTGATTGAATTTTGCTCCTGCTGCAAGAATTTTTTCGAAATCCATGGGGACTGGAAAATATCTCGAGCACACAAACGGGGATTTATACTTGTTTGATTAGGTGTATAGGTACGTGAAGGGGGGGGGGGGGGTGTAAAAGACCTACCGTGCCGGACATGGTGATCCAGTGACAGAGTGGCAAGTGTAACTATCCGTTCCTTCGACTACACGACATTCATTGGGAAAGCACGGATTACCGTCACAAGGAATTCCTCCTGGAAAAATTAAACGTGATTAATGTAATTATTAACTGTTTAACGTCTTGTGACAATAACCATTATTAAAATGCCTATATAGTTCTTGACATTGTCAACTTTAAAAGTGCCCCCCTACCCTTTTAAAGTGCAAAAAAGGTGAATTGTCACAAGGCACTTTCTTTACCAAATTTACTTAGCCTCTCTGAATATTTGTTTCACACAAGGACTACACAATAGGGTTTCCCAGCAACCAACATTTTAATGTTAACCGGCATGCATTAAACATGTGTTCGTTCTTTCATACTTGGTAAAAATCCTTAGAGTGTACCTCAAGTCAAAAAATTAAAAAATGTGTATTAACCAGCCTGAAAATTACATTCCAACAGTCCAACTCCCATCTTCATTAGGATATTCCTGTGCTGAGATATAAAATGTTGAAGTTTATTCACTCAAATTAAAATGGTACATAACGGAATAATTTGTGATATCGTTCTTGTACTACTCAAATTACAATCTTTGTATTTCTTTTTTTTCCCCCGAATATTACTGCACCTTGTACCAATGTGTGATAGCACACTTACTCTTATGAGGTGATGTAATTAATTAAGCGCTCCTTGTGCAACATCCTATGCAAGCAAACAGGAAGTGTTCAAGGTCATAAAACATTTTTAATTTTAAAGGGAAACAAAGCAGATAGTGTGAGTTGTACAACGAGAAAGTCACAAATTATTGCGCAATCGACCAATCGTACCCTATTCTCCGATAAAACGCAGGCGACCGTTCTTTATCGTCTAATGATAAAGCACGGTGCAAATTACCTGCGGATTAATACAACAAAACTCTAAACGACAATACAGTACAGTAAGCGTTATGGGCTTTTATGGGCCTTTTAGGCGTTATAGGCTTTTTTAGGTTTAATCTTTCCACTTTTCTTTTCACTTTTTAGTGGAAATGCGGTCATTTACGAACGCCGACGTTTTTTCTCCTTTTCCGTCTTTTTAAAAAGAAAATCAAGATGAATTAACTCTAGACCTCTTCTTTAAGTATGGGATAATGCACTCACGGGGTTAATGCTGTCGCTGGATCGATGCACGAGGGCTACGCCCTCGTGCATCGCTTGCATTAACCCGATCGTGCTTTACCCCTCAAGTGAATGCACGGTCCAGCGTTGATTCACTTTAAATAAAAGAATTGGAACAATAAAAGAGTTAATACGGTTGAGTTATTATTCGTAACTTTAGTGATGAAGACCCGTCATTCATGGTGTAAACCATGGAGCTACTACTTTGACGAAGTATTGGCTCCATGTGTAAACACAGCTTTAGATATTTAGTCTACACTGACTTAATTTCTGTTGCTACCATATAACTTAAAATTAGGAAGAATTTCTTTAAGGCATCTGTTCTGAAGCGACCATAATTTGGCTCTATCTAGGCAACAAACCAACGGATAATATATCATACTACACCCTTGTTTTTGTCAATAGGGCATTGTTAAAGATGTTAAGCTGCATGAGTACCGTATCCCAAAGCCATCTGAAGCAGGGATGCAGCAATGCAACAAAACTACGGTCTATAGAAAAATCTACACGTGATTCATTATTTCCAATCTTTAAAATGGCTGGTTTTACCCCAAGTCGTCATATTGCAACAGCTGAATTGGAAGTTCCTGAATCAAAGGCTTACAACGTTTTGGCTGGAGTGTCCCTCAACTTTCAAAAGAGGGTGTTAGCTTCGCATTGATCCTAATACGGGGACCCTTCGCTTATAGCAACGGGTTCCATAACAACTTGAGAAAACTGAAGGGGCCGATGCGCATTGTTTACCTACAAATTTCCTGAACTGAACACAACAGATCTCCCTGACGGTAAAAACTTGAATTTTCTCTTAAAGGAGGAAATCGATTTTAGTAATTGCAACTAAATTTCATTCGAAAGACTCTTGAACACAACAGAAACAATCTTTCATTCGTTTTCTGCTGGCGAAACATGGCTGTTCCTTGTCGTGGCCAATTTCTTTGGCTCATATAACCGTTGATTCATTTGAGGTTTTATTTCTGTCCATACTAAATTCCGTTAAAATTTAAAAATGTATCATTTGCACAGGACCAATTCAGGGGTGGGGTCAGCGGCGGAGCAGGGGGGGGGGGCGGATGGCCTCCCCGTCGGGGAACACTGCCCCCCCCCTTGTCGGGGAAGGTCGCCGGTTTCGTCGGAGAGGCCTAAAAAAGAAAAGATAATAAAAAAAACCTACACGAACTGAAGTTACTTGATGGGCCATCTTGAAAATATTTTTTGTTTTGTAATGCCATTTCAATACATATCGGAATGGATTTTCCATCACTTTTTTGTAGCTCTGTTGTACCAATTCCATGTACCTTGTCCTATCTCCTCCCTGCATTTTTTTTCGGGGAGGCCTTAAAATGAAAAACGTAAAGGACTGAAGTTACTGGATGGATGGTCATGAACTGTTTTTTTTTTCTTTTTCATTATGAATTTTTTTCTTTTGTAACTCTATTTTAATGCGTATCTTAATCGGTGTTAATTACTTCTTAGAGCTCTGCTATGAAAAAGTGATTAACACCGCCTCATCCCATCTTCACTCCGTGCGCGCAAGGTCATGCCCTCGTCGGCGAAGACTGTCCTCCCCTGCTGATGAGAAAATCCAGTTTCGTCGGGGCCTTCATCTGCAGGCCCACGAACAAGATGGGGGCCTTATAAAATTAGTCCTCCGGACGATCTTCTTTATTTTGCTTACTAGAAGACCAGATTCTTCAAGGAAACTCACAGTTCTGAATTTTCTTTACAAAAACGTACGACAGGTTGTTCATGTGCATGCAGTGCCCAATGGTCTGCTATCTGGCCTGCCTCGACAGCCGAATTCTAGCAACGGTAATGAAAATCGGCCATGTTTTGAAGCTACACATAATGATAAACAGTACGGTAGTTTCAGAATGTCTCCCCAAAAGTCTGACTGAAAATTCATTTGAAGCCATCTTGAAACGTGACATATTTTCAAATACATTGGAAGTAAAATCATTGTCTGGGGCTCGGCCATTCACGTAGAAAATTTCATCTATTCATGCAGTGGACCTTGCAATTGAATACAACGAATTATATTCTTAATAGAGTAAAAAACATTAGTACTTTTTCAATTCCGTTGCATAGTTCCAACGAAAAGAGGCAAGACCATTACATCTAATTGTAGCAGTGCCTTTTATCTCGTAATTTTCTGATCACTTAGCCAAGTTGGGTTTATTTCTATTGAATGGGAACTTTCATTTCAAATGGAAGTTCAAAATAAAGACTGCTTCATTTCTGGTTACAAGTATGGGAAATGCCATTTCCGGCTGTCTGGGGGGTCAGATTTTTAAACAATTTTCTGTACGCTCCGCGCCAACTGATGGTGGCGCTCCGCTCAGAAAGTGTTTTGGTCAAACAGATTACTGAACAGAACAATGCATGCCTGCAAATTATTTTTCGTTTTGGGGCAGTGTTATGAAGTGAAAACATTATTGTGAAAGAAAGCTCAGAATAATGACTTCTTTGTTTCTAGTTACGAGCCCGGCAAATGTTATTTTCTGCTGTCTCGGGGTTCTCAATTTTCAAAAATTTCTGTGCGCTCCACTTAGATAGACTTTCGAGCGGGATTACATTTTTCGGACAAAAAAGACAATTCTGCCCCTCCCAAACTGAAACGCTCCCGTACACATATGTCAATATATAAAATATAAAACTTCAAACATATGAGAAGCTAAGCTTTTTCGGCGGGAAAATTTTTCAATATGGTCGGAGGGCTTTAATCTGTATAATCATATTCGGTAAACCCCAAGAAAACTACAGATCACCCCTACCTGATTTTTCTCATAAGGAGGTAAGATTCTTCCATAAAACTCCCAAATCTGTCATAAAATTACAATTTTCTCCAGTATAAGCTTCAGATTGTTAAAAGTTGCAATATTTTCCAATTTCGATGGAATGTCCGCACAACAAATAACCAAAGCCAACTCTGTTAATCACCCCGACATTCTACCTAATTTTGCTCTTGAAAGGCATATTACTTAATAAAAAACCAAATTTTTTCATTATAATCTTACCGAAAAATCAAATTTTCTTTCATTAAATTCCAAACTTTTCCAATAAAATAAGCTCTTAATTTTCAAATCTTCGTTCAAAAAAGGGAGAAACTTTCCGAGCGAACTTATAGTCGCGTCTTGAAGCCTTAGAACGTAGGTCTAGCTGTCTAGTACGATTCGATATGTAACCCCAAAAGAATTTTAGCTGTCGCCTATGTAAAGCTTTTGATTTTTCCCATATGAAGGACAGACTGGCGCCACCCCTGGACCAATTCTTCTGTATTCTGAAGAAAATTGAGAATTTTCCTTTTTGAGTAACTATATTTTTCATCAGGTTCAATAACCCTTCAATCTATTAGGCCAATTTGAGGTTTCTTCAAAGAGCAGAATTGCATAATAGGCCAAAGGTTAACGGTTAAAGGCCAGGTCACACTACACCGATATCGGATCGTATTTCGTTCCGATTTTTGTGAGTTTTAATTAATATCTCCTCCATCTTTGGTCGGAAAGAAACAAAAATTTGCGAACCTCTGAAGATATAAGAATTGTATCGCAGGAGTACGAAATTCTAAGTTATACCAATTATTCCGTGACGTCACATCCGCAGACAGCTTTTATAGGATACGCGTAGTCCGATAAAAGCTCTTTGTCAATGTGACGTCACGAAATAAGTAGTTTACATTTCATTTCAAGCGTCAGTTGAATTCTGGCATTCCCATACATCTCTCTAAACGTTAGCGCTTGGCATTTTCCTAACCTATGCAATCAAAATGGTAATGAAAGATGAGAACTATGTTCTAACACCATTACAGACCAGACCTCATACTTATGATGTCACAGAGCAAAAAGGTATGCTCTCCTTTGGGGGCAAAACAAACCAACATCGACAAATTCACACACCTGATTTGTCAACCAGTCGAATATGCGCATAGTCTGCTACATGTGTAGGCGAATTCTTATGCATACGACTACATGTTCAATTGTTTTCACCCTCAAATGACGTCAGTTTGTCGTCAAAGCATAAGGTCTATTTATAAAAGACCAGTGGCGGCGCCAGAATGTCAAACAGAATCGGGGGAAAACTAAGGGCAACAGATAATGTTTGGGCCTAAAATTTACGACGCAGCGCGAAACCGAGCCTTAAGTGCGTGCTTATTTTTCAGCTAACCCAACTCCTAACTGACCTAACTTGGGGGTAGGGGCATTTAGGGTAAAAATGAAAATGCCCCCTCCCCACCCTCCGTAGCGCTCCCACTGTTAAAGACGAATTGATTCATTAAAGAACGAAAGATGACACTACCTAAAGGTGATGGGGAAATCGTCACGGAAATCGTACACTCATCACTGACCCCTTGGTTGTCTCTGCAACTTAACTGCATGTCGCCATACTTGTCCCCACCGGAAATATGGGGCTTTCTCCCACTGGGAATGCGACAGGGATTCCACAAGTAACAACGAGGTTGGCTTCACATTGGTCCACGTCAGTGCAAACTGGATTCAAAGTAACTGTGTTTTCAACGTTATTGTGAAGAGACATAGCCGACAATGATTCCGGACATGTTATCGTAGGAGGGTTATTCAGTGTAATGGAATGGAAAACACGGTTATTTGGTAAATACCAAACAACTGCCTGCAGGTATCTTTTTTTAAAAAAAAAATTTGGTCCCTTCAGGCACCCTACGAAAATGAAACTTCGCTCTTTTGGACTGAAATTCACACTTCATGGAGTGAATTTCCGCTCTTTTGGAAGGTACTTTAAAACTTTCACTTTTGTAAGGAGTGAAACTCACTCGTTTTAGTTTTAGAGGGTGGCCAAGCAAGCTTAACAGCCTTCATTTATGCAATAAAAAAGGCAGGCGCGTAGCCAGGATTGTGTCATGGGGAGGGTTTTGGTGTCATGGGGGGGGGGGGGGGAGGAGGGTTGGGTCACGATATGAGGGGAAAGTCTAAGGACAGAGAGGAAAAACCGCTGTTTTTTTGCATTTGAACGGTGGGTCATGGGGGGTCAAAAGGGTAAGTTGGAAGTATTTCGATTGCAGCACCATTAAACCAGAACTGATTCATAAAGAACGAAAGATAAAAATACCTGAAGATGATGGGGAAATCATCACGGAAATGGTGCACTCATCACTAACCCCTTGGTTGTCTGTGCAACTGCATGTTGCCATACCTGTCCCCACCGGGAATATGGGACTTTCTCCCACTGGGAATGTGCCAGTAATCGAGGGACTTGCACAAGTAACAGCGAGGTTGACTCCAGGTTGGTCCACGTCAGTGCAAACTGCATTCAAAGTAACTCTGTTTCCAACGTTATTGGGAAGAGACATAGCCGACAATGATCCCGGACATGTTATCATAGGAGGGTTATTCACTGTAATGGAATGGAAGACACGGTTATTTGGTAAATACCGCGAAAAACACATTTCAATCTATTTGAATAACTACAAAGATAGGATTAGGATAGCGCCTACAAAATGTTTTTTTTCAAGTGTTCACAGTTATATGGAAAGCATATATTCTCTATAGAACTTATCGTTGTTTAGATTGAGTCTTTTGGGTCATTTTTTACACAATTGGTTTAAGCAGGGAGCTGTTACGGAACACCTCCCTTGTGTAAGTCGGGCCGGCCAAGGCTTTTTTGCAGTTGTGGCTCACTGGCATGTTTCCCCTATTCCATTGGTTATGCTGAGTACCAAGTACAATGACAGTGGATTACATGCTCAAAGTCTTTGGTACATGACCCGACCAAGAACCGAATTCCAGTACCTCCTTGGCTGCAAGTCGAATGTTATAACCACTTGACCATGGGCTACGCATGTAAGCCTCGGTATGTTGCAATTTATAGCCGCGTAAACACCACTGTTTCCTTTAAGAAATTATACGTTGGGTCAATATTTAGAGATGTAAAGTGAAATGGTCTCACCTCCATTAACGAAAAACTCTAATACCAGGGCCGCAACAAAATGGCGTCACTGTAAGGACCTCGTGCTCGGCGATGTAGTGGAACTGATATTACCGCCGCACTCAACACCTCAGTCCCAAGCAAAAATTGTCGAGCTGCCAGCTGCTGCCCGACTACACAGGACTGATGTGTTGGTGAGACGAATAATTTCTTGTAGATATCTCCGAGATTTTGGTAGGTAATTCCAAGTGCAGTAAGTACTGTATTGTCAAAGTCGAGGACGGTCAATTCGGAACTTCGGCGGAGTTGGTGTCCACGTCTTTCCTGTGTCGCTGACTTGATGCTAGTGAGGACCTCCTGACCGTTACATGCCTGCTCACCACGAGAGTCGTACGCGAGATTGGTCAGTCTGGTCCACTGCACACGTAGCTTATGCAAATAACAAGTTGCACTGGGACAACCTATGAATATGTATTATTTTGCACTCGAATGCAAGTATTTGAAGTGCAAGTGCTACAAATACACTCAGTATGAGAAAAGTTGACTCATCTGAAATTTTAGTTTTGTGGAACTGTACACATATGAAATGGTGAGAAAAAAATAAACCCTATTTTCCATTTTTTCCCACAACCATCAGTGCGTCAAATTGACAAGCCATTGCGCCAAAATCGCGTCATATCAGCTTAGCGTAAACACTGCTCCTCACAGGCAATGTCGGCCGCATTATGATGGCACTCTTTATGAATACTGTCCCCCCCCCCCAAAAAAAAAAATAAAAGGAGAAATGAAATTGTGAAAACGTACCACCGCCAATTGGAACAATCGTCACAACAAAGGAACACGTGTCAGTTGCTCCCTGGTTGTCTGTACATGTACACATTACTTCAGTTTCCGCTCCAAAGAAAAAATTTCCTGAATTTTGCGGAGTACACGTAACAGAGGGCGGATTTTCATTCGTTTGGTCAGCATCAGTGCAAATGGTGATAAATTCCACAAAATTCCCTAGAACTGTTTCACTAAAAGCCACCTCTGACACAGCGTCTGGACAAACTAATTCTGGTGGTGTATTTACTACGTTCGAGAATCGAAACAAAAGTAGGAAATTAAAAGGGTGAAAGAATGAAAATTAAGCACCTAGTTGGATATCGACATATAGTTGAAATTATGCTATTAGTATCGTCCTCCTTCTAAAATTGTAAGTTTGCTAGTTAGTTAGATGGAGTTTTACGGATCAGTTTCTAACCGACTAATTTATTTACGGCCGGTCACCTCCTCTTTCGGTTGTAGCTCTCTGACGTTTTTCCCTACTCTACCCCTCTCGCGAGCACCAAGCTTAGTTAGTTTGATGGAATTTTAAGGCCCAGTTTCCAACCAACTGGTTCAAGTCGGGCCGGCCACGGTCTTTTTTTCCAGTTGTGGCTCACTGGTTTGTTTTCCCTACTCCATTGCTTATCAGCTTATGCTGAGCAACAAGCACAGTGGCAGTAGGTTCCGTTTTTAAAGTCTTCGGTATGACCCGGCCGGGACTCGAACTCCCAACCTTCCGGCCGACTGCAAGTCTGACGCTCTAACCACTTGACCATACAGTCGGTGCCAGCACCAAGCACAATAACAGCAGGTTCCAATTTTAACGTCTTCGATATGACCAGGCAGGAGTTGAGCACAAGACCTTAAAAATGGCCTGCCGTCTCTTGAAAATGCAATAAAATCTATGCCGGATTTTGGATGACGTCACAGATAACCCTTGTCGTAACTTTGATTGCGAACCGATTCGATACACAATCGAGGATTTTACTTCATCAATAGGGTATCGAAAACGTTCTTATTATCGACGGTGCATTGATTTAGTTCGGAACCGAAGTTAAGACAAGGGTATTTTGTGACGTCATCCAGAATTCAGCATAATTTTTATTGCATTTTCAGGTGACGACAGGTCATCTTAAACTTCAAGTCGAATGACTCAGCCACTTTACCATGCGTGTTGTAGAGACCCACACATCTTTACACGCCCTGCATAGGCGAGGATCCAGACATTCCAAAACAGGTGGGCTTACTTAAGATAAAGTAGGGAAGTGAGGGAATTACACTGCTAATTTCCCATATGTTTTATTGTTGATCTGGCGAAAAAGGGAGGGCTGAGGCTGTAAAAGCCCTCTCTTGAATCCGCGCCTGCTGCATAATCGATTGAACATCAATGTTACCTTAGAATCATATACATATATTACGTAACAGCTGGTAGCGCCGATATTATTTTAAATTTGGATGCATCTTTCAGTGGTAAAGAATCTTATTAAAGATTAAGTATCTTATTAAAGACTAACATTGGTAGAAATTT
Source organism: Holothuria scabra (assembly GCA_037179385.1). Classification (NCBI taxonomy): domain Eukaryota; kingdom Metazoa; phylum Echinodermata; class Holothuroidea; order Aspidochirotida; family Holothuriidae; genus Holothuria; species Holothuria scabra. Next base: position 3,643,637 of record CM074199.1, read on the forward strand.
GTTAATTGCAGTTGAATGGCCTTAAAGAGGGAATGCAGTCACCCCAAACATGAAACAGGGGGTACACTGTATTGTTTCATGGCAGGCTGTTGAGGTCACGTGACAATATTTTTGTTCCTCAATTGTGGAGTTTACTAGAAGTACCCGCTTGGTTTACGTGATTATGCAATAATAATTTCTCAAATATTTTGGAGGATACTTTGAACAGAAATGAAAAGAAAATTGTGAGGTTAAGCTCTTAGTCCGTGGGCTGGTGGGGCACACCTAGCACCCCCTAGAACTGATGAAATAGAGATAGGAATGTTGTTTGAAGTGTAAATTTTCAGATTTTTTTTATGTAAACATTGATTTCTTAGAGATGAACTGTGGTTCCTGAAGGTTTAAATGTTGATAGTACACGACAGCTGAGTGACTATATTTTGGGGATAGGGGAAATTCAAATAGCAATAACTCTGGGAGGAATTGCTACGTTTTGATGAATGACCCATCAAAATGTTTGCCTTGATCAACTCTACCAAACAAAAAAGTTAAAATGCAAATTATGTGCAATGTGAGGTCACCAGAGGTCAAAAGGTCGCCAATTTTGAACGATGCCCAAAATGTGGTACACCCATTTTGATACAGCCATTTCTACCCTGGATTTGTACATAAACACTGTAACTACGTGGAACGTGTTGTTTAGACATCCCCTTGCATATTTTAACTCCCAATATTCAATTATTTTCTATACATTTATTTCTGTGACAAACGGAAGTAGGTCAACGGTCAAAAAGTGGGAAAAATTGCGAAACAAGGTTAAAAAATTACGAAAAAAATTCATTAAAAATACATTTCAATCAAAAATTCTAAATATCTTACTATGGGATTGTAGCGTATTTTTAAGCATTATTTCTGATATTTTTACAGGACCTTAACCTAACCAAGATGGCGGAAATCATAAAATGGCCGCCACAATAACAATCATAATTTATCAGAATAATATGAAACATAATCATTAAAATAATTTAAACATAGCTGCCCTTAAAACCTGGCCATATTTTACGACAAATAAATTAAAATCATATTTTGATAACAACTGTTTCTTTTTGAGGTCAACCTAAATGGCGGAAAAGAAGAAAGGCCACCAGTGCGATAATTATGTTAAGCGAGGGTGTTCCAACGAGTTTTGTCCAAGACCCTAGCTGTTGCCGTCCAGCGGGACCGTGGCTGTCCTCGTAGCTTCATTAGTTAACACATAGCTATGCGTTTTGTCAGCATTCTGCCTCACTCTAATGAGCCATATCAGAATTACCGTTTTGAGTTACAGTTTTGTTCTAAAGATATTCTAATTAACCACCGCTGCTATAGCAACACAAAGTGCACAAACTCATGCATAGGGCGGGATCAGCCCTTTCGGATCATAGGTCATAGGGTTACGAAATGCAATCATAGCATATACACACTAACAACTCTGAACTGGCTAATTTTTTTATTTTTTTATTTTTTTTTATAGTATTTTAAATTAGAAAGTTTTTGAAATTATTTTATTTCCCGAAGAACAGCTGAAAATTATCTTGGAATTGTGGGAACACAGCGTGGAATACACAAACCGAGCTCAGCACATAGTGTACGACGTTTGCTTGTTTTTGTCAGTACTTGCACACAACACTAAGTGTCTTGCCCACTTGAACGGAAATAGGGGTCTTAGTCCTACTTTAAGGCAAATTAAAATACAAATTTTTACACAAAAAAGACAATTTAGACACAATCCACTGCACAAAACCACACTTGAGATCCCTCCTTATGCTATGGATAGATTAAAAATAAAACGATTTCACGAAATTTTTATGTAAACTCACATTTTGGAATACGTGTTGGAAGTGCGGGATCGGTTTGTTTATCTATTTTGTGGATGTGCGCTAGCCTTATGCATAGCCGCCAAAACGAATTACCGGACTCGCTTATTGTAAAAGCGTTAGCGAATCCTTTCGCCGGGTCAACCTCATACAGGTCTTTCAAGCGTAATATTACAGTCTATAAACCAAAGAGTAAACTTAGTCACTCATGAAAAGAGTTAAAAAGTGTGAATTCACTCCATCAGAGTGTAAATTTACTCCAATAAGAGTGAAAATCAGTTTAACGAGTGCCTGCAGGGATCACTGTTTTAAAGAAAGTGGTCCCTTCAGGCACTCCACGAAGAGTGAAACTTCGCTCTTTTAGAATGAAATTCACACTTCATGGAGTGAATTTCCGCTCTTTTGGAATGTACTTTAAACCTTTCACTTTTCTAAGGAGTGAAATTCATTCCTTTTTAGTTTTAGAGGGTAGCCATGCAAGCTTAATAGCCTTCATTAATGCTATCAAAAAGGTAAGTTGGAAGTATTTCAATTGCAGCACCCTTAAACAAGAGCTGATTCATAAAGAACGAATGATAACACTACCTGAAGGTGATGGGGAAATTATCACGGAAATGGTGCACTCGTCACTAACCCCTTGATTGTCTGTGCAACTGCATGTCGCCATACTTGTCCCCACCGGGAATATGGAGCTTTCTCCCACTGGGAATGTGCCAGTAATCGAGGGGCTTTCACAAGTAACAACGAGGTTGACTCCAGGTTGGTCCACGTCAGTGCAAACTGCATTCAAAGTAACTCTGTTTCCAACGTTATTGGGAAGAGACACAGCCGACAATGATTCCGGACATGTTATCATAGGCGGGTTATTAACTGTAATGGAATGGAAGACACGATTATTTGGTTAATATCACGAAACAAAAAAGGACGATCCTTCAGTTCGCCCCGTTGTTGAGTCAATTCACAGAAACGCTAAACTTCTAGGAAGAGATCCCTTTACCCGTGAGTATTTTCCTGAACCGCCTATTACGGCCTTTAGAAGTGAGAAAAACATCTCAAGTCACTTGGTTCGGGCCTCACATCCCCAACCGTTTATGATACATCCGGCAGGGACGTTTCCTTGTAACCGTAGTAGATGTTATACTTGTAAACTTGTTAGCAAAGACAAGCTTCTGTCTGTTGTAGGTCCCAACAACAATTCCTTCGACGTCAAACGTCATTTTACATGTACGTCTACTAATATAGTGTATATCCTAGCTTGTAAGCGCTGTGCCATGATGTATGTGGGTGAAACTTAATGTCGATTAGCTGATCGGGTTACTGAACACTTGAGATCCATTAGGCAAAACCTTCCAGGTTACCCGGTTGCCAACCATTTTAACCCCCCATCGGCCTGTTCTATACAGGATTTGATGGTCACGGCGGCCATCTCATGCAGAGGTTCCGACCGTGATCGTCTTACTGCCGAAAATCGACTGATAGTAAGGCTAGGAACTCTAGCTCCTAACGGGCTGAACGTCAAACCTGAACTGTTATAGATTGTGTTTATTTTTTTTTTTTTACAACGGACTGTTTCCCGAACTTGAACTTAAATTGATCGTGTTCAATTTTCCTTGCAAAGTCCGTTCATAGTGACATCATAATCGCCTAGCGTGTATTTATTATTACTTTTAATTTTTATCGCGTCATCACTAATAACTTATTTTGCACGGTTGCGTCGTTTAGCTGTGTTTAAAATTGCGTCGCGAAGTAGGCAAACATTTCATTATTGGCATCTCCTTTGTAAAGAGGTTGTACGCATGACCTCGGCGCGTTTTGGTGTGGCTTGTTGGATGGATGTTGTCATGGGTAGTGCGTGTGTTACCAGTGCGTCCGCACTACAGGGACTTAGAAACGATTGTAAGGAGTTGATGGGGACATAACAAGACACACAACGCGTTGACGTAGGTGCTTGGCCTTTGTACGCGCGCCGATCGAGTTGTATCGGCCAGCGTTTGTTGTTTCTTTTGAATATCGTTTTCTTGATCAGTTATTACTTTGCCACCTGATGAAGGGTACATACCCGAAACGTTGCGGAGCTTTCTTCCGAATTTTAGCACTTTTTATCATTCCAATCTGTCTACCTATATATATATATATATATATATATATATATATATATATATATATATATATATATATATATATATATATATATATATATATATATATATATATATATATATATATATATATATATATATATATATATATATATATATATATATATATATATATATATATATATATATATATATATATATATATATATATATATATATATATATATAAAATTAGAGGAAAATCCGAAGAGACAAAGATGGACAAAAGAGAGTACTAATTTTTTTTTGTAGTCAGATATTTCCGCCCCACCTGGGGCCTTCCTCGGTGACAAATGAACAAAGCTTAAAATTTAAACATACACAATGGCAGATTGCGTTAAAAGCAGAGATAAGATCGTTACGAAATAATAAAGAAGAATGTTACGAAATAATAAAGACGCGCATCGTGTTGCGTCATAATCAAGGATCTTCACGTGACGTAAAAGCGTTACTGCCCAAGCACTGGGGGTGGGTTATTGATACGCGCGCATGACTCGGCCTTAGTTACAAAGGAAGTACAGTACATGACAGTATTTCTTTCACCATTGACCACTCCAACCGTGCCATTCCCTTCCTAGACGTCCTTGTCAAACTTGATAATTCCCGTATCTTCACGTCGCTCTACTCGAAGCCTACAGATAACCACCAGTACCTTAATTTTCATAGCTGCCACCCCCTACCTCTCAAGAAATCTATTATTTTTAGCCAAGGTCTTAGAATCAAAAGAATCTGTTCTAATATTGAAGATTTTGAACATCAGCTCTCCATTTTTGTTGGCCATCTTCTCTTTAGCGACTATCCCCTCAAATTAATAATTAATGAAATTTCCAAACTCTCGAAGTACACTCGCGCAGACCTCTTACAATACAAAACTAAGCCCGATAACGATCGTATTCCCATGGTGTTCGACTATCATCCCGTCACTGAAAATTTGTCCAAATTGCTACGTAGCGACTTCAGAATTCTCAGTGAAGAGGAATCCCTTCGCCCCCCCTTTTTTCAAAACCCCCTCTTCATGGGAGAAGGCAAACACCTAATTTGAAGTATATCCTTACTTCCTCCTCCCTTCCTCTAGATTTCGACAGTACGGGTAATTTCAAATGCAGAAAACCACGTTGCCAAATTTGCAACTTCATCAATTGCGAAACCCCCTTCAGGCCACCTGGTAACAATTTTACCATCAGACCCCCCAGTCTCACTTGTGACTCACATAACGTCATTTACATCCTTTACTGTACCAAATGTCAACTAGGCAACTATGTGGGAGAAACCGCCACTCCCTTTAGGATGAGATTTAACAACCACAAAAAATCCATCCGAGACAAATGGAGTGGCTTCCAAATGGCGGAACATTTTAATTCTGAGAACCATAACATTTATGACATGAAATGCGTCCTTGTAGCTTCAGGATTTAGATCTGCTTCGGAAAGAAAAAAACAAGAACTGAAGTGGATCCTCCGAATTAAATCATTTAAATCCGGCTTAAACAGAGATTTGGGACTACTTAAGGGATATTCCTTCGTTAACTCTTTGTAACTTGTTTTAGGATACCTTATCAGTTAACTATCTGAAACTATTTTGTCGTTCTTCCCTACCCTAAGTTTTCTCATCGATATTATTAAGAATGGTACTCTTAGAGATTTGTTTCTCCTGTCTATAGTAGGATCTCATTGTAATAAGCTTCGTCAAGTTTTCGTTTTCTGGCACAATAGATCCTTTTTATAATTTTTTATTCTTACTCCAGAGGCTCTTCATAGCCCTGCGCGCCTCTCTCTTTGTCCATCTTTGTCTCTTCGGATTTTCCTCTAATTATATATCTTCAGGAGTACACGTGGATCTTTTACTTAATCATTACTTATATCATTACATATATATATATATATATATATATATATATATATATATATATATATATATATATATATATATATATATATATATATATATATATATATATATATATATATATATATATATATATATATATATATATATATATATATATATATATATATATATATATATATATATATATATATATATATATATATATATATATATATATATATATATATATATATATGTATATGCCAGCAAATATCCCGACCAGAGATGGAGGTGATCTTAACAAAAAACTCACAAAATGCGGATCGGAATTTGATCCGAATTGACCGCTCCTTAATGTTCGAAAACTTCGCGCACCCAAAATGCTTTCCTAGAATCCTATGTTATTGTTATTTCGAAAAAGATTTATTTGAAATGTTCTCGCACTTCACAATTTCTACACAATTCCAAATTCGTACCCATTTTCTTTTAATTGATTTCGGTAATTTATCAAATACTAAAACTAAGCATAGGCGGCGGAAGCGGGGGGGGGGGAGGGGGCCTGGCCCCCAATATTTTTATGAGACTTTTGGGGGGCATGGTCCCCCAATAACTGAATGTCGCAAAATAAATTTTTCAAAAGTAAAAAAAAATTGAGTTGCTTTTATTACATTTCGGCTATTCTTTGGCTCAATTATTACTTTCCAGAGTGCAAAAGTTGCAAAGCTTCCGGGGGCTTCCCCCCTGGACCCCCACATTAACGATAACCTGTAGGAGAGTTTACTTTCGCCTTTAAAACATTTAAAACAAAACTGTTGCAAGCTATCTTTCTTTTTCCAAATTATCTTTCTTCTTCTCAAATCAGGGCCTTTTAAACAAACTGAGCAAGGGGTATGTCCCCAGTCCCCTTATTGGCCCCAATGACACATATTTGCCCAAGTAATAATGTCCCTTTTAGAATTATTAGTAATACCTATACAAAGGTACTTTTTTGCTTCCATTAAGTCCCCAAAAAGGGTTGCGATTTTTGAAAATTTTCTTTACGCTCCGCCTACAGAAGGCGCGGGGGGGGGGGGATTGCCCCCTGGCTCGAAAAGTGAAAAATTCGGTGAAAAAGGTGCTGGCAAACAATAATTTAAGGTTTAAGCTCAACATTTTACAAATGAATTCCTTTTCACTTAAACACGAATCCGATCAGCTCCTGTGTTTAGTGACTGTAGGCAGCCATAAGTGAGGTCCATCAGCTTTAAATCGTGTTTATTTATTATCTGCATGAATTTCAAGACCTCATATTCAGTGAAATTGAGGAAATCTGATATAATTTAGTGTACAACCATACGTGGTACAGGTTAGCAAGGAAATTGAAAGGCTAAAGGTTATGAACCCCAGTTATATCCGACCAAAATCAGACCATCATTTGACTGTCTGGATTCGTCTATACAAGAAACCTACGTGATGTTTTAAAACCATAACGAATATTACGTCTCAGAACTTGGGATTTATTATGCTTCAAATAAATATCCAGGACGATAACTCTTGGCGCAAAGGAGTGGGTATTCCAATAAGTTGCAGTGCCAAAAGTTAACATTGTCCGAATTAATTTTCCTACTAGAAAATGTTTCCAAACAATGGTATCACTAACCATACCATTAATGTTACAAGTGAATGAATTCAACTAGTTTTACTAGTCTTACCGTTTCAAGTTTAAAGTAGTCCTGTTTATTGAAAATTGATTTCAATGACTTACCTCGCTCCTGCATAAGAGCTTCAGAAGCAATGTTCGTCCAGAAGGTGGCAAAGTTTTGAACGACGGTAAGTCTACAAAAAGAAAAAAAGAATAAAAAAAAAAAAAAAACTTTGCGAAACAGCATCACGTAGCATATCCCAAATAACAGTGTATATTAATGCGTCCATTTGTTCGCCTTCAGATAGTCTTTAAAAGAAAACACTTTTTGATACAATATGAAATAGGATGGGGTGTTCTGTAACTATTTAATAAACGTATATTAAAAGAAGGGTTTAAGGTCATATCAAGTTTTTATATGTCAGAGGAGTACTTATTCTTAGTAGCATTTTGGTGAAATTTGCATTGAAATCCGATGTAGGTTTTTCAAGATATGAGCAAGTAAAGTTGTCTCATTTTCAACAGTGAACTTGAAGCAAGCACATATGACATCTTATTCCCACATTAATGGGCAGTCTTTCGTTCTTCTTTCAACTTTACAGCAACAGTCCCATATTATCAAAATGTGATTGCATAAAAGGCATGGAAAACTTTTCAATCTTTGCAATCCTACTCCTATTAACTTCAAGGTCAACACAACAGTCTGAAAAACAAAAGGGAAACAAAGCATCTCTTGTCAATGTGAGGAAGTCATATAATCTCTGCTGCCATCAAGCTCATTTTGAAATGACAAATCTAGTGACTTTAATTGCTGATATCTCAAGATATACATGTCCGATTTGAATGGAAGTTCCACCACACTGTGTAGATTTGATTCTTGTTTCACATGTGAAAATTTAGTTTTTGCTTGAACTTCCCCTTAAATGAAGTACCACCGGTGAAAATGGGCTCAATTGAAGCAATTTTTGTGGAATTTATGGGTCTTAGAAGCTGGCGGAGGTATACCCAGCTTTTCGTAAAAAATAAGGCTCGGAAAGGGTGGTGAAATTTGAGCTGAAATAGTGACAAATCTTGATGGTTACATAGTAAACCGAAAATTCCATGAATGACCAACTTGTCAGCTTTCATATGAGTGGTAGCATGTACCTAGCGAAAACTTCGACAAACTTTTAGAGTCCCGATTTACGTGTGTAAGTGTGTAAGTGGATTTAGTGTGTAAGTCAATATATGAATTAATGGGGGTATGGTACCATAAGTGCTAAAGCTTTACGTTACTTATCGTACACTACTTATCCCATTAATATCTGTTAATATTAAAGGGAAAAGTAGTGTACTGATATTACTTTAAAACCCGTTGAGCCCGTTGGCAGTTTTCAACACTGGGCCGTAAAACTACATCTAACTAATTAACGAACAAAATCAACATAAAAATATAACATATAAGTCACAATAGAGTTTCAACAAGCTTTAAAAGGAACATGTCACTTTCATATTTCCAATCGACCGATATCCCGGATGAATTTATGACTCTAACAAGTTAAAGATAGGCTATGTGATAACTTCACACTTGTTAAAAGACATTTATACATACAACATAACAGATTAGAAATGTCACTCAAAATCTAATTTTGTTACTTAACGAACAGCTATAGATGTCTGATTTGCAGTGAATTCGACATTTTTACGGTCATGTGCCTTACTCAGGCTGCTTTGCACGCATTACAGAAGCTGTTACCACTGATTTAACCTCGGATGTATTAATCTTTGGCAAGCCAAAAGCTTTATTATTTCTTAAACTTGACTTATTTGTAGATATCAACTGAAAAACAAGGTTTATCGATCTTTTAATTAAGTGTGTCAGTCGATAAACCATTTTCGTTAGTTGGAAACCTTCTGTATGGTTATCGGTTGATAAACTCGGGGTTGTCAGTCAGATAAACCCGGTTAATCAACCGATAACCGAGACTTGTAGAATTATGGGTCATTTGGCCGGCCACATTCGCCCACTCTAAGTTTTTGCAGACAACAAACGTTGAGTATGACAGTATCTGCAACTCAGACACTCACGGAAAGTAAGACAGGAGGAACTCAATGGTTAAAGAAAAATAATTACCATAGGGTAGAAACGAGGAACATGTTACCGGAATGTATTCGCATGACTTATACATGTACAGGGTGCATGAGATGTATTATCTATTGCAATAGCCTATACAAACAACATTGCAAGCAACATGAATTAGCCTACGCTGGCCCAATGGAGGATCCCAATTTCAGCTTTTTATATTTATATTCAATCTGAAATCCTTAAAAATCTTAATCCTGGAAGGTTAGCTAAAATGTGTCATCTTTTAGAATGTTAGCTGACTGGCTGGTTGACTAAAGACTAAATTAACACACCCAGTATACCACGCCGATGTTTTATTTCGATTCCCTTAAACCTGTTATTCATTTCGGTCTCCTGTCGCTAGTTTTTCATACCAAAACTCCCGCGTTTCCCACCATCCACCACCACATATTAATTTTTGTAGGTGCTGTCAATTTTACATTTTATAGTCTTCTGATTGGTCAACCTTATATCTTCATATTGTTACTAGTCACTTTTAACAGAGCGTATCAACAGTTCGGGAGATACCCGGGTAACCGCTCTAGGGGAAATCAATTTCACCCGCTCGGGGGAATATTTTACTATGGGTGGCGCCATTTTCAAATATCTCCCATGATGCATTATGATCCTACCTCGCAAATTCGACGGGGATAACGTTCAAAACAAGCTTGCAAATTTTATCGAATTAGGAAAGAGATATTTGGGGATATTTACAATATCTGTTGTTAGGGGAATAACAAGGCTTTGTCATATTTGGTAGACTTCAAAGGCTCTAAAAATGGAACCTGTTGCCGTTGTGCGTGATGCTCCGCATCAGAAGGCCGTGACCGGCCCGACTTGAACCGATAGGTTGGAAACTGGGCAGTAAAACTCCATCTAACCAACCGACCGCCCGACCGACAAACTAACTAACTTGGTCATGTTTGGTTGTTCAACAAGCCGATTTTGAGATATGGAGCAATTTTGCTACGTTTTTTGTCCTAATCTTAATTTATAGACTCGACAAAGCCGAAAGTTTTGCGCACCATTTTACCAATGAAGGTGTGCAAGTGGATCATGCCTGCTTTGTTTTTGTTAATTCGTTGTTGAAGGTCAATTTTAGTTTCGCCCTTTGTGCCTTATCTATGATCTTACATTTAAAAATACTTACACATTTGTTTAAAAAAATCGACGACTGTGAAGACGTAGACAATAAATGCTCATTAGTATTCGTTCTGTTGAGACAGTCAAATTTTCCCCCGATATGGAGAAACCTCATTTCCCCTGAAAGCGGTTATCTCCCGAACTGATTAAGTATAAGTCTTACGAGACAAGGCCAGGCAGCAAGTTTGTGAGTAATGCTGCAGAACGCTATGAGTACGGTAATTATACAGCCAAACTGTAACTAGTTAAATGCTATTTCATCAACGTTTTACCATGTAAACAATCATAATGTAAAACGAATCTAAATAAACCTGAACCCTCTTTCTCTCTCAAGGATTCTAATATACTCTGTTCTCATTAACGCTTACGCCTCTCATCCCTATAGCCTGATCCAAGAACGTGAAACCATTTTAGCGATTGGTCCACAACACTAAAAACTTATACCCTATTTCAGTTCGATATATTTCTGGGTCAATAATGGAACGACCTGATTACTTTATGGGTTGGGTTACGTTAGGTTAGGTTAGATTAGGTTAGATGGAGTTTCACGACCCATTTTCCAACGGATTGGTTCAAGTCGAGCCGGCCACCGCCTTTTCTCCAGTTATGGCTCACTCGCTTGTTTTCCCTACTCCATTGCTTCTGCTGAGCACCAAGCACATCGGTAGCACGTTCCGTTTTTAAAGTCTTCGGTATGACCCGGCCAGGACTTTATGGGTTGGGTGTCCGGTGTCGGAATAAACATTAGGGTAGAATCTAACCTTCTTTTTTACATTGACCTCAATGAAGGCCTTTGCACCCCCTCAACAAATCCACAAACCAAATCTATGCTTCTGTTACAAAGGATTGTTGAATATGGATACCGATCGCTTGTGAAAACGGCCCGGCACACACTAACATTCTACCCCACAATCCTTTGAGGTTTGCTGTTTGGAAAAGGTGTTAAATACTCCTGTAGAAGGTATTGACATGATTCCAGACAAAAAGGTCAAAAGGTGTTTATCAAACTTTACTTAAGCCTAGCTCAAAGCGTATTCCACGTTCTCTATACACAAATCTTTAAACAAAATGAACTTCATACAAATTAAAGGTTGGAAATCATTGAAGTTGTTAAACCCATTTTAACAGTGGCGTAGCTACTGGGGGGGGGGGGGGGGCAGTTGCCCCCCCTGGAAAAATTTTTGGGGAAATTTGATGAATCTTCTTATTATTACAAAAATTTCACAAAAATTTCTCAAAATTTTTGTTAGAATAAGAAACTGTGAGACATTTTGCATACATAATTCGTATTTTCATGCAACAAATTAACTCAGATTTCGTCAGTGTCGCATGAACCGTCCCAATTCGCGTTCCACAGAAATGTCCTCTTCGCGTAGCAGATTGAATGTTCTCTTGTGCTTGTATACGCACTGGGGTTATGATCAGTGCATTTCAGTGCACAGGAAGCTGTTATTCAGGTGATACTTTGGGAATTCATCAGCAAAAGGATGTGAAAACTGACAAGTCAGTACCGTAGACCCCCGAGGTTGTTATGTTCTTCTACAAGCTAGCATTAGCTGTACGATTTTACTGTGTGTACATAACGATGGATCGGGCTGAAACAATCCATGGCCAACGATAAACTTAAAGTTTATCTAGAAATTAGAATTAACGGAATCCGTTGGCACACTTAGATTTTGTTACTTAGCCTAATCCTTGGAGACTTACAAGCTAGTTCGGGAAAACAGCTTTCTGCTCACTTTGAGTTTAACAATAAATGGAAAATGAGTACCTTGTAGCCTTCTACACATAACAGACTGCTTTTCTCATAGGATATCCTGTGTGATCGAGCCACTATTAGGCCTACTTAGTGGCGTGCGAAGGGGAGACCATTGGGCCATGCCCCCCTCACAGATGCCATTTTTCTTCATTCTTAAAAATACGTAGTCTAACTTTATTAACACAGATTTTACTTCAAAAGATAGCATATGTGGCACCAGATTGCTTATAAGGACACCCAATTTTTCAAAATTTTTCAAAGGGGAAGGATTGCCCCTGCAAGGTCTTTCAGTGATGCCAATTTTTTTATTCCTACAAATAGACCTAGGCAAATTCTGTCAAATTCCAATTTTTACTTAAAAAGGTAGACTCTGTTTCCCACTGGTAGCATCAATAAAAAAGACTACATGTTTAGATTCTCTTTACAAGCATAAATACGCTATTTTGACCATCTGATGGGTCTGATTTTTCGAAATTTTCTTTTCGCTCCGCGCCAACCAATGGTGGCGCTTCCCTCGGTCTTTTGGGCAAAATTACATATTTGGAGTAAAATTAGCTCTTAACTCTCTGATCACTTTGGAGTTTGCGAACATATTTTTGAAGTGAGCATTTTATTGCAAACGACAAAAGAAAAAAGCGACTGGCTAGATTCTTCGTATTTGCCTGGAAAATGCTATTTCCGGCCATCTAAGGGGTCTGATTTTTCCAAATTTTCTCTACGCTCCGCGCCAACCAATGGTGGCGCTCCGCGTAGATATTCATTATGACAAAATAACATTTTGTGGCCAAGGAAAACCACAAATAACCATCAGTGCTCTTTTATTTGGACTTCTAAAAGTGTGCAAATTTAATGACAAGATTTTACTTCGTAAGATAGCATAAATGGCATAAGAGTGCATGTAAAGACACAGAAGTTTCAGTTTTATCCTCATGAACCACCACGATTCAACTTTTAACACTGTTCCCGTCAAAGTCGAAAATCTTGCACCATTTTGCATGTAGGCTCCTTGAAAACGTCAAAAAATTTCCGGACACCCCTCTACTTAGACCATACTGCATGCCCCTCCCCCTTCAGAGAAATCCTGCGTACGCCACTGCTTTAGTACATACAAATAAACCAGATACTGTTTACCAAAATAATATACTTTGTTATTTCCGATTGCTCTCTGTTATACTTTATGATTAAAATGCAGGTAATATTACAAAATGGTATGGTAATGTTGTTATACTTGCAAGTTTGCATATTTTATATGAAATACATACACATTGACCGGGAAAAGTTTTGGGGAAATTTCATACCTTTGCCCCCCCCCCGGAAAAAATCCTAGCTACGCCACTGCATTTTAACTCACTGTTTTGTAAAGATGTAACTCTAACAAGTGCAAAAAGCAAACCACGAGACTTTTTAATTGAAGTGGCACTGTTATATGAACTTGAAAGCCTTTTGTCGTTGTGTCGTCTAATTAGGTTGTATGTGGTTCGTAAGGCCACAGTGCCTGTCTTTCTGTTGAAGGGAGAGCCGTCACACAAACCTTATTTTGAAACTACTTACTTTTCTTTTATCTTTATTAAAAAAATACTTTAGGACTTCACTAAAATTGCATATTTAAGGTAAATCCGAGCAGTTTCCCTAGTACATTTCACAATTTAGGAGAAAAAATATTGTTACATGATTTTCAAACACCAATCATGGAACAAGAGCCTACTATACTAGTTTAATTTGAGGTGATTGCACTGTCTTCCCGTTTGAGTGCAAGTTTTTCAAGGTTGGAATCATATAACAGTTCACTGTAAATGCAATATTGCTAAGATACTTTCCTAGTTTGAAAACAAGTTCGAAAATATCGTTTTGTGAAGATGATCTTATTACTGTGTCTAACGTTGCCAATTTATTTATATATATAATATATATGTCGTTTTAGTCTATGACGTAATTTACAAGCTTTTGACCATTTGATCATCATCAGGTTCTGCAAACATGAGAAAAATGAATGTATTAGTGCTAAGCCTATTTTAACATAGATATAAAGAAGTTTAAAATGTATCGGAAGTGTTGCAAAAGAAAAAAATATATATGACTTACATGTAGATGTATATATATATATATATACAGGGTTCGATTTATAATTTTTTCTCTACATGCACTGGTGCATGTAGGTCAAAAAATCTACATGCACAGCAAAATTTCTACATGCACCAAATAACCTGAAAATTTTAAGAAAACTTACGAGAAAAACACCTTTGCTATAGGCCTCGGAAGAGTCTAATTTAAGTACAGTTTGCTTCTTTTTCTATTTTGAGTAAAATCAAATGTGCATATTTTTATTGCAACCTTTTCTTATGTGGCATGTTCCACCAGCCTGTGCCATCAGCAAAACTGACGCTCGCACGCCGTGAGCAATGTCAATGGGCCTTAAGTGTATGTTTTTGTCCGCTTCAAGGGCAAAATTTCCCCATTACCTCACTGTGTGAAAGGATCGTAGGAGCCAGGATTAGGGCCAGCTCAAAAATTTCAGGGGAGTATTCCCCCCTTGGTTTAAAATTTTGAATCTTGGGGTGGGGGGGGGGGGATGGAGACTTGAGCAAAGTCAAATCTTGGAAAAAAATGACACATGCACTCCTGGGCATAAACCAAAAGTGTTGTAACCCATGCATACCTCTACTCCTCCCCACTTCTTCCTACTGAATGTACAATTCCAAGTTAGCCAGTTTGACCTTTTGACCATTTACTAGTAATCGTCACAAGTTCACAACCAGACCTTGTCTATCAACACTGATTCTGAAGGAAAGCTCATGTTTTCTGCATAGACAACGTATATTTAGCAGAGCTAAGCTTGAAGATACTGTACACTGGGCCGACACAAGGCAGCAAGTGACCTTACCCAGATAAGCCCAGGCTATAAACTGTACTTGAGGTCCCAAGCCTAGAGTTTGCATCAACTATAGCCAAATAATCCATAAGCTACAGCTAAAATTTTACACAATCTTCAGGTTATTCAACTCTTTTTTAAGGCTGATTATAAGGTTTCGCCAGTTTAACATGCAACTAAAATTCTGACATTGTGGTTTAAAAGGTTCAAGTCTCCGATCATCCAAGTCCTTTCAAATTTCAATGCCACTGTGGTTCACACTAAATGTGAAAGGCTGCAGTCTTAGAAGCAAACCACATCGTGAAAATTACAGGATGCCAAAATTATGTTGTTGGCATTTATTTCTCAAAACATGTGTGAGGCATGTGTAAAATACTTTAAATTTGCATTTACCAACATTTTCAAAACTTTTACTACGCTACTTTTGATGTACCATACTTTTTTCTTTAGAGCTGCTGGCACCAGCTCACACTCCATCCTAACGTATTGTCTATATGAATACTTGGAAAGCCTAGCCTGTAACGTTAAAAGTCACCTTCAAGTTGAAAGCAGCCACGTGCAAACTGTACACAGAGTTTACGTTGTACCACCAGTGTCAAGCTCTCTCAGCACAACATAACTACTGTTTAAACTAACTAGACAGTGCATGCAAGAAGCGTTCTTGAGATTTACGTACGGAACGTACATCCATTAATAAGTACAGTGCATTACTGTACGGACTTGGTGCGTGCATTTGGTGAGCTTGAATATTCTGAATATTCTTTGTGCGCGATTCCCGCAATCCCGCTGCTAATGCAGACCCTGGTAGGAGGCTAGGAGCAACATTACTTCGAGAAGTACATGTGCAGAGTGATGATGGTTGACACTGATTTTGCGGTACCACCCAGCCAACATGCCCAGCTGGGCCCCAACTGGGTTTCAGCTGGGCTACTTGCTGGGCCCCAGCTGGGGACCATCCGTGTTTGTCAGGTGTTCCCACGTGGGGCCCAACTGGGCTTGCCTTTCCCAGCTGAAGCCCAGCTGTGCCCTGCTTCAATAACTGAAGCCTAGCTGGGCTTCAGCTGGGCTTCAGCTGGGAAAGGCTAGCCCAGTTGGGCCCCACGTGGGAACACCTGACAAACACGGATGGGCCCCAGCTGGGGCCCAGCAAGTAGCCCAGCTGAAACCCAGTTGGGGCCCAGCTGGGCATGTTGGCTGGGCAAAGGAGACACGCTCAAAATTTTTTGGTGAAATGTCTGCTTGTCTAACTGACAGTATGCAGGAAATAACGATGCAAGGGACAATTGGGACAGCTATATTATAGGATTACTTTGTGCTGCAACTTGACTTGTAACATGTATTTGACCGTGAAGTTTGTAGGCTAGGTCTGAGGTCTACGTGCACGAAGTGCATGTAAGCCTTCACAGTTACATGCACGTAGGAAATTCTACATGCACCCGTGCACGCGTGCACCCGGGTAAATCGAACCCTGTATATATATATATATATATATATATATATATATATATATATATATATATATATATATATATATATATATATATATATATATATATATATATATATATATATATATATATATATATATATATATATATATATATATATATATATATATATATATATATATATATATATATATATATATATATATATATATATATATATATATATATATATATATATATATATATATATATATATATATATATATATATATATATATATATATTATATATATATATATATATATTATATATATAATATATTATATATATAATATACTATAATATACTATAATATACTGTCGACACGTTGTACAGTTTTCTCCGTTGATTTACTTTTTCTGTTGGAAGTATTTAGTAAGTGTTTTCGATTTGTTTTACTATATATATATATATATATATATATATATATATATATATATATATATATATATATATATATATATATATATATGTGTGTGTGTGTGTGTGTGTATGCGCGCGTGTGTGTGTATGTATGTGAAGTGCAGTGCAGTGTGTCGTGTCCGCATGGAGAGTATGGTTATCTGCCGACATTGATTCCGTGATGATGAAGTGTATGGAGTTTGTTTATCCAACATGATTCCCGGTGAAGTATGACAGTGAGCGATTTTTTGTGACAGATTCTATACCAGTGATACTGACGTTTTCTATTGAGTGGTTAGCCGGGTTGAAATGTAAAGTGTAAGGGAGACATTTCGCGTGAGTGTTTTCATGAAATTTGTTAATTTCTGACGTAGTGTTACTGAATCGAATTAAGGGTTGTTTCAGGGGGGACCAGTAGATCCTACATATTGTACGTTACAAAGTAAACAGGTGGCCAAGTAAATAACAAGGAACGCTTTCTGAAATAGGGTATCTTTTACCGGTGCTAGAACTTGAAAAATGTTTACCCTCCAATAAAAAGTTCGAACACAGGTAGCGACGCTTTTTTACACATTTACTTAACCCAATGTTGTTGTCTACAAGGCTCGCGAATAATTTTCGCTTGGAAGATTGAAGGTGTTTCTTTAAAATTTTACATCTTCGAAAGGCAAATTTTGAACACCTAAATGAAATAGCTTTCCAAAATTGTGTAGTAATTTGCACGGTCCAGAACGAATGGTGTTTGGATTCGGGACATCCTTACAAAAGGTGCAGAGGGGTGAATCTTTTTTCTGATTGGGGATAAAAACTAATTGCAACTTTAAAGTCTATGAATGTAGCGTAATTGAAAGAACTGAGCCATGGGATCTCTAAAAGCTTTGAAAGTGGTGGTGAAAGTATCTGAGCAAGAGTACGTTCACTGTTAAAAAAATGTCTTTATTTTTAGTGATACCGGCAACTGGGATTCTTGTGCTCTACCTGTTATTTAACAGTTATGCATAAAGCCAATATTCACGGTACCCATGAAGCCACTTTTATTTCTGATCACTTAAACAACATATCAGAGTGTTGTTTCTCATTGCAAAATTGTTGCATACGTGCATTTTCTATAGGATCTGGCTGTCTTATATAAAACTGTAAAATAACAATAACGTTCTCTCCCCGGAATCCCTGCACTGCTCTCACTATAAAATTACATTCCTTTTTTACAGCATGGTTGCCGTATGACTTCCATTTTGAGATCGCAGTAGCTTTTGCTTCCCTTTGCCAATTGTAAAATTATCATGACTGCACTAGTAATGAACTTAAATAGATCAATTCTCAGCGTCTCCATGGAGCAGTATTGCGCAATAGGTCAAAGGTCAACGGGTAACCCTTTTACGTGTGCTTAAGCTGATGGCGGAAAGATCATGCACGCCTGCGTGGATATAAACTCCGAATTCTTCTATTCTATGGCCTTAGTGGTGTAATATATTTCATCATTCAGACAACTGTGTAGTATGAACCAAGAAATAAGCCGCATTTTTCGGAGTATTGTTGATGACTAAACCGGTCAGACTCCAAATTCGGGAAAATAACGGCAAAGGCGATTTTCCACCACCCCAAAAAAGTTTTCTCTTTTTGTTTTAGTTTATTTTCACTAACATTGTGCCTGATTTGTAGCCCTTGTAGGCCTAGTGCGTGTCGTGCTCACACCGCCGTGACGCGTCTCATAAACTTAGTAATTAAAGCGTGCACGCTTTTGCATTTGTGTTCATTATAATGCGTGAAAAACGAGCGCATAATACTAGGGCGATCCTTGTTCATGTAAGCACGTAAGGTAGACATCATATGTAACGCACGTTGACTCGCACACTTTCTAAAACAATCAAAGTTCACGACTGGAACTCATCGGAAGTAGGCGCACACGTGCGCGTGTGCCGTCATAATATTCATGAATAGCAAAGGTTGTCAATGTAACTGCCCGTTCATGAGTACGAGAATACCCGATAACGGTGTAAACAATCAGAACACAGGATTTAAAAAAAAAACAGTGCCAAGAAAAGGTAGAATATGAAATTCTCTAAAGATTGAAATTTTAGGACGTTTTTAGTTTTATCGTGCTCATGAGCCCCGCTGTTTTGACTGCAATTATTTTGGTATACTAACCCATTGAATTATGAGTGAAAAAACTATACCGCATGTATCCTGTAATTGTTGATTTCTAACATCCATCTTAGGCTGAGATATCACAAAGTGACTTCCTAAATCGATGTAGGTTAGTGCTAACTTAGTCTTGGTCAAGACGTTATTACACCTTTCCTACCAGAACTCAAATGGAGGGCGGGCTTTAACTTGACTGTTTTGCAGAGAAGTTTGCCTTCAGAAATAACGTCTTGGAGATTTTGACAAATTAGGGGCGTTTCCATATGTTAATGAGACATGGATATTCATCACTTGACCAAACGCTGTCGGGGAATTCCCTGTGATCGGACTTGCGCCAAAGTATCGTACTTAATTTTTGAGACTCGGATTTGCAACGTAATAATTAGTTTCTCAGTCGTTGGAGATGTACTAGACGAAATAATACCCCTGCAGTTTTGTGAAAACATTCTTCCAGACGCTTAGCTATCTTTCAAAGAAATACTTCTCAGTTTGGAATTGCTCTAACGTCTAGCCTAGGGTATATCATTATCAATATCAGTGTTCGTAATCGTAGGCTAGTCAGTCATTGTACGTGGCTGCTTGTCAATAACGTTTTAATGTTATTTCAAAGAAGACTGCTATAGCCTAAGTGTAATATATCCCAGGCTCCCAGCCTAGTTCAATACATCCCTAGTACTAATGAGTGAGAAAGCCAACATTCATGCTTCATAATCGTAGACTCTGTGCTGCATGCACAGGCCAGGATGACATCCACTGGCTGGGTTGTTCAAAGCCTAGGAAAGGATCATGCACATGATAACCGAAGCGTCGAAGGTAAGTTCTTGGGAAGTATACATTTTATTGTAACAGTATTGTAGTATTAAATCAGGGGGGACCAGATGTTCTCATGGTTCAATGTGCCCAGGGTTCGATGATTCATGATTCAATTGTTTCTGTAAAAGGTTTGTTTATTCCCGTTGTTCCCAGTCAAACTTGCTCAACGTAAGACCTGGTCAGTCTGGGTTTAATCTGTCGGTTGAAGAGAATCAGGGGAACCTTAAAGGAGGGTAAAATCACCCTTTTCCTTTGCATAAAAAATAACAGAACATAGTATAACAGTTTAAAGGGCAAAGGAGGGCTAAAGCCTTATAAGTAAGTTAGATCATGGAGTACTTTTACGGCCCAGTTTCCAACCAATTGGTTCAAGTAGGGTCGAGCCGACCATGGCCTTTTTTGACTGCACTGTAGTCCTAACCCTAAAATCAAGAAGCTATACCCAGTGAATACCTAAACTAGTGTAGTTTAATTCATATATTCTACCACAGACAATGATGGAAGAAGAACTTGTCCAATATTGTTAATAAAGACAAAAATATTAGTATCGTGGTTTAAGAGGACACCTATGTAGCAAATTGTTCGAATTTGCATGTTCTAGCCTCCAACCAACCCTTCAGGTAATATACACCTTTTATAGGCTAGGGACTTGAAGTAAGCCTTTGGCCCAGAACTAACCTATAAATTTGGCTGCCAAGGGGAGCATCAATTTGGACGTTCTCCCAGGGCTTGTTTGTTAAAAATAAAAAATGTATTCAGATTATTGTAAACCTACTGCATATCTCCATTCTGCACATACTGTATAGTGTATAGGCTATGTATCATCTATTCATCTTGCTGATGTGGTTATTATACTGTCAAATAGTGAGACATCAACTTCTTTCATTTTCTCTCTTTGTACAGTACCCAGATCTGTGAGCCATTGAATGCACATCTTCAAGTAGTACTGTAGCTACTGCAGCAGAGCCATGAACACTTACCAGAACAACAGGCACTAGAGAAGGAAAGTCTTTCTTCCACACAAGTGGCACCAGTCATTTGGGTGCATGTATAGAAAGTTGGATAGTCAAGTGATGGTCTGGTTTTAGTCGGGCAAAGCTGGGGTAAATGACCTTCTTTAAAGACCTGTTCTAATTGATCCCAATCATTGAAGTGCCACAAACATTTGCACAAAGTGGTACTTCATGCAGTTTATTAGCCCGCATGATATGTTTACTGTAAAACTTCCTGAAGAAAGGGCAACTGCAGTGCTGTAATTCAGAACTCACATCTTGAACACAAGTAGAAGTTGGTGATTTGACTGATATACATATCACTGCCCAGGCAGAAGTGAAAAGTTGGGGTACGTACATACCTCAACAGGTATGATAAATGTCAACGAGAACATTGTAAGAAAAATATTGGCAGGAGGAGATGCTTCCAACCTTAGCTCAACAAACTGAACAGTATGTGTAGCTGTAGTAATGTGCGCTTCACTGTAAAATAACAAGTTGATATGGTCATGTAGCGATGTTATACTAGTGAAATATCTCAAGGAATTGGACAATTGTTGTGAAGTCTACTGTTTTTCTGGAGACAGTACTTTAATGCTTTTAATTTTATTGAGCTAGTAATTGAAAGCTCTGATATCCTGAATGGAATAATGCTGTGTACACTTCATATTCTGAAGGTAAAACCTTGAAGACATGAAAAAAAAAAGAAAAAAAAATTAGCTACATCCTTATCACAGAAACACCATTACACATGAAGATGCTTTGCAAGTATGTGACATATTGTTTGTAACATGCCAGACAGATGTGTTTGTAAATTGTTATTGTTTTGGCTTCACTGGTTTGGAGCTGTTACTTGATTGGCTTAGAAAGTGCAAACCCTGAGCAGCATGTCTTGTGGGTTGCAAAAGTCAAGCCATATATGAAGGGATGAAGGGTAAAGGTGCACCGGTGCACTGATCTTGAAGTATATAGAGCACCTGACATAAAGGACAATTCCTGGTTTTGGAATATATGTATACAGTTGTAAGTCATATACACAGTACATTGCAACATAGCCATTTTTGAGGCAAATGCATCCAGTTATCTTGTCCTTTTTGTTACTGAAGGAAATGTCTTGCATTGAGAGATCAGCATCTTTGTGACTATGGTGTGAATTGTACAAACTAACTCTACACTGAAAACCTGGCTTATTAAACTTTACAGTAGGACAGATGAGTAATAGGCACTCAGCAGTGTAAGAATACGGTCAACTTGATGATCATATAGTGGGGTACAAGTGTCAGAGACATTGTGGGAAAACCTTGCTTGACCTCCTTTAATAATTTTACATTTAAAATGGATTTTCTCAGTTCAATTTGTATACAGTACTGTATAGTGGCATGTGTACTATAGTGGCATGTGTACTAAATGCATTGCAACTACATTAACTTACAGGTTTACAGCTTTTTTTTAAAATATGTTTGATTGTTCAAATGTTGTAGTATTCAGAAAAGCACAGTTTTCTTTCTAGTTTCCTTATTAGCACCGTCTGCTCATTTTCTTTTTTGGTTTCTATTCATGATTCTTGCAGGTTACATAGCTTTGATCAACAACCTGAGCATTTTTTCTTTTCCTTTCTTCTTCTCTGAGGATTCATATCACATATGGCAATCTTCTGAACGTACAGTAGCCTAATTTGGTTGATGAGAAATGTACATGAGAAATAAATTCAACTGAAATAAAAACAATGTGATTTGTCTCACTGTATCCCCAAGTTGGATCATATCTATGGTAACTACTGAGAGGGGTTGATTCCAGTCCTTCACTGTTAGACCTATAACAGGAGGCACAGGAGAGAAATCATTGCAAGGATGAATTTGGAAATATAAGTGTGATGTACAGTTGTACTTTGTTCCTTAGCCTTCCCCACCCTATTCTCCAAAACTACACCTGCCTATAGTTAACCTTCAAGACAGTAGTGCCCCACATTCCATTCAAAGTGAAATTGCTTGAGGCCACTGATATTTTGACACACATGCAGCTGCTAGTGTGTGTGATATTGAGCACTTGCTAGTGCAAGGGACAAAACAGCTTGGTTTCCATTGCACTTGCTACTCAAGAATTGCCAGTTGCTAATAAATCAGATTATCAAAAGTTGCAGTAATTGGTAATACTAGTGGTACATGAAAAAATTGCTTGGTGACTTTTTGCCAATCAATTCACTAACAACACTATTTTGTAGGGGTGCACCGGATTTCAAATCCGGCCGGAATTCCGGCCGGACTTTGGGATTTTTCCAAATCCGGTATCCGACCGGATTTTGTCTTGAATCCGGCCGGATTTGCCGGATTTGTAGGTAAGCTGTACAACACAACTTAATTTACTACAGGACTTAATAAAATGTCATGAGATGCTAAAGACTGGGATGTGAATGTGCTACTAACAATATTATTTAAAGATCTAGCTATAGGGTGTTATCAGGAGTTGCAAACTTTCTAACGAAGGACTTGGTCACCCCCCCCCCCCATTCAGTACTTAATGTATGTACAGGATAATTATTCATAAAAAGTCCCAGTGATTTAAAATATTTTGTGAAGCAGTGTCAATAAATCCACCCACAGCTTATCAAATCCAGATAAATCTTCTCTGGTGCTCTTTTCAAGTTGATGTACAGAAGCCAGTTGCTGGATTAATAGTGATTCTGGGCAATATATATTCAAAAAACATCAGAAAAGATGTGAGATGTCAAACTTTCTTAGCCAAAATGCAATTGAAGTTGATGAAGCAATCAACAAAACTTACTTGGTTTCAGAGTCAATGAACCCCGATACTCACCTCCTATTTACATATGTAATTCTCCTTGCCTGCAAGCACTTTCTGGCATAAGTCATTTGGCACATTTGGCACTCTAGAAGTAGAGGGTGACATGGTAGCTCTTCCTCACTCCTCTTGCCCATCTTCAAGCTCGGACTTATCCTGACACCGTGCAGCGGTAGCTACCAGGTGTACCAGGCGTGTAAGTACCAAGGAACATGTGAACTAAAAAACTCAACTGGCAAGTTGCATTGAGAGAGGAAGAGCTATCACATTGCCCTCTAGTTAAGAGGGTGCTATCCCGGTGCAATATTACTGATGCCAGACTGTGCTTGCAGGCAAGCTGGGGAATTACATAAATAGGAAGTGATGAGGGGCGACATTGACTTACAGGTCGACCAAGAAGGGTTTCATTCAGTAACACCAAATTTAAAAAAAAATATATCCACTAGTGTCCAGAGTCAGTCTTGCCATGGTGATGAGAATCAAGTATTTTTTTTATTCGGGCCTTTCAGCTGTTTTAATAACAAATCTTCTAATCACATTATCATCCTTACTTGTCAACTAAAATAGTACAAATGATGGTGGCAGTATAATAGTGTCAGTGATTTCTTGACTATTAAGATCAGCTTCGCAATTAACAGATAAAAAAGCGATGAAATATAATGCCAATGACTGATAGGACTACAGTACATCTAGAAAGTTTCACAAATTACTTACAGTAGCATAGTCCTACATCCTATGGTCCTTTGACAGATGGACAACTTCCTGATATGATTCCTACCCGACCCCTACACTGTTACTAGCATTATTACCACCACTTTGCATGTACAGTAGAGCATAGGTTTTATACTGAAATCTTCCAAACCAAAATTTAAAACATGCATTGGAATGCTTAGGAATTGTAATTGGTTCCTTTTCAAATTGTAATTGATTCCTTTTCAATTTGGATATTGACTGCCAATGTTTTCATACTTTAGTCCCTCAATTTGCATGGACAGATTTATGGAATCATTTTCAACATGTTGCATGCCGGGCTTTAAAAGTGTCAGCTAAGTGTTCAAAATACATCTTGATTTTATCCCTCATTAAACTGAACCCTTGGGCATCTCATTCCGGGTTGGTATGAAGTAACATTTTGTCAATTAGCCCAACCATTCATGAAACATGCCACATCACAAAACCCAAATTAGACATGAACTCAACAGTTTCTGTAAGGGAATACCAAAACTCTGCTCACAAATAAAATAGACATAACACAGCTCCTGACCACTGTTACGTTTGCTGATGGTGGCTAAGATGATGCAGATACAGAGGTCAAAAAGACCTGCATCCACTGAGGCTCCTCAGGTATCCTAAGGTATAATCCCACCAGTAGGTTCCTGTTCTTTCATTTGACTAAATCCGGCAAATCCGGCCGGAATTCCGGCCGGAATTTTGGTTTAAATCCGGCAAATCCGGTTCCGGCCGGATTTTAAAATTCCAAATCCGGTGCACCCCTACTATTTTGTCCCTTCAACTGCATTCTATACTGTATGATGCAGCCAATGGGAGTGGAGCAATTCAGCAATAATATGTTTTCATGGCAGTCAAAACCACTGGTCAGAAATGCAGTCCAGCTACCATTCAGACTGCCTTTAGAACCATAGAAACTTTTGTCATATGTAATGAGGGTTGGGATTAAAGCCCCTTCAAAATTTCACACCCATAAGATATAGGTAACTACCATGATGCACTTCGGAATGTTTCACCTCTGAATTTTTTTTTTTTTGCCCCATAGATCTATAATTAAGTCCCCCAACTATGAACAGTAGGTGTCGAGGGAGTGTGTCCTGGCCAAGTCAGATAAAAACTCATGTCTACGTACGTTGAACTCATGACGAAGGGTACCAAGCCACCATGACACCGTTAGATCAGATTTGGCTTGTAAAATAGTTATCCACTGTTTAGAAACACATGCATTGGTAACCTAGGACCATGGTATTTCAAGGGCACCTCCACACTCCAGCCCAATTCAATTGGATCGGCACCACAAATTTTAATGTCTAACTTCTATAAATCTCGTACAACGACCCCCTCCTGGGGTAAGTTCTTTATGTGCATAGGATTCAACCGCAAGTCTGATACAGACCTTCATTTAGTGAACATATGAAGCCGGGCCGGCCACCGGACTGCCTGTTAAATTGATGATGTAATGAACTTCTAAACCTAATTTGATTGTAAGGATGTCTCACGGTGTTCAGTGTTCGAGCCTTTTTAATTGTACCCTTCCCATAGCAGTGATGGCTCTTCATGTGCATGGAAATTAGCTGCAACCCAGGTAACATATGGAACCCTTATGGGTCCCATATTTTTTGGCCCATATGAGGCTCATGTGATTTAGAACCCAGGATTAGGAAGAAGCCCACATGGGCTAGCCCGGCCACATGACACCCATATGGGATATTTCTGGGGCCCGGCCATGCAAGGGATTGATGTATGGGGATATGGGCCACACATATCCCTCATGTGGACTACTGGGCCAAATGGGGCTCTTACTAATTAAATCTTTGGTGCAAAATTAAATGGGCCCCATATGGGGCCACAAGCAAATTTTGAAGTGGAGGGCCAATCACCAAAGTGGCCCAATATGTACAACGATATAATAGCAACGTAAGGCGGCCAAAAATGCTTACGGCAGAAAAAGTGGGGGAGGGGGCTAAAGTAACCCAGCACACGTCTCCACGGTCCCTGCAGATGAGTTTGGGCACATGGGACTCATCAAGGGTTTGCTACCTGGGAAGCCTGCCCAGCTGAACTTTCCTGTTACGCGACCTGAATTTCCCAAACTGAAATTGCAACTCCCCATACCCCTCCCATGTATTCCCTCCCATGCACCCATCCTCCCGTGTACAATTGTTCTGCAGGCTGAAGGCTTATCTCGTTCTTATCCAGGCTGACAGGATTTACCCTTTCATTTTATCTCTCCCTATCGTTGGAGGAAAAGGTTCATTTTGCACCATATAACTAACCAGCGAATAAACCCTGGTAGCAAACAAATTTCTCCGAGTTCACTACACGGCCACATTCATCGCACTCGTTTTACATTATACAGTATAGTAATACAGTGGATACATTGAACAGCTGCTACATTGTACAGAGATTGTAAACAGCCCAACGTTTGTTGTTGCAGTATATTACTGTGCTGTACATGTATATTACTGCACTGTATATATTACACACTATAAGCAACGTAATTTGGTCGTTACAGAGGCCAGTCAATGTAGACATGCATATTCATACCTTTGTGTCACATGCCCTGAGCTTCGATTTCTGGTTGGGTCCCTTCACTTTTGAAGGAAAATGCTCAGAAAATAGAGGGAAAGTTAAAATTGCCTTACCAAAATCTCCAAGACCCTAATACAGAGCTGAGAATTTCTGAAGCAGTAGAGGGCGTACTCAAAAAAAGTAGCTGATGTTGTATAACTAGTAGGGTCTTGACCAAGACTATTGCTAACTATATGACTTGAAGGGAAATATTGCGTTTAAAATGCTCCAACATAGCATTAAAAGAAATCAGCTGTAGTCATTATCAAATCATATGGTCTCAACAATAAACCCCAACCTGCCAAGAATACTTTCATCTCCTCAAAATATTATGCACAAGAGGCGTTATGGAAGTTGCATCTTTTGAAATGTTAAAAGTTTGGGTGAACAAATTATTCTTCAGCAACAAGGAGCTGAATTTTTATCTGAGGGAAACTTATTTCGTGAAAAGAAGGCCATCATTTTTAATTATTTATCACTCTTTGCCAATAAATATTGGTTTTAAAAGGATGAAATTTTCTTGTGAAAAACGCAATATTTCCCTTTAAGGAACTCAGCAGATCATACATAGAAAGGGATAAAATCCAAAGATTCATTTGGGATACAACTTTAAGGATCTGCACTGTTGGTATTCGGCCCGAATTTCATGTCCAAACTAATAAAGTGGTATGTAGATGCAATTATTGCTCACGGTTAGACTACTTCAACTTCTTCAGGTTTGGTACAGCAGGGTGAAAATTGTATTAAGTGGTCGTTTAATCAAGCCAATGTCCCTATGTTGACGTACCACTCAATTAAAGCAGCTTGTGCTGTTTGATGGAAAAAAAATAACCTTCATCGTTAATCTTCAATCTTGCTCTTCCATCTGATACCAACCCGATAGAAATCTTTCACGCCAGGTTTTTTTCCGGTGAAATTTCACTAATTAGAGCGCTAATTACAATAGAAAAAAACTTCATCTACTTTTTTCGGCTAAACTCTTATGCAAAGACAACGGGCTCTTATCTCAATTTGACCAATCACAATGCAAGAAATGAATGACGTAAAATTATGCCTACCCTTTGACACAACGATGTACGTATTGCCAATATATCACACATGTTGTGTTCATGCATTACAGGAGTCCTTTCACAACCGTTCGGGCCCAACACAGAATGACAGTTAGTTTCACACGTATGTAACCCAAAGATTGTTTTTGAATGCCAAGCCACAGCATCAAATCATTGAGAAAATGAACATTATCTTGAAACTTGGGAAATCATTGAGAAAATGAACATTATCTTGAAACTTGGGACGGATTCAAATAGCACAATCAGCGACAAAATTAAAAACTGAACGATGGAGCCGAAACAAGTGAGTAGGAATTTGTCACTGAATCTGGGTTCACAAATGAAACGAACGAATTGCGCAGCCGGTTCGATGCGATGTGCAAATTGGACACGTAAAGGCCGTTTAAATAACGTATGTATCAATTGAACGAAATTTCACTGTCTGTTTTGTTTACGTTTTGCTTGACTCCTTCTCAAAATGACCTTCTGAATATGCATCAGATTCATTGGGCGGAGCTAGAGCAAGATAATAAGGCAGAATAGCGTTTGGAAACCGTTGAAATCTTTTCGAATTTTTTCGAATTTTTGCTCATTTTCGGAGAAAAGACTAAAGTACGTTAGTTTTTAAAGCTTTTTACATTTGTATGGAGTACAGCCCATACATTTGATGAACACTGGAAACGTAAAAATAACAGCATAAGCTGCTTTAACTTGTTTCGAGTATTGTGGCACACTGATTACTACACTGGCGGAGCGTCAATATGGTCAGGGTGCGAAAGCCCCGAAGGAACAGAATTGGAACCCTTTTCATATTTTTAACATCCTGCTGCAGAGTGCACCTCCAGGAAATTCTCGCCCCTCCTATCAAAATCCCTACCTCCGCTCCTGCATGATTCACTGTATTATTGATTCACGTTATTAGTGATAGTGACATGGAAAGTAGTGAAATTCACACCAAGAATAGTGTAATTCACTCCAAGAAGAGTGAAATTGACTCGAAAAGATCAATTTAATACTCTGATGGAGTTCTTACACGATCCCTCTTTGAAAAGAAGGATCATTGCAGGCACAGGTTTAAGAGAAAAATTTTCACTCTTCTTGGAGTAAATTTCACTACGCTTTAAACGAATTAACGCTCAAATGGAGTAACTTTATACTTTTACCTTTATCTAAAGTGACTATGTTCACCTTTTATGTTTTTGAGTGTTTATTGCATTCGCTTATGCTGAAATATTTCTAAAGAAACGGGAGCACAAATGAGTCACAAATAAATGAATTCTTGGTCATACCAGGTAATGACAACCTTTACCTTAACCCTACCCCTAACGTTGGTTAATAACTTATTGTGAATATGTCATATCAGTTAATGAAGTTACTACATTTGTGTTCCAAAATGAGCTTGAGGGCAACAAATGTTACAACACTTCCTCACATTAACAAGGAACGCTTTGTTTCCCTTTGTTTTTTCAGACTGTTGTGTTGACCTTGAAATAAATACAGGTCCGTAGCCGGGAGGGGGGGGGGGGATCGGAGCGTTCGAACGACCCACCCCAACTTGAGGAAGGTCCATTTTTCCAGCCCTGTGTTTAAGGGTCAGCTAAGATATTTTTCTTTATCTTGACATATTGAGGACGAACTTCTGTTCACTTTTAGCAGCACTCGAAGATAAAACCTTTCAGATTACATGTATGATTTTTTTTTCTCAAAGAGTGGTGGACAGTGCTGGATTCCTGTGGAAAAGGACTTCTGCTGTGTTCAAAAGTCCTAAAAAATGCTCCAGATTCCACGAGATCTGCAGATTTCAAACTTTTCCGGGGAAGAATGCCCCGGACCCCTAGCAACTGCATGCTTACGCCACGCGCCAGCCGCCTCCGTATTTGGAAAAAGGTCCACATCTTGGAAAAAAGACCCACCCTTCCCACATGGGCTGGCTATGGGCCTGAAATAGGGATAGGACCTCCCTGTAGGGAATGCAAAAGTTTGTGAA
This sequence comes from Holothuria scabra, assembly GCA_037179385.1. Taxonomy (NCBI): domain Eukaryota; kingdom Metazoa; phylum Echinodermata; class Holothuroidea; order Aspidochirotida; family Holothuriidae; genus Holothuria; species Holothuria scabra. The sequence goes on from CM074199.1 coordinate 3,673,907, forward strand.
GTTCTCATGCCACGTATACAATCGCATTCTGAAAATATGGGATTGTTGAGGAGAATATCGGCTGTAACACAAAGGACTGCCCATCAAATGTGAGGATATGGTGTTATATGTCCTTGCTTCAAGTTCACTTTTTGTTGAAAATGTGAAAACTTTACCTGCTCATATCTTGTGAAACACGCAATCGAATTTCAATGCAAATTTCACCGAAATGCTAAGAATAAGTACCACTCTAACATATTAAAACATGGTATGATGTTCAACCCTGCTTTTGTGGATTAAACGTCAATCATTCTTTATTCTTCAATTTCAATTTCCTTCATTTCAATGACACTGACAGCATATTGTGTGAAACATTGTGAAGGACGAATTTTATTTTTCCGGCTTGAAACTTCTTAGTCAGTACGTTGGAAGTGGTGAAAATTGACGATATTTACGGAAAAACAGTACAAATGGACAAACATTTATCCAACGTTGCCACTACATGTTCTGCTTCCTGGCGCGTACAAAGACAATTTGGATAAGCAGTTTCTCATTTAGCAAGTCATTAAAGAATTCTTCCATTGTAGTAATACTTAGTCCAAATAAATTGAAGTTGAAATTGAAGGCCGTGCACTATGTGCTGAACTCGGTTTATGTATCCCATGCTGTGCCCCACAATTCCATGAGCGAACGAATTGTCGAACTACCCAGGAGAAAATTCCAGTTGAAACCTGTTGAACAGGTTTTAACAGGTACAACATGTAATTGGAAACAAAATCAGCAGGTTTTAACAGGATTTTACCAACAGGAACCTGTTACCTTCTTCGGCGTAAAGGTATTACCTGTTGACGCCTGTTGGCTTTCATCACTCCAACAGGTAATTGGAACATTGCCAGTTCATAGCTGTTAATACCTGTTCAAACCTGTTGGAATTTCAACAGGTCTCAACAGGAATTTTCTGTTGGGTAGTTCAACCATTCGTTCGCTCATGGAATTGTGGGGCACAGCATGGGATACATAAACCGAGCTCAGCACATAGTGCACGGCGTTCCCTTATGTGCGTCCGTTACGTGCATACAAGTACAACACTAAGCATAAGTCTGACTAGCCAATCCGAACGAAGCTAGGGACTCACTGCCCTTCTTTAAAATGCTTATTTTCACACCAAAAAGGCAATTTAGACAGTCCACTGCAAAGACCCACACTTATGATTTCTCCTTAAGTTAAAATTGTGTTAAGAAAGAATGATGTCACCAAATACCAAATTTTCATGTTAATTCAAATCTTTGAACATGTGTTGCAGGTGCGGAATTGGTTTGTTTATCCCGACGATTTGGAGGATGTGAGCATGTGCATAGCCACTAAAACGAATTACCGAAATCGCTTCTTACCTGAATTCAACATCGCCAGTGAAGCCTGCTGATGGTCTCCATAGGAAACGTTGAGGCAGTGTTTTGTCATTTCTGTTTGTGTGAGTTACCCCTCCAGTCGACGAACCTGGATTACATACATAAAATTGGAAGTTGCCATCGTCATTTGGGAGTATAGTGAATTCTCCGGTCGTAGTACTGCTACCCACCGGTCTCGCTTGAAGTGCAAGGCCTCGATAAACGTCGGTGTTACCTTCTGTTGCATCAACAGTGACTGCAAGACATTTAAACGTTATTAGTGTTTTCTTCAACGGTACATAACGCCACATTAGGATGCATTTTTTAAACGGTGATGTTTCAGTGATGCGATACGAGTCCCTTAAAATCATCGAAAACATGGTATCTCAAGAAGCGAGTGATGGATACTTCCATGCTTTGGGTATAGATTGACATTTCAGGTGGAAGAATCCTATTGTTTTATAAAAAGGAAGAATGCCAAATTGACCTTATTAAGCGGAAAATCCTATTGTTTTATTAAGCAGAAAAATCTATATTGTTTTATGAGGTAGGAGAATCTTATTGATTATATTAAGTGGAAAAGTCCTGTTATATTCAGAGGACGAGTTCTATTGTTATATTGAGTTGATACTGTCCGCACTAGGCATGTGGATGCTTCAGAATCCTATCGTTATATTTAGTGGGGGGGGGGGGGGGTCCTACATGTCGGAAAAAATACCCTTAGAACAATCTCGTCAGGAACTGTTCTCAGTACTAATTTTATGTCCATTTAAGCATTTGAAAATGATTCCCTTTTTGTCAGCACTTATTTCAGGATTTGTTGTAAGTTGTTATTTGAACCCCAAAGTTGTTAGGCTTTTATTGTACCAGGATGGTAATCAAATCTGATGCTCATTGAAGCAGCTAATAGGAGTAATGAACCAGTGGTCAGGTACTATAATTGGGAACCGCAGTTTTTCCCTAAAAACTGCGGTAGCCATTACGGATCTCCTTAAAGGCTAATATCCCGTAATCAGAGGACGAATACTATTTGTTATATTAAGTTGATACCGTCCACACCAGGCATGTGGATGCTTTAGAATCCTATTGTTATACTAACTAGTAGGAGAAGTCTATTGTTCTATTAAGTGGAAGCATCCAACTTTTTGGTGGAGATCAGAGGTCATGAAAGTTCACCAGAAGAGTAAAATTAACAAACCTTTTAAAAAGGCATTTTGGAGGGAGGAAGCGTGGATACTTTCCACACCGGTGATGTGGATGCTTAAAGGTAGTGTGACATGTCAGCAATATGCCCTGACTACGTACGTAGTCCTCACGTTTACATTGATCCATGAGAACCATGCATTGTACGTAGGCTACTCATGGAAGTACGATGCATACGACAGACGTACTTAAACGAATCCAGTTACCGCGCCATAAAGCCGTCCTCTACTTTGTGTTACAAAATGGCGGTTGAATATTCTACAAACAAGGTAGGTGTTATATAAATTTGTTTCGTTGAATAGAAGTGCAACCTTCCAACTCATGAAATAATTCAATTCTATCGCACTCATAATTATTAATTATTTGTATACTGTTGTACATATAGTTGCATATTTAGAGAGGGAGGTCTTGTGAGGTAACGAGAGGTTAAACACGAATCTTTTAAAACATAGTGTTTCAAAATGAAATGAATATGTTCTTTTTATACTTTACTTTTGTATTAGTTTTGATCAGCACATGGACTCCATTTTTATGGAGTGGCACAATTGGAAAGGTCATTTGTATAGTTAAACAACACACACCTTGTAAATTGTAAGTAAGTACTATTGCTCTAGATTCAAAGGTTGCTAATATCTTTAATTTTTTTGTCTTAAATAATCACAAAACCGTTAGACTTTCCCGTTTTTGAAGAATTATCGTCTCAGTCAACTATCCCCCCCCCCCCCCAGTACAATTTTTGTGGTAGTCCACAGATATTATCAATTGGCTAAGCTCTTTGATTGACAGCAAGTTCCATAACATACTGACTACCATAGCTCAAACTGCACAGCATACACTGTACTGGAAATGTTCTGATAACATATTTGGCCTTGTAAGCGCACCGTGAACAGCGAAAGAAGTACACTGATACTGTGTCAGGATGAGGATGAGTTTTTGACAGTTCTAAGGGGGGATTACTAAGCAGGTTAGGAGAATGGAACTGTTTGGGGTAAGAGGATTAGGCGTTAAAGAACGAAGACGAATCATTCCTCTGACCTACTTGTTATCGTCAACCCTCGTAATTAAGCGAGTTCGGTAATTTGTTGTCGTTTGAAATTCAGTTGTGGGACACAGCGTGGGATATGCAAAGCGAGCTCAGCACGTTTACCGCACAGCGTTCCCTTTTTTCGTTAGTGCGTGCTTACAACACTATCTAAATGTCTAACGAAATCGAACGAAAATAGGGCACTCAGTGCTACTTTACGGCAGATTAAAAAGCAAATTTTTACACCAAAATGACTATTTAGACACTGCACAAAACCACACTTGAGATTCCTCCTAATGTAATGAATGGTTTGAGATTTCACCAAATTATCATGTAAAGTTAAATTTTGCTGGTGTGTGATAGGTTTGTTTATCCCGATGTACGATGGGCGCATGAACATAGCCACCAAAATATGCCTAATGGGTCATGCTTTTCGCCCCTTTGCCACATGATACCACCTCTGATCCAAGTACTGATACGTATTCTTGCAAAATACGTTGTCACGATAGTGGGTCTGAATTAAGAATCCTCCATGCAAACGTAATAGAGAAGCGGATAAAAGTCCAATGCAATTTTATGTAATACACAAGACAAAAATAACCGTGGAACCTTTGCATTTAAAAAAATTGCATCCTTTTTGAACATCAGAGAATCCTCTCTCTTGACTTGGATAAACTTATCCTGTTCTTGCTTGTTACAAAAGTTTACAAAACTAAAAAAATCAACATTGTTACATATTACATAGTTAAGTGACGGCCTATTTTCGTGGCCAAGTCGTTACGCTACCCGCCAAGTCATGCCGTCCACTTTCAAGGGGCAGAATTATCTAATGAATATTGGGTTAAAAGATGAAAATAACAATGAAAAAAAAATGAAGACGAAAATGCATTAAGTAATGCGGTAGTCCATAGTGGGCGAGAATGACCTGCTGGGGCACGTTAACGCAGGCTGTTAAAACATAAAATGGCGCTGGCAGGAAATTTTGGTCAGTGAGGGGGCGATCGGGGACCATATAGACGCTGCGGCATGGGTCCAATCGTGACTGCAGTCACAAAAAAGTTCTATTGGAAAAAATACATCAAACGCATTTTTCAGGATCTTCCCAAGTTTTGGTGAACATTCGCTTGTAGGCATGCTCGCAGGCAATTTTCGTTCAAGTTTGCAAATGTGAAAGCCTCTGGTGAGATTCTGTGGTCCTTCCCGGAAAGGCGGAAGGATGTTGAGTGTCTTGCCTGACTACAGTGCTGGAGGATTGTGGGCAGGTTTGGTACTCGAAGTTTATCTCAATGTCACTTTAATGTGATTCCTACGCCCAAAATAAATAAACAAATAAAATAAAATAAATAAATAAATAAAAATATATAAAACGCCATACAAACTTCCCTCCAAAATCTTTCGTTATTGTTAAGTCTATTTGCTTCTCAAACTGTCTCCGTATACATTCGTCAGATTGCAACCTTGGGTATAAGGATATTGGGAACTTCGTAAATACGTTTGATAAAACAAAAAAAGGAAGAAGTTCACGCGTCTCAGATTAATAAAATAGAAAGTACTTTATGAGGACCTACCGGTGCATGTTATTGTCATAATACCGAACTTGGTTCTTCATCATATATACGCGAGTGTGTATGTGAAGAAACAGTTGTTAACCCCTCAAAAGTGGAATGTCATGGGCTACGTAAGTCGGGGATTTGTTTTTATTACAGATGTATGTACTTTAGTAAGTTAGACACAGTTTTACAGCACAGTTTCCAACCTATTGGTTCAAGTCGAGCCGGTCACGGCCTTTTTCAAGTTGTGGCTCACTGGCTTGTTTTCTCTACTCCATTGCTTATGTGGAGCATCACATCATAGGTTCTTTGGTATGACTCGACCTGGGAATAGAACCGGGGCCTTCCGCGTGAGGGGCGGATGTTCTTACCGTTATACCATGTACTTTAAAGGGCAGGAGCAGTCATCCCAAATTGAAGAAGTGTAGTAGACTGTCCAGTTTCATGATTGGCTGTTGGGAGTCATGTGACAATGTTTTTTCTCTTCAAATGTGAAATTTACCAGAAATAACTGCTTGGTTTACTGTGAATATGCAATAGTAAAGTCATAAAATGTAATAAAAGATACTTCGAAGAGAAATAAGATGAAAATTGAGTTATGTAGCCTTTTCTTTAAAGTAAGTTTGGGGGACTGCTCTTTACCTTTAATAAAGCAACCGAGTAATGCACTTATCAATTGTGAGACGCATTATTTAACCATCGGGCAGTGTGGGTCATATGTGTGTTATATCCTTCTGAGTTGTGACTCATGGGGTGTCATAGCTCTACAAATGTTGCACCACAGTCTAAAACTGTGCGGCATAAACGTTGCATAGGCGCGGCATAGGTGTTTAATGTTCTAGAGGAAATGTGGGCCAAAGGATACGAAATGTTGAATCAGTTCCGTGACGAAGGGGATGCGTCAATGCACAAAATGTTTGACAGTGGTAGTCAGAGGGGACGTCTTTAAATTGATAAGTGCAAAAACTTAATATAAAAACAATAAAGCACGCTCATACCAAGGATGGTACCTCCGGCACGAAAAGTCGTTGGAATGAATGTAACCTGATACGGGGCTGGTGAAGTTTGTGGCGGAATTCCAGCATGCTGAGGAACAAGTGTAACACAGGCTTGAGGTCCTGCACCGTTAGGAAAACATTCTACCGAAGTAACTGTCACCAGTACAAGAAGAACCGTTGGACAGAATATCTGAAACCTCGCCATATTTTATTACACTTGTTGAACGGCGGTGTTAGGCTACAAAAAGAAAACTGTTATACGACTAAACTAAACGAAACCTTTTTATGGCACGCCTGTAAGTCTCATGCTTCAGAAATCTCTTACAATAACTGCTAGTGGCACTAATTCCATTGGTGCGTTTTGTCTCAATAATTTTGCTCGTAGGTGGGTCTCAATAATTTTGCTCGTAGGTGGGTTTGAATTGACAATGCGCGGTCATAAATGTTGAACGACAGCATCGGCCTATCACGCTGATGTCATATGGCTGGTATTAAGCTTAAAAGCAACATTGACTTGCTTAATGATGTAGAACTGCAAGCGTAATGAGCCAGTTCGGTAATTCGTTTTGGTGGCTCTGCACATGCGCACTTCCTCCAAATCGTCGAGATAAACAAACTAACCCTGCAGGTACAACACGTTTTCCAACAACTGATTTAAAAAATCAGTGGAATAATTCTTTCTTAATCCATCCATAACATAAGCAGAGATCGCAAGTGTGGTTATGTGCAGTGGATTGTGTCTAGAATTGTCTTTAATCTGCCGTAAAGTAGGATTGTGACTCCTACTTTCGTTCGAGTTGGCTAGACACCTAGAAACCTAGAAAGTGTAGCATGTACTGACGAAACATGAGAACGCTGTGCGCTTTGTGTTTGTACTGAGCTCGGTTTGTCAGTGTTTATCATATATGCCTTACAATTCCATGCGGAAACAAATTTCCGAACTCGCTTATTGTATCAGCATATTTTATGCAAATGTTCATGATTCTGTTTGGAATTCGTATTAGAAAGGGTTGGGGTTAGGATCCTAAATAAGTGAGAAAGGGTACTTTAGGAACGAAAACGGTCTCCGTCGTTGAATAGTCCTTCCCAAGGCTCATCTACGTTTAATCTCTATTTCCATTTCTCCTTCCACAAGAGGCTCTTGGAGATTTGACACATTTTGCCAACGAATTGAAGGGATCATGATACATATGAGCATCGGGGACGAAATAGGGGAAGGGGATAGAGAAAACATGAGAGGGAAAATCGAGAACAGAAACTAAAAAAACGAGCACGATGGAAGATGGACGTAACCAAAAGGAAAGAAAAGAAAAGACGGAGAAAACGGACAAAGAAAGAGAACAGAAAGGGGGAATGGAAATAAATCACCCTGAAAAGGAAAAAAAAAAAAAAAAAAGGAAAATTAGGCGCTGGTTTAGACAGGATTTCATTGGAGGGGGTTTATAGGAGGCTTGAAACGACATTATACAATTCTTCTTCTTCTTCTTATATGTTTCAAATGAAAACATGAAACAATGTGATAACAAGACGACTTAAGCTGCGGTTACACTACAGAGAATTTGGATCGGATTTTGATCCGATTATTAGTTTTTATTAAAGTCTTCTCATCTCTGTTGCGAAATATATAAGCTGTACTGCAGGGCTATGAAAATTAAATTTATTAAATAATTAAAACTATTTCGTGACGTCACATAGACGGACAGGCTTTATCGGACTACGCTCTCCGATAAAAAGATGCATGTCGGTGTGACGTCACGAAAAATCAGTTAGCATTTTATCTTCACAGATATCTGACGCAAGTCATATATTCACGCTGGAAGAATTTGTGGTCCTTTCCGACCGGAGATGGAAACGATTTTACCAAAAATTCACAAAAATCGGATTGGAATATGGATCCGAATTCGTTTTAGTTTGAACGCGGCTAAAGACGACAGTTTTTTTAACAGAAGTAAATCACGACGTGCGAACCGAGAATCACCGAATATTGTGTCCAGTAACGTAGCTAGATCATTTCGAGGGGGCGGGGCACAGGTATTTTCAGGATGTTTTAAACTCTGGACACTACTGCATTCTGTGCGACAATTTTACCTTTTTGTAACACACTCTCTATGCCTTTTTGGAATTTGCATATATGGCGTCGAACATAGGAATGGAACTTGAAAGGCTACGTAATCATCTGCAAAACAAGCCAGTAAGCCGCAACTGGAAAAAGGCCGCCGTGGCCGGCTTGAATTGAACCAATAGGTTGCACACTGGGCCGTAAAACTCCATCTAACTAACAAATCTACGTAGGGAGAAGCGTGGTTGTCGACTTGTACTATATGCAGTCAACACAAAATGTAGTCTGAGTAAGTGTCGTGGTATAGAAGAAACAAGAACCCATTACCATCTTGCATGTCACATTCAGTTCTCTCTTACATTGATGATAGGGCATGTCGATGGGTTTTTGCATACAAGACTCAAACACCTGTTAGAGGGGCAAACAGCATTTACGTATGTATGTGAATAGATCGTTCCGATGGTCCTTTTTCCAACCCGCCCCTTAGAACCGCACCTGATGACCCCTGTCTGTCTGTATAAAGAAGTGGACTGGAATGTAGATGGCTGTTCGACCAGGCTGATTCCTAAAATACCTTAGATTAGGCGCATGTCGCAGTGATATGGAGGTCTGAGGGAGCTCCCTCTTAGTCTTCGATTCCCTGACGACTACAAATGGGGCCCAATTCACCGGAATTTAATTTAAGTGCCAATGGGATACTTTTCATGAAAGGTAGAAGGTTGAAATACTTTTTACTGGTAGTTTGTTACAGTGTAAGAAATACGAACTCGTTAGATTGCAAAATGAAGCGTAGCCCAGTTGACATTGTAATTGTGAAATTTAAATGAAACCTTACATAATTTTATCATTTTTGCTTGCCATGCTGTTTGGTAGGTTGATTTGTTGACGGACGGGCTGTGTGATTTTTGTTTTATCGGGCATTCTGCTGATTTCGGTTGTGAGTGGTATTGCTTTGCGCTATCCATCGAAACATGTCTCTGTTACTTAAAGTGCACAGGATTAAAGCAGCTCATTGAGTTGGTTTATGAAACTCAACGAATTTTCCCAAACGCGTTAAGTTTTCTTCACTTACTGATGACAAATGGTCAAATTTATTTCTTATATTTTTATTTATTTTATTTATTTTTTGATTTTCCGCAACAATATTTACACATAGATAAAGTACAAACATGTAATTGAAAATACAAGAAAAGTGATTGATGTAGAAGGAAGTATTCTTAAAAACCCTTGTGGGCTTAAAGACAAGAACACTCCCCCAAACAAAAACAAAAAGAAAACAAAAACAATAGAGACAAAAGAGCCCCCCCCCCCCCAAAAAAAAGCAGACAAGATACAGAAAAGACGAAAACCCGTCTCGGGCAACTCACCAAAACCACCCACCCACCCATTAATCCACTCATCTACGACAGTTAATAAGAACTTAAGAAATAGGAAAGTAAGCTTTTCCTTAGAGACACTATAGAGGGCTTAGACCGTAAATTCTGGGGCAGCCTGTTCCAAATGAAAATTGAACGAGAATTAAGACAATCCCTGTATTCTAAATGCAAATACTACTGTTTTATGAAAGAGTTACTAAAGGTTTACTTCGTTTAAATAAAAAAAATGTGACCAAGCACTTTTTAAAAACCACAAAATCATTACAAGTCAGGGTACCCAAAAACTCAACATTTTAACTTTTTCCGTAACTACTGGATATGAATCATTATGGTTACTAAGCTAATTGACTCATTATGCTAACTATAGGCATTGTCATGTGGTAGGGACCCTTTTACAATGTCATTATGTTATCGACATCAATTCAATGACTTGCAATTAAATCGCTGAAATTTTGTTGCACCATGTCATCATTTCGAAGAACGACTTTTGTGAAATGAAGAACGAGCCTCTGTGTTGGAGGCGTGACTGTAAATTTTTTTTCCAGATTGTGGGCACATCAATTAGGGTAGGTTAGGTATAGAGCTTATGCACCTCTTTCACTGTATTGTGCATCTCTCTGTTTTTCCATCCATGCGTCCATTTTACAACAATTGTTACTATGGTACTGTTGTGCACGCATTTCGGTAACACAACGACTACCTGTAATCATTTCCAAACGCGCTGACGTCACGTGTTTTACGCCGCAACTTCTAATATCTTGAGAACCGTAAACTATATTCACAAACTCCTACAAATGCTTTTGGGGGTCATAAACTTTGTTATTTCCGGCAGTACATGTTTACATGCCTTCAACAGTAAGACACTAGGAACCACATGTGCACCTGGTTGGATGGGTTGGATGATGTACATTCAACAAGCTCACCCACGCCAAGATGATTCCAAGAACTGACGGTTATTGGTTCAAGGTAATAAATTTGAAGGTTTGACAATCTTTGCGACTTTCTTTCATGTCCTTCTCAATTCTGTCCTTTACTGGTTGTATTGCGACACTGGCTTCCAATTAAAATCATGAATTTAGAGATAATTTTATTAAAAGTGTCGATTCTAAGTTACACCTTCCGTTATGTACATTTTGTCAAGTTCAAAAATGAAAAATGAAAGAAGAAGGTTAAAAAAGGATCACAGTAACTTTGCACCACGGCCTCCCTATATAAATGGACTGAGCATGTAACGCGTGCGAATATTGTCACCTCCTGGGGCTAAAAGGGCGCACCAAGATGGCCGCCATGAAGTTATAATTTGTACGGTATGACGACGAATCTGAAATATTTCAAAACAAAAGTTAAACGGAGTTGGGAAAAATATCATATTCCTGAAAAACGTGTAGTGATATTTTGACCTTACCTTGCATTATTCAAAAAGTATTTCAACTTTGCAAAATCTGTTGTTTTGTACTACTCGAGAAAGTCCAAACTTTTTCACACAAAACCATAGCAGACGGTTATTACGCCTATGCTCCCGCGGACGGTAGCGACAATCTACCGTACAGTATGATTTGTCACTGTAAGTAGGGAGTCCGTGCTCTGCACCTATTGAGCTAGATTTACTGGACAAATTCACGGATGGTTATTTACTCTTCGGATCGACTTCCCATTTCTCACATGCAAGTTTCGTGTACACAATCCGACGTTCACACGCTCACATATAGCTCCACATTTTGGATGACTTCGTCCGAACGTTTCCAAACTTTTCCTACAATCTAACTTACCAGTATTGCTGCACGGGAGTATTCGACCGGAAAAAGAAAGAAAACTTCCGTAATAACATTAATATGGTGATCATCTTTGAGTAAAACTTAATAATTTTCCCTTAGAAACTTCCTTCATAAAGTGAAACAATTGGTCGGTTTTACAGAGAGAAATTCTGTTCTTGAAAAGTCATCAAAAAGGCGATATAACACGACGGTTTTACCTCATAATCATTTTCTACTGCGTGCTGAAGTATGACATATCACCTCCTCATACATTACCGTATATGCACTAAAAAGCTGATACATTACCGTATATGCACTAAAGAACTGATACATTACCGTATATGAACTAAAAAGGGGGGATAGGGGGAACTTGCCCCCCCCGGAAAATCAAACTCGAGAAAAAATTGAATAAAAATTGAAATAAAAAATTAAAAATAAATCATCAAAACACACAATTCAATCATCCGTGAATGACCTTGGCCGCTTGTAAAAATTTCCCATGACTAACCGACTTTTTCCACACCCTTGCCCAAAAATCAAGTTAGCTATATATATACGATTCGTTTCGAAAAGTGGGCCACTATAACTACTGATTCCCTGGAGAATGAAAACAATGCTAAACATACGATATTACCTGTTTGATATGTTACAGGTAGACAAAGGGATCTCAAAAAACATTTTTTTTAAGAATTTACTCTTTTTTTTTTTATCTGACGGACATTCATGAGAGATTTCACTTGTAACTTCCACAGGTTTTAAGACAAGGGTCAGAACTTCTCAGTTCCTTTTATATCTGAAGCAGGCAAATCCCGCGCCCCACAGTCTGAGACAAGAAAGAATTACTCGGGCAAGTACATTGCTCAATGTCTTATAGCCCGTCGGGCAAGTATCCTTTGAAAGTCTCCGCCACAAAGGCAAACTAAAAGTGGACAAATAGATATGCACGCGGACAATAATACTTAAAGAACTGCCAGGCAGATAGATAAATAACGAAAAAAGAATTCGTGGAAGCCTATCTGAAGCTAAATAAACTGTTTTACTTTTCTCTTTTTCCCTTTCTCTTTTTTCTTACTTTCTTGCTCCCTTAATTTTTCTCTTTTTGAACCCGGCGATTGAGCTCATTTTCCCGGGAGAACCAATCAGGAGGCTCTTTTTCTCCCTTGCCCTACGGCAGATAAGCTATTGGTTCTCACTATGTAAGAGACACTGAGAAGTATTCTGGGAATTTCCTGCCCAAAACTGCGAACTTCCAAATGAGTTAGAAGATAATTGTGAGCATGTCAGTAAAAATTTAATAACGATTTGCACATTGGCAATGCTAAATTTGGAATACTTCAGTTATTTGTTTAAATAAAGCAGTAGCAAAAGAGAGCCTTCTTCTGTAGAATAGCTAGCATGGAAAGTTTTCGTGATTAAAGAAAATTGACGACGATACATTTGCCAAATTCAGTAAAATAAGTCAAAAATGAAATAGGCTTTCTAATGATTTTGTTTTCGGATTTTTTTTTTGGGGGGGGGGGGGGGGCTTCCCTTCAAGTGGACTCAAGGGATAAACGTCGACGAATGACTTGTACTTCTTTCAAGTGTGCATGGGCAATGATTGTGTATTTGATCCCCGTATTTGATTGATCCCTTGGCCCCATAGCAGAAGAGACTGGTATGTGGCAAGATTGGGTAGAAAATGTCGCCATTTACGAAATGGGGACATTTTTCCTCAAATGCTCGATATTAAATAGGTTAATTATAATACTAAGTAAGCTAACTATGATATTAAGCAGATTAACTACGGTATTAAGTGGGTTAATACTCCAGATACCTAACATATGACACAGTCATGAAAGAGGGATGCTGTCCTACACTCTAAAATCAAAAGAGTGAACTTATTCACTCTTTAATCGAGTGAAAAATGTAAATTCACTCCAAGAGGAGTGAAGTTCCCTCCAAAAAGAGTGAAGTTCACTCCAAAAAGAGTGAAATTCCCTTAAAACGAGCGAAGTTTCACTCTTGATGGATCGAGTGCCCACGATGATCGCTCTTAAAAAAAAAAAACGATCATTGCAGGCACTCGTGGAAGAGTGAATTTTCCCTTTTCCTCTAGTGAATTTCACTCTTTTTAGAGGGAACTTCACTCTTTTTGGAGGGAACTTCACTCCTCTTGGAGTGAATTATCACTCTGATGGAGCGAATTTACACTTTTCACTCAATCAAAGAGTGACTAAGTTCACTCTTTTGATTTTAGAGTGTACGTTGGTCCGTTTTTCTACTCCCTGTCCAGATCGCTGGTGTTTGCTAACGTTTCATGTGTATTTCCATCATCAATTTATTTAGAACCCTTTGGTCACCAAATTTGTATTATATTCGATTCATAAATTGATTGTAACAGCATTTGTATACATTTGAAAACGTGCGTTTAATGTTTCTCGCAATTTCCTGGAATTTCGACAAAGCAGTATGCTACGATGTCTCCCTACGTTTGAACTGCCTTTAGTTTAGGAATGTACAATATGCTGACATGTGTACATGCACGTATAGTGCAAGTGCCGGGCCGAGGGTTCGGAGCTTGCAGCGTAGAAAACCAGTATGTATGTATACGGTCCATTGCGATCCGTGTACAAGCGGTGTGACCGATGGAACAAAGTAGTAAGATTTCTAACGTGTCTAAGATAAATGTTAGTAATAAACAAACGTACAGGAGGTGTACAACCCATAACATAAAAATTAACTGATAATGTAAAAAAAAAAATACCGATACTGTAAAAAAAATCCTTGAACCGAAAACTTAAGAAAAAAAAAAAATTAAAAAAAAAAAACGATAATGTAAAAAATCTTTGAGCAGATAATGTGAAAAAATACCGATAATGTAAAAACTGTTCTAACGAGGGTTTAATATGGTCCTATCAGTAGGTATGTATAAGTGCGAGTTTATGTAGGTAGGCAGGTAAGCTTGGGGGGATGGGGCGCCACTGAATCGCCCAGCCCCCCCCCTCCCCGCATGCCCCCTCTGGCGACCTGGGCAAAAATTATATTCATGCTGGTGGATGATAATAATCAATCCGGACTACCCGGCTACTATATGATATAGATACAATTGCAATAGATCCATACAGTTCCTGGGTATTCTGAAATTGTGGCCCACTCTGAATTTAGGAAAAAAATTCGGGTAGACTGTGACAAGTTCCATATCTTGGGAATGTCTTGACTTTTTATTCGTCTGAGTTTCTGGATGGATAATTTTCTACCAGATTTGCAGTGGCTGAAAGTGAACTCCTAGCATCTGGCTTGCTTCTATCTCCTGTTCTGGTTTTTGCAATTGCTGGGGATGCACAGAGTTGTTCCAAAATCATACGTGGTGTAGTGGGTAGAACATTTGAGTCACATACGGTAGGGAGGAATTTGCACTTCGCACGGCCATTGTTGCCAGTCCTTGGCCAGTGCTAATACCAAACCCATGTTGGGTCAATGAAGTCTCAAGGGTCGCAACCTTACCAATATTACCTCACAGGATCTCACTTAGCCCTTGGGTGGAGTGGACATACCCAGTGGCGTACGATTTCCGCAAAATCTAAATTTGGGCAGGAATTTGGAAAAAATTCGGACAGTCCTTCAATTTTGAATTAAAATGTGGCCGAAATCTTAAAAAAGATACGCCCGGAAAAAGGAAAGAAACGTCATAAAGTCCAAGTCAAGATACCAAAACATAGCCACACCTTCGGGCAGCACAAAAAGTTATTATTCGTGACTTTTACTTCACAGATAATCACAACTTAATGCCCGAAATTGTCGAGTATCCAAATTTTTTCAGGCATTTGCCCCAAAATGAAAAAGTATCATAGTAAGGGTAACATTGTTACGAAAAATCAAACATAAAAAAATCACGACACATTTGGGAAGCCTGTGACTTTGAAGAAACAATTCATTCTTTAAGCCTGTTTTTAAATCTTGTGTAACACAGTACCCGAAATGACCAATTTTTTTAAAAGCTTCAAATCTTTGCCGAAAAACAGAAAACTATATATTTAAAGTAAAATTTTCATGGAAAATAAGAAAGATTTGCGACACATTTGGATAGAATGTAAAAAAAGGTTTTCATCATCCCCACTTCATACTGTAGTCTTGCAAAAATTGCCCGAAATGGTCAAATATTCAGGCAAAGATTTAAACAATGCTCGACGTTTTCAATAGCTAAATTAATGCAACGGACAGACAGGAGGGTGTTCATGTGCCATAAAGTTTGCCTTCTATCCTACTCTAGAGCTTTGTACGGGCAATGGTTATGGTAATCGGGTAATTTGTTTTTCGATACTTTAATGACAAAGTGTGAGAATGTCTTCCCATAAGTCTGCTTGAAAATTCGTTTAAACACACTCTGTAATCATTATGTTACATTTTTCAAAAGTAAAACCATATAAAGTCTGAAGTTCGGGCAGTCCCACAATTTTATCAATATATATTGAATTTGGCCAAGAGTCGCAGTAGAGTAAAATTAATTAGCATGTTTTCAATTCCGTTTTGTAGTTGTACCCCGTAAACATGCCTGACCATTCCATCGACTGGTAGTGATACATTTTATCTGGTAATTTTCTGATCAAATAACGACTGCTTAGATCCCCCTGTTAGCCCAGGAAATGTCATTTTCCACTGTCTCAGGGGTCCGATTTTTCAAAATTTTCTGGTCGCTCCGCGCCAATGAGTGGTGGCGCTCCGCGTAGATAGTCTTCCTAGCAGAATTTTCGTTTCGATTGATCATTTTTTTTTTGCAAAATTAACCTCGAAATAGGTACTGCTTAGACCAAGCATAGGAAATGACATTTTTGACTGTCTGAAGGGTCAGAGTTTTCCAAATTTCGTGTACGTTTCGCCCCAACTTATGGTGGTGCTCCACTTAGACCGCTTCATAGCATAATTTAAGTTTCAAGTGAGCATTTTGTTCAAAAGGAAACTCAAAACCGCGACTGCTTAGTACCCCTATAAGCCCGGGAAACGCCATTTTCAAATTACTCTTGATGTCTTCCACCACAATCGGATCTTTACGTATAGGCCTAGGGTAATGTCCCTAGGGTAATGTCCCTAGGGTAATGTCCCTAGGGTAATGTCCCTAGGGTCATGTCCTGACGAATGGGTGCCGGCACCGTAAGTACAAAGACTGGACTAGGAGGACCGATAATGGATATTACTGCCCAAACTAAATGAAAGACTATGCAGTAGCTCTCACCTATATTAAAACTAATAAAATCTAGAAGTAAATTACACTGCATCAGGGCAAATAGGCGTGTCGGGCTTGGCACTCGCGCATCACTTCCGGGTATAGATCGAGGAACTTCGCCTTCAGATGTTTTCATTTTTTTTCTTTTGAGATACTTAAGGGATAAGTCGCCACTTCCTTTTTGAAACTTACCATTGTCGGAAAATCATTAGTTTGTAGCTACAGGAATGTGAAGAAATTTTATCTGCACGCCGTCTATTATTAGAGTTTGGTGGATACATCGCTTTCAACACACTGAATCAGAGGGGAAAACCCTCCCAGATGAACCCACATTGGAAAACTATTGTTTTTCATGAAGTATTACGGCACATATTTCTGGAAAAGACACATGTCAAGTTTCAATGTCATGTGATCTCTACTTAAGGAAAACATCATCTTTCGTCGAAATAAAGGCTGTCAGAAAATAGCATTGCATTGCAATGGAATTAATAAGCCGCACCGTGATATTAAAGACTTTTAGAATGTGGTTCAACTCACCTTGAGTGCTGGGACGGGATAAAGTAACCCGTATTCAGTTGCGTCGGGTGGCAGTAGGATTTGACCAAGCAACCGACTGTCGTGAAAAAAGTGGCTAAGCTACCGTATAAAGTTTGATGTATCGAAAATGAGGGCTAGAATCATGAGTTTTTGCAGCCGTCGTTTGATGTAGCAAACCGTTCGTTGTGGTCAAGTCATTTAAAAATGGATGGATAGCTTTTCAGGAGTTGAGAAAAGTTACATTCAGTGTAAATACCGAAAAAAATGATGTAAATTTCTTTCTTGCAATGTTGCAGAAAATGTCACCAAACTGCACATTAGCACCCAATAATGAGAAAGGTTTCAGCTCACAAATTGGGAAGGGAATACAGGTACCTTATAGATTACGACGGCAACCGTAACATAAAACTTTTGGCGTTTTGGTCCTGGCATGTTGGAGTATGAGACAGAGGGCTGTTAATGTATTAATAATCAGGAATGCGTGAAGGGTGCGATATAGGCGCGTGTTGTCCATTTCGTGAAGCTTATTCTTAAAATAAATATGACAAGAAAATAAGCAAATTCCAGTATAATCAGAGAAATTATATGGATATCTTTAATAGTCTATTATAATTTAAGTTTGGCAAATGTTAAATAATTGTAAACATGATTTTCAAATTCAAAATGTCAAGAATTTTCTCAGCGCAATTGGCTCTTATCCCTACAGATAGCTTACAAATAAAAATTTTGCATGTTGGCATTGTAAAATTACTTTCAAAATATGTGAGTATCCTACGCTTTTTCCTAGTATTGTGACTGAAGCTTTTAAATAAGGAGTCATTGAAAGTAATGATGTGTGTCCTTAGTTACATGCCCCATTGCCTTTGCAGGTAGTGGTTCCAACCTTATACTATTTACGGGATATGATACTGCAATTGTAATTTTTCGCCTTAAAGACCTGATGCACGAGCGTGTCGTAGTAATTTTGTTTTGTTGTGCGTATTAAAACTTTGGTGGAACTGTTCCCTTCTTGCTTCCTGCAGGTTAGGTAATTTGTTAGATGGAGTTATACGACCCATTTTCCAAGTAACCTATTAGTTCAAGTCGAGTCGGCCTCTTCCCTTTTTTCTAGTAGTGGCTTACTTGTTTGTTTACCCTTCTTCAATGCTTATGCGGAGCATCACGCACAGCGGCAGTAGATTCCAATTTTTAGAGTCCTTGGTATGACTCGAACTGGGAATCGAGCTCGGGCCTTTCGCGTGAGACGCGGACGAGGTACTACTTCCCGTAGGACAGCTGGACTAAATCACTCACTCATCTCAATCAAACTTCACTAAAACTCTTGCTGTTTCCGGTCCCCATACACTACCATCATTCTCAGCATGGGCGGCGATCCTGGGGGGATGGAGTGATATATCCCCCCATGGAATTGGACAGGAGTACTGTGCACTATATCCTCCCCATGAATACCAACCTTCGTATTCGGAAACTATGTAAAAAAGTTACGCATGCTATTATGAAAACTTCCTTAATAGAGTGGAAAACCAAAAGTTTACAAAATCCACACTTTAAAATGTAAATGAATGATACACAGCGACAGTGGCAAAGCTACAGGGGACAGGGGGAGTTAGCCCCCTGGCTCTATATGAAGGGTTAAATTCGGAAATTTGCCATTTGTGACATCAGTCAACTACAGTGTGGTTTTCCCAACTTTCCCATCAATAAAACATCTCATTCTCTTCAATAAAAGCTGAATGTTTGTAATTATTTGTTTCAAAGATTCAAGGTTGCCCGCGCGCTTGGCGCGCAAAAATTCTCATTAACTCTTTTCAGTCGTGTTCCGTCATAAATCAGTTTGGTAAACTTTCCCTAACTCTAGAAAGGACAAAATCACTAGTTCATCAAGTGATATCGACAAATAAAGTGCCATTTTCATGAATTTTCTATCATTTAACTCCCAATTTTTTCTTATATAAGCTGTTGACCCCTAAAATGTCGATGTACAGCCTCATTTTGTAGGTCTTAGATAACACCGTGTAGCAACAACGATCTTTGGAAGCTGTGCAATCTCAAACTTGCCAATAAGAAATGCAGATTCTTCAGTTATCCTTCACATTTCCTTATATAGTAAACCAAGAATCCAAAATTTTCTCCAATACAAGTTCCACATTTTCAAAACTTTGCTGAATAACGCTTCGCGCGCCCCAACTAACGTCCCCAGAGAAATTGCGTTCACAATGAAATAAAAATTCTGTAAATTTGGGTGTTTTCCCCCCACCCCCACCCGACCGGAAAAGTAAGACTAGCTACGCCGCTGCTCAATGATGTTCTTTTCACTCGATTCAGAAACTTAATCCCCGTTTTAAGGCAATCAGAAAAAATTAACTGAAATATTCTTTTTACGATAGGCCTTTTTACCTTTTGATGAAATACGCTTCTGACAGTTGCTATGATATCACTTTAGATAACCCGGAAAGGGCCACTTTTGGTGATCTCGGGCGAATTTTGGCAGAAATTTTCTTTTAAGCTCCGCTTCAGCCAATGGTGACGCTCGGCTTAGATAGTACGACAGCAACTATATCTCAACCCCCCACTTTCAAAGACGGATCGCCGCTCATGATTCTCACCAAATTGATTGATGTTTTTACGAACTTAAATTTGTAATCATTATGAACTGATGAAAAAATGTTTCATTCGCTGGAGTTAGCAGGATTACCCCCCAAAATGGCCCCGAATTACGTCGAATTCATGACAAGTTAAAGACACATAGCTTGAAGGGATAATCAGCCCCCCAGGCTTTGGCTCCGCGATTCGTCCGATGGGCCGGGGTTAAAAATTCCCCAGTTAATTTCTTCAGAAGCAGTCACTATTGAAAATTACCTCCCTGCCACTTAGACTGGCGATGCCTTTGGTAACGTCCACTTAAAACTCGGCACAATCCATTTATTTTTTTCAAAATGGTACACTTCGCAACCTTCAAAACTACACTACCGTATTCTTCACACTAATAAAAAAGTTGTAGGGGGCTTGCCCTGAACATCGGCAAAAGTCAAACTTGAAAGGAAAACAGAACAGAAGGTATTGTTTTATATCATGTCCCATATGGAAAAACAGCCACTTGGGAAAGTGGGACTCTTTGGTTTCCCGAAAGGAAATACCTCTGTAGTAGTGCAGGTATGACCTAGTATGCAAAAACTGAGGTAGTAGGATCATGCGTTTTAGTGTTGGCCAAGAGAGGTGTGCCTTCCTGGTTGGCGTGTACTATGGTTCGTTGACTTCCTTAACGTGGGCATTCGTTCCTATAGGCACTCCCAAATTATTGAAGAACAACACAGAGCTATTTCTTTGGTTCGCTGTCTGAAGCCACTACCTAGTTTAATTGAAATTGAACTAGATGACTCAAACCTTTGACGAGACAAATTTTAACTTGAACATTATGTCTTTTGTTACTTCCTCAAAAGATAGCATTGTTTGGAACGAAAAGAACATATTGTTACTATTTGTTTTACAATGTATTGTACGTAATAAATAGATTATTTTTACATCCTTTAAAAATGTATCTAACCTTTTTGAGCATTTAGTGACCTAGTACATGTACTAGTACATATACAACGAGTATAAGGAAGATTAAGAACATACATAAGCCTAGATAGGGCTCAGTTTCGAAAGAGAGGTATATGCTTTAACCGTCGGGGGTGTTACTTCAAATTTTGCTCCACGGCCAGTCGAACTCGAGTTCTATGGCAGACCTTACGGCTACAAGTCGGAGCTCTAACCACTTGGCTATGTAGTGGGGTTGGGGTTATCCAATTATCCTTTTGGAAAACGTTTTACAATTCTTCAAAAGTTTAATAATCCAAACTAATTTGTGGAACCTTCCCTGAATGCCAACGTTAGAGAAGTCAACTGACCATAGTAAAGGCAATTACTAACATACACGAACCTACGCTTGTTTTGCAAAGGTCATGTCTGCACGACTTCATAGGAATCCTCTTCGGGAAACCAAATAACAGGCCCAAAGGCTGTCCCAACAGGGAGTTGCCAGAGACTGTCTAGCAACTCTCTGGCCCCAACGTTGCAGTGTTTTCTTCGCGCGCACCACTTTTAAATACTGCGTCAGGAATCGGGTTTAATTTCCTACTCGTAGATCATCTCGCATATCATATAAACCTGTTCTATATCACTGTAACTACTAAGTCGCATGTAGCGGAGGAAAGGGTCCCCATACCCCAAACGTTTTCAAAGTTTTTTTTTTATCATCTCAATTCACCTGTTTAAAATGACACCTATTTTTTCCAACTTCTGTAAGATGAACTTTAGAGGGCACATAAAGTGTCTTTTCCAGTAAGTGCCATTATCAAATTGGACAAGAGCTTAGCGAAAGAGATGTAGACTCTCTTTTAAGACACTTTTGTTGACTGTTCTAGTACTCATTTCAAACGTCAATCCACCCTGAGCGTTGCTTTGGTAATGTTTGGAAACCAAAGTTTCTGTAACCTTGCTTATTTTTAACGCAGACGCAAAGATGGAGGCTTCTTTCTGTTTTTTAAATATGAAATATAATAAAATAGCAAGGATCCCCTCGTACCCTTACTGTGGTTTCGCTCAGGCTTGTACCGAATGTGTGCAAACTCGTGTTTGGGCATCACAGTGCATACTGGATATCTTATCGTTGCTGACCACCACTTCGGTAAATTCTGATTCCGCTTTTTTTCATCGCATCCTTCTCAAAAATTTTGTTGACCGATATTTTCTCATTCACATGGTACCCCTCTACATAAAACTGTAATAACTGCTAGGGTAACAAAGGTCCGGTTTGCCAATCGTCGGGGTTAAATATTGTCTAGATGTAATTGTCCATCTGGGAGTTGTCCGGGATGGCAATTGTTCGGGTGGGAGTTGTCCCGGTGAGAATTGTCCTGAGTGGGAGTTGTCCGAGTTGACAATTGTCTGGGTGGGAGTTGTCCGGAGTGGGAATTGTCCGAGTTGGCAATTGTCCGTGTGGGAGTTGTCCCGGTGGGCAATTGTCGGTTAGCGAGTTTTCCGGATGGAAATTGTGTGGTGGAAGTTATCCGGGTGGGTCCGGTTTGTCCGTCGACCGTTCTTTTAACTTGTATCAGAGCCACCACACGCATTCTTTCGGTTAGCAAAACGGTTTGGTAACGTGATCAAGCTGAAAATCGGTAGCCGTTCTGTATTTTTTAAATGGCTATCACGCAATACAGCAATTATGTCAGTCAGTCTGTTGATTTTGCCGGACGTTCAGATTTTATGCGATCAGGGACGCTAGTCTCCCTTCGGGGTGAATATCTTGTTTTCTCCTCCTATAATGAATGCTTTTAGTTGCAACGTAAGCTATAGCTGATAATGCATTACGTCACTGTACTTCCGGTAAACAGGTATCACAGTTAAAGCAACGGGTTATTTACGAGGCTGCAGAACTTATTGCATTTAGTTTGGGTGAAGCTAAGGCGGCGGTTACAGGTGTGTCCAGTTTGTTACAACTCTCTACGAGCAATGTCATTCCCAACATCTTGTTTCGACACCGACATGATCTTGGCCATGCCGAACTGAGAAGGTTGTAGAGGGAAGTGATTTGATGCTTAGCGAGTTTTCAGGAAGTTATATCATTAGTTTCATTACGGGATATTAGCCTTTAAGGAGATCCGTCATAGCTTCCGCAGTTTCTAGGAAAAAAACTGCGGTTCCCAGTTATAGTACCCGACCCCTGGTTCATTACTACTATTAGCTGGTTCAATGAGCAGCACATTTGCTTACCATTCTGGAACGAAGTCCAACAACGTTGGGGCTCAAATAACAACTTACAGCAAATCCTTAAATAAGTGCTGGCAAAAAGGAATCAAATTACTTAAAGTGCACTGAAGGGCTTCATCCCCTTTCAGCTTATTCTGAGATAAAGTGCTATCAAAAGGTTTTTTACATATATAGTGACTGACATTTATACATCAATACTTTTTCAAAAATAAGTTTATGCCTGGTTGACACCAGTGGCAGGTAGAGTGATATCGTTTGTATCTACCACAAAGCGCTTCACGGCCCTGTTACAGAGATATGTGAGAGAAAACAACGTAAATATGAAAGACATATGGACACTGACATGGTTAACTATTTTAAGACATTGACATTGTTTGACAAAATTGCTATCCATCAACATGCCGGGGTGACCGAAAAACAAATCTTGTCCACCGTATACGACTTATTCGGGGCTACATGGACGCGAAACGGTAGCTGTTACACTTACTTTGGCGTTCTCGTACGTGATATAATACCCCGACCTTCAGGTAGAAGTCCAAGCTGGAATAGATGAAGTCGTGCATGGGCCAGGACAAGCTCCCTTTTTAGCAGATCGGGAAAAATCGATTTTCGCAGATGCCTTTTTGCTCGAAGCATTCATCTTTCGTTCCAACTACTTTGCCTCACGCAACCGTTCGTGATACCGTTCTTGAAGCAGGCCCCAAGACTGCGGAAGGATCCCGATGAGTTCCACCCGAAGAGATTCTTAATGGAAAATTGATGACAGATAGATACGGAAGTCGATTCCTTAAAGTGTACCTCAATTCAAAAAATTTGAAAATATATATATTACGGAGCATGAAAAATGAATTCTAACCGACTCCCTTTCCTGATAAAAACAATCCCACATAATTCCTACAGGAATCAGCATGTGGGATTTATGTGGGTTTTGGGGCATGTAGGAAGAAAAATCTGGCATGTGGGAAAAATTTGCACATGCTGGTCATCCCTTCCCACACCGGGTTCTACCATTTTCTTGATGGGGGATTTTTCTATGTACCCAGGCCTTCGTCATTATTTTCCATTCATCATTCTCTCCAGGCACACTACTGTATATATAGATCTACAGCGTACAGTCACAGTGTAATGTTCCTATGAATTAAAGTGTGTCCAAAAGAATATGGCCCCTTATAAAAAAAATCCCACATAATTCCTACAGGAATCAGCATGTGTGATTTGTGTGGGTTTGGGGCATGTGGGAAACGAAATCTGGCTTGTGGGAAAAATTCGCACATAATTCCCACATAAATGTGGGAAAATTTCCCACATAAATCCCACATGCTGGTCATCCCTTCCCATACCGCGTTCTACCATTTTCTTGAAGGAAGATTTTTCAAAGTACTCAGGTCTTCATCGTTATTTTCCACTCATCATCCTCTCCAGGCACACTTCTGTATAGATTTGCAGCATACAGTCACAGTACAATATTCCTATGAATTAAAGTGTGTCTGAAAGAGTATTAAGGCTGATGTTAAATGTAACGTTCACCTTAAAGTTCTTGCCAAACTGGATACAGGATTGTTTCTTCTTCAAAATATTTTGTGACTAAGGCATGTGCAAAATAAAAGTCCACTAGATGCAACAAGTTTGTAATTCCAGGAAATTGCAAATTCCTATGGGAAGTTTTCATTTTCCTACAGGAATTATGTGTTTTTTTTTTTATAAGGGACTGATGTTAAACTTAACTTCGCCTAAAGTTCTTGCCAAACTGGACTGCGCTTCATCAAGCTAGCTGTCTCTTCTTCAAAATATTTTGTGACTAAGGCATATGTGCAAATTCCCAATGAATGTCCATGATAAGAAAGTCCACTAGACGCAACTGGTCTCAAAGGTAAATGATACGTTTGAAATTGGTCCAAGTTTTAATGCAACATACTGATCCCTTTAACAGTAAAACTCATTGCCTGCATGTGTTCTGAATATGACAGTCCAATTGCTGAGGCTATAATCCATATAAATATCTCCTTGCAACAAAACAGAACTCAGACTTAGTCACTTATTTCACAGTATTCCGCACGTAGTCAACAACCTCCATTAGCACAGTACTAAAACAACTGCACAGTGTGCATCCATTCTCACTGCTTGCTAATTGTTAGCTATGTATACAATACAATATTGACCTGTTACACTACTGGCTTTCTAGACAGCTCTACACATGGGCGTTCGCAAGGGGGGCAAGGGGGGTGGCACTTGCCACCCCCCTGGAAAATCAAACTTGTGAAAAAATTAATGAAAAATCAAAATAAAAAAATTTAAAATAAATCATCAAAATATCTTCACTCACCGTCAGTTTCTACTGAAATATGCGGACATTTGACCAGGAATAGCAAAAGAGAAGATGGTATGCTGAAAAGTGAAATCGTAATTTGGGAACCGTCACTCGTGATATCTATTGGAAATTTGTAATTGTTAAAACTATGCCAAAATTGTACTAGTTGTCAAGAATGTAGTGTGCATATGGCATCCGACTATTGATGAATGCGTTGGTCTTGGTTTGGTCCCGTGCTGATCTCAAGTGGCGACGCACGGATGTAACTGGGATATACAAGGTGAATATGGGGGGGGGGGGGGGGTATGATTCATAATTCGGTAACGGATATAGGCCTATATAGGCTGTTTGACAGTTGAAAGTTTTATCGTGCTCTTGTACCCTTGATTTACACGTATTTTATGCACGAAAACACACACACATACATATATACTAAAACATAGGGATAGGTTCATTAGATGAATAAAGGGAAAACATGAAAATGAATCAGACTTACTAGGGCACCAATTGGATAAATGTAAAACCGAATTTCATGGCAAATTTTGAAAGAAGCAATTACGTATATCCTCAGGTTTATCAACACTTGCCTGGGAAATTTCACCGATATATACAGAACACAACACATTTAAATGAAGAATTAGAAACGTTGCGTAAGATTTTGTTAGATAAGCCAAACTCAAATTTACATTGGTCTCCTGGCAATTTTCCTTCTCAACCCCATTGAGAAAAATCTGGTTTTGCTACAGATCGGTACAGTGATATTCGATGGCACCACGCACGTGAAGTGGAGCCCAGGAAAAAAAAGAGACTGGGAACCCTTGTCCTAGTTAATTGCACACTTAGTTGTGCCACTTTGGCTTCGAAGAATTGTAACTTGTAAGGCAATGCCGGCTACTGCGAATTTGAGTAAACATGTACTAAGATACCCACGCGCGTAGCCAGGATTAATTGTGTCATGAGGGGGGGGGGGGTGGGGCTCGACATGAGGGAAAATTCTGAGGATAGAAAAAAAAAAAAACAACTATTTTAAAGTCTGAGGATAGAAAGAAAAGACAGCTATTTTAGGTGTTTTTTGCATTGCAACGTTGGGTCATGGGGGTTCTGACCCCCCCCCCCCCCGTGGCTACGCCACTGAAGATACCAGCAGAAGCGTGGTGACAAATTAATCACGATGGCTGTGTTGTGCAGGCGATGTCTTGAAGCCTCATAACCCTATCAGGGTAATGTTCTGCAACTGTAGGTGCACACCCTAAAAGAAGTAGTGTAGTTCCTTCAACCCTGGTTTAGAACAAATTTTGTCCGCATAAACTGCCGGTTGGTAATGAAACTCCATGAACCTGAAAGAAAAGTTGCCAATGTGGATGTTGAAAACTTGGGTAAAATTGATGTTGATTTAGACTGTTTTAAAAAATGCTGTTAAATGGAGGCCCTTTCCCGCTATGGGTGAAGAGAACAAGTGGTGGGCGTTCCATACAAAAACTTGAACTTCCAGCTCAAAATCTACACGGTCATGGTATGGAAATTTTGCACTGTCATGATGGGCAAACTTGTCAGCTTTCTAGTGATGTGGTTCAACGGGGGTTTGATCCCTGGACCCCATCGATCTAAGCAGCAAATTTATTGGTTATTACAATAAGATTGTTAAAGAAACGTTGGGTTGACGACGGCGTTAAAGGGTTCTGGCATTACCCGTGGATTTCTTAACTGCGGAGTAAGGCGTTGGCCGGGAATGAGAGGGACAAGAGAAGAGAAAACACGATGATTTGCGTGCATAGCGTGCTGTGTATTACACCGTGCTTTTAATTCGTCCATGAAAACAGGCATGTAGTAACAATTAGACAACTCAAACCGGTCGGACAAAAGCACAAACGCTAACCCATCAACCATCCGCACACAAAACACGGAACAAAAAGTTTCGTCATAAACACAAGCGACACACTTACACCACCCCAACACTCAAACAACCCGCCAATCGACACACAACCGTCCTCAACGCAAACCACTCCACGAAACCAACCCCACACCAATTAAACCAACCCCACACCAATTCCTAAGACAAAAAGAACCAAGAACATCCCACACGTTGGATTTGGAGCAAATTGAATCATTCCGTTATTTCCCCTCAGACGACAACAGACTTTTGAACTTATTACTGCAGATATATATAGCTATCGAAACAAACAGAGGAATTATGCTGAAATAGATGGCGCTGTCTGAGAACACAGAATGCTCTGCAGGAAAAATTGTTTTCTCGAGTGGGTTACGACATCGATGGTATTCTGATATGAAGTAAGGAAAATTTTGTTTCCTTAATTCCTAAAAATATCTTGTGATTAATTCATTTACATGTCGCTTTTTAATTAAGAACATAATTTAGGCTTGTTCTCTGCAACTAGTTTTACAATTTTACTGTGTAGCATGTACCATGTGAAGTGCTCTGCTTGGGGTAAGGAAGATTTCGAATCGGGTGATGGTCATATCATGCATATTCATATCTTTATCCCGAAGAAAATTAACTACGAAATGAAATGTAAGCAGAACTTTACACACTTCTTAGATAAGACAGAGATGCTGACACACGGAGTCAAGTATATTGTGGGTATTTATTTTAATAACGTATTTTCTTTGCAATTCAATACAATAGTTCTTCTACACCAGTTATTACAAATGATGGTAGATCAACTTACTTAAGGAGATTACTTCGGTTGGTTGGAGTTATAACCCTTAACTAATTAATTTTAAAGGAATAGAAGAGCAAC
This sequence comes from Holothuria scabra, assembly GCA_037179385.1. Classification (NCBI taxonomy): domain Eukaryota; kingdom Metazoa; phylum Echinodermata; class Holothuroidea; order Aspidochirotida; family Holothuriidae; genus Holothuria; species Holothuria scabra. The sequence goes on from CM074199.1 coordinate 3,701,799, forward strand.
CCAAGAGTATGCATATTTTGGAACTTCACACGCATTGCCTGGGCATGACGTTAAACTGCATCCAGGTTGTGGCTTCTGTTCTATTCAGCCAGTCTAGAGCAGGACCACTCAGTGTTTGCCCTTTGGAGGGCGTACTTGTCCATTTAGGACGTAAAGCTCCTTAAGGGAGCAGAACTCCTCCGGGAGTAATCGTTTGGTTTTCGCCCCTTGGCTCTTCGCCAGAGAGTCGTGGGGACTTTTAGAAAAAAACTTCACACGCATTGCCGCTGAGTAGCTACACATTTTGCAGTTTCTTAGTATCACACTTTCCCTCCCTTATTACCAAATCGCATAATTTTCTAAATTCGAATATCTCTTCACATCGCTTGCACTTATAAATTTTTAGCACTTATAAATTTTTAGGCACACCTTCTTTCCCGCGGTCATATTTGAGTCAGCTGTGCGTCATGTTTGTTCGAGTTGTGACCCAGCGATGTGTCAAATTTCTTCAAATTTGGGGTCAAAAACTAATACACAGAAAATAAAATTGAGACAATATCCTAAACTTTACCCAAGTTGTCCACATAGTGACTCATTGTATATTCCTTTTGTGTGAGGCAAAGGGGCATCATGTTCTACAACTAACGTGCGTCAAGTCTATGAAATGTTGAGTCTCTTGTTTGACAAAGGAGTGCGTCAATGCACAATATGTTTGACACTTCTAACGAACATTAACCGACCTTTTCCGGGGTTGAAGTGTGCATCTTACAATTAATAAGTCCATAGTAATCGCAAATCAAAGAACTGTCATCTGGTCATCTTGGACAAAACTTGTGGGCACACCCAGCTCCTTCCTTCAATGTAGGCCACGGGTTATCCTGTTCACCACACATGTACTGCAACTCTTTTTGCGCTGATCTGGAAGGAAGCTGGGTTTTCGTGTAAGCCTGGATACTGAGTTTAAAGAATATTATAACGTGTCAGTTTTGTTCAAGATTGTACTTGACAAAGATCAAATTATAACTAAACAAAATGACAATTGTGACCTTTAAAAGTACGTGAAATAGCCCTTACTAAAACTTTCTACCACTAAGTGGTTTAAAAGCTGCATGATTTTTGCGTGAAAAGGCAGGTTTTCACTTGATGTTAACATCCCCAGTTTATAGCCACTTCGATGCTTAAAGAGTTTCATCATATTTTTACTGATTTTAAGGTTGGAGTGGCTATCAACTGTATGTGTGAACATCAAAGTGAAAACCCGACTTACTTGCCCAAAAGTCGAGTTTTAGGCTGTGTAGTGATGGGCAGTTTTGGTAAGGGCAGTTTCATGTAATGAACACTGAGATACATGGTTATGACTCTTCAAAACAAACACGAGTTCAAATTCCAAGGGTTTTCAACTTTGATCACCCCAGTACAATCCAGGGTGGCTAAAAAAATACATTGGAAAACTTCATATTTCAACATTTGTCTACGCCGTTGCATGGATGCTTTGCTAACCAATACAATGTAGTTGATGCAGAAAACATTCTACAAATACGTTTGAGGCCACTTGAGCACATGCTTGACTGAATATATTCCTTACCTGCAATTTTGGGTTAGGCATGACGTCGCTTTGTGAAAATTACACTGTTGTTGATTCGAATTTCGACTGCTCTTAGCCATTAAACGACCTTGGCATGACGTTAAACTGCATCCAGGATGTGGCTTCTGTTCTGTTCAGCCAGTCTAGAGCAGGACCACACATGTTTGCCCTTTAGAGGGCGTACTTGTCCATTTGGGACGTTTAGCTCCTTAAGGGAGCAGAACTCCTTCGGGAGTAAATGTTAAGTTATCGCCCCTTGGCTCTTCGCCAGAGAGTCAAGGGGACTTTTAGAAAAAAAAACCTTGGTTTTAAAATTGAAACGGATTGTAAATCTCTTGAATGTACGAATTTTGAATAAATTCAAAATATTCTAGGCATGGCTGTTTTGTTACCAGTTTAGTCAAACGTATTGTCTAATAATTTCTTTGTAACATTTTGGTTTCACACAGTACTTCACTAATTTCTTAATGGACCACTGAACTTTCTGTGTAATACTGTATCCTATCAGCTGGTTCTTTTAAATGTACTCGATCAATATTTTCATTGGATCTGTACTCTGATCCTAAGTATGACGTAAAACTGCATCCAGGTAAGGTGAGGAGGTCGTGGGCGGCGAGTGCTTTGTCCCCGACGATCACCGACAATATGCCCCCAAAGACCGTTATTACTGACTTTACGACTGACGAGTTGTCGGCGCCACAAAACCAAGCAAGTTCCTCCATGATTGGCCCCTGTGGACTAGGGTTTGTAAAATATGCCCATGCTATTTCCCGCCTGTGGTAAGAGGTGACTAAAGGGAAACCAAACTTGAACTTGAACCATACTTAAAAATAAATTTAAACTTTGAACTTTTTATGGAGTTGTCTGACACTATATAAGACATTTGTGTTGGTGTCTCGTTGGGTCTCATCTAACTGAATCTGTACTCTTATTGAATTTAAGATCGCAGTTTGTATAATTACAGTGATGACATAGGTGTACATTTAAATTTCACTAGTCTACATGTAACTAACAAAACCACCGTTCGAAAATCATACAAGTATTTGTTTATCTCATTGATAACTATGTAGAACCTTAGCATATTAACAAAGTGGGAGTAAAGGTGTAAAGAAAGTATTCAAAACCTACCTGCTTTTACAGTGAACAGGTGAATAGCTATCCTTTGAATAAGTTACATGGTTGAATTCTAATCGCAATGTTTTCCTTGAATATTTATCCCTTAACCAATGAAACGTGCATTGTGCAAGACATTACAATCAAGTGGCGTCATCACTGTTGATGGACAACAGAGTTGGTGAATGCGTGCGCTTCCATTTTCGACACAATGAAATGTAGATTCTAATTCGTCAACATTCTACGTGTAACAGCGCTATTGCTGTACTCGAAAAACTTAACAAGCACGCATATGTTCCTGCGCAAGCTCTGTTCCAACCACTACCACTACCAACCAGTGACGTAAAAAAGAATGATTCTATTACTTTAAGGGTGAGACCGAGGAGAGCGGGTAAAGTAATTTGCTTGTTACATTCCAATTGTTCATACAAACTTCCAGCTCTGTGGAAAAACAAAACAACAAAAGAGGATTGTGAGAGAAAAGCTGAAATTTATGTAAGAAACGTAGGTATTTACATAAATGGTAATGTGTGGCTACATAATGAAGTAACATTATGATACATGATGGAACGTTGCCTCTTACTTTCTGTTACATCCTTCATTTCTCTTATCGCTTCAGGGAGGAAAAGAAGCCCAATACATGCAGGACTTGATTATGTCAGGTTTCATATCTGATTTATTGATTGACAGTAAAATATGTGTTTCAATACACAAAAAGTTACGTAACATTTGGGGTTAGCTAACAGGTCATTCAGCATGTGTTAATTGCTTTTCACGCAGTGTGAACACAGTGAAAGCATATTTCATTCAGATCATGTAACAAACTCAGATTTTAGTTACACCCCACACCGCCTTTGATGTATTGGGGTGTCCATGTTGCTTTTTCAAGAAGCGACGTCGCAGCATACATCCTAACACCAATTGGTGCATACAATGTTTACTTCCAAGGTAGTATTTGTAGGATGTTCAAGTCTGGTACCCAAGAAACCGGCATATTCCAACATAACAACCCTAGTCAGTGAGCCACAACTGGAAAAAGGGCCGTGGCCGGCTCGACTTGAATCAATAGGTTGGAAACTGGGCCATAAAACTCTTACTCACTAACTAACGTGACAGAGTGTCTGAACGAAATGCTTGTCTTATTCACAAAGTTAATATTTTCTTCAAACAGCAATTAACAATATAATTTTCCCCATTGGCAATAATACGGCCGTTGTCCCACACGCTGAAGGCATTGATTTTATACAACTTAATTAAAACTGATTTAAGACTGATTCAACCTCATTCACAGTTTTATTTGTATACTTGTATATTTTAAGGACGAATGATGCTTGTTACTTTAACATCGCCTCCACCTTGAAGAAATGTCAAGCATGTGGTGACAACTGCAACATTGAATCAGTAGAGAAGACCCACTAACTATTAAAGGGCCAAACCTCTCACCCAAACTACAATTTTGGTACGGGGTAACCAAGATTCTCAATTGGCTCAACTCTTTGATTGACAGCTAATTCAAACAATGCAGAGTGCCAAAGCTTATATTACACAGCATGAACGGTACTGAGAGTGTTTTGATTATATAAATTGAGTTTTTTCTTCACTCACCTTGAAGCAATAAACTGAGATTGTATTTGGATGAGCATGAATTTCAGACAATTGTGGGAGGAGCTTAAGTAAAAAGGTTAGGAGAATTGGTACTGTTAGGGGTAAGAGAACTGGGCCTTTAAGCGCGTAATGGGTTTGTGGTTCAGCAAGAAGGTTCTCTTCCTAAATAGCAGCTCCACTTCATATACGTTTTCCCTTTCTCAATTGTCTTAAACTTAAGATCTGAGTCAGACATGTAAAGAATTCGAAAATATAAAGACATTTTATCCAGAATACAATCTATTATTGAGGCGTTGGCCATTATATTTTGAATACATTCTTACCTTTAAAAGAAGGATGGTCATTCAGGACATCTTTACAGGCAAAGAAATCATTAATATTAATGTAATTCCAAAGCTGGTAAACTGTAAACAAGTGTAAATTTAAATAACAGTGGTAAATATTTTATTTATTAGTTTGTTTACCCTTTCAAAAAATGTAGCATGCCAAATGTGTACACACATAATCACAGGCGCAATCACATTTTAATCGTGGATAATGTGTCACACCTGCAATTCCAATCATGTGAGGTATAACCTGTCTCAATTTGACAAATGTGACAACACAGGACAAAGTCTGACACTGACTTATTAAGATGACTTTACTTGTGAAACTTACCATATTATTGAATTTTTTACACTTTCTCTATTTTGCCCCAGTCTAGCACATGTTACGTGGGTCAAAACGTGCTTTTGTTTTTCCTTACATTGCCACATGACAAATATGTGCAGTTCGAGAGATAATCCATTTCGGTCGAAAATGAGAATTCACACCATTGGGGTAAAGTTTTTGGCATGAACATTTATGAACACTTAGTGTTCGCCTTTTCACCAGTTTACGGTCGTAATTTTGTTTTATAGATGTGTGTGTTCAGATTTGGGTAAACCCGAACAGATCAAAATCCACAAGGAACAAATTTGAACAACATGTTGACGAACACAAGTGCAGATACAAATCACTTACACACCTTTCTGTGGAAAACATTGCACTAATCTCACGGCTATGTCGAGTCTATAATCAATGATTAGGATACAACGCGTGACAAAATTGATCGATATCTCAAAAAGTGCGCCGTGAGCTATCAAAATTGATCCGTACTTTCTTATTATGCCAAAATTCCTCTTTCCTAGGATTGATAATGAGTTCCTGTGGTTTGAACGTAAGTCTCAACGTTAGTTGAAGTTGCACGGTCGGATGGCAAAGCATAATGGGAAAAATTCAAAAGTGCCACCACCAACGGCAGGAATTTCCCACTATCGGATGAAAACCCATTTACCCCCAAAAGCGGTTACTTCCTGAAAAGATGCAGTGCAAAGCATGACACTTTGACAAGCAGGTAACCAAGAGAAGAGGCAGAAGAACCTAATACGACCCAGGTTCCTCGATCTTAGTTAATAACCCGCTGTACCCAGCTAGCTCCAGTGCGACTAAATGGTATTTCACATCAAAATTGGTATTTTCAAGTATTTCTGGCTCATGTTTAATGTTTCATCCATAATGAGCAACGTAAAAACAACTAAAGGAAAAAACGGTGACTTTGTAAAATAATTAATCGAATACACCAACTGTGTATTTAGTATTTTTAAGAAAAGTAGGGCAAGCATGCTTATCATAAAAAGCTAATAGTGTACCAGCATTGGAGATCATGGACTAGTTGCCCGTTTCAAATATGAACCAATTTGAAGGCAACTTTGCACATGTACAGGGTGTTACAAGTGTTATATTTCACATGAGCGTATTCACCTTAAAACAGTTTTGGTAAAGCAAAATTCGTATTGGATCAATTTAATCAATTCTTTTTGAACAATTTCGATTTCACAGGAGCATATTCCCTGAAAAGTTTTAGCTAAAAAATTCGCAATATATTTGGTCAATTTCGTTTTCCACGGTAACTTTCATTTACCATCACATATTTCGATAAATGGAGAAGAAGTGGTGCTAAACACGCACTCAAATAATGAGATACAAACCTTTGTTGCAGTCACCAAACTCAGTACAAAACACTGATATTAGTTTTCCCTGTTTTTCGTGCAAAATTTCTTCTTGCAGTGACGTCAGCTTCTTAACATTTTGAAGAAAGGACGCAGAACGAGCAGATCCAATATGGAGGGCACGTAACTCATATACCCCTGTATTACAAAACAAAAAATTGGTTTCTTTATCGTGACGTGGTATCACGTGATGTGACATGTAGTGAAGTGGAATGAGTACTAACAAGACGTTTAACCGAATCTACTGATGATTTAATTGAAAGCTCTTCCCCCTTTTTATGAACTTTTGACCTTCCAAATAGGCTGAACATATAAAAGTTTTATGAATGATTGTGTATGCAGTTCTAACACACATGTGAACAATGTACATTCTACCTAAAAATTGAACAATCCAGCTAATTTTTCCACCTACAAAATGAATTACCCCGCTTATTATAGCCTCTCTGACTTTCTTCCCAATGAAAAGCTTATAATTATCCCCTTTGCTGTGAGATGTATGGCACAAGGGTTTATCTGTCTTCATCTGGTGACATGTTTAAGCAAATCGATAAATTAGTAAATCAGACACCGGTACTTTGGTTTTAATTTTAAGAATATACCGCAAACTCGACATTCCTTTTATCAAAGAACATCCCTTAAATGCAAAAATCGGAAAATCAAAATAGTTGCTTATTATGACCACGTTCTAAAATCGTCAAACATGAAGTCCTTGGTGTCTTTGTCTGTTTGATTAAAATTCATGGGTCTTCAAGTTGACGGATAAGCTTGGGAAATACTACTGAAAGATGAAGCATATCCGCTTCCAGAGAGGAAAGACTTGCCAGGTATCGTTAATTAGATGCCCACAACTTGTATTCGAAGGCTTAGATAGACGCAATTTTGATGATGAGTTAATTTTCGTTCTTACTAACTTAAATGAACACAAAGACAGAAGTCTCTCACCCTCCGCCATTCAACTACATGGTTTGCAATTTTCTTTAATGGTTGCCTTAAACAATGGAGTAGGGAAAACAAGCCAGGGAGTCATAACTGGAAAAATGACGTGGAAGGTTCGACTTTAAAAAATAAGGTTGGAAACTGGGTCATATTGTGCTTTTGCTTGTGTCGCCAGGCGTTAAAATAAATTTTATTTTACTAAAAGGAGCACGGTGAACTGTGTAATTTTTGTAAGCAGGTAAGAGCCCCCTATGATCGCTTTATGAATTATCGATTTATTTCCAACAATAAATAGGGTTAATGATTTATTTTGAAGGCAAAGTAGTTTGGCCTGATGAATTTCCTTTTCTGTACTTTACCACAACATTTATCTTTATAATGTATATATATATATATATATATATATATATATATATATATATATATATATATATATATATATATATATATATATATATATATATATATATATATATATATATATATATAGATATATGTATACATAAAGTCGAAATGCTGCGGAGCACTGTTGAAATGTGTAGGTCGAAAAGAGGTAGTAAAAAGTATTTAAAAGTTTGCGGAAAACTCCACGACGTTTCGGGTATAAACCCTTCATCAGCTGGCAAAAACCAAACTGAACAACCAACAGTAACAATTGGACACGACAAACATCAAATCCGAAGCGATCGCTGTGAAAACAGAACCGAACGAAACCGAACTGACAGTCACTTTCGTTCGGTTCTGTTTTCACAGCGATCGCTTCGGATTTGATGTTTGTCGTGTCCAATTGTTACTGTTGGTTGTTTATTTTTGGCTTTTGCCACCTGATGAAGGGTTTATACCCGAAACGTCGTGGAGTTTTCCGCAAACTTTTAAGCACTTTTTACTACCTCTTTTCGACCTATATATATATATATATATATATATATATATATATATATATATATATATATATATATATATATATATATATATATATATATATATATATATATATATATATATATATATATATATATATATATATATATATATATATATATATATATATATATATAAAACATGATACTTTAAAGACACACTCGCATTATACTTGATATTTAGTTTAGGCTCACAGTTTCTTGGTCAATGTTTTAGGTTCATTAAAGAAGCTACAATCCTCGACGAAAATGATGATACAAAATAAGCACAACAAGCAATGAACGGATCACCATTCCCCTTTACCCCATTCAATGTTGCGGCAGCCCAAGACGTCCTGAAACTTCAACATTGATACGGGGAGCGGGGTTTGTCCCATGTATTTTTGTCGAGGATTGTAGTGTGTCACCGCTATTACAATTATTCCTGATAATCTTCAGTTGGTTTGAAAAACACGAAAACATCAGACATATTTTTACAGATGGTCAACAACGAAAAATATCTCAAACTTTTTAAAAATAATGTTTGCTTTACCCCCTTCCTTTGCAGCTGTTGTTGCAAGCTCTCCCCAAGGAATGGTCAGCAATTCGTTGTGTTGCTTATCAAAAATTTGGTGAACAACAGAGGCATATTCTGAGATCCACTTCACATCCTTAGACAGCGCTGATTCAACAGAAGCTCTATGGGCCAAGTTATCTTAAAATAATGGTTGAAAAAAAATCAAAGCTTAGAGGAGAACTGCCAAATGCAAAGTATTAATTTTTTTTGCGATAACTATGAGTTAAGTGTTTGGACCCAGTAACAGATACGGTGAGTTTGAACGATTTTGGACGATTTAAAACGATTTTAGATGACAGGTTTCACCGTTTAATTACGGGCAGACCGCGCATAGCCAAGTGATTAGAGCATCCTGTGGCGGATGCAAGATTTTTTCTACAGCTGAGTGCAATTTCAAAGTTCCTCAGGGCAATTTGATGTGTCATGCATGTGTCATATGAAACGATAAAATATTTTGCAATGAAAAGGGATGGAAATTAAGCAAAATCACTCCGTGGGGGACTAAAAGATACTTCTTCAAGTAATTTTGACTTGGAGCTAGAATCACAACAGTCCTCCCTGCAAGGCAAAGTCGGCTAGATTACTGTTCCACCCGAGGATGCTTCAGTGCGACTTCTTCGTCGGGTGAGCAACCGGCGTTAGTTGCAATAAGCATACTGCAAAGTGGGAGGAAAGCCAAAGCACCCGGAGAAAAAACAACTAAAATCGAGCGAGATTTGACCCATGCACATGTAAATCATATTTGGGCACAGCAGCTTGGATAGACCACTCTACCACTCCACGAACTATGACCCTGTAGGTCTTGGTTGTCAAGTCTTCAAAGTGGAACTTCGTTCACGTAGGCAACGTCGACTTGTTGTCCGCAACCAGCGACGTTAAGTGATGGCGCAATACACCTATCCAGATTCTAACATTAAATTGAGATTTTAAGCCACCCTGGAGGTGGTTTGTTCATTTGGTGGTGAGGAATGGATAACAGTCCAAGTGACGCACATGTTGGCGTTGGCGTTTCAAAATCTTTGGTGGCCTAGAACAGGGGATCCAAATCTGCTGGGCCGCCCTCCTCAGCTGTATCCGCGCTTTACATGCGACTTGCATCCGGGAAGTCTCAGTATCGTTCAACTCCTGCCTGCGTCATACCGCAGACTTTAAACATTCAACCCACTGTCATTGTGCTTCGTACTTAGAATAAGCAATGGCGTAGGGAAAACAAGCTTATGCTTATGACTTAAACAGTCGATTAGAAACGGAGTCGTTTAACATCAGCTAACTAATTCACCTTTTGACGTCATGTCTCCTCTGCATTTTTTTTTTTAGAAAAATTAATGTTGTTTATTTGTACTCCTTAACAATGAAACGGCTTTCTTAAAGCAAATCGTCCTAAAGGTGAAGGAAGACTTAAAAAAAACGTTCAGATTTTTTTCAATAAGGAGCAGTGAAAGGGAATGGTAATGAGAAAGAAAACTGTGATATTTATAAAAAAAAAAAAAAATGAAAAAGAAAGGGTGTCATGCAATATTAATGATTATTTTACCAAGTTTTAGCAAAGATGCGTGTGGTCTACTTTTCTATCCATGAGCTCAATTAACTGTTTTTAACAGTAGTAAAGAGGGCATTTCTAAATTTTTACAAATCAAGTATCATCGCTGAAGCTGAAACGGAAACATTGGAGTCCCATTAACTAAAAATGGTGTTCAGTTAGTTTTCCATCCATCTGAACTAAGTGCATATACACCCATGTTCATATTCTATTTTTGTTATAACACTTTTTACAGATAGTGTTTCTGATAATGTCATCCTTAATTTTCATTTCCTTTTCAAAAGTAAATACAAGTATTCGTTCAACTCATCCGTTACATAATATAATGTATAATAATTACGTAGTCTTAAGATCTGAAATAACGGCCTCTCCTCATTTCTCTAACCATAACGTACCATGAAATGATATCAGGTCGCTGACAGCATGTAACGTTGGTGTTAGTTGGGTCAATATACCACCTTTGCCAACGGTTTCTAACATTGGCCTAACATAATGTCAACGCTGTATTGAATATCATATATAAGGCTCTAGACAGGAACAAGAATCCTTCACAACCAAAACGTAAGGATTTAGGGATTTTTACCTACACTCTTAAAACGTCTGGTGAAATTTCACCAGGATCCGTGTTGATATCGCACCTACACAATCCTGGTTATTTTTTACCAGAAAGTCATGGTCACATTAACCATTACACTGGTGAATTTAACCAAATAATTGGATATTCTTCTAGTTTTTAACCAGTTTCTTTGTTAATTTGAATTAAAATTCCTGGTTAAATTAACCAGGCATGTGTGGGTGCTATACTGACACGGAATCTGGTGAAATTTCACCAGATATTCTTTTAGAGTGTAGTAGACAAGCTAATGCCTTACCATATTCCCATAGATGAAGAGCCTGGTTCACACTTCCGATTTCTGACAACCAGTGACCAACCATTTTCGAGTGAGCTGTCCTCAGGTAATACTTTTTTGGAGTAAGTTGCTTGTACGTTTCAACATATCCTGGTTTGATGTTATATGTTCGTAGCTCGTATATTTTCTGTTTAGAAAGATATTCATAAACCTCATGAATTCGGGTGCAACTGTCATACTCAACAAAAACCACAAATTCAGGATTCTCTATTGATACTCATCTTTGATTGACTTAAAATTAGAAATCACAGCGAAGCTCATTTTACACAGTATGTATTAAGCAAGCTCTGATTACACAAAGATGTCTTGTGTGCTCCCCAGGGTTACTGACAGTGGCGGAGCTGCCATATAAATGAGACTCTGCTACATCTTTCAAAACAAAGACTCAAAACAAAATCAAGGCTTTTCGCAATGCTCCGTTTAGGAGCGGCACCTGAACTTTCTAGTAAGGGAAATAAAATGGATGAAATTCATTTTTTCCCTGTTAACCCACAACGGGAATCTCTGAAACCGAGGTAAACTACCTGTATTATAAAATCAACTACAAGTTGATAGTTTCAATAAAGCGGCCTCAGTAACACTAAACCGTGCGCTAACTGACGGAAACTTTTCAGTATACCTCGATCGTTACTCTGCATACCCACGTGCCACATTTAAAGGCTTTGTAAAAAGGAATTTGAGTAAATACGCTAAACTGTATGCAGCAGAGAAATTGATTTCCTACAAAAAGGGAACTCCTTCACAGAGAAACTTCTCACTAGAAACTATGCCTCTATTAGGAGATCGTCTCAGCGAATATTGCCTCTAAACATAGGGCGTACCTCTCATTTTTGAGAAAATCAAAACACCACTACCACTCGTTTTCAAAACAACCTTCATCCAAATATGGCACCTAAAAGCGAGCTTTAATTAAGCACTGAGTCCTTATTGCATGATAAGCCTTTCTCCGGATTTTCCGACTGTTGCCAACGAAATGACACAAAATCTGAAAGGTTTGCTTTAACATGGTTCACTAGACACGGATTGGTAGAAACAGAAGATCGACACAACGATATTTTGTTGGATGCGCTCTTGGCTGCATTGCTAACTCTCAAGACAAATCCCGTCATTGTGAAAAGGCTACTTACTGATGACGTTCTGCCGTATAGAGCCAAGAACAGAAACAGGTCTAGTGGGTTTATTAAAAACTCTAAAATGTCATTCTGAGAACGACTCACATTCCTCCAAAACGGTTGAATTAAAATCTTCTGTTTAAATCATGCATATATTAACATGGTGGGTGCTATTCCCGAAAAATAAAGCATTTCACCGACAAGGTAACGTCAGATAGTGAACCGCCTAGCCCCAATTGTACTGAAATTGAAGGTAAGACATGCAATGTATTGAGTGGAGTAGTATCTAAACAGACTTGAGTTTGGGTATACTAGCACATAACAGCCCCTAAACCTGTTAATCGAAATACAGCAGGGAAGAACGGTCGACACAATGTGTTTCTATGAATCTGTGGAATAATATAACCCTAACGAACCTGCCACTGAGAAATGCAAATATTCGTCACATGGGCTCCAAAGAAAGTGATACATGCACAGAGTTAAGTTTGTGATCCTATGCAGAGACTGCTATGACCCACATGCAACACATTACACAACACCTAAAACTGACTAGGTGGCAACCCTGAACTGCATCTGCGAATCACTAAATTTTCAATTATTCGATTCCTTGTATGCAGCGTTGCAGGCTCTGGAGTGCGAGACATTTAAGACCATCTAGGAAGCTGGCTTATAGGCTGAAGGCTAACTAGGTTTCTATCTTTCATAAAACAGCGCCCCTGAAAGCCGTTTTCGCCCCTCTGACCGAAATCTGTAGCTCCGCCACTGCCAGGATATGCCCTGAAGCAAACAACTAGGATTGTTTCTTGACAAGGATGAGTTTAAGACAAATGTAGGAGAGGACTAGAACTTTTAGCTTCTCTTAAGGAAAATTAACGGATAAAGCAAAATAATGCTTTCGTAATATACGTGGTTGGACAAATAGGTGTCTGTAGTTTCATAAAAGGAAAACACAAGAGAGCTATCACGTTTGTGTTTATTTTTTTAAGTTTAATAATTCCAAGGCAGAGAGGATTGAAAGATTGAACTCCCTACGATCCAACATTAATTTGCAAAAATTAGCAAAATTGGCAAGAAGGGATCAATGTAAACTTTATTTTGTTTGAGGACTGATTAGTTCACCTTTTACCTTCTGTAAATTAAGAATATTTTTCTTTTGAAGCCGAGGGCACCTTTTGGACCCATGTCACACTCCAACCTCTCCCCAGTAACACACAGGCAACATCCTTTTTAAAGATTCGCAAAGACCTGGCATTCCCCTCACTAGCAAACCTCAGCAGCCATTAGATATAAAAGGGTTGAGAGACGGGAGGGGGGAGGGTGAATTTCCCCCACTTTTTTCCTTGCCCCCACTTCGCCCAGATTAGGTCAATTAGGAGTTTGGTTAACTAAAAAAAGTAAATAATATACACCTCAAGGGACTTAATTTTTCATCCAGAGATATGGTGAAATCTCAGAGCTTCCTGGGACTTATCAGAGGGCACTTTAGGCTCAGTTTCAAGCTGCACCCGAAAAGTTTTCCCCCAACATTACTCTTTGCTATTAGCCCCCCCCCCCCTCATTTTGATATTGTGGTGCCGCCACTGGTTCCAACCCTTTTTTCCCTATAAACTTTAATAGACACACTGACGTCATGTTTGGAGGAATTACAATGTAAAAGTGTTGTCGCACCATAACGATCTTTGGGTAGAACATGAAGAAACTAGTGGGCCACACGCAGTAGAATTCGCCAGTGTGTAGAAGACTTTCATATCCGATTGGTTGACCAATCAGCTTTTTGGATTAGTTGATGTTGGTTTGTTATTCCTTCAAAAGGAGGGCGCATTTTTGCATTGCGACATCATATGCATAAGGTCTATACCAGTTTAATTTGAAAGGTCTACCCAGAACCGGTTTTCGGTTGAACGCCGATCCAACAACTTATTGTTCCCTGTCATTACATTTAATGGAACCGAATAAATTTTACTTCTATAAAATAAATTGCTTCATTTGCCATGAACACGTTTCATTCCCGATTTTCCTTTCTGTCTGCTACCGAATTTATTAGTCTGTGAATATTTATGATACAAAACCTAAAAAGAAAACGAGAAATTAAAAAACAGCATGCAGCTCAGGAATATATTCATCAATTTAGTAACTATGGTTACCGACTGCTAGAAATCTACAAACCGTGATGAGCTGGTATTGCGTGTCTCGTCATTTGCGATTGCATGGTCCGATAGGTACTTTTAGAAATCTTATCCTTTAACAGTTGGGAAGATGACTTCGAGGTCACCAAAATATATTAGGCTTTGATGACGTTAGACAATTTTGAATTTTAACCGCCCATGGAAATGTGCGCTTGGAAAAAATGGCTGTTTTCTTCTGTATACTTTCAATGATGAAACTTACCGTACCAGACTAACTTCGCAAGTTATCATATCACCAATTTCAGGTGGAATTGTCGGCTAAAAGGCGCAAAAATCACCGGGAGGTTTTAGGTCACCCTTTCTGAATGTTGACGAATGGTCACAAATTTGTCCCGAAATCATCCCAGAAGCTATCAAAAGTTTTGGTAAAAAATATTACAGAGTCGTGGTCAAATCGTACAAATTATAGTTTTACGGCGACCATCTTGGTATGTGTGCCTTTTTTGTCCCAGTCGGTAGACGAAATTTGGTAGCACGCATAACCTCAAACCAGGGAATTGAAACAAACTCCCTGCTGTGAGGCATATAGGCGACGACTGTAAATTAATGATTATATTATCTTCCCTTGCGAAACGTAGCATCACATGCACCGCTCTGAATAATCTGCATTAAAGGTAATTTTAATGTATTACTATGTTCTAGAATTGCAGCAACTCTAGTACGGGTCCACGGCCGTTTTCCAGTTACGAATCACGGGACCAGAGAGCTCCCTGCTCTATTGCTTATACAGGCATCACGCCGTACGGCAATAAATTATATTTTTAAAGACTGGGACAGGGACCCTTGATCAGAATCTATTACTAAATGCAGCTGGAAGTCATTACCGAAAACGAAGATTAGGAAACGATTGTTCCGCTGGCTGAAGCAAACAATATTTCAGCTTACTGCTAAGAGAAAGAATTTTTTCCTTCTATGAATTCTTTCAACATTTTATCCATGGCCAATCGGGACTCTTTCTCTCAAGAAAGGGTGACTTTTTGCCCGACTCCAGACCCCACCCAGGGCTTAAACTCTGTTTGACTGAGGCACCGAAATCTGTACTATTTGGCAAGGATTGGCCAAGCCCCTTCTGCCCTCCCGTATACGGCCATGGTATAATCACAATTGTTGTAACATAATTAACAATTAAAATAAATTCTTAATGCACAGGAAGACAAATAGAGACCATGAAAAACCGAGAAGGTATGACGTTTCAAAATACATAACTCTGTTTAGGTTAAGTAAGCTATCAGGAAATGCCTAGACATAAAAAGCAGGATGTTTTCCTAAACTTCGTGAATATTTTCCAACCTTTAAGATTACTTTAAAATTTTTACAAAATCCTATTATATGTCGTAACTCTTGAACCATTTCTTTTGAAAATGATAATGCTTAGCGTGAAAAATTAAAAAAAAAGTGTAAGGATGTCTCAAAAAGGACTGCTCATCAAAGCACACACCTTGTTTGGAAAAGGAACTTGATTCGCCCAACAGCTTTATTTCCCAGATAAAAATTGATGTAACATTTACAATCCGAAAAGATGTTCGATGGTTTCATTTTCTTTACAAAAAGAACACAGAGCAATATCGTTTACCTTACGTCGATGTAACAAATTATGAGTGCCTAGGATTCCATAGACGAATCCGATTAGCGCTTGTTTTTAGTGACTGTATAGGCAGCCATTAGTGTGGTTCATCAGCCTTTAATCGTCTTCATTAATTGTCTACGTGTATTTCAAATCCCCATATTCAGTGAAGTTGAGAAAATTAAGATACACGTCAGTGTACAATCATCCATGGAACAGGTAAGGAAGGAAATTTAAAGATTAAAGGAGATGGACCCCAGTAATGGCCGACTAAAATCAAACCATCACAATCTGTCCGGATTCGTCTATATATGTAAAAACTTAAATTTAAAAAAATGAATTTTACTTTCACTTAAGGAACAGAATGGGGTTTGAAAAATTACGGTACATCCAAAGATAGCTCAATATTTTAAAAGTGCTATTTGCACACTTGAGAAGGGATTCAAGGTCACAACAGGTATGTAAGAGGAGGACTTATTCTGAGGATTTTGGTGAAATTTGCATTGAAATCCGAATGTGTGGTTCTCAAGATAAGAGCACGTAAAGTTTTCACATTTTCAACCAAAGATGATCTTGAAGCAAGCACATACGACATCACATCCCCACATTAATGGACAGTCTTTTGTTTTTCTTTAAACTTTAGACTATAGTTTCTCCCCAACAATCCCATATTTTTAAAATGTGATTGCATAAGTAGCATGAGAATTTTACAAACTTTGCATCGCTCCCAGGGAGGTCATACTCCTAATAACTTCAACGTCAACACAACAGTATGAAAAGACAAAGGGAAACAAAGCATATCTTGTCAATGTGAGGAATAGACAGTGGGGCAAGGCTCCGAAAACTGTTGTTTCGCAGTCCATCTTTAGGTCGAACACGAATTTGTTCTTAAAATTTTCAAAAAAATACAGAGAATTAAAATCTGTAATGTTGCCGCGATAAAAACCGCGCCGTTTTTAAGAATTAATTAAAAAGTCACCTTAATTTTGCGTCCGAGTTTTGTTGCCGTTCAGTTAGCAATTTACAATTTTGACCAATCAGGACGCAGTATTCTTCAGATATCGTACCTAGCAACCAAAATGGCAGCGCCCATGAGCTCCGCAGCTCAAAACTGGGAATACCGGATGCTTTATTCACCTTTCTTGCGTTGAGGAAGATAAACTGCAAAACTTTATATCAACTTCGTGGTCAAGACGTTGCAGTGTGCCAAAGTTTGGAAAGATACCGAAGGTGAAAAGGCAAAAATAGCCTCCAACTTACTTGAACCGACTGTCACAAGTGGCGCTAACGTTAGTAGGCCTAGTAGCGCTGACGTTAATGTCAACGTAGGCCTAACGTAAACAACGTTAAAAATCCTGCATATAGAACGAACGTATGGCCAAACGTTACAAGGGCTTTCATTAATTTTTTACCCCAAAGAGTACTTGACTGCTAGGCAAAATCTGAAAGGGTATTTGACGGCCAGTCAAAATTTTTAACGGGTATTTGACAGCCAGGCAGAATTGTCCGTCAGGTCCTTCCCTATAACATAAAGAAATATACCTGTGCAAACTATAATACTGTACTATCGCGCCCATACTAATGCAGGTGAGAAACCCTCGTGTAAAGGACTTTAATTATTAAACCTCTTAAAATGTTGGGAGGGAAGGGGGCCAAAACCAAATTTTTCTGGAGGTTATCCATGACCCCCTCCCCCTCATGGCTTGGGAAATTAATATGAATGACATTTGGCATTGGGTTCCAACAATTCCATTCAGTTTGGATTGATTTGGAGTCATCATTTTGTTTACCTTCTCGTAACAGTATAATATAGCCTGTGGTCAAATTTTATACAAATATGTATTCAGTTTTGACAAGCGCAGATGACGGGTAGGTTGTTGATAAATCAGATTGACTCTCTATGCACGCCAAAATGTGAGTTCAGAAATAAAACATCCTGTCAACATTTTGGAACAAACTTATCACGTAGAAAATATAAGCTCCTGCACTCATGAAGCTTTACTACAGTAAGGGGATTACTGATGCAGGGTTCTGTCCTTCTTTTCTTAATGTATATCAATGATATTGATAGTTCTCTTACATCTCGTATTCAAGTAAGTGTGCAGATGATACTAAGTTTTATAGGAAGATTAGCATTTTGGATGATGCCTTACTGCTGCAGAAAGATCTGGATAGGTTATTTTCTTGGTCTCAGACCTGGCAAATGTCTTTTAATGCGGATAAGTGTAAGGTCCTTCATTTTGGTCCTAAAAGTTTTAGCTATAACTTTAACATGAATGGTAGTGTTTTAAGTAATGTCACCTTCGAGAAAGATCTGGGTGTTGTAATTACTGGGGATTTAAAGTCATCAAGGCAGTGTGCAGCCACTGCTGCAAAGGCTAATAGAGTGCTTGGATTGATCAAGAGGAATTTCATCAATTTTAGTAAGGATATTGTACTTAATTTGTATAAGCGGTTGGTAAGACCCCATCTTGACTATGCAGCTCAGGCTTGGAGCCCCTTCTATGAAAAAGACAAGTTTCTTCCAGAGCAAGTTCAGAGGAGAGCCACTCGCATAATACCCGAGGTGAGAAATTAACCTTATCATGCTAGACTTAAACATCTTGGGCTTAGCACTTTGGAGCTTAGAAGGATTAGGGGGGATATGCTCCAGGTTTAAAAGTTTCTTTGTGAAAGGAATCCCCTTCTGACTTGTAGTTATTTAAGGGTTCAAAGTAATTCTCGGGTGAGCGGGCATTTTAAAAAACTGGAAAAGCCTTTTGCAAGGCTTGACAGTATGAAGTTTAGTTTCTCTCATAGAGTTGTCTACGAGTGGATTTGTCTGCCAGATTGGATAGACAGCTCCCCGTCAGTTGCTTTAAGGTTAACATTGACAAGTTTTTCCATGACTGTGATCGAATCTGATTGTTTGGGGCTGTTGTGAAGCTTTGGTGGTTTGACTTTTGATTAGGGCTTGGACCTCAGGGCATCAATTATGGGGCCTTGGCCCTTTTTTGCCCTTCAACCTGTTCTGTTATGTAGACCTATCTGGAGCCTGGAGGATAGGTACTTAGTGGAGTCTAGCCTACATATATAGGTATCCAGTCGAAACGTCCCCAAACCAAAACGTCCCCGCTTTTTTGCTACCAAAACGTCCCCGTGATATATATGTTATACTGTACCAAAACGTCCCCGCATAAAGAGTTCGAATGTCCAATAGGAAATTTGAAGTTGGCAGTAATGTAAAAGACGGAAATGTGAGAGATGGATTTATGAATAGTCTATAGTAGAAACAGCCAGAATCGAGATGAGTCTGTTGTTATCTGATGATTACATGTGCTGAATAGCGAAAATATAGTAAGGTTGGATAAATTATTGAACTTTTGACGAGGTTTTCTATTCTCTAAATGCAGAAAATCATCGAGATAAGAACAATTTGATGTATTGGCTCCATATAAAATGAATTTATTTATGATCAATTACGAACAACAGGTAGTCCTAAGCAACCTTTGTTTTTTCACAATACGTAATATACGTTCAAGTTTTCACCGAATTTTGAAACACTGAACTATAGCAACTGAACTAAACAACTCAGTTCATTTTACAACATAAAACGGGGACGTTTTGACCCAAGGACGTTTTGACCCAAGGACGTTTTGACCAACGAACGGTGGGTCGTTTCGACTGGTAAGCCATATATATCGCATGAAAGGAAATGGTCTAAGTGACAAGCCACTCAAAAAATTGCCCCATGTGAAATAACCTTCGAACTAATGCTTGCGAATTAATTTGGAGTTGTTATGTAAAGGTCTTTTGCACATGTCAAGTAAAAATTTCTGGTATGCTTGACCAACTGGTTTATATGCAACACTTTCGACGATCGATCTTGATTCCCATAATGAGAGTACTGTCTGTACACACTCAGTGTTTGCCCCTTGGAGGGCGTACTTGTCCATTTGGGACGTTAAGCTCCTTAAGGGAGCAGAACTCCTCCGGGAGTAATCGTTTGGTTTTCGCCCCTTGGCTCTTCGCCAGAGAGTCGTGGGGACTTTTAGAAAAAAAAAAAAGTGTGCAGAGAGTAGTAGTTCACATAAGAGATCGAACAATGTATTTCGGGACTAAAAGTTCTTCTTTTTGCAAGTCAAATATTTTGCGAATGTAATCACCAATACCAAACACTATCATAGTTAGCCTGCGTAGCGCCTCTGTGGTTGCAGGCCCCTTTAGGCTGCCGCCCCTCAGGCTGCCTTGATTTTTCCGTAGCGATGAGCTGGACGAAAAAATCGTCCGCCCGACGGGCTATATCATAGTACGAGTACACTCTAAAAAATATTTAAACGATTTTGTTTAAAAATTAGGATACTCACGAAGATGAGTATTTCTACTCGAAATAAGTGAGTACTTCAACTGAATTTGTGCAAAATTTTACACAAATTGCTGAATTTGTGCAAAATTTTACACAAATTGAGTTGAAGTACGCACTTATTTCGAGTAGAAATACTCATTTTCGTGAGTATCCTAATTTTTAAACAAAATCGTTTAAATATTTTTAAGAGTGTAACAATGGTTCATATAATTTTTCGAAGTCATTTTTTGGTTGATACTGTTAAAGTTTTTGATCAAGATCCATGGCGATCAATCAAGCTCATAGTAAAAGTTGATGCTCTCAGCTCAAGGATTGCCTGCGTAGGCTGCGTGGCATATCCATCTTACTTGTGATGACTGTGGCATGTGTTATGTATACTGATTTACCAAATGATGCTATCATGCTTGGTGGGTTCATTGATTAGATAAACACAGAACACCGTACCTTGGAAGGAGCGACATATGCCTATGTAATGTTGTACGAACATGTGGTCTACTGCGAAGTACATGTAACTCCCTGATATGTACGTTATGAAGATCAAGAACGAATTTGCACTGTTCCAATAGCATCCCAATTTGTTGTAAATTTACTGGCTTAAATTTCCCTACAAACTGAACGAAGTTGATACAAAAATGCACAGGGGATTTATGCGATGCGGATATGACCTCAACACTGAAACTAAAAGAGTATGCATACCCTTTTTATTCATATCTAAATGCGTATTTGACTCTTTATATTACTGTTTTGATGCGTATTTGACTATGTTAATACGCACAATGCGCAAATTCACACACTGCACTGGTTACAGATGATACAGAACTACCTTTAATCCCACAAGCAGCAAAATTTCACAGCAGGTGTTATCAGGAACTAACTAACAAAGAAAAGATAGACAGAGCACAAAGAATAGAAAGGGAAAGAGAACGGCCCAAACCAAAGAACATGCTGAACAAAAAGGTAAAGTATGAGCCGGTCTATGCCGAACTTAAGCAAATATAACTGGGTTCTAACTGGACCCAGTTGAACCCAGTTTATCTGGGTTCAACTGGAATTTTGACCAAGGCTTGCTCAAGTATACCCCATATTTTGCAAGAAAGTTGAAATATTTTTGAAATGAAGGTGCTTTAAAATACTACAGAGTCTTCGTCAAATCAGACGATTTACAGGTTCACGGCGGCCATCTTGGTGCGCCTTTTTTGTCCCAGCCGGTGACGACCATCTATGGATTGGACGTATACGTTATGTGCTCTGTCCATGAATACAAGTCCGTGGTCTAGGTCTACTGTAGGCCTCTATAGCCTAGTCAAGGTTATTAAGTATGTTGGGCCCGAAATTGACAGAAGCCTTTATCAATTTATAAGGAAATAAATAATCATATCTATGTATGCTACGTTAGTACGTACTTGAAACGAGTTCATAGAGACCCTTTTCCAAACAGCAATAACAATGCATTGTGAGCGTACGCTGCATTTTGAGCCTTCGTACACAATTATTTGGATATCATTCGGCTTTCTTTTGGCCCCTTTCTTATTCAAACATTGGATATAAAGTCTTTACAAAGTTAGTAAGTTTCAGATGTAAATATGCTATAACGTATTAATAGCATGATTAATTACCCCCACTCCTTCCCATTGTTTTTCCCCTTTGTCCCCTTTCTTTGTTTTTTCTCCTCCCCCTTTGTTTTTCTGGTGCGAGATTCCACGTGTGTCTTTACCTTCATGATGAACCATTTATTTTTCATTTTGTAATTAAGATAAGCCTACATGTTTCTGTTGTATTTAACGTGTTTTGTCTTTATGAGCAAGAGAAATGAAATAAAAAAATAACTTATTTAAAAGAAGAGGGTCCTCTTTATATACTCATCCGATTTTCATTGCTATTTAACTTAATTGGTAAATATTTACATGTTTGCTGTCGTGTTTTCACGGTTAACAAACAATAGGAACCGGTTACCGATCGCCGAACCCGTCGGGTACCCGACAGCGTGGAAAATTGAAAATACTACTGCGATGTAGTGTAGGCTACTCACGCATATTACGTTCTTGTGTGGGTATATACTGTGGCAGTCATATCATCTACTACGGCACGCTATATCAGTGTATATGTAATCTGCCGCATAAGGTAAGTTGGGAGAGAGTACTGGCACGAGAGGGTCGGCCATGAAAATTCCAAAGTAAGAAAAATAAGAGCAAAACTCTCAAGTGTAATTTTTGTGTTCATTTTCAGTGTCAGTTAACATTCAGCAGATGAGCAAATAAAGTAACAAATGGCGCGATTATCAAGGGCAATGACAAGGAGGGATTTTACGTTGTTGAAAACAGTACAGTATGTTGTAGGATTCGGGTAGAATTTGGGACCGGGTAGTACGATGTCGGGCGAGTACCCGGATACCCCGTTTAAACATTGATTTGATGAAAATTTACCATTTTTTATCATTAAGTGTGTGTTCTGCAAAAATTGGTAGAATCTGGTAGGTTATAATGGTGTTTATGGCTAATTTTAAAGGTAGAGGGCGCTCTTCGCCTGTGTTGAACTTTTCAGCCATTTTCTCAGTAGTGTGCAAGAATTTTTGCGGAAACATTTTGATTTCCATAGAAGGGTCGTATGAGGAGCACTTTTAAAATGAAATCGTGTTGCACCCTTAAGTGGACCACGAAACTTAAAAACTAAAGGGATTTTTGGCCCTTGCCCCACTGTCTAGAAGTGATATAAGCTCTGCTGCTCGCAAACTCACTTTGGAACACAAATCTACTCACTTCACTTACTTCTATCTCGAGAAATACATGTCCGATTTGAATGGAACTTTCACCACACTGTGTAGATTTGGTTCCTCTTTTACATATAAAAATTAAATTTTTACTTAAACTCTAAATCGGAGATAACCTCTCGTAAAGTCTGTACATAAAAAATCTCAACATGTGCCAATTGTGCGGAACACTGTCTGTAAAGAGGCTATTGACTTTTAATGTCTCACTGTTAGTGACATTGTATTGCTATCCACGTTGGAACATCAGCAGTTACAAAACCTAAATAAATGATAAAAGAAGAAGATAGAATATTGAAAGAAGTTTTGAAGGATTGATGCAAAAGTGTTCCATTTCCATCCATTAAATCTTCAACATTAAATCTTTAACATATTCTTGTCGTACAATAACTTTAAAAATATATTCTGCCATCTGATGAACGTGTGATTGTTCCAAATAATTACTAGCCGGTTCTTTAAAAATTAAAGAGCGCCCAGGTGTAGCAGATATATTTTACAAAAACGTTGGTAGTGTAAATATCTTTTTGCTTAAAGTCACAACCAAAGAGAAGCCCAATTCCATACTTTTTTATGTGCAAGACAAAAGTCTTTTGCAAAAAGTGTTATTTTCGGGAAGGTATCTATCAACCTAGTTGCATTTGAGACACTGTATGGCATTTAATCCACCTTGATATACGGACAATCCTACCAGTACATTTTGCTTTATCCGGCTTTTCTGACCAAGCGAATCAGGTGGATTGGTAGAAACTGAAAAAAATACACTAGTAGAGATCTCAAACGTTTTAACAATTGCTCAATTCGCTTAATTCATGTGGAAGATTAGAGGTGTTCAAAATAGTAAGCACCAGAGTTACTTTTAAGCTTGTGAATCACAGAACTACGTTTCCTCCGCTTGTCAAGCCGAGAAAATAGTTTACGTTTTTCTAGAGTAGAAATTTCTTTCAACAAACGCAATTCACTCTCTGCTTTCTTTTGACTTTTCTTTACTGAACCTAATCGATACCTTACCTGTAGATAGTTAGTTAGTTAGTTAGTGAGTTAGATGGAGTTTTACGACCCAGTTTCCAACCTATTGGTTCAAGTGAGCCAGTGGCTCAGTGGCTTGTTTTTCCTAATCCATTGCTTATGCGGAGCATCACGCACAACTCCAGTAGGTTCCATTTTTAGAGTCTTTGGTATGACTCGACCTGGAAATCGAACCCCGGCCTTCCGCGTGATAGACGAATGCTCTACCGTTAAACCAAACACGCGGTACCTTACCTGTACAGTAATAAATAAATTCCATCAGGAGAGAAGGGTTGTGAATAATGCTAAAACTTCTCACACTCCTAGAAAACAATTTTGGTAATAACAAAAATGTTCTCTGGGTCAGAAAAAAGAAAATTGTTTAGTTTCCAAAAGCCCGAGCCTGAGCATTAGTTTTCATTTACTGAGGGAAAAACATTCGTGTTTTCAAATGGAAATCCAGCTTGCGAAAGATTTCATGAGTAATATTCGAAAACCAAGAATGGGAGAAAGATGTTGACTATAAACGTCTACTACTCGGATTGTGGTTTGAGGGCTAAATAAACCATGGTAAAAACTTTAAATGACTTCTCTGCTTTTATGAGTTCCAAGCAGTGGCGGGATTTTATCTCTGAAAGTGGGGGGAAAATTCGGGCAGACTACCAAACGGTGCCGAAGGCGCCGCGGGAGCGCGAAGCGCTCCCCCTAACGGCGTGGGGTCCAGGGGCCCGCCTCAGGGCCCCTGGTGGGGTCCAGGGGGAAAGTCCCGGTTGGGGTTCATGGGACGAAGCCCCCGGAAGCTCCTGGGTATTTACGAAATGGTAGGCGTTCAAATGATGCGTTTTATCTTCAACTTTAGATTACATAAGATGGGCACTTAACAGAACACAAATATCACAATTTGAATTTCTTCAATTATATCCTTACTCCATATGATTAAAGTCGGCCGGAATCGATAATGCAGAGGGTGCGGGGAGGGAAAATGGATTACTTAAAATTGAGGTTCTTCAATTGAGGCTCCCTCCTTTGTGCCCCAGATCTTCTTTTCAGAAAGCTAGGGGGCTTTTCATATGATGTGAATCCAGCCCTCGTCTATGATGGGGCGCGCGAAGCGCGCCGAAAATCTTAACGTTTAAGACATCTCAGTAATGTAACTAAATGAAAATAAGAGAAAGGATGGACCACTTTTAACCTTAGTTGAGTGACGGTGCCCCCCCCCCCCCTAAAGACATTCTTACTGAAGTACAAACATACAGTGGTTTCCTATATAGTCTTTTTCAGGTGACTTTCACAGAGCCGTTACCTGTAAAGTCATCTCAACAGTGAAATTGAAATAAAATAAGACAAAGAGTGGTGCCTTTTCACTACAGCTGAATAAGGGTGATCCCTGAGGATATTTCTACTGAGCAAAAACGTACCGTTGGTTTCCTATTGAGTCCTTTTCGTGAGAAAAAAAAAAAGAAATAATGGAAATTAGAGAAAGTGTGGGCCCCTTTTCACTTAAAGGGTGGAGCTCCACTGAGATTAGATTAAAATAAGGTCATCGTCCTTTCAGAAAGCTTTGGGGCACTTGGACAGAGAAGGGGACCAGAAGATGACCGCCTCCCTGCCTCCCCTTTCACTAGCTACTGTAGAGCTTTAACTGTGTACGGCCCGGGCACTGGTGAAAAGTTTCAGTGACAATGGAAGAGGTGTTCTACAAGAAGTAACCCCGAATCCTGAAATATCTAAAACGGGTGCATGCGAAGCGTGTCGAAAAGGGGGAGCATCGAGACATTTATTGAAAGAATATTGCTTTTATTTAGTTTACAATGCAGTATATGACCTGTTTAAACATTATAAAACTTAATTAAGTATCACTCGCGTAAAGCCCTGTCAGTTCCAGTTTGTATTTTCGTAGCAAAAGCAACCAGACTAAGACGTAAAAAAAACTAAGTTCTGGAAAAAAAGTCGGGGAGGGGGCACCCCCTTGCCCCCCTCGTAATCCCGCCTATGGTTCCAAGGGTTTAAATGCAAACTTGAATTTCTTACCTTGGTGCCATTTATCTCAGATTGAGACATGTTGAACTTGGATCAAGAACAGTTTCAATTTCTGTTGGATTTTCGCACGACTCTGGGTGCACCTACCCGTCACATCCGAACTCCGAAAGTTGAAACAGCAACCACTACAGATTTGTGAGACGACCTTGTTGATGATTGCTTCACTTTTATAAAATGATTTAGCTACTAGTTACGTATGATAGAATTTAAATGTTACATTGCAAACGGATGGTCTACTGGACCATGAAGTTTACGGAGGGAAATGCCTCACTCCAATTACTTCAATTTTCAGCTGTACAAATTCACGGAGTTTTAATCACGTGCATATCAAAACTATGAAAGAACTTTACAGCTTCTCTTTACTTTGCAACGTTAATTCCTGAATGTCTTTTATTTGAAAATTAATTGACCAAGTTAAATGAGTGTGAGTGATAGCTATCACAAATTTAATTTTACTATGTATTTAGTGGTCTTGTGGTGTTATGTTGATAATTAAGGGGAAAGGGGGGGGGGGTGACCCTGAGTTAATATCTTAATTTAAATACAAAAATTTCGTTTTGGCATATTCTATACTAGCACGCTATAAATGTCGGTATCTGTTTACGTGGCACCCATTTCGTAGCCTAGGATACGTAAAAATAGAGGTAAGGAAATGCATTAACGGCTAAATAACGATGGAATGTGCCTTACCAAAGGATAATGCACGAACGGATTAATGCAAGCTATGCATTAGGGAGCGGTCCAAGAGCGTCTAGAGAAACCATTGATTTCACCAGTTTGACAACATAGTGCATTCTTAGCTTGTGATGTACAGATCCAGAGTTAGTTAATCTTGTTCGTTCCTACACAACAATATTTTTCATTCCGAAGAATGGAACAATGAAGTAAAACCATTTTAATAAGTATGGAAGTAGTAAATGGAGTAGCCTAGGTCCAAGTGAGTTATTTATCATTGTTATTTCATGCAGGATAACGAACTGTCACCTGACCATAATTAACTGGTAGATGTGAGGATTATTTGAGTATTACTGAATAAAGTTTTCAGTTCAGCGCTACGGCGTGATAAAATGATGAAAATGATTTTTACAGTTGCAATTGCTTCTAGTATGCATGATAACAATAATCGCATTTGTGGGTGTTGCCTATTTGTGATGCGATTTTTTTGAAGATGATATGTCAGGGTAGGAGTTACTTTCATACTTGGCAGTTCTTAAATTAAGACATTATTTACACATTAAACATTAAAATGTACATTTAAATCTTGTATTGTACACTGTGCAAAAAATCTCTAAAATGGTCAAACAACATCTCTTGAGAACCGTTAACCATACTCAATAACTCTTAAAAATTAACTGAAAAACAAATCTTGCAACCGTATACGATTTTTCGGGAGTGGGAGCAAAACAGTAGCTGCTACATTTACTCGGGCGTTTCTGTGCACGATACAGTCCCCCGACCTTCAAGCAGAAGTCCAAGCGGAAATCGATGAAGTCGTGGGCCGGGGTAGGCTCGCTTCTTTGACAGATCGAGAAAAATTGGTTTTCAAAGAACTTTTCTTTTCGAAGCATCCTGGCATTTGTTCTGTCGATCCAACCACTTTGCCTCACGCAACGGTTCATTATACAGTTATACCCCTCTTGAAATGGCTTTAATTACTTTATTTCAAAAGATACAGTTGTTTTGTAAATCTGTATTCAATTAAAGTGAACTGTAAAGTTATCATGATGTGCTAAACCAGAAAAGGTACTTTACAAAATACGAATCACAAATTGCCACGGAGAAGGTCGATTCCTAAATAAGGTTTCGCTGTGGTCGTCGCAGGTGCATTGGTTCAGGAGTGGCGAAGATTAGAGTTATTTCTGTTTTTTTTTTAATAATGCTTCACCAGTGTGATTTTTTTAATAAGGCTTCACCAGTGTGATCTGCTGATTGTTAAGGGCATCTCTTTCTTGAAGGAATGTGTTCACGGTTTGTCACCAAAGCTCTTTTTTATCAGATAGAAGTATTTTGGAGGTGTTTATCTGTATACAGGTGAATGTTGCCACTCCTGTGGGTAGAACGATTGATCAGAATTGGCATAACCAGGGGTGACACCGGCTTTCTCGTGAGGGGGGATTGTGAGGGGGTAAAGTGTTCATGTGTTGGGCAAGCAGTATCAACACTACCTGAGCGGAGTGCAACCAATGTTTGGCTCGAAGCGTACAGAGAAAATTTTGGCTAAAATTCTGGCCTTCTGAATACTATCTTTTCTGCAGTTTTTAGAAACTAAACATGGAAATTTACATTCCCACTGTTTCTCTATGACTATTTGGAGGGGTGTTTAGAGAGTTTCCAAAAGTATTATGTTTTCATGAATATGAACATTTCACTACAATCTATTCTGCCTGCCAAAGAAAAACCTGCCAGTAGGTTTAATCATTTAAATCACTGCGTCAAATGTTCCTCGGGTTGTTTAATGCGCAGTTGAGGGTCAGATTGCCCTGGGTACACCTGTGTCCCTGTACTGTGCGTTTAACTTTAAAGCTACTAACATGATCCGTTATGTGTCATGATCTATATTTGAATTATGATTCATATGTCAACAAAGCAAACACATTTCACACAATTTTATGAGTTTTTTTTTTATATATATGCTTAAATGCCAACATGTGTGCATTTTCTGAACCAGAAACAAGGTTAGCAACAAATACAATTATTTGTTTTACCGTGCAGTAATTTTGGTCTCTTCCGCTTATGTTCCAGTGGGTTCTAACCAAAGCAAACACTACTCCATACTTTCAAGGGGTTTTATGATATTTTTCCTTACACACATTTTCCCAGTATTTCTTTACCTTCGAATTTCATCGAAGAAGGGAAGCTGACGGAGAGGCATTTGAATGAGGGTCCAGCCTCCTGCCCACTTCTGGTGACGCCTATAGACCTAACCGGTGGGAGTAGGTCCTATCAGAAATCGGAAGAATGCTTATAACGAACATACAAATTAAGGATGATGTTACGGAACTGAGAGACGGTCGTCAGAATTCACAATAAAAAATAGGAACAATTGGAAACGAATTTGGAGATTTGCTGTGGACTGCAACTTTATCTTGAGCAGTTTTTCTTTCCAAAATATATCATAAAAGACACTTCAGTCCATGGAACAGAAGAAACAATAGCAAATGTGAGATTTAGACATTGTTTGATAACAAATTTGGGGCTACTTTATACAACCACTCACTGCATAAAAAATCACTTCATTTCATGAATATTGTCGAGGAATGCTGCTTCAAATCAATCTATTTGAAAACGTCAAGAGGCCACACAAAAAGGTGTGCGTTCGAAAGTCAGATCAGATGTCTAATTTAGCTAATCACAGAGTAATACTGTATGCAGGTATCTTTACTAGATTGACCACTTGCGTGAGCTCTAGTAATTTTGGTTACACTGACGATGAAGCATAATTTCAGAACAGTTTGATTGCTCATGTCAACTTAGTATCACCCGTATAAAGCTTCCCTCACAAAACTCGTTCCTGATTCATTATTTCAGTCGTATCTTAATCCAGTATTGTTTAACTAAGACGACTAATGAAATATTGTAAAAATCTTCAAGAAATTTGTAAATTTCCCTTTGATCCATATTTCTGTCGTATTTCTGTCTGTTTGATTTTTCTTTTTTGTATAGAAGGAATGAGTTATATACCGGCGCGATGTCTGACATTGTTTTTGCCTCAAAGATTTTTTCACGCATGATGGTCAATGGTTTTCGGACCCCTTTTGCGGCCGCCTGAATCCGTCGCTGTTATAGAGTGTATATTTTACAATGTCTTAACTTGACAACTCTGTTTTATATCGATCACATTATTTAGTACTGATGTCATTTAAATACTTTATCCATACAAACCTGGGAGAACCAGATACTTGAGAAAGTGTTCAATGTGTCATTTATGAGGAACTGTGCTTCCCACTCAAGAAGTGTGTGGAAACAACAGGTGCTGACGATTGGACTGATATTCCAAAAATGGCTCGGAAATGATATAGCAGCATATGAAAATCATGACAAATATCGGTCACTTGAAACCTTGTAAGCTGTGTGATGATGGTGCAAATAATTTTTAAACCAGAAAGATGTTTTTTAATAACCATCTGTAAAACTCCCTAACGTTAAGGGCTTTAAAATGACTGATTTACGCATAGCATGGAGTTCTACACGCAACTTCAATGGTAATGATCTTGAGGATAGGGTTTAGGAAGGACGAAGGATATGGCTTTAAGCATAGAATTGCCTTGCCAGGGAAGAATTAGAAGATGTTGGACGACTTTTTTTCCATCTGTCAATTTTGTCCTTGGCGTTTTGGACGTTGTTGCTGTTACAAATTGCTGCTTTTGGAAGATTGATGTAATGTTGACAAGAACAAACCCTCAAGTTTCCCACCAATTTTGTCCAATAAGGGCTTAAAACAAATTTGAAAAATGAAGCAATGTTATCCAAAATCGTCCCGGCCGTCGGCATTACAAGGCCCCTGAGCGTAACACACACTTCTAAAATCCCCGATATGTGGACCTTAGATCGGTCTTTAAGCACACTGTCTACTTTGAAGCTTGCACCTCTAGCGCATAATGCAGAGATGCCAATCAGGTTTGGCGTAAACAAGAGTTTCAGGTCATGAACTGCTTTCTGTGTACATAGAACTTTTCTGGTAAGGAGGGATAAGAGGTGCTAGCTGTCAGAAAGTGGAAGAAACTGGAAAGAGGCCTCCGGAAATAAGAATTACATGCATGACTGCAAAATTTCTGTCAAAATTTGTAAGGGGTAGTGCTTGAAATAGTCCGAAATCGTCCAAAATATTTTGTACCAGATAGCATGTTAACTGGGATAACTGCAAAGTATTAGGAAGACGATTTTTTAAGGAGGATTCTTGAACGAACTCAACTTTTGCTTGAGACTGTCATTCAGAGCAGCGGTTGTTGGAGACATGGGCAAATATCTTCATTGCCAACTTTTATAAAACTGAATTCTATACAGCCCCTCCCAAAACTGCAGTCACAAATTCCCCATTTT
The DNA here is from genome assembly GCA_037179385.1 of Holothuria scabra. Classification (NCBI taxonomy): domain Eukaryota; kingdom Metazoa; phylum Echinodermata; class Holothuroidea; order Aspidochirotida; family Holothuriidae; genus Holothuria; species Holothuria scabra. The sequence continues at coordinate 3,733,030 of CM074199.1, forward strand.
CAAAAGCAAACATACATTACCCTGGATTCTTAAGCTTTTCTTCCAACAAAAATTTATTTACAAGAGAATTTTTCACCACGGTCTCGTACCCTAGTGGTATCAATATTTAAATATTTCAAGAAGGAAGTCCGAATGTCCGAAATATAGATGAAGGAAAGTAGTGGGCTGGCGCTTCCACGAGGCTGGATGAACAAGTAATCACGTGCCCCTCAATCATATCAGTTAGCACAAAAAATAAAGTCGCTTGTCTGAGAACCCGTCTAACCGACATCCATTTGTAAGGTGTATGGTGAGATACAAATAAAATATCAAACCAGGTTGGAGATGCCATTTCCGGTCGTCTGAGAGTGTTATCATCCAAAAGATCGAATTTGCTTCACTCCGGCATTCTTTTCACAATTTTCAGCCCCCACCCTAGTTCAAATTCTCGATCCATTGCTGCCTATGAAATTCATTTCGAGTGTGTCCGGCTGGTGGAAGAGACTACAATGCTTGTTCTCCTTTCTGAACTGGACAACAAATGAAATTGCTTAAGACACGTAAAGCATTTTGCATTACAAGAAATATCAGAACTTGTTTGCAATAATGACACAACCTGTAAAATAAGAGTTGGTGAACTTTATTTTGGCAACATTATCCACAATTTTCGGCACATTATGGGCAATTTCACATGCGGAATTACCGTATATTTTTATTTTTTATATTACTTCTGAACTGACATATATGCATTAGTTTATTCATAACACAAAACTAACAAATTATTCTTTATTACGTGTTATGTTATTTATTTTCATATCCTTTGCATTACACCTCCAACTGCAACTTTGAAAATGACATTGGACTTTTTTATATTCGATTCAAAAGGAATTTTTTTTACGTACCATCTAAAAAAGTTTCACAACCATTGTGTCACAGGGTAGGATGATATACTTTTACAACGTGACATAATTATGCATATTTATATGTTTACATTCATACAACAAACTTTAAAACACAATATTTTATATTTTATCTCAGTTTATGAAGAAGTTTGCCTTGTTACATTTCAAGCGAGTAGTGTTTTGCACATATAGACCGCATATATATATATATATATATATATATATATATATATATATATATATATATATATATATATATATATATATATATATATATATATATATATATATATATATATATATATATATATATATATATATATATATATATCTTTCATTTTTATGGCTAGCATGATTAATAGACATCTTGCACGATCCATTATAAAGTTTCATATTTCACATGCAAAGACAAATAGAAGAAGAGTAGATGGAAGTGAAACGTAAAAACTGTGTTCCCGTCCTCCGATTTTTTTTCGTGGAAGTGAGACACCCAGGTTTGAGCTAATACGTTCTTTTACATAGATCAAGTTTCCATCTTACGAAATCCGCGGACAAAATCCTTTAACAGACCAGTAAAAAATGAAATAATTGACTGAAAGAAAGGAGCAAATGATTGTGGAATCACAAAAAGCTATCCCTAATTGGTTCCGGCATAAATTTGACAACAATCATGTTAGGTATTGGGAGTCTATGAATTCCAAAGACACGTAAGTGTAAAACTGAGACTGTCAATGTGTGTCTAAGGTGACTGTAAGATTGCAGAATTTGTTTAGTCTGTTTACTCTGTTTTGATCAAGCCTTGCAGAACTGGGAAACAATTTTAGGATTGAATAGATAAGCTGAGAAATACTTCAGTCAATTGATAGTTAAATACGACTTGTCTTCACTTGATTCAACTGCTCATTTGAAATGCTCTTTAGCTCAGTTGATAAAGGTGGTGGCATTTGAAACATAACAGCAATGTTTGCTAACCATCCAGTGTGAGGTTGAAGTTTATAAGGCATTGGTCTCTTCGACGTTCATGGAAGTTTATAATTGCGAAACGATTGCACTACACAACCTGTGAAGTCATTGTTATTACCTATACATGCATTTTTGCTGTGCGACGTGCAAGTTGCTCCGTTGAATTTAAAAATTATCACAAGCCATTTCAAATGATTTACGTGCATCATTTAAAAGAAATATAAGATTGTTTCGATATAAAATTAAAAATTGCAATTGAACAAATTAAAAGGTTCTTTACACCAAATTTAGTTTGTAATAGTAAGTTAATTGAAAGAAATTGAGAAGAACCTTGAATTATCTTCTAGTCACACTCGTATCATGACTGAGTACTATAGACGTTGAACTGTTGAACTTTTTCGCCGAGAGAGAAGTTTCAATATATTCTTTTTTTTTCTCCTTTTATACTTCATTGTTAGTGTTCAGATCAATGCATAAAGTATATCCATCGTGATACAATATACAAATAACATAAATGTGAAGTCCTTTACAAATGCAAATGGAAATATCTCAACGAATCTAATACACAATGCCAGAGTTCTTCTGGTTTTGCAAAGCTAATCTGAAAATAAATTCCCACAGGAAGCAAATGCTTCTCTGATATCAAAAATATTTACGATATTCTTGTTTTTTACTTTTTTATATTGTTCCACTTTAACATTAAATTTAAATATACGAAAGAAAGCATTCACCTCATGTATACTTTTTACCAATTTACATTTAAAAATATAATGTTTCATGTGTACAATTTGGGGATTCGGACTTCCCCATTAGAAAAAGAACTTAATTAAGCGGAAGTACCCTATGTATAAACCTAAATTGGAAATATTGTAATTTGGCTTCGGACGTGGAAAACCAGGGAGTACAATAAATGCGGGTCCAGTCGCAATCTGTTAAGCTAACAAAAGAAACAACCCATTTATTAATAGGCCTTTCAGTTATAGATAGTAAATACTTATTATAAATAAATTGTGAAGATCTGTGTGCTCTGATGTAATTTGCAAAAAATATTTCGTTCACTTTCTCATTACCATTATCATAAGTCAACGAGTCCTTCCAACTGGTGGGTATACTTCGTATTATACCATAATACAACGTAAACGGTTAACTCGTTACATTCGTTTTACGTTTAAAGGCATCAAAGGGTAAAGGATTCCCTTGTCTGTCAAAAAAAACTTTGACATACTTAACATTCTTGTCAAGCAACAATTTATAAAAAACAATTTCACCATTAATCTTAATATCTGAATTGTTCCAAACGATTAGGGCGCTATAGTTTGCATTAGGGGGAACGTACGGATCTCATACCATGATTGAACAACCTGTCTAACAAAAGTATTAAAAATGGATTTAACATCATCTGGTTTACAGTTACAATTAAATAAAAGTTCATGACCATACTTCTTTAATGCTATATGGAAAAAGTTTTTCCAGGGTCCATTCACGTCATTACAATAACGCTTAATCCATGTACGTTTTAGACTTTTAATGAAACTAAAAATATGGGTAACTTTTAAGCCTCCTGAATTGATGGGATTGATAATTGTAGAGCGTTTAACTTTGCCTGGACTGCCAGCCCAAATAAAATAAAAAATAGTTTTCTCGAGTTCTTTGATGAAATTGCCTGGGGGGTTGGGTAGCACAAGAAAAAGATACACTAGCTGAGAAAGCCCAATTTTTTAAGAATAATGTTACGGTCAATAGGGGTTAAGTCACGACTTGCCCAGACTCGAAGGGAGTTTTTTAGCCGAGAGAGCTTCGGCTGGTAATTGAGGCGAAATAAGTCATCTCCACTATAAGTAAATGCAATACCTAACATATTGATAGGACCCAAGGTGACCTCTATGTTCAAATCGGTGAGAAAGAGTGGCTTTTCGTTAACAAAAGAACCCAATGGAAACAAATGAGACTTTGAAAAATTAATCTTTAGCTACATGCTTGATTAAAATTATCAAGAACAGAAAGCAACCCCTTTAAGGTTTCTCCTCTACCATCAAGTATGAATGAAGTATCATCCGCATACTGAATTTCACGAGTCTCAACACCATTAACAGAGATATCTTTAATACGGCTTTACTGGTTAACTTTCAAGGAAAGTACTTCTACACAAAGAATCAATAAGAACGGGCTCAGAGGACAGCCTTGCCTAACTCCTCTTTGAATTGGGAAAAAGCCCGATGAATAACCATTATTACAAATGCATGCCTGGGCGTTATTATACAAAGTATAGATCCAATGTTTAAAGCTATTGCCAAATTTAAAAAATGAAAGTACAGCCTGAATAAAATTCCATTCCAATTTGTCGAAAGCCTTTTCATAATCGATCAAAAATAAGAAACCTGGCATTTTTTTTCTTTGGAATAGTCTATTTAATCTAAGACAAATCTTACATTCTTACCAATAAACCTATCTTTGAGAAAACCAGTCTGACTTGGACCAATCAAGTTCTGGATAACTGATTTTAATCTAGAAGCGATAGCTTTGGCTCCAATTTTATAGTCTGTATTTAAAAGGGATATGGGTCGATAATTAGTTAACAAAGAGGGATCTTTCCCTGGCTTAGGGATAAGAGATATAACACTTCGCACCTGCTCACAAGAAAGCGAGCCTTGGTTATAACCCCAGTTCATAGATGCAACAACCAGATGGCCAAGCAAGTGCCAAAAATGCTTATAAAAATTTGTAGTTAAACCATCGCTTCCAGGAGCTTTGTCATTATTTAAGAGCTTAAGAGCAGAAGAGCATTCTTCTAAAGTTAGCTCCCCATCCAGAAGTGTTCCATGTTCCGCACTTACTTCGGGATGAATTACATCATCATAATTAAAATCCATTGATGTATTATCGGAACTATACAAAGAGGTGTAAAAATAGCGAATCTCCCTAAGAATCTCATTAAGTTAGTTTATAAGGTGGTCCTCTGAGTTTTTACGCCGACGAATATGATTTAATTGTTTATTTCGTTTTTCTATAAGTTCAAAAAATATTTAGTATTTTTTTCGCCCTCCTCAACCCACCTTATACCCTAGATCTGATGAAAGTACCTTTAAGTTTCGATAGTACTTTTAAGTTTCAATATATTCGATGGGGGTCGCAAACAAAGTATATTGGCATGTGCGTTCATGTTAGTTAGACAAGTCTTCTTTTTGTGTTAAAATAGGATTATAGGGATTTACAGTTTCACAGGTTTACGTACGGTTCTGCTTTGGCATGGGTGCGCCGACTTAACACAATATTGATCAATGACTCTTTCTGGTCAATGGAGCAAAAACGGGTAACTACCCTATGCGCAATTGATCTCAGCGCAGCGTTCGACACCGTCGACCATGATGTTCTACTCGCACTGTTGAGAAATCGTTTTTGGCATTTCTGGCAACGTTTTCTCATGGTTCCAAGCGTACCTTTGACAAAGGCAATTCCGAGTTTGGTGAGACGTTTGGTGAGACATACTCCGAACCACGTGGAGATTACTCTGTGCCACAAGGCTCGGTTGTTGGTCCTCAGTTATTTTTCAGCGTGTGCTAGCACATAAGGTGACGTCGTTATTTCGCAGCATAACATCAGCCTTTATGGGTTTGCGGATGACCACGTCTTGAGAAAGGAAATTGACTTAAATGATCCTTTTTCAGAAAGAAGAAGCATTTCTGGATTAGAAAATTGCCTAAACTGTGTTAAAGAATGGAATGGACTTCAGTAGACTGAAAATGAATGATGACAAAACTGAGTTTATTATGTTAGGGTCAAAATTTCAAATTTCTAAATGTGTTACACAAGATTTGAACGTAAATGGAACACATGTTAAGAGAGGTAGGCGTATTAAATACCTTGGGGAATATATTGACGAAAATTTGTCTCTGAAAGAACATATAACTCTTAAAGCACGAACTGCATCACTTAATCTTCATCGAATTCGTATTATTAGAAATACTTAGATCATGATACTTGTCGCACTGTTGTACAAGCTCTTGTTATCTCACACTTAGATTACGTTAATGCAATATTAATAGGATTATCGGCATGTGATATAAACATATTTCAACGTGTTCAAAATCGTGCCGCCAAATTAGTCCTTCGTGAAAGTAAATTCGCCAACGCTTAGGCCTGTTTAAAATCTTTGCACTGGCTTCCAATTAATCAGCGTATTAAATATAAGGTGCTATCCTTAGTATTCAAATCTCTTCACGGGGACGCTCGAGAGTATTTAAAAAATTACTGCATGAAGTAACTAAATCAAACTACAGATTACGATCATGTGACGAAGATTCAGCACCACTTACTGTGCCCTTCACATGGAACTCCACATTTGCTGACAGGTCTTTTTCCGTGTATGGTCCTAAGTTGTGGAATGCCCTGCCAGACAGCATCAAACGTAGTTCAAGTTTAACAATTTTTAAGGCTAAGTTAAAAACCCAACTATTTAATGAAGCATTTAATACATAGTAGATATCTATTTAAAAACAGATAGCGCCTCAGAAAACCTTTGGTTGTGAAGTGCGCTATACTAAGTGTTACTTACAATTACAATTACAATATCTACAGGAGTACCCACTTAGGTCCACAATACCTCTTAATTGTTTGCACAGTCAATCATTAAAATTCATTCAATCACCCTTTTATTTCGATTATGAAAAATAAATAAAAGTATTTGTCATTGTTTTTCATCTGCTAAAGTATTTTTTCGTGGGATATATTATACTAAATCCAGTACAGAAACCAAATCGCCAAATCCATGCGTTTCAATTATATCATCATATAATTTGGTTTTCAAATCATTCTGACATGCAGGATTTAAATTCAAATGATTGCATTTTGTATTTTTTTCACATAACAAAATTTTCAACAAAATGATTTTTGTAAGATACAATAGTGCTTTGTTACCACCTTGTTTTAATTGAAAACTAACAAACTCTTTGCTAAGTGATTGGAAAATGCTCCTTCACTATTGATTCAGTAATAGTCCAGTGTTTGCTCTGTCAATTCTAGTATGCTTTATAAATTTGTTGAACTGTCCACAAAGTAACTTTCATGTTCTCTGGTCAGCGTCTGACGAGGGAACAATTCACTCGTCACGTATTAGGAAAGAAGTAATATCGGTGACTACTGGCTAGACTCTGTTATTTAAGTTAACCGTACAGCAGCGTGACACTAACCAACCATTAAAACATCAAACTGTGGCTAGTAAATTAGGCTGGCAGCCATTCATTTAATTTACCAACTCCAGCTAGGGTATACCGTCATTAACGTTTCACTGTTCCTAAGAAGTTAACATCACTTAAGTTCTTTAAAATGCTTTCTTTCCGCTTAAGTACCCTCAATTTCTCATTTAAATCTTGTATGCAATCCCTCAATACCTCGTTCGGTCTGTCACTGTGTGAGGAAAGACGATTCCATCTACGTTGAGAAAGCGAATCATAATGGTAACCGTGCTGCTGTTCAACTATGAAAATTTTTGCAGGTAAAAAGTCATGCTTCACTGTATCAGGTATCGATAACTCTGTCATTTGAACTTTATCGGGCTGTAATCTTTGAAATGATTCAACGACACTCATTTCCATCTGCAATATTTCCCAAGGGTTATCTTGCTCTAAGATCTTTCGGGTTGTAATTTGAAAATATTTTATTGCATTGAGACTTTCTGAGAATTTTATATCAATACCGTTCAATTTTGCGCAGATTCTAGTCTCAATATTGTCTAATTGCGCTAAAAGTTCTTCTTTGTCAGCCTGTACTTTCTTAAGGAGTTCCTCATAAGAAGCGTCAATTTTTGGATAAATCACGGAAATTTGTTCGTTCGTTTTGTCCCTTTTTTTTGCTTCCTCTTTAGACCGCTTTGCAAGAGTTTCCAGATCATCTGTGCTTTTCTTCAAAAGCGTTTCCAAGTTGGTTTTGATTGAAGTTACTTTGTTCTTTACTTCTTCCAAACTTTTGTGGCCTTGGTGACTTACCATCGCGCAGATTTGACAAGCTAACTGGCTACACTGTGAACAATAGAAATGGACCTTTTCTTGTTTATGTGTGCCACAGTATGGTGTTTGGGTTGACATAACTCTTTTTAAGTAACTCTCGTCAGACATTTTGTGAGGTTCAACCAGGGGATGATCACTGCTTCTGGTAAAACGGTCATGCGTTTCTTTGCAACCTTTGCAAATATGCATCATACAATCTAGACAGAATAAGATATCAACTTTGCTTTTACAGATATTGCAGGTGAAATCTGAACTTTTAATAGAAATGCTGCGGACTTCATCCAACCGTTCCTTAAGACTTACTAAAAAGAAATTGTTAGGTAATCCGTTTACGCCTGGTCTCGGCACAATTACATCACATCTACATGTTGGACAAGGAAACGTCTGACCACGATGATTACTAGCCCATTGTTTCAAGCATTGAAGACAGAAACTGTGAAGACATGGTAGCACTTTGGGTTCGTTGTAAGGCTCGGTACAGATACTGCAGTGTAAGAAATCTTCTGTTAAACTGTTTATCGCGTTCGCTGCCATTTTGAAAAGATTCTTGTTCTTACTAAAGTAAGTGAAAATAAAAATTGCGTGTCTTAGTGAGCCGTGCATTGGTTGTTCAAAGCTTGAATATACAAGAAGGAATTAAGAAGGAATTATTTACAACAGCATATTAAAGAGTAAACTAGTTTTTTGCCTTTGAAACATTACGCTTCATTCCCCCTGCTTCCATCTCTGTCATATCTGTCAGTAATGTTATCACCACTGTACCTCAATAAATAATAATATGTAAGGCATCAGGGGCGTTGTCTTGACTTGACTAATTTTAATCACGGAAACATGTCGGGAAGCCTATACGCCGTAAATTAATCCCTGCTTAGTGAAAGGGAAAGCGCTTCGATTAAAAGCCCAAATTTTCCTTAAAAGCCAAATTTTTCAGCTTCTCTCCATTAAAAATCCAATTTTTCCCAAATATCTTTTAATGAAACTCGGGTAAATGCTGGTTGGAGTCACACTGACGACAGCCCAACTATTTGACCGTGAAATGTGTTGCAATTACTGAAATATTCTCCGCGAAAGCGGATCCTTAACTAGTTTATACTAGGCCGCGACTAACGGAGGCTGCAGCCACAAAGGCGCTACGCAGGCTAAATGGAGCGTAGGAGAACGGACAGACCTTCATGCGCCATGGTAGGATATCTCGCCTAATTTTGACGCGTTTCCTTCAAGTTCCACTACCATCCACCACGTGGTGGGCACAATCTACTACGATTCGTCAAGACGCATTGCGAAGCTTGATATACTTATCCACGCTCTTACACGATTAGCATCGTTAAAGCCTCGCAGCAAAAGTCCATTATAAATCCAAAAAACTTTGGGGAAGCATCTAAAAGCGAAGATAAAGAAAAATTTAAACAGCAAATTGTGGAGGTGCGGTTTTCTTTTTTTTAAATAATCCTGGCAATCGTGGAACTATTGCTCAGGTATAAACCGGCGTTAGAAACCTCGGGGAACTGGTCGCGGTCTAGGGGATTGTTTTCATTGATGTAACGTTGTTTTGAATTATGTGTTTGATTTAGTTTGAGATGTAGGTCCATCATATTATACCAACCGGGTGCAGGTTTAACCAGAAAGATCAAAGACTAAGTGAAAAAAACACTTTTTGACCTTTGGTGACCTCAAATAATAGTCTTAAAAATCTTGTGAAATGCAACCTTTTAATGGCTGGTGACCCCAGATGAGTTCTGACTCTCCAAAAAAAGCTCTCAGCAATTCTACATTCACATAAAAATTTCTTGTTTCCAAAGTCTTTATGCGCTGGTGATCTTATTTGACCTCTGTTTCCCTGGCATGATTTCTGGTCTCCATCAAAATCAAAGTTCTTCATTGTGTTTGATAATTTTACTTTTTCTGAAATCAAACTGTCTTTGACCTCCACCAAACCATAGGCTCCGTCTCGACATGACAAATCTACAAACTAAATAGAATGTGTTCATTATTGCTTTCTTGATATATTGTGTTTACAAGGTAGTTACGAGGTTTTCGCACATTTCGCTTCTTTGACCTTAAATGACCTTTGACCTCCACCAAAACAATAGGTTTCTTCAAATCAATATTACAAACCAATGAATGACATGAAAACTGTCCATCGTTGCAATCTTGAAATACGATATCAACAAGCCATTCAAGCTTGTAGCCATGCAAGATGCTGGAGGGGAAACTTTTCGGTCGATAGGAGCGAGAGGGGACAAACGTCTTTTCAGGCGGCAAATGGGCAAAAATGTTAACAGCAAACGTAAACCTCTTTGGAGGCGAAAAATTGAACATTGAAGCCAATTACACGGTTTTTGCAGTTCTACCTCTGGTGACCTCAAATGACCTTTAGCCCCACCCATAACTATACAGTTCTTCCTTTTAACATGAAAAATCTATATGCCACATATTAGAAGAGTTTGTGCGATTCTATCTTGAGATATCGTGTTTACAATCTATTTGGGGGTTTTTCGCAGTTTTACAGCCGGTAACCTCAAATAACTTTTGATCTCCACCACAATTGGGATCTTTTTCTCAACATGATGACACTATATACCAAATATGAAAAGTGAGGGTCATTCTTTCCTCTAGATTTCATGCTTGCAAGCCATTTTTAAGGTTTTTCTCTAAAGTGTAGCCGAGGGCTTACAGTGATACATGCTGGCTACTCTCCTGTATCGCATTAATGACCAACCTGTTATAAAAAGAAAACCTAGTTTTTCGTTCAGATATTTAGAAAGGTCATAAGGTCTTTTTGCCCCTATCAGGGCTGTAAATAAATATGCTGTTCTGGATACTACTATCCAGGATAGTCGCCAAAATCGCTTGAGTGGTTCAGCTGTTTCGTCAGGTATATGATACTACTTTTCCCTAAAGCAACATTGGGCGGTATGCCGGAGGCCATTTGGCTGACGAAGAACCACTGGTTGCCACTAGCTTGATACGGAAATGTGTATTGGTTAGAAAGTGTTACCCAATCAACATCACTCCCAACAACGAGCCACCTTCCATATCTCCGATGGACAGCCGAACTCTTTTGGAGAGCAAGACCAATGTTGTAATTTTTATGGAATTACAGTTGCAATCTGTCAAGTGAAAACTTACAGCAATTAAAAGAAAACCTTGTCAGTGGAATCTGCCATTAACATAACAATCCATCAGCTTTACTTTTTTGTCATTTCATTGGTACATTGTGTAACTAGACAAGCTACTTAGTGTGCCGAAGCCCACAGTATATTATTGTCTGTAAGAAACGAAAGAGCATTGAACTAAAAGAACGCACCGAACAGGTTTGTACCTAAGTTAGTTTCAGGTTCGAACTAAATGTACATGACATTTTGTAAATGTAAATGACATTTTTCAAATTACTTTAAAACAACGTAGGCCTATTTTGAGTACTTTACTCTGGCAAAGTAGATGCGCGTTATCAACAAAAGTTCCATGTAATATAATAATTTGCTCGTTTACCTGAATGTGGAAATGAAGCGTCTTGTAATACTTTTTCAATGAAAAATGTCTTGAACATAGCTTAGAACACCATGGCGGTAGTACAACACAATAGCAAGAACACCACTTAGAATCCAAAGATTGAAGTACATGTAGATAGCAGAAATCGTGTTTACATAGTGTATCAGAGTGTACAAATAATAGTGTATAAATATGTTGCTAAATACGGTGGCCGAGAGGGGACAAGCAAAAAAAAAAAAAAAATGTGGATTTTTTTTCGATTGGCATCTTTTAATTATCTCAGAATTCTGACTTAGTAACTCAGAATTCTGACTTAGTAACTAGGAATTCTGACTTAGTATCTTAGAATTTTAACTTAGTATCTCGGACTTCTGACTTCAGTGAAATCATACCTTGCATACAAACACACAGTCTTCACGGTCAATTGAACCCAGGTGAAGGGTAAAATGGAAGTTGATCGTATAGTGAGGTTTTACTTTAGTCTTGGTCTGCTCTATAGGGAGATGGTAGCCATAGTGGCAAGTACTCATGGAATAAGATTTAGCGAAAGGAGCTTGAAGCGAAAATTACGGCAACTCGGGCTCTCGAGACAAAAGAACTTTACTAATGTAATAGAGGTGATAGCTTTCATTGAGGGTGAACTTCGTGGTCATGGGCAAATGCACGGTTATCGATGGATGCATAGAAGATGCATACAAGCTGGCATTACTGTTAGAAGAGACATGGTAAGTAATATTTTAGCTGCTCTTGATCCGCTTGTTATGTATAATGCTCCTGATCTCTATGGAACAAGAGATTTCATTCACCCCGTTCCACAAAACGAGGTCCTATTTTGCAAGGAAGAGTAAACCTACCTTTGTTACCAGGCACTTTTTGAACTACGGTATGTTGCATAGTAATGGAGGAAAACAACATTGCTGCTCCGGAGGATCTATATCAGGCAACCGGCCTGTACATCAATTTACGCAATGAAGTAAGAAATCTACTGGAACTGTAATTTTACCATAGAGTTATTTCTGATCGGATACAAAGTCAGCGGGATTGTAAGATAATGCTTGTATACAAACATGAGAATGCAACGATCTATCACTAGTTTAATTGAGTGGCTCATGCTCACTAGCATGTTCTTCTGGCAGTATTTGGCCTGGCATAATTTTTAATGAATTTTCAGATTAATCACTGCATGTCTTGTGCTTGTGAGACTTTACCTTGCAGTCCTACCACCGTCTTACGAAAATAAGACTAATCGAAGTCCGACTTATGTTGCCTCATAGTAGGCTAACTTCAATATACCCCGCGGAGCGGACTCGGTTTGTTGACTCCCCCTTTAAGGATTGGGGATATGAATGAACAATATGCCGTACAGTCTGCTACGCAGGCAAAGTTCCATACGGATACAACGAAATAAATAGAGAGCGCCATAAATAGTCGTTTGTATACAATGAAGGTCGTTGTGTGCAGGGGTATTTTTTTCTTTTTGATCTCATCAAACAGTCTAACTTTCAGACTGATTCAACGATACATGTGCAGGTTTTTCTTGCAGATTTTCTTCTTGGCTTACTATCAAAATCCACCCTTTTTGGGAATAACTGTACGTTATTTGTAGGAAGACAGGGGATTTAGAATATGACTGAGGGAGTTGTCCTTACTACTGTATCTTTAACCCCTTTGCAATGTGTACGCTAATGGGCTATATGTGGGGTCTGTGTGAAACAGACGTTTGTGCCTCCTCATTCTGCAGTCGAATGCTACGCATAGTCAACTGAATGATCGAGTGATGAAGTTTAAATAATCAAACAAAGGCCTAAATTTCGAGATTGTACTTACAATCAAGATTTTTAGTTGATTAAATTCACTGTAATAAAGAACATTTGTTTCTAAATTTCCCAGCGGAATGACCTGTAAAGGCCCGCGCGTGTGCTATGCTCGCCAATTTTGTATCCTACTCATAAGCTTATTACTGGATCACATTCAAGTCAGTATTACTTTGCTCTTCCATAATTCCTTTCTTAAGGAGAAATGATATGGATTGCCTCATCAATTTTTCATGTTTGCAACTTACAAGACAAACAATGTTACAAAAAGTCTGTCATTTTTTATTTCTATCAATAATATCAGACTATAGAAAACTAAAGAAATTGTGATGCTGGTCGATTTGGTTTTTCCATATTTTTCTCGTTTTTTTAACTGAGTAAAATTGTAGACTTGTCGAACCTATACACCCCCATCCAAAGATTTCAATTCCGCTCGACATAATAACTTAAAGCTACAAGCATAGAGAGAACTTAATCATCCAATCGATAGTTTTGTCTGGCTCCGTAGAATTTCTTCCCTCCGGTACAACACTATCGAAGTTCTGAAGTAGGTCAATATAGTAATGTTCCACAGTAAATGCACCAGGCGCGTAGCCAGGATTGTGTCATGGGGAGGGTTTTGGTCTCATGGGGGGGGGGGGTTAGGTCGGGGGGGGTTGAGTCACGATATGAGGGAAAAGTCTAAGGATAGAGAGAAAAAACGGCTATTGTAGGTGTTTTTTTTTTTTGCATTGCAAGGTTGGGTCATGGGGGGGGGTTCTAACCCCCCCAAACCCTCCCCGTGGCTACCCCACTGAAATGCACCATGCTCATTGGTTAAAAAGTCCCATGTAAAGGGAGCCGCAACTAAAAGGTTTGTCGTGCCTTGCATGAGGCTTATATAAATATTTATTTATATTTCTCGATCCCTGTGGGACAAATTGAGTAAATGCCATTTTTCAAAACCATTGCTATACCTCTTACTCTTCACTTGCCGAGCAAACTAACCACCATTCTCAGGAAGTTAACAACGGCAACTGAAGTCTTAAGTTTGCCATAAGCATTAAAAAAATTATGTGCTTTTAAACTGTATGGGGGGGGGGCAAGAATGGTCTCAGAAGCCGCCCTCTTCCCGATTTTTTTTCTTTGAAAAAATAACAAAAATAATAATATAAAAATAGACAAGATAGACGGCAATTCTGTCCAATTTTTTGAGAAAAATCTTGCTTCCCTCGAACAGATTTTACTTCAAAAGATAGCATATGTGGCACCAGATTGCATGTAAGGACACCCAATTTCTCAAAAATTTTCAAAGGGGAAGGATTGTCTCTGCAAGGCGCCTCAGTGATGCCAAATCCTGTCAAATTCCAAATTTTACTTAAAAAGGTAACCTCTGTATGTCCATGGTGGAACCGATTTCCTCTAAGGACAACTGCCTTTTTGAGAATTTTCAAAAGAGAGGGGCCCACCCCGTAGACTCCTTCCCCGATAGACGTAGGAGAAGGGGACAGGGAAGCGGAGGGTGTTCAGGTGCGGTGAGATGTAATTGACCATTTATCACGCAAGACAGATTTTAGGGGTAAAAGCATTACAAGACTGGATTTCGAGCAGTCACAGACAATTTCATCAGTTCAATGTACCTTTCATTTTACCAAGAGTCACAATAGAGAAGCGTTAGCGTATCTTTAATTCCGTTGTATAGTTTCCCCCAAAAGAATCAAGACCATTTAGTATAGGCCTAATAGTGGTAGAACATTTTACGTGGTAATTTTCTGATCACCGAGCATGTTCCTGACTTTTTTCTCATTGCAAACAAAAGCTAAACGTAGAGACTACATGTTAAGATTCTCTTTACAAGCATGAAAACGTATTTTTGGCCAGTGGTCTATTTTTTCGAAATTTTCTCTACGCTCTGCGCCAATCAATGGTGGCGCTTGGTTCAGTCTTTTGGGCAAAATTACATTTTTCGAGTCAAAGTAGCTCTCAATAACTCTCTGATCACTTTGTAAACATATTTTGAAGTAATCTTTTTATTGCAAACGACAAAAAAGTATGCAAATTTAATGACAAGTTTTACTTCGAAATGAAGGTAGCGTAAGTGGCACAAGATTGCATGTGGAGACACATAAGTTTCAATTTTATCCTCGCTGATGAACCACCACAATTCAACTTTTAAGTCTGTTCCAGTCGAAAATCTTGTACCATTTTGCATCTAGGTTCCTTGAAAACGCCGAAGATTTTCAAAGGGTAAGGGGATACCCCCTTCCCCTTAGATCCTCCCCAGCAGGCGATCACTGAACATATTTCCCCCTCCCCCTTCAAAGATATACTGAGTCGGTACGCCACTGACAAGTACATATCGAAGCTCGTCACCCTGGAATTGTGGGATCGGTTTTGTTGAAGACTCGGAAATGGCTGGTTTGATTGAGCCAGCATCTTGAAATGTAAAATGTGCATTGAAATCCGATGTGTGCCAGATACGAGCTAGTAATCTATAGTCCCATATCGTGTCCCCCTCGTCTCATTGGTGCCCATCTCATTGGCTCGACCCTAGGTTTTCACGGGATTGTGCCCCCTTACCCTAACTCATAGAATTGACCCTACTCAATAACATAACAAACAACCCCTTATCCTAACCCCGAGCAGACCCATGTGATTGCACAAGAGGCAAGCCAACAGTATAAAATAAAGAGGTCATCATCATCATTGAGGTGCTGTGGAGCAGTAGTCGTTGGCCGGGGCATATGGGCCGCATGCCCGCATGCACTTCTGGATGTGGGGCTAGTCGGGGAAAATCAGCAAGTCGGGGAAATCCCTCGGAAGTCAGAAGTAGAATGACCGAGCTGTACTCTAAAAACTGAAGTGCTATTTTGATAGCACTCTCTGGGTGCTGAATTTACTTAGCACCAAAAGCGCTGTTTCAGCACTTTTACAGTGCTAATTATACAGCACTTTCATAGTGCTGTCATAACAGAAAAGTGGGCGGAACTTATTTAGATGGAAAAAAATGTTCAAAAACACTAAATTTCTAGCGGAATTTCTGTATCTTTGGTTTTGACTTTTATCAGGCATTTGTCAACTAACATAACACAGTGCTTGCAGGTATTCATAATTATTTCAATTGGTTTATTTTATGATTTTAACGCTGTAAACAAATATTACAGTATATTCCAAATTAGGAGTTTCGCAGATAAAGACTTCTAGGTTATTTTACATGTTATTACTCTTAAAGATTTAAAAACAACACTTTAAGATTTCTGGACAGCTCTTGCAAGTGTTGTTTACTGCTGCACTTCCGAAGTGCTGTCTCTAATGCACCCAAAGAAGTGCTATGGTAGCACCAACGGTGCAGTCCCTATTAGGACCCTTATAAGTGCTAAGAAAACGTCTTTAGCACCGCCTATTAGTGCTGTCTGGTAGCACTTATGGTGCAGTTAAAAGTAACTCTTACAAGTGCTTAAGTCCTGCACCTCATAAGTGTTAAGGAATTTCAGCACCTTAAGAGTGCTGTCGTTTGCACCAATGGTGCAGTCCCTATTATGGCTCTTGGATAGTGCAGAAAAAATGCCCTTTAAGTGCTGTGTTCAGCACGTTTTTTTACAGTGTAGGAGCTAAAACCCACAACTGATAATCTGTCATGTGTGTTTCCATATGCTTCCACATGTTTTCAAAGAGCACCATTTTTTATCTCATCATCGTATAAATCAAACTTTTTCCAAAGGGGCCTCATTCAGGATAGCAAATAAGCCGAAACATTGCCATTGTTAGTAACTTCAATATTTTTTCTCAGTTGAAGGTCTAACTACAAACAACCAGCCAATGACCTGACATACCCCTTACTCAGTTACTTAATGGAAGCAGTACTTCCATGGTTTCATCATCTTGTACCTTCCCAGTGGTGGCATAACGCCAATTCTACCAATATTGTATTTGTTCTAGAACATGATATAAAGCATGCAGGAACATATTTTGTTAGCAGGGTGGTATCTGCAGCTGGTGAAACTTACAATATTCTCCCATATATATTAGTGTTACGTATTAGTGACATTGCAAAATATTGTCTCGACTCTACAGTCTACATGGGGTTGGTTCAAACTGCATTATTATCTAACCCTCTTTAACTCTGCGCTATGGGCAGAAGATGGTTTTCATGGTTTTTGGCATAGATAAAAGGTCATCTGGGGTCTCCAGGGGTCAAAGTGTGGAAACCTTTTAAAATATGATCTTTCAAGATAGCTGTCTGTCCATCTGTCTGTCTGTATGTTTGTCTGTCTACCTATGTATGGCTTTATGGAGGTCAAAAGATCATCTGGAATGACAAAATTATTTTTTGAACACGCTAGTAAAACATTTCAAGAAAGATAATGGTGTATGATGGCACTGTTTGAAACGGAACATTTTTACGTATCATCGAAACCTCAATGCATTTTTGCATTCTGGTTAAATTTTGACCTCATGTCACACTATTGGACAGCTAGTTAAATTGAGCCATATATAAAGTGTGTGTAAATGCGTCAAAAATATAGGCAATCTTTGATTTCTTGTCACTTAATTCCCAAAGCATCTTCAATTTGCTTAAATGAAATGATTGACCGAAAAAATACCCATAGGCACCAAACTTACCATTAATGGCTGAATAGAATCTTCGTTGTGAAGGAAAGCATGTAATAGCGGCCAGTGTTGACGCTATCTTGGATTTCTAAAAACGCTCAAGGGTCACACGATGTAGTTTCCAGTTTCAAAAATTCTGCTGGACTTTGTTCTGACTCTGCGTAGCGCAAGGCGCCACACGCTTCGACCTAATACCATGATGAACGATACGTAGAGACAGTGCAGACCATTGTGCAGCTTGACCTAAGTTCATCGTTTCATGGTGTAACTACAGGGTTGTAAAGACAAATCTTCTCCCTGTGAAAAAAATGGAGAAAAAAGAAATATGCCCACCAGGTCATCAAGTAACGTTGGTCAGCCTCAGGACAGTCGGTGTTCCCAACTTTCAATTCTTTCATAAAATTACGAATTCTTTCTACTACAAGCTCAATATCAACAGGTCAAGAGTTCAGTAACGCTGGTCAGATACAGGACAGTCGGTGTTCCCAACTTTCAATTCTTTCATAAAATTCCGAATTCCATCTCCAATAAAAGCTCAATATCAACAGGTCAAGAGTTTTAAATTTCACTAAAGAAAAGAAGCAAAGCAACAATGTTTCACAAATGTAGCCGGAGTCATTTGTCCCCAACTTCTTATGACATAAAAACTTAAAGGGAGATGACCAAAACTACATAAAGACATAGATATGCTCAAAAAAAATATCACATGGCTCTTTTTCAGTTTTAAACCAGAAGGTTTCGTACCTTTTCTTTCTATAACTTTTTAAACATTTTCGTGCTTTCGTCTACACTTCTATCTAGCTGTGACGCCAGCCGTTTCATAAACCTTGGATTAATTCAACATTTAAGGTTTCATAAATGTTATTGTTATATGATTCAAGAGAAACACGAAAATGCACAGCTGAAAAATTCTAACCTCTTTTTCCTGTATTTCGTAAGATCCCTTTTAACCATAATAGCAAACATACAAAGACTATTCTGTAACCTAAGAAAAACGAATTGTTTAGTTTTGCCTGAGAGCCTTGAAGGGTTAGTTAAAGAATATATATACTCGACCCAAGAGAGACCTCATATATCTTGGTTTTCTCTTAAAGGGGAAATGAACTCACCCAGCCTAGAGGAGTTTAGTAGATTGTCTTGTTTCATGATTGGCTCTTGAGAGTCATGTGACAATATTTTAACCCCTCAAATATGAAAGTAATTAGGAGTAACCGCTTGGTTAAAATTGAATATGCAACATTGAAATTCTGAAATATGCTTTCAAGAGAAATGAAAAGAAACTTAGAGGTTTAACTATTGCTTTAAAAACGGTTGGGGCGACTGCTCTTAACCTTTGAGTAGGGAAAAATTATGTAAAAAAAGGAAGTCTTTTTCTATATTTCTCACTGAAAACAAACAGCGAAATCTTGTTCACTGTAAACCTCATTTTTTCGGCGCGTTTCACGCAAAATATAGGTAGTCGATTGCATCTGCCCTCGTTTAAGAGTAGCTTTCCCCTATTCAGGTTGCTGAACACCCAATCGACCCAAGGCAGTCGCGAGCGGTGTGGGGATGTTTCACCCCCACCCCCAACCCCCCACCCCCCCCCAAATATCATCAGATATCATCACGGTAGTTGAAAAATCGCAAATTTCAGTTGGAATTTTCTCATATCGACTTTTTCAAGTATATCAAGTGCCGTAGACTTTTCTCACTGTAGAAACCCTAAATAAGACCAAATTCAACCCAATCTGTGAAAAAAATTAAACGAGATGATTTCATCTGATTGGGGGGGGGGGGTCAAAGGTCATTGACCCCAAATATTAATTAAAGTATATTGTTTTTGGTCTCAAATGAAAGAAAATTTCATTTTAAATCCAGTACGTAGCATTCATTTTGTCATTTGATACTTCTGTAAAATGTCAGGTTTAAGTGAAAGACATTAGCAGTGCCTACCATGGAACATCAAGCCTTTCAACTACAGTATCATTAGTACCTTACCGGTATCTGATAAAGGCTCATTGTATCATTTTGAATGTACGGTAGAATAGCCCTACATGCAATAAATAAATGGTACATTGCAAGTACTAGTTTCAAATAGCAGAATGTGAATTTTAAGCCCTCCCGACCTACTACGGAGTAGTACTCCCCTACACGACAAGGTATCATGAGCCACACCCCAAGAAAGGGATTTCTGATCACATATCAGAAACATCCAATATTGCAAGTTGATACCTTTCATTAAAAATGAACTATTTTAAAAATAGGAAAAGTAGAAAAATTACGGATGAATTATTTGAAGCAGGGTTGCAAAGCCCGCGTTTTATGAGCAGGTTTCTCAAGGCAGAATTTGTAAGTTAAACTTTCTGATCTTACAATAACATCGCCACCCATCATGGTCGCCTCATCACATTGCTGCCTTACAACCTAACATTGATGCCTTACAACCTCCTCAACAGGTTACAAATGAAGCTTGGAAATAAGTAAACCATGCACTTTTATTCTCTTTTTTCTTTTTCTTTAACCTCAAAAGGTTGCAAATGGCTTCAATAATCACCTTCTCCTTTTGATGCAGTTCTAAGGCTTCATTATGATTTTATATCTCGTTCGCACAAAACCGAGATCATTAAGGATACCTCCATAATTGAAAGATGAGGTCCCTTAGAAGACCCTTTACCTGTTAGGTTTCTCTGGAAAAACCTCACTTTGCAAAACACAAAAACGTATTGCGGTCTTTTCGTACTCCCAAAAGTACTAAGATACTTGACCTATTTTTCCTTCACGACACCGGTTCTTACGTCACACATCACTTCCTTTCCAAAGTAAAAAGAAAAATAAGGAACAACTAAGCGGCACATAGGCACCGTTCCAGCAGTTTGCACTGGTAATATTTGTTGCAGTTAATTAAAGATTGGGTTTTTTTTTATTACTGTTTAGTTTTTGTTTTTCATTTTGTCTCTGTTTTTTCCCCGTTTTTTTCTGATTTTTCCTGTTTTTTACTAAGGTATATGTATATCATTTTTATTGTTAAGTTTTTTATCACCTTTTTTCCTTTATTTTACTTTGCTATTTTTTTCTTTACATCTAATTTAATGTATATTTTTTATCTTATCGTTTTCTTTTTTTCTCTGTAATTCTGCAAACCTTTGTTACAGTGTACCTGGAAATAAGCTAGTGCCTCCACGCTAATAATGTTCATTGGCTACACTGAAAATGCATGGTAGCTATGCAAAAAGGTCTTTGGAATCTTTTGTGCACTGATTTCCGACCAGGCCCCAAAACGTAACTTCCGCCCTGTGTAACTCTGCTCCTTCCTGATTGGTCGCCCTTACCTGTTTACAATGTCATATTAGGGCTACGTCATTAAGCATGTGTAACTTTTTGTGTCAGTGTAACATTGTACAATAAATGTCACGAATAGCGTATAAAATTCAATTTCCTTTCATTTGAAAACAAACAGGATATACTTTAATTAATATTTGAGGTCAATGACCTTTTACCGCCCAAAATGCACTTTTCCCAGCCCCCCCCCCCCAGCTCACTTTTTTGGTAAATCTTGATACCCATACCCATCAGAATCAAGTGAAATCAGCTTCTTTCAATTTTTTTTCACAGATTAAACCTACTTTAGGGATATTACTGTAATTAGCTTAAGAACAGTTTAGCCCCTTTTTGCAAATTGTTCGTTAACTGCCAAAACTTTCCCTCGCTCCGAGAGCTTCTGTTTCATGGATTTAGAAGTTTTCAGTGGCATCACAATCATAGGCGCACGGGGGTAATTTTCTATGAGGGGACAAAAGCATTTTTTGCCCCAATAATGTCACCGTTTTCATGTTTTGCTCATGTTTTGCCCTAATAGACCAAGTGCTTTTGCCCGAATCGGGAAGGCGTTCCCCCCTGCACCCCGACTCGTACGCATGACGAATTGGTCACGGTAAAAATATACACTTGATTTCCTTCCTTGCTCAATTACACAATTTGATGATTGACAGACAGTAATACTCCTTGCAAAGACATTTAATCCACGTCAAGAAACCCTAGCCACAGTATGCAGAGCACGCAGATGGGGTTTTTTATTACAATCCTGCCCAAAGTACCGTGTAATTTTTTGCAACCTACGTGGACTAGACGCTCGATGAAGTGATAATAATAGACCTCCAGCAGTGGGTTTGGAAACTTGATATACCTCACTTGAACAAAAGATTACTGAGGTTAGAAAGTTAACTTTTTTACCGCAATCGAAACAGCATGCGCCAATGATCTCAATAATATCTAAGTTATGCAACAGTCCAATTATGGTTGATTGATCATCTGGATGTGGCACTGGCTCCCTCGATTTCCAGTTTTTCCCACCAGGGGCATTTAAGCTATATTTCTATAGAGAGGGGGTGAGATGGGGTTAGAGGGGTTTTTCGGCCAAGGATCACTTTTGAACATGTTCTCTCACAAATGGTTATCAAATTAACGAAAGTTCCATGCTCCCCGCGAGTTTCACATTCTAAGAGGCTTTAAAGCTCTATTTCCAACCAATTGGTTTAAGTCGAGCCGACCACAGGTATTTTTCCGCGTGCTTCCGACCTTATTTAATGTTACCAATATTTCTTCTGATGTAACAACTCACGAGGCGCAAAGCAGCAAAAGTTAATAGCATTTTATCGCCTCGTCACCTAGTGATTTGCAGATAGCCTGTCTTGTTATGGAATCCACCTGTCCATGAAGTTTCTGAAACTGGCAACTTTCTGTTATAGGTGCGCGAGCCTAGATTGGTGGTCATGCGTTTTAAAAAATGTTGTCGAATGTAGGAAGTTTTGCATTGCACCCCTTTTCTAAAATCCAAAATGGTAAGTTTGTCCAGGGAGAATGTCCCATCCCCTTGACCTCCCCACATGACAGCGATCTGTCAGTCAAGGCGTCCCTATACACTCGCAACAGCGAGGGTCAGGTGGGCGAAATACGCACATGGCCCCTGTATGTCTGACAGTCTGTTAAGTAAGTCTGCCTGTGTGTTTATGTGCAAGGAGTACACTTTCTCAAGAAGTAGCATAGCAGGAGCAAGGCCCTGCTGTACCATCCCACCCTCACATATTTTTCTAGTTCCTTTCAATGTGCTAAATGTGCAACCCAATTTTGAATTTAAAGGTAGCTTATAGTGAAAATCTTATATAAAGACACACAAAAATCAATAGGGATGGTGAAAACTCCTCACCTTAAACCACATGCCCATGTAACAGGAAAAAGACTGCCTTCCAAATTTTCTCATGACCTGAATTTCGGACAGAGGTTTCAAAGATCTGGCAGAAATTTAACTGTTAAGGGTGCCTAAATTCTTTCAGAAATCGCTCGAAAAATAAATAAGCAACATAGTCACTGTGAAGTCTTGCATGAAATATTCCAAAACAAAATGAAACTTGGCCACACATTCAGGGAGCCTACACAAAACATTTATACATGCCTCAGTTTCACTCTAGAGTTTGGACATGATGATTTTGCTCTTTATGGTGGAATATCGTTCGGGCAAAAGCTGCAAAATGTTGTGGAATGATTCTAAAAAGGGAGATGTTACAACTGCCTGTTTTTTTTTAGATTATACATGCAAACAGGAGTACCCAGGTGTACAAAGAGCCCAAGGTTTTGGCCGGAAAATTAAAATGGTACATTTTATCTGGTAATTGTCTGAACTTAATACAATTTGTTCATTCCTTACAGGAGTGAAAAGTTTACTGCAACAAAATTTTAAAGTAACGACTGCTTAGAGTTAAATCTACCTGGAGTTACTTACAAGACTGTCTGGAAAATGCTATTACGGGAATTCTGACAAGTTGCAAATTTTCAACTTTTTTTATTCGCTCCGCTTAGATTTTCAATGCAGTGATTGCAAATTTTCGGCAGAGAATCCTCCGCCCATAACATACAGCGTAGCTCACTGTCGATCTTATTTTTGTGGCCGTGAGAATGCAATAGGGTGATTATCAACAATTATTTCCTCGATCAGTGCACCTACACGTATCTTTTTTTCGTAAAAGCCAATCGTTCATTATACCCCATACCTTTAAAAAGTAAAATTTATTTACGTTGGTAATACTACTTTTCGTCTTTACTTCAGGCTGACATCAATATTTCACCACGAATAGTGCACCTTAAAAGTTTTCACACAAGGGGGAGAGGGCCGATTCAAGCCTGGGAAATGCCATTTTCGACTATCTCAGGGGTTGCAATATTTCAAAATTTTCTTTGCGCTCCGCGCCAACTGACGATGGCCATCCGCTTGGAAAGTCGTTTTTCTGTAGTCTCCAAAGGGTTATCACAATGCTTCAGATCCGTAATGCTTGACGTTAATTTGTTCCACCCCTGCTAAAAATGCCTGTGTAGGCCTTGATTAAACCAGCCTGGGAAATGCTATTTCCGGCTGTCTGAGGGTTGTGACTTTTCAAAATTTTCTACGCACTCCGCGGCAACCACTGGTGGCATCCACTTTGAGAGTCGTCAGCCTTATCCTCTTAGACTTATTCCACCAGGCAATCATGCTTCATGTGTCCATACTCTCCAAAACTAGTCTGGCGGTTCCTTCATTCAGTTGGAAAAAATCTAGAGAGTCTGAATATGGGACCATAACACCCATTTAAACATGAGACCCTAGCAATGGTCCTGGGCGCACCCCTGGCTGAAGCGGCATGCTGTTTTTCCTGTGGGCAACGAAGTAAATTCCCAATTTTCATTGTATCCAAGTATTGACACATTTGGCACTTTTAAATTTTGACCGCCTCCTCTTCAGAAACCTCACGAGGATAGGAGATGTCCCCCACACTTTCAAAATCAAATCGACGCCCTTGGTACCTTTTGAACTTTAAGTTTGCTTTGACATAGACAGTTTAAAGAGAAATATTGAGTTTGTTTTGCAAGAAAAATTCACCCTTTTAAAACTAATATTTATTGATACAGGTTGATAGATTATCAAAAAGAAGGCAGTATGCCATGGTAGCCTTCATTTTAAGAAATAAGTTTCTCAAAAACAGAAACTCAGTTGTTTGTTTCTCAAGAATAATTTTTTCACTCAAACTTTCAACAGTTCAAATGATGCAACTTCCATGGCTCTTCATAGTATTTTGAAGAGATGTAGTTATTGCAAGGGTTTATGATTACGACTGAATAGTTGGATAGGTGTCAGCGCCATTTTCTTTGTACTCCCTGTAGGAGCATTTTAAACACAATACTTCACTTTAAAACAAAACCTCACATTGGCTCTGTCATGAAATTCATGTCGAATGTTAACGACACGTGGCATCATGAAGAGAATCTACTTGAAACTAGACACTGGTAAAACATAGGACTAATACTTGTTTGTATTTTGTCTCCCACATTATGCATTCACACGCCTATCTTAGGTGTGTACATAATTTTTGACATTTAAGCGGTTTTTTATAAACCAACTAGACCGGTTTCTGTTCTTTGCTCTATACGGCAGAACGTCATCAGTAGTGGCCTTTTCGCAATGGCGAGATTTGTCTTGAGAGTTATAATGCAGCTAAAAGTGATTCTAACAAAATATCGTCGTACCTTTCCTCTGTTTGTTCCGACTCCTGGTCAGGGGGGAACCGTGATTTAACAAGCAAATCTTTTAGATCTGGTGCCCTTTTGTAGGCTTTTGTAGTCGATAATCGGATGATCGGGAAACAGGCGGGTAAGTTGCGGGTCACCTGCAATTAGATTCCAATGCTTTATTAAAGCTTGCTTTAGGTGCCCTGTTTTGACTTGTGGGGGTAAAGGTTGTTTTGAAAACGAGTGGTAGCGCTATTTCATTTTTCTCAAGCGTGAGGAGATTCGCTCTTTGTTTATTATCAAGGCCGTTCGTGGCTGAGGTAATCTCTTCAGGCAAATAGTTTCTAGTGAGATTGAAGCTTCTCTATAAATGAGTTTCTTTTCTCTAGGAAGTCGGTTCCGTTGCTGCATAATCTAACATATCTCAGCACTTCGCCTTTTATGAAGCCTTTGAATGTGGCAAGTGGGTGTGCTGAGTTACGATCGAGGTATTGAAAAGTTTCAGTCGGCTTGGTGTAGACTTGGTTAATAATGAATAAAATTCATCTTTCTCTGTAATAAACAAAGCCGGGATCTCTGAAATTGAGGTAACCTACCCAGATTATAAAATCTACTAAAAGGCGAAAGTTTCGATCAAGCGGCCTCCGTGACACTAAAGTCAATACCGTGTGCTCACTGAAACTTTTCATTATACCTCGATCAATAGTCCGAGTCTGCATACCCACATGCCATATTCAAAGGCTTCATGAAAAGGGATTTGCGTAAATACGCTAAAATATATGCAGCACCGAAATCGATTTCCTGGAAAAGGGGAACTCCTTTACAGAGAAACTTTTCACCAGAAAATATACCGGTCTGAAGAGATCGCCTCTGCAGCCACTAACGGCATTGCCTCTTAACAAAGGGCGCACCTCTTCATTTTGGAAAAAATTAAAACACTACCACGACTCGTCTTCAAAACAACCTTCATCCAAATATGGCACCTAAAAGCGAGCTTAAATAAGCACTGAGTTCTAACCGCATGGTGACCAGCAACTACAACGTCTGTCTCCCGATTATCCAACTGTCAATGAAATGGCACCAAATCTGAAAGATTTGCTATCTTTATAAAGGGTCCCCCAGACCCGGAGTCGGGAGAAACAGAGGAAAGGTACAACGATATTTTGTTAGATGCGCTCTTAGCTGCATTACTAACTCTCATGACAAATCCCGCCATTGTGAAAAGGCCACTACTGATGACGTTCTGCCGTATAGAGCCAAGAACAGAAACCGGTCTAGTTGGTTTATAAAAAACCGCTAAAATGTCAATTTGAGAAAGACTCATATTCCTCCAAAAGAGTTGAATTTTAAGCTTTTGCTTAAATCATGCATATATTTACATGATGGGTGCTATTCCCGAAAAATAAAGCATTTCACCGACTTGGTAACGTCAGATAGTGAACCGCCTACCCCCCACTTCACTGTCATCCCTTTAGCGAAGCCATTTGATTATGTTGGAACCTGTCGGTATAATTTTATTTTCAAGTCTATGCATGACAATATCGCAGATTTCCGGTGAGGACTGGCTACCCGTAGCGCATCCAATTTTTTGTAAGAAAAATTGGCCATCAAACTCAAAACAATTCCTTTCGAGGATGAGTTTAATGAGATTGCGGAGGGACATAGGGGATATCGGTTTGATCCCGCATGTGTTTTTAGGTGCCTTTCCGAAAGCTTCATAGGATGCATTTAAGGCCTCCTCTTGGGAAGTGTTGGTGTACATGGATACCACGTCAAGCGTTGCAAGTAAAACCTTCTTTGGTAGGGGGTTGTTCCTAAAATTTCTTAAATATGATTAGTGTCTTTGACTTAGGTGCTCTGTTGCGTGACAACGGGAAGCAAGAAGTAATCCACGAATTCCGATATTTTTTCGGTGGGGGATCCGTTACCGCTTATTATTGGTCTTCCGGCAAATTTTGAATTAGCCGGCGGTGCTTTGTGAATTTTAGGTAGCACTTACATGACCGGGGTTCGGATTTTATGGTTATGTGGATTAAAATACTTGAACGTTTGCTCGTCATTTTCATCCCTGTGAAACATATCTTGAAGGGTTCTATAGACCAGTTTCACAGTCTCATGAATTATGTCACTCGGGATTCGTTCGTAATGATGATTTTTTAATTGCCGTTCAACTTCCGCTTTGTAGTCTGAAAGGGTTGAGAATAGCAATGCCTCTGCCTTTATCAAATGGCTCGACAATAAGGGAACGGTCGTTCCTAATTGCTTTTGGTGCATAGATTTCCGCTTTCTTTATGTTGCTTTCAGCTTTGCGGATTTGGATGTTTGCTATTTCAGTTAGAGTCGCTTCAAGATAGTCTTCAAGACGGTTACTGTATACGGGTTTAGGCATCCAAGTTGATGGTAAACGGAACTTTGAGAAAACCCCTTATTCTTTGTCTTGAAAAATGTAGCGGAGTCTCATTTTGCGTTTAAGGTCTTTCATTGACTTGAGCAAACTGCTACGTTTGGGCTTTTCTGGCGTTGTTATGAACTTTAAATCTTTTCCTAAAGCAACTATTTGGATATTTGACAGAGGTTTGTCGGAAAGGTTTATAACGTATTTTTGGAGTGCTTTTGCTTCGTTTAGAAGGGCTTGGGTTTTTATCTGGCTACGTGTAGCCGAGAATTTCCTTTGGCGTGTATGAGATCTTTGCCTGCTTTTAATAGCTTTTAACGATCGGTTAAATTTGCGCTTTTTATTTAGCGTGGGTTCGGAAGTGACAGAGGTAAGCTCTGACTTAGAAAACAGAACACTTTTTAAGCATGTCTGACAGAGAAAGGAGCCCATTCTTTCTGGAGGACTTATAGTACTCCGTATCTGCATACCCACATGCCATATTCAAAGGCCTTCATAAAGGGATTTGCGTAAATACGCTTAACTATATGCAGCACCGAAATTGATTTCCTGGAAAAAGGAACTCCAATACTTCAAATTCTTCTCATCAGAAAATATACCGGTCGGAAAAGATCGCCTGAGCCACTAACGGCATTGCCTCTAAACATAGATACCGTGTTTACAAGCAATTTCTAAGGTAT
Source organism: Holothuria scabra (assembly GCA_037179385.1). Classification (NCBI taxonomy): domain Eukaryota; kingdom Metazoa; phylum Echinodermata; class Holothuroidea; order Aspidochirotida; family Holothuriidae; genus Holothuria; species Holothuria scabra. Next base: position 3,761,362 of record CM074199.1, read on the forward strand.
TTACCATTTGACCTCTTGTGACCCCAAATGACCTTTGACCTCCACGTAAATCGGTAGGGCCCATCTACTCAATATCAGCAACTCACACCCAAATATGAGCATAGTCACATGTATCGTTCTTGAGATATCGTGTTTTGAAGGTTTTGACCTTTTGACCTCTCGTGACCCAAAAGGACCTTTGACCTCCATAAAAAACAATGGGGATCATCTACTTGATAGGACCAACCCACACAACAAATATGAACATAGTCACATATACCGTTCTTGAGATATCGTGTTTACAAGGTTTTGACCTTTTGACCTCTTTAACCCCAAATGACCTTTGACCTCCACAAAAATCGATGTACATCATCTACTCAATATCACCAACGAACACACCAAATATGAGCATAGTAACATGTACCGTTCTTCAGATATCGTGTTTACAAGCAATTTCTAAGGAATTTACCATTTGACCTCTCGTGACCCCATATGATCTTCGGCCTCCACGAAAATCGACAGGGATCATCTACCCAATATGACCAACCCACACATCAAATATGAGCATAGTCACATTTACCGTTCTTGAGATATCGTGTTGACCTCTTGACCTCTCGTGACCCCAAATGACCTTTGAACTCCATCAAAAACAATAGGGATCATCTACCTAATATGGCCAACCCACACAGCAAGTATGAGGTCAGTCACAGTTACCCTTCTTGAGATCGTTTACAAGCAAAGCGTTTACAAGCAAAGTGTCACATACACACCCACATACACACTTCACACACATATACACACACACACACACGCATACACACACACACACGGTAGCACAATCGCATAGATTCCTCTGACTACGTCAAGGAATCAATAAAGCACTGATTTCTAACCGCATGGTGACCAGCAACTACTCCGTCTGTCTCCCAATTATCCGACTGTTGCCAATGAAATGGCACCAAATCTGAAAGATTTGCTATCTTAATAAAGGGTCCCCAGACCCGGAGTCGGTAGAAACAGACGAAAGGTACAAAGATATTTTGTTAGATGTTCTCTTAGCTGCATTACTAACTCTCATGACAAATCCCGCCATTGTGAAAAGGCCACTACTGATGACGTTCTGCCTTACAGAGCCAAGAACAGAAACCGGTCTAGTTGGTTTATAAAAAACGGCTTAAATGTCAATTTGAGAACGACTCACATTCCTCCAAAAGGGTTGAATTAAAAGCTTTTGCTTAAATCATGCATATATTGACATAATGGGTGCTATTCCCGAAAACTAAAGCATTTCACCGACTTGGTAACGTCAGATAGTGAACCGCCTACCCCCCACTTCACTCGTCAAATTTGTTTTTGGTATGCTAAGGAGGAACATGTCTAAGCATTCTGGTGAAAGTTGCATTAATTTCCCATGTTTGGTTCTTGAGATATTAGCAATTGAAGTTGGCACATTTTCCAGAGAAAGTGAACTTGAAGCAAACAGGTGTGATGTCGCGGATTCACATTCTTTGCCAGTGCTTTGTTTTTCCTTATTTTTTATCCTATTTGTTTGACTTTGAATTGATTAGGCATACTATTTTGCCCTTAAGGCATATGAAGGTTTTAAAATTCCATTGCTCAGGATGCACCTATGATATCAATATATTAAGGTTTAGTTGCATAAAATTTGTGGTAAATTATGAAGAAAAACAAAACATTGGATAAAAATGTGAGTCCATGACACCATGCCTGTTTGCTCCAAGTTCATTCTATGTTGATAATTTGCCCTATTCAATTGCCATTACCTCGAGAACCGAACATGGGAAATAAATAAAAAAGTCACCAGAATGCTTAGAACATATCCCTCTTTAACATATCAAAAATAAATTTGGCTTTGGAATATTCTTTTAAATGATTGTCAACGAAAATAAAAAAACGAAATACCAAAGATTTTGCATGCTTCGCGCACCTTTTTCTTCGGTTATGCTTTGATGAAGGTTAACAGCAGTTTTAGGTAATGTTGCTTGTATGAAGGTACAGTTTCAAAGTTTGGGTATTTTTCTTTCATATCAGCGTGATTCAAAAGAAAACCGAAAAGAAGTTTTGTTGCCTGTTTTGTTTCTTTGTGGAAGATTCATAACGCAAATGCAACATTATATTTCTTACGAAACGTTATATATATATATATATATATATATATATAACGCTAATTCCCACCAAATTGTTATATCTGCTTGTACATAGGGCGAAAAAATAACAATAAAATACATAAGAAAAAGTGTTCGCCTTAACGTCTAAAAATATAAACAACGTTATTTCAATGGCCAGTCATCCGTTCGTGTTAACAGCTAGGTGTCCGTAAATTTGACAACTTTGAAGTAATTGCATCTAGTTTGTAAATCTAGGAGGGCGCCCTTGTCCGTTTACGTATTCTTATAGAAAAAGTGTGTAGAAACGTTACGGCGAAACTTATATTTCGCCCCCAAAAATTTTTCCCCTTAAGGTAGACTTTTCAACAACAACTTTCCCCCTAAGTGCCGAATTAGTGAAATAAATATAAATGTAACTATATATATATATATTTATATATATATATATATATATATAAATATATAGATATACTCAATCTGCCGACAGAACTGTTTCGACCTTGTTAGGTCTCCTCAGTGCAGCTCAGAGAAGATTTCAAGACGGAATGACAAGACTGACACCAGCATATATATATATATATATATATATATATATATATATATATATATATATATATATATATATAAATATATATATATATACATATATATATATGTATATATATAAATATATATATTTATATATATATATATATATATATAAGGAAAAATGGAAAACAGAGTGTGCATATAGATCCAACGAATGATTTATTGAAACAGAAATTTTCGCCGCCTCCTGGCGGCTTTGTCAACTGTATTATGGAAATCAACCGTTACATACAAACAAGTTAGAGTATAATGGGTACAATACCGCGTTATATTAAAAAGTATGAAAAAAAGTTGTAAAGTGACGTCATAATGATGATGATCGAAAAGTACACAGTTACAAAGAACACACGTTCTCACATAGTAATTAATATAAAGCGCGCAAATCATAACCATGGCAAGCTTGATTAGCCAAAATATTGTAAAGTGACGAGACAATCTAAAATTGTAGTACGCGTACCTCATTTCGTTGTTTGAATAAAAGCGTACGTACATATTCAAAACTCCATGGTAACTAAACAGTTTATCAAAGCGACAAGATGTGAGTGCGTGAGATATTTTCAAGTAATAAAACTGTCTTACTGAAAAATAAAAACTGTTCATATCTACTTAAAAAAAATAAAGCACTAAATTGTAGATTACAAATAATATTAAATTAAAAAGTATCCGAGTTTTAAAAAATTAAATAATTGGCGTAACTTTACAGAATGTGAGATACTATAGTAAATAGTAAATAATTGAAGAAGCGGGAGTTAATAACAAGGTAGCACAGTTGTACATAAGAAGGAAACAGAATTACTGAATTACTTGAAGAAACTGTATCCTGATAAATAAGAAAAAAAAAACGATGTGACTGTTTCCTCTACTTATAATCTTCCTTCAGTTTCTATACATATATATAAATATATATATATTTACCTAAATTGTGCATTTGGGGGCCAATTTTCGTTAGAGTCGTATATTTGAGAGACATTTCGAACTTAGGAGACAGTCGGTATCTCCTAAGTTCCAAATACAATTTTTTTTTCAGCTTCTTCTCTATATTCTACCCAAACGTTTTTCATCTCTATGGTAGCGTTTTGGCTTCCTCTTTACTCAGACACTATGTAGTCTGCATGTATACACCAGTGCCGATGTTATTCACCATTGAAATACAGGTGTTTAATATCGGTAAGAGTTAAAGGGTTATTTAGGGTATATTGAAAGGTTAGGGTTTTGTGACACAACCACTTGAAAACATGGGGTGGGTGACCTATATTGCAGAGCTCCCAACTCTTCCACTTCAAAATTCCCTGAAATCATACCTTCCTCCCTCCTTTCCGCTTTGTCTAGCTATTTTCCCCTGGTGCCCCTTTTAGGTAGTTCATGTCCCATAGGGCCTTATGTTCTCATTCCCGGTCAATGTGTCATGTTGTTGCATTGTAGATTGGAAAGTAAATTGCTTTTGAAACTTACCACTTGAGAGTATCTCCTGAAGCCTCTACAACACTTAGAAACCTAACTAATAACAACTGGAAAACATTATCCCGTGTAATGTAACCCACAGACTGTTGTATTACTATTAAAACTGGTGTAGGTTTTCATTAAGGTCTAGTTCAAGCCGAGTCATTTCCAAGGACTAGTTTTAATTGCAACCAAGCTTTTTAATGGTAAAAATATTTGTATAACAAAACCCAGCTATAGTCCCAGTTGATCCCCAAGCATCCACCACCTACTTACACCTCCAGTCATCAATTAGTCCATCAATTACATGTTTCATACTGTGTACATAACTGAACTGTACATGATTACTCTGCAAACTTCATATGGACAAATCAACTGAAAAAATCGGCCCGTACCTTGGCGTACGCAGGATTTCTCTGAAGAGGGGATGCAGTATGCTGAGGGATCGCTGGCCTTGGGAAGGGTTTGTTCCCCTCCCCCTTTGAAAATTTTCAAAAAGTTGAGCATGCTAGGAAAAGCCCCTTAACTACTTTTCAAATTTGGTGCCCGCCATAGCAGGCATATGGCAGGAAAGATGAATTATGTCAAGTTTAATGGAGTGTTGTGTGTGTGCATTGATCCATGAAGCTACTGAAGCTACTCAGGAAATGTCCAGTGACCAGCACAATAGAGGCATTGTGATTGTATTCTTCTATGACACTGAACACAAAAGCAGTGATGGCTGTCAGGATTTATCTTTTTTTCTGCTAGGGTACTTCAAATTTTTCAAATGAGCGAAGGGTTTGTTCCTCTCATGAGTGTCCTTAGGTGCAATATAGTGCTATGTATGGTGCGCACTTTTAGCAACGAAAATGAAAGGGTATCAGTGATGGAAATCTTGGGGATGGATTGTGGAGGAGGAAGTGTCACCCTCCCCTTTAGAAATTGGGTGTTCTTTTTTGAAGTAAAATTTTGAATGTTACAAAATGTGCGTAATTTCAGGAACTAAAAAAAATAAACATCAGTGAGGGAACCTTCTGGAGACAATCCCTCCCATTTGAAAATTGTGTCCCTACGTGTCCCTACATGCAATGTGGTGCACATATGCTGCTTTTGTGAAGTAAAATTTACGTTACTAAATTACGTATTTTGGGGATTAAAACAAAAAACTGGCATTCGCATGAAGAGGTGACCATGGCCCCATGGACCCCTGCGTATGCCACTGACAATTTTAGCAAGAACCTCCAACAGCATTTACTGAGCCTAGCATGCATTGTCAAACAGATTGAAAAAGCCTCTCCTCCCTTTAGCCCCCAGAGTCAATAATATTTGGTTTGAATAATTTAAAGACAATGTACTGCAAGGTAAATGCCCAGACCATGTTGTGTGCTTAATAGTGGGAGGTGTGTATATACATTGTTGTACCACAAAATGAGTAAGCCCAACTGGAGGTATTGTAAATACCAATATTGTGTGTTTTTTCTTTGAAGTCTTCATTAAAGGAGATTGGTGAAATCTGTTCTTAGAATTTGAGAACTATTAGATTTGATTCTTTTTGTTGTTAATTGACTTAGGTTGCACCTTCGGACTAGCCTACAATACAGTACATCTGTGACAATCAGCCAGTGTTATGTAAGTGGAATAACATCCCCTTGATACAAAAAATTGATCCAAGATTGTTGTTACGTTGTAACATGGTAAAGATAAAATCCTGATGACTACATATTCAGGCCAACAGCTGCTTTTAGCCAAATGTGATACTTAATGCCTGGTGGATTTGGACTAGACTCGACCTCAAGTCAGAGTCCATATGGGTCCCAGTGCATGCCAAGTCAAGTCCGGAGAGGCCAGAGTCTCAGCCAAGTCCGAGTCCATAAAAATTGGACTTGAATCCGGACTCGAATCCGAGTCCTGTTTCGAGTCCTCTAGCTGAACCTGTTGCAAAATCAAGGAATAATATTATTAAGCTTTGTCCCACTTTCTACATCGCATTTTAATTGTTGATAGGTTATGACAAGGGTATTGTTGTAAGTTGTTAATACTTTTCAAATCAAATGCCAACTTAGTCATTTTCATGCTACCAGATCTTAAGAACTTTCCATTGGCATTCCAGTGTTCTATTCTTGAATGTATGACGAAATAATGCGCAGATTATGAATGGATTAAAAACTAACTTGGTCACCTGTTTGTGGCTACCAAGGGTACAAACTAAATTTAGAGTCACTTAGTGATCATTTGAGAGAGACCGTAACATGATTATTTTCAAGACAAACTATTCTGACTAGCCATATATTAGACAACCCTAGACTAGTTACTTACTTGTCGGTGAATACTCATTACTTTCGCTGGCTCTTATGGATGCACGCTTCAACCATTATTTATTAATTATTTATTTATTTCGTTTTAACTCTATTGACAAGTATTAACGGAGTCCAGTTTAGGTTTTTGGTGTAATTGCTCCTAAGATATTCACCTTGCTTAAGTGCTTTAACAAGCCATCCCTGAGCTTAAGCTTTTTCAATTCCTCATTTAGAGTTTCTAATTGCTCTTCCAACCTGATGCGCTCTCTTCCATTTTCCATTTCTCTGGGGTTGTTTGTACAGAAATATGGACCATCAAGATACATTGTAGGAGAGGTAGTCAACGCATTATTCGATTTGTATTTCTGTACATCATTCCCACCGATAACCTTGAAATGTGCAGGTTTATATTCATAACGACCTTTCCAACTTCCCATTGCCAACGCGGTCCGCGATATTGATTGTTTCGTCGAACGTTTATCTTGCCCCAATCTTTTATATGACTCCACGATACTTTTTTCCATTTCCAGCATTTCCCATGGGTTTTCTTGTTCTAAAATTGTGCGAGTCATTTTTTGAAAAGTTTCTATCTTACTGATCTGCTCCGAAAGGTTTTGATCAATACTTTTCCACTTTGCACATCCTCTATTCTTAATTCCCTCTAACTCTGTTTGCAATTTTTTTTTGTCTGTCTGTAATTTTGTCACAAGTTCCTCAAAACGATCGTCAATTTTACAACGAAGCTCTGATACTTGTTTCTTTATACTCTCAGTAGCCCTCAACGTCTCTTTTGACTTGTCTAAAACTTCTTTTAAGTCCCCATTGTTTTTTTCTAAAAGGGTTTCGTAAGTGGCTTTAATTGTTTCTACTTTGCTCATGATTTCTTGTAGACCTTGGTGGCCCTGATGGCTTACAGCTAAACAGACTTTACACGCAAGTTGGCTACACTGTTTACAATAATACTGAACATTTTCTTGCTTATGTGCGTTACAGTATGGTGCTTGTTTTGACATTATTCTTGTTAAGTAACTTTCGTCGGACATTTTCTCAGATGGAATCAAGGGATGATCGTCACTTCTCGTAAAGCGGTCGTGTATCTCCTTGCAACTTTTACAAATACGCAACAAACATTCCAGACAGAACAAGATGCCAGCATCACTTTTACAAACATAACAGGTGTCAATTTGATTTTTTCTGTAAAGTCTCCTGACTTTCTCCATCCGTTCCATTAGATCCACCAGGAAAACGTTTCCAGGTAATCTGCCTACACCTGAAATTGGAATATTAGCTTCACATTTACATGTTGGACACAAAAACGGTTGCTCGCGATCGCTGCTAGCCCGTTGTTCCAAGCACTGAAGACAGAAGCTGTGAAGACATGGTAGCATTTTAGGTTCATTGTAGGTATTTGTACATATAGTGCAATGTAAAAAATCTTCACTCAAACCTGTTACAACATTCTCTGCCATTATGCCGGGAAAGGTTTTTATAAACGTACTCGTCACAGAAATATCTTCATAGACTGAATGTCTTGCAGAGATTTCTCTTTAATCACCGAAAAATCTGTGCTCAAGAGTCCCTATAGTCATCCGTGCCAACAATTAGGTCACAACTTATATCCACAGACAACTGCTCAAACTCGGTTGGCTTATAGGTTGACTTGTCTCTGTAGAAGGAATGGTATTGTTTTATAACCACTGAAAATATTCCCTTTACCTCTGCAAGTGAAAATTAATATATTTAAAAGAATACATGTATTGTTAGGAGACACTTACCATTAACGCATTTTCAATTTGTTTATGGATTTTCATTAAAAATTATAGGCATTAACCCGCAGAATTGGCTAAAAATTGCAGCAAACTCTCGCAATTCTCCTTTTATATGTTTTATAGGTACATTTTAAAATGTTTTGAACACGCCGTCACAAGTTAACCGCAAAAGCTTAGCGATATTCTTTATTCTAACAGACAACAACCAAAGTATTTTCACATAATTGAACTGAATATTCCCTTTATTACTTACACTAATTCAAATAAGGGGCCTGCATTCCCTTCCAAAAAATATTGCACCAGTTGTCAACTATAAAAATTTATAAGTGTAGCTTAACGGCAAATTATATCCCATCTTCACTACAAGTACGTGCAGATAGCATGTTATGTTAAAAGTCACTTTCAGATGAAACAAAATAGACTCTACATCATACATATAACGAACTTTGACAGAA